>CM059186.1:798560-1398560 GCA_030323885.1 Branchipolynoe longqiensis | reverse complement strand
TAACACAACCGATGTTGAATAAGTGAGAATTAAAAATATATTTAATTGTATGTCAATTTTGGGATTGGCGTTTACGGGTATTTGCACCTGAACCCTTCGTATGTATGCATGTATGTATGTATGTATGTATGTATGTATGTATGTATGTATGCATAAACATGCATTTTGGAGGTTAGAATGCTATATATCCCCGTACCGGCGGGTCGGCCCTAGATGTCAGTCACGACCAATCACCAAATAAAAGGGCTGTATGTGATCTCATCTGGCCCGCGTTCAGGGTCCGTTGGCGACGCTTTTTGGCTTATTTCCGTTCAGGGTGCATCTCGGCGACGTCTCGGAGATGCCTCCCTTTTCAGATAGGAGACAAAAAGCACCTAAAAAATGGCTGCCAAATTCAGTAGTTTCAGCCAATCACAGCACAGCTGTTCCATTGCAAATGGCCACTGCCTATGGAGGCCGCCATTTTCGAGGCGGCCAACAGCTAAATGCATTCAGACTAGTGTGACGTCAAGGCCATCTCTGAGGCGCCTCCGAGACAGACCCTGAACGCGGCCCTGGTCGCTCAGTAAATACATAGAAATATAATCGATTAACACGACCCGGGTGATTCGGGTCACCCGAGTTGCTAGAATTTCATATCGAACACCACGAGTGGAGTTGACAAAAACATGTGCCGTGTGCAAAACGACCCGACCCCAGTAACCCACCTCCTGGCTGGGGTTTGCTAGGAACGATGACGTCACATTTGTGCTGGTATCGTCCTGGTACCATCCTGCATCATAATAGCTACCATGTTTTTTTGGGGGTAATAACACAGATTAATGAAATGGAAATATAACTAAACTATGCAATCATAAAATACTTGATATCCTATTTTGCTGTAGTTATATCGGTTATTTAAAAATTTAAAAATGTTTGTGATTAAGCCACCATTTTGTCCACCCCGAGCGTGGAGAAGCGTATTCGATTATTCGACCTGAGTCTGTAGTATGTGCGCATGCGCCAAAAAGTGGCTCGGGTGACCCGAGTTGATTAATCGATTAAGCCCTTGTAGTCGTGTGGTTTTGTCACCGTCGGCATAGAGGGGGTTTATACTTAGATGAAAGCTAACTGAGTTCTACCCAATAACCAATGCCCTCTGATTTCACTTTGGAAGTCTTCATGTACTTATTCCTTATTTGAGACATTTCCCCCTCTATTAAAAGACTCTACAATTTAGGCACCTTTAGACTCTCTATTAGTATTCTTCCTATTAATGCACTTTGAATATTACTGAGATTTGTAAAAGCAGAAACTCGCCTATTGTGACTTTAGCAGAGGTCCTATCTTTGTTAATTTATCGGTTTAATCATTATATAGCTGTTGTTTTATCATCCTTCAGTTATCATCAATATTTCATATATAGACCTCCAGGTATCTATCAAACCTTCACAAAATCTGGCAGGTCTTAGACTTGTTTTCAAATAAACTGTCATTCTCAAATCACATGTTCGGTAGAATTCGAGCAAAACTGTGCTGAAAGCATGAGTAACCATGTGGACATGTTAGCTGAAAGATCTGCAACAGCTTTGTTTAACCAGTACCAGTGCACCGAATCGCTAGCGCACCAATCACCTTCTGCACTTACATCTAGAGCAGACTAGATTTAGGTTGGTTGTTGGAGTTTTACGTCCTGGAAACATCTAAGGTCATATCAGGACAAGTACCAACTTGTGACAGTGCACACTCATGGTGACTTTATAGTGTTGCTCCACTGGGAAATCAGGCTGCCAGCACTATGACCTGATATCCCACTCAGTCACATTATCCCGACACTGAGCTAACCAGTCCTTACCCTATCATATTAATGCTGAGCGCTAGACTAGGAAGCAACAAGTATAAATTTTATAAGTCATCGGTTTGACCTGACCGGGAACCAAAGATTATGGCAAGAGTCAGTTTTTAGTTTATTCACAAGTTTATTACTTTCGGCGATTCATAGCATATGTGTTCTCTGTGGCAGAGTGGTTAGGGATTCTTACCCCTTCAGCTCGGCTAAGGATAGTTAAATTATCCGTAATGCTAATCCACTCCGGTAGGCAGTTATTGAGGTTACCAGCTTGAAATATGCTTACTGGTGTTTGCATTGCCACTTCTGGGTGTTGAACTCCCTCTTGAAGGGTCTGTTCGCGTCGTTCCAGCCGAATGACTGCCTCTGGCCCCTTCCCCTGGCCTGGAAGCTGAAGTTCGTCCCAAACAGGCCTCCTCGTTGACCGGTTCATCGGCTTCGAAAATCCTGCCATCTTCTTGAAGTGGTTAGGATTTGCGTCTGACAACTTCTTCTTGTCCGTTTCCATGTGTTTGCCGTACTTGGAACTCGTCTCCACTTGTTTAAACAAGTACTGGAGCTGACCATCGAACATCTTCGTTTTGTCAAGTGGTTTCCCCTTAATGGGCTTGGGGTCAAGGAATAATGTGTATTCCTTCCCGTCATTGTCAGTGGACTTCTTGGACCTGGCTACCTCCTTGCCCGCATCAGTGCAGATCACCTTGAACACGTTCTCAAACCTCCTGTATGAGAGGAAGTTGCTTGTAGCCATCAGCAAAGCAATCCCCCCCCCCCCACTCATTTTGTCACACAGAGACAAAGCTTGTTCTCGGCCATCATCCTATTGGCTACAGGTGCGATGGCCGTGAGGGCCGAGAGTACCCCTTTGTGTACTGTATGCAGAGCCGCCTCAAACCTTTTATGCTCCTCGCTGAGCTTAACTTCTGGGTCCATTTCCTTAATGGCAGATTCCGGGATCCCTTTGATCCCCGTGAACTTCTAGGCCATTTTAATAATCACTTCAGCCGGCTTAAACGTGTTTAAGTGCCTGTGGATCGTCTTCCTCATGAGCGTAGTTATGTGGACTTTCTTCTGCCTTTGCACAATGCACCTTTTTGTCTCCTTGCCACATGATTTTGTGTATTTCCCGCATGCTTCGTATCTGAGTCAGAGCTCATTGAAGACGAGTCTGATGAAGAGTCAGAGGAAGAAGATTTGTGTTTCCTCCTTTTCTTTGTCTTCTTGCTCTTCTTCATGAGAGGCTTCTTCTTACGGGCCCTCGTGTAGTTATCCCCTTCTGATGAGTGCTCTTTCTTCTTGTGTTTGCATTTACGCGCAGACACAACCACTTCCTCCTCTAACTCGTCATCAGACAAGGCCTGATCCTCTGAGAGGTCCTCCAACTCATATTAGTCCGAATCAAGCGTGACTTTCCATCTCTTTTTCTTCGAGGCTGCCACTCTGGAAGGAAGCCTGTCCTCCATCTTTTGTTGAACAAGTTGTGCTACTTGCTCATACAGGTCAACTGGGCTGGGGCTGGTATTGTATCCCCCCACCTTGTCGGAATCTCTTTGTTCGACCTTTGTACCTGTGCCGGCGGTGAGCAGTTGTCATCTTCCCTGAGTGCATGAGATGCCTCTGCCTTACTCTGCTTTGTAGCCATGGCTCGGAGACTGTGAGTAAAAACCAAAAACCAATGGTTAGGCATTGTTTAGGGCTGAATATCACACTGATAATTACAGTATAATTATACTAGGTGTGTATTATGGTGTTAAAACAGTTTTTAATGCAGGCGTGTGGCTAATAGACAGTCACAGGATAACGGTATGGGAAACCAACCGATCCAAACAAGTGGTAGGGACCAGTGAGGCGGTACCCTCCCACACTCTAAGTACCTATAAACTTCTCTCACCTGTGGCTTTCTTCGTCAACAAGTTGAAGAAAATATTATAGGACTCGGAGGTACGTCTTAACGAGAATAACAATCGGGGAATCTTAACGAGACCCAGGAATAAATCCTAGCAATGTAAGTGGCTCCTGCCAAGAATCTCTCCGTTCGCAACGGGCGGCTTCATAATTAACGGAACAATGGATGCATTGTTCTTACGATCATATGTAATACGATCGAAACTAATCTGTAAAACAGTAATAACTTAACGAAAAGTTAAAAAAAACTTTGTAAGTGAATGCTAACATGAACTGAACCAATGTATCGAATTTGAAAGATACTAACCTGGTTGGTTTTGTAGTTAATATAGAAAAACTGCCGGAGCTCCTCACAAACGTCCTCTTGCTGTGAGTTGAATATGCTAATTGCTGGACCTGGATGTGCTTCCTTCTCCCTGGGCTACGAGTAGCCAGGGGCGTAGTACCGAGGTAAAGTTCCCATTTTCCCCGAATGTAATAGATACAGGCCTAACGTCTAGGTTTAGATTAAAACAGATTTCTTTCTCATTTTATTGTATTTATGGTTCAAAACAAGGCTACGGCCTAGTTGGCATTGATTGCAAATATTAGACCTATGCCTCTTTGAAGCAAATTCAGGACATAGGCCTATTTGGCATTTTCTACATTCAGATCTAGATTTCGAACTTGAGTAAGAGTACCCCCCTCCCTCATTTTATTTACACTTGGTTGAAAATGAGCAGAGAATGGCTTAGAGCTTAGTATTTGAGCCTGTCTCACAAGGTGATAACTCTTTTTTTTTGTCCATTGGAACGATTGACATAAAACAGCACAGAAACGGTTACACTGAAAACACAAGGACATTTGCTTCAAATCAATATGTATTCTATTGGGATTATGAAACACCATGTAAAAAACAAATCAGTTTATCCTGAGCAAATGCATAAGCAGATAGTATGGTGATTGTTACTATGGATAAAGTTTTGTCCCATATTGTTGAGCACCTTTTGAGACTAGTCTCATTTACATAGATGCTCTGCGAAAATTGAGTACACTAGGCGATAATACGGAAAATAGGATGTCTGCCTTCCTTCTCTTACACGACTTACAAGTTACAGTGCTGTGGTAATGTAAGGAAACTAGACACCCTACAAACTTATTTATTAATGTTTAAAAACTTGAACGCGAGGCCAATTATAAAAACATATATCTTTATTTATTTCGCATAATATATTCAGTCGTTACTGCTAAGAGTAGAAGCACACAAAGATAATTTATATGCACCAAATCCTAGATATATGTGTCGAACTGCCAAGTCATTCCTAAAATGAATAACTGTTACCTAATTAAAGTTGAATAATCTGATGAAACCTTACCGTTTTCTATACTCATGTACCTATCTACAGATCCAACGTAGCGGTACACTTATTAAACATCTATAGAAGGAATACTAAGTCAGTCTAATGGAACTTGTTACTGCTGCAACTCATAAAAGTCTATGCTGTCCAACATTTCGGTGTCAACACCACAATTATTTTGCAGTTTTCACTTCAAATATCTCTAATCAAAGTTAATCCAAACTATAGTAAAGTAGATTATAGCGATCGGCCTAATATATTTCGTTGTTTACTATTTTTAAATATAGCATAAATTCAAAGCCATCGGATTATGCAACTTTTAATTAGTTTAAGTCATCTGATATCACAGACATGTGTTGCCAATTAAACGTTTTGCGAAATTGGGGAATATGACACAAATTTGATCACACTTATAACTGCAGATGACCTTTACAATAACTGCAGACGACATTTAGTGGCCGTGCTGGTACCATAACTTAGGAGCAGGCACACATAATTAAAGTAAGACAACGGTCACTACACAACTGTTCACGGACGAACAGTTGAGACGTCCATCATAATCTGCAAGACATTATTTCAATAACTACTTAATTTATTCCAGAATACATTCAACAAAAATTAATTCTTAGATATATATATTTACTGTCGAATGCGTCCAAATAAAATGAACTCATTGAGAGGGTCAGCAATAGTACTATTACTACTATGCAGCAATTGATCTGTTAGTTCTTAAGTACATTTGAACAGTTTTGCTATAGTTTACCTGCAGCGACAAACCAGACCAGTAAAAGCCACGTTAACACTTACAAGGTTCCTTACTTCTTGATGTACCTGTTTGTAATTACAATGTTCGCTCTAAATGTCTAATTGGGACACCATCGATTTTATTCGACCTGATTTATTCTGAACAATATGGTGCTGCTCCAATGTAATGCCCGGGTTGTCTTTTATATCCATAATTAAAATTTGTTGTTAATCGGTAAATCACAGCATGAATTATTTATTTTTATTGTGTGCAATATCACAGATTGTCTTTGTATAAATTCTCCACTTAGAACAAAGGCTGGTGATTAGCTTGATAGTGTCCAGATGTACATACAAATACAGTCAACCCTCGTCAATCCAGAGTCATTTGATCCCAGCACTCGGATTAGCAAGATTATCAGTTAATCGTTTAAAAATAAATTGATTAGAAGGATGAAATGAAACGTGGAAATTTGCCCAATGGATCATTTTGTTGGATAGCAAGAATTTCGGGTTAAATTATGTTGGATTAATGTGAGCTGACTATATCCAAATATCTGATGGAGATACTTGACATGGATTATCTACAAAGATTCGTTTTATCCTAATGAAATACATAGGTCAGAACTCGATTGACCTTATCGGCATTCCTGTTCTGATGTATGGTATTCTAGTAGGGCAGCACTATAAAGCCGCCAATGTGCACTGTCACAAGCCAGTACCCATCCTGATATGATCTCAGATGTTCCAGAATACATTCAACAACAATTAATTCTTAGATATATATATACTGTCGAATACGTCCAAATAAAATGAACTCATTGAGAGGGTCAGCAATAGTACTATTACTACTATGCAGCAATTGATCTGTTAGTTCTTCAGTACATTTGAACAGTTTTGCTATAGTTTACCTGCAGTGACAAACCAGACCAGTAAAAGCCACGTTAACACTTACAAGGTTCCTTACTTCTTGATGTACCTCTTTCTAATTACAATGCTCGCTCTAAATGTCTAATTGGGACACCATCAATTTTATTCGACCTGATTTATTCTGAACAAAATGGTGCTGCTCCAACATAATGCCCTGGTTGGCTTTTATATTCATAAATAAACTTGTTGTTAATCGCTAAATCACAGCATGCATTATGTATTTTTATTTTGTGCAATATCACAGATTGTCTTTGTATAAATTCTCCACTTAGAACAAAGGCTGGTGATTAGCTTGATAGTGTCCAGATGTACATACAAATACAGTCAACCCTCGTCAATCCAGAGTCATTTGATCCCAGCACTCGGATGAGCAAGATTATCAGTTAATCGTTTTTTTTTTATTGATTAGAAGGATAAAATGAAATGTGGAAATTTGACCAATGGATCATTTTGTTGGATAGCAAGAATTTCGGGTTAAATTACGTCAGATTAATGTCAGCTGACTGTATCAAAATATCCGATGGATATACTTGACATGGATTATCTACAAAGATTCGTTTTATCCTAATAGGTCAGAACTCGATTGACCATATCGGCGTTCCTGTTCTGATGTATGGTATTCCAGTAGGGCAGCACTCTAAAGCCGCCAATGTGCACTGTCACAAGCCAGCACCCATCCTGATATGATCTCAGATGTTGGTATGACATAAAACACCAATAAGTCAAACCAAACCAATCCATAAGCCATTGAGGCCGAACATGTTTCTGGTATGGATACTGAGCTGATTGGACAGGTGTGACGTCAAGTTACCGCGTAACCCACGAACTGAAGCCAACTAACAGCTGACCGCATCCTGAAATACACATGCAGTCTTAACCTATTGAGCATGTCGTCTGCCTATATTAATACAGGCAGGCAATTTGACACACAAAAATGCTGCTTTTACGAGTTAAATATTGTCTCCTCCAAGATTAAACATTGATGTAATCCTGACGTGCTCACCTTTCAAAACATGTGCATGTCACACCGTCCTTGACTTAAACTTAAAGGGACCCGGTATAGGCCGCTGACACTGGAACTGTACTCTGACAAATGCTCTTCAAGCACACCTTTTTTGTTTGTGTAACTGAATATGTGGAGGGAGAGTGCTGAAGTCAACGTCAACAATCGCTAGTGTACAAATGTAAGTGTACAACCTATAAAGGGGTTCGTCGGGGTTCCTGCCTGTAGGGAACCAGATTAGGTCATGTGTTGAGGGAATCCCACCTGTGACGTCATTCATACATTACATTCAGAGTTCGTTTGTCATCTCAGTGGACTATACAGGGCCACTTTAAAAATACTAATACACAAATCCAATAAATAAAAAGTTCCTTTATGCAGGTGTTGCCCTCAGTGGTATAAAGAGGAAAGCATTCTAGCCTGTTTCAAAATAGAAAATGTGCGGTCAAATATGACAATTGCGAACATATGGTTGTTATTGTCATGTGACCTCATCTTCAAAAATAGCGAAAAGACTGGCGCCTTATTATTCAATATGGGGCCCGATACTCTAGTTCAGGTTAAGTCGATGAGGCCTGCATCCAGCCAGTATGGTTTAATAACGCATTTGATAATCTATTGGACAGAAGTGCAGATACACCACACTGTCACCACAACAAATTGTCATCGAAAGTGTTTGGAGCCAACACGTCACTTCCGAGTCGGCTAGTTCACAGCTGGTTCCTGGGTCACAACTAATTTTTGTTGTTCAAGCCATAGAATGGTTAGGGCAGTAGTGAATAAACAGTACTATACTGGACCATTAAATACGTATAGTATAGTGAATATAGCTTCAATCCTCACTAAAAACCAATGGCGTCGCAGTAATTCGGCCTTTCTTATGGGTGTAATGCCAATTCTAAAAATGTAATTAACTATGGTAAAAATCGTTTACACTACATGAAGTGTACACACCCCGTCCAGCGCCTTGCTACCTCTCCATCCATCCACTAAGGCTCCTCGCGGGAGTTGGTTGGGAGGAACTTGGGAAGTGACGTGTTCGCTATTTCTGGCAGTATGCAAGGTTGACACTGTTCTGTTGTGACTTCGATACAGGTTTCAGATGAACAAATCACTCCAAATAACCAGTGAGAATTCCCAGTAATTAGGTCACCTAGATTTCTACGTATGCATTGCAAGAGGCACCTGCTTGCTAGTATGACACCTTCCTGGATCTCTTTGCTACAATTCTATGGGCAACATCATTGAAGGCTCAACGTTGCAAAAGATATAATTATTTAGTTATGTAAGTATAATGTAGCTTCAAAGTAGAATATTTCTATTCAGATGCATAGAACAAGTCAGATTTGTCAAATTCGATCTCACAGACTCCTGCCCAACAGAAGATTGTTGTTGTGATGTTTTAACTTCTTTTTATTATAAACTAATTTCGAAATGCATTAATATTTTAAGCTAGACATATAATCTACATATACAGCTAATATATTCCAACTTCAGAACCCTTATTCCCAAACTTAATTAGATTCAATTAACACATAAATACACTTGAGACAAACGGACACTACTTGCGATGAGCGAAGACGTGACAAAAGGTCCCTATTGTTTAGACTTTGGTAATCCTAGCAAAAAGAATCATACAATCTACCCCCCCCCCCGACCCCCAAATAAGAATAATAGATAATAGGCTCAGGAACGAATGTGCAATCTAGAACATGCAGGCATTTAATAGAAACACAGGAATATATTATAGGCCTAAGGAATTGTCTATTGAAACAAAATACATGTATATTGATATAGAAAATATGTCAAGAAACACATTGGAGGCGATTTTAAAATTCATGTGTGGGGTAGTTAACATGATGTCGAATGCGCGCAATAGTTCATATATAATTACGAAATTAAACTTTAAAAGGCTAGTCAAAATAATGGTAATTGTTATTATAAACTAGCCATAGATTGCTGTCGATTGAACCTATTTGTGTGATTGAAACAAAATCTTAAATAACTACCACTAAAAAAATAAGTAAGACTTTATGTATTTTAATTGCTATGTATTGTGATCGTATTAATTGATAAACATTGTGATAACAAAGTAGTTGTTCTGTGCACATTAATTACAATGTTATGATCATATTAATAACTATATGCCAGTTAACAATGTAGGGCTGTTCTGAGCATATTACTTGCAATGTTACGATCATATAAATTACTATATGCCAGTTTTTTAAAGTAGGGCTGTTCTGAGCATATTAATTACAATGCTATGATCATATTAATTACTATATGCCAATTTGAAAAAGCAGGGCTCTTCTGTGCATATTAATTACAATGTTATGATCATATTAATTACCAAATGTCATGTTTAAAAAATAGGGCGATGTTATGCACGTTAATTAATTAATTACCATCCGCTATGAGATAATAACATAAATATTCCGGGGTTTGTGTTAGAATACTGACAACATGTTGATCTCATCCTTCGTGACCTTGTACTGGTTGGTGACGGGGTCGGGCACGTGGTTCTTGACATGCACCAGCCCGCCGGACAGAGTGTGCCACAGTACCATGGCCTTGGACTTGGACTCTGGCACCACATATGTGTGGGGCACTCTCTGGTGATACACCAGCTGCTTGTCGGCTGGGTACTTCCGCTTCTTGGTGCGCGCAGCAATCGAGGCTTCGCCTATCATGTAACCGCGGTGTATGTCGAAGCCGTTGATGTGGCCGGGCTCGGATAACAGCGGCCCGGCGGCCGGCACGAACCGGTAGGGGTTGTACTCTAGCGCCATCTTGGATCGTGGGTGGATCGGCTCCTTGAGGGGCGCGATCTCCGGGAAGAAGCCCAGGTTCGAGAAGGGCCGCGTGTAGGTGCTCGGGTAGTGCATCTTCTTGGGGTGGAGTCGATCTTCCGCGTGGCGCACTGCCATCTCTTCCTTGGCGTGGAAGCCATAGACCTGGTTGGTGGTGACCGGTCGGCGATCCGCCCAGTGGTAGTAGGAGGGGTAGCGCGAAGACATGGGGGCGCTGATGGACTCACTGCCTGCGGATAGAGCAGACGGGGAGTCGGTTAGAGGTCACGGCATACGCGGTAAGGTCACAGTGGTAAAAGTGGGGTGTCACAGTGGCAAAAGTGGGGTAGTCATGGTATTAAACAGTGTTAAAAGTGGGGCATCACAGTGGTAAATTGGGGAAGTCATAGTGTTAAACACCGTGTTAAAAGTGGGGTGTCACAGTGGTAAAAGTGGAGTTGTCATAGTGCTAAACAGTGTTAAAAGTGGGGCATCACAATGGTAAAGGTGGTGTAGTCATAGTGTTAAACGCAGTGCTAAAAGTGGGGCATCATAGTGGTAAAAGTGGGGTAGCCATAGTGTTAAACAGAGTGTTAAAAGTGGGGTGTCACAGTTGTAAAAGTGGGGTAGTCATAGTGTTAAACACAGTGGTAAAAGTGGGGCATCACAGTGGTAAAGGTGGGACAATCACAGTGTTAAAACACAGTGTTAAAAGTGGGGCAGTCACAGTGTTAAAACAGTGTTAAAAGTGGGCCAGTCACAGTGTTGAAACAGTGTTAAAAGTATGGTTGTCCGAGTGCTAAAAGTGTGATGGTCACAGTGTTAAAAGTAGAGTGTCATAGTTTTAAAAGTGGGGTGGTCACAGTGTTAAAAGTGGGGTGGTTACAGTGTTAAAAGTGGGATTGTCACAGTATTAAAAGTGGGGTGGTTACAGTGTTAAAAGTGGGGTGGCTACAGTGTTAAAAGTAGAGTGTCACAGTGTTAAAAGTGAGGTGGTCATGGTGCTAAAAGTAGTGTGTCACAGTGTTAAAAGTGGGGTGGTCATGGTGTTAAAAGTGGGGTGGCTACAGTGTTAAGAGTAGGGTGTCACAGTGTTAAAAGTGGGGTGGTCATGGTGCTAAAAGTAGGGTGTCACAGTGTTAAAAGTGGGGTGGTCATGGTGCTAAAAGTAGGGTGTCACAGTGTTAAAAGTGGGGTGGTCACAGTATTAAAAGTGGGGTGGTCACAGTGTTAAAAGTGGTGTGGCTATAGTGTTTAAGTAGGGTGTCACAGTGTTAAAAGTGTGATGGTCATGGTGCTAAAAGTGGGGTGGTCACAGTGTTAAAGTGGGGTGGTCACAGTGTTAAAAGTGGGGTGGTCACAGTGTTAAACGTGGGGTGGTCACAGTGTTAAAATTGGGATGGTCACAGTGTTAAAAGTGGGTGGTCACAGTGTTAAAAGTAGGGTGTCACAGTGTTAAAAGTAGGGTGTCACAGTGTTAAAAGTGGGGTGGTCACAGTGGTAAACGTGGGGTGGTCACAGTGGTAAAAGTGGGGTGGTCACAGTGTTAAAAGTGGGGTGGTCACAGTGTTAAAATGGGATGGTCACAGTGTTAAAAGTGGGTAGTCACAGTGTTAAAGTGGTGTCACAGTGTTAAAAGTAGGGTGTCACAGTGTTAAACGTGGGGTGGTCACAGTGTTAAACGTGGGGTGGTCACAGTGTTAAAATGGGATGGTCACAGTGTTAAAAGTGGGTTAGTCACAGCATTGAAACACAGCATTTAAAGTGGGATGAATATAGTGTTAAAATGCAGTAGTCAGTATTAAAAGTGGGGTGACTATAGTGCTAACCCCTGTGGGTTCGAATCCCACGATCTACCAAAACGGGAGATGGACTCTCAACTCATTCGACCATCCCGTCTGGTCTTACCGCTGACTATGACCAATCGGATTGCGTGGTACAACATTGGCTTAGCGGGGGCCGAGTCCCTTGGCTAAGCACCGTTAGGGCCCGTTCAAATATTACGTCATACTATTTTTATCCAAATTATCCCCCCCCCCCTATGTAACGCTAGACCATACACGCCACATACCGCTTGGGACTACACCAGCACCCCTGAGCGGTACGTAATATTTAGATGGCCCCGTAACTAGGACTTCATCCACTTGACGTAACTAATGTCGATTAAAACCAACCTCACAGTGTTCAACTGCAAACTAAACCTCTGGGAGAGTGCTATAAGAATGAAGGCCCATTTAGATTAAAAACTACAAATTAAAATGTATTAAATGGGGGGGGGGGTTGTTTTACGTCCTAGCAACATCTAAGGTCATATTAGGGTTGGTACCGACTTGTGAAAGTGTGCACTCATGGCGACTTCATAATGCTGCCCTCCTGGGAGACCAGGACACCAACACCACGACCCAATATCACACAGTCACATTATCCTGGCACTGTGCTAACCAGTCCTTTCCCTATCCTATTAATGCCGAGCACCAGGCTAGGAATCAACAAATATCAATTTTAAAAGTCATTGGTTGGACTCAGCTGAGACTTGGACTCCCGACCTTCTGTACGGGAAGCATGTGCTTTACCGATGTGGGCACTGCGTCCGGTGAGTTGCATTAAATTGACTTGGTACCCCTTCCATGCAGCAAATAAAACCAATACGTAAAGACTGCAACAGTATCAAAATTAGATACAATAGGATCAACTCTAGGTCTATGGTTTGGTTACGAAAATCTGATACTGTCACCAGCATGCATATGTATATATATGGCTGCGTTCGTTTCCCATCGGGAGGTCGTGGGTTCAATCCCTGACTGAGTCAAATCAGAGAGTTTAAACGAATATACTCATCACTAATAGGACAGGACAAGACCTGATTGGCTCAGTCAGGATAATGTCATTGGGGGGAGGGGGCCCAACGACATTATCCTGACTGGGCCAATCAGGTCTTGTCCTGTCCTATTAGTGATGAGTATATTCGTTTAAACTCTTTATACATATATGCAAGTTTTAAATTCACCATTTTCTTCCTGCATATGTCCTAACGAGTGATAATTATATATATGTATGAGTCTGCTAATCTATTACTGTTCGTGCCCATAGATATCTTTACAGATGTTATGAATGATGACAATAAAAACATCAATGACTAGATTGAGCTTAGTCCAAGATGAGATATTGAATGATAATCTACAAGTACATGTATCTGTGAGGGTGCAGTCAAAGATTCTAAAATAATAGTAGAATCTTTGATGAAGTTCTTATCAACATAAGATCTCCGTTATCTGTAATCAGATAATCAGCTTTATATCAGTAAATATTGGGTTCTTTGGTTGCACAACCGGGAACATAATGTCGTAGTTGCGCGCGCAACTAGAGGATGGAGGGTATTGTCGCGGTTTGGTCAATCGTTTATTTATAGTCACGTGATCGATTGCAGAACACACACATGCGAACAAAGCCGACAGTGTTGGCTCCAGAACGTGTGTACATCTACCACGCACCAGTTAACCTGCAGCTTCCTGTTCGAGAGCTGATCAAATATATGTGATGATAAGTTATTATGTGAGTATAAAACAATGTTCTACCTCTCATATATTAACTGATATATGCCCACTCCAATCACCGCACCACCTCCTTCTCACCTAGTCAGACTTCTGTAGCTAGTTCCCAGATATCCCACCAGAACGTGGCGGCACTCGTTTCCCATCGGGAGGTCGTGGGTTCAATCCCTGACTGAGTCAAATCAAAGAGTTTAAACGAATATACTCATCACTAATAGGGCAGGACAAGACCTGATTGGCTCAGTCAGGATAATGCGGTTGGGGGGTGGGGGAATGCTGTCATGGTGCCAGTGCACGGTATCCGATTGGGGCAACACTAATAAAGACATACATAGAGAACATGTAGAATAACACGTATAGTATGGAGAACAGAGACTATGGAGTAGATAACCTAGAACATAGAGAATAGAACACATAGAGTGTACAACACATAATAGAGTCCATATAGAGCTGTTAAAGTATAGAACCTAGCGCACATAAAGTATAGAGAACCTAGAGCATACATCACATAGAGAATAGAACAAATAGAGTGTACAACACATAATAGAGTCCATATAGAGCTGTTAAAGTATAGAACCTAGCGCACATAAAGTATAAAGAACCTAGAGCATACATCACATAGAGTATAGAACACATAGAGTGTACAACACAAAATAGGGTCACTATAGAGCTGTTAGAGTATAGAACCTAGCGCACATAAATATAGAGAACCTAGAACATACATCACATAGAGTGTAGAGTGCATAGAGCACATATCAAATAGAGTATAGAACACATAGAGTTAACGTCACATAGAGTATAGAGCATATAGAGTGTACAACACATAATAGGGTCCATATAGAGCTGTTAGAGTATAGAACCTAGCGCACATAAAGTATACAGAACCTAGAGCATACATCACATAGAGTATAGAGCGCATAGAGTGTACAACACATAATAGAGTCCATATAGAGCTCTTAAAGTATAGAACCTAGCGCACATAAAGTATTGAGAACGTAGAGCATACAGCACATAGAGTATAGAACACATAGAGTGTACAACACATAATAGAGTCCATATAGAGCTGTTAAATTATAGAACCTAGCGCATATAAAGTATAGAGAACCTCGAGCATACAACACATAGAGCATAGAACACATAGTGTACAACACATAATAGAGTCCATATAGAGCTGTTAAATTATAGAACCTAGCGCACATAAAGTATAGAGAACCTAGAGCATACAACACATAGAGCATAGAACACATAGTGTACAACACATAATAGAGTCCATATAGAGCTGTTAGAGTATAGAACCTAGTGCACATACATTATAGAGAACCTAGAGCATACATCACATAGAGTATAGAGCGCATAGAGCACACAACACATAGAGTATAGAACACATAGAGTGTACAACACATAATAGAGTCCATATAGAGCTGTTAGAGTATAGAACATAGCGCACATAAAGTATAGAGAACCTAGAGCATACAACACATAGAGTATAGAACACATAGAGTGTACAACACATAATAGTCCATATAGAGCTGTTAAAGTATAGAACCTAGCGCACATAAAGTATACAGAACCTAGAGCATATGTATAATTAAATCAAGGCAAGTATTTTAGTTTCCTTTTTTAAATTCATGCTTTCATCGGATAATGCAGCTTTATTGGTTCCTGGAGGTAGTAGGTGTGGTGTACTAAGTCGCTGGGGGTGGTGGGTTCAATCCCCACCAAAGGGAAAATAAAGACTTACCAAACTGAGACTTGTCACTACCTAGCCTGGTACATTACTCGTTAGGACAAGGAGCAGTGGAACGGTGGATACTAACTGTTTACAATTTAAATTAAGAATATAAAAATGCTTTTAAAACTATATTCTTTAAACAGGGCCACCAAATGATTTATTAGGAAATGTAAAGGATCAGGGGTCTATCAATCAGTCAACCCATATCCCATTGACAGCTGGTTAATTTATTCTACTTCTGAAGCTTTCTTTATATTTTATTTAATGTTTATCTCAGCATAAATCACTTAAATGACGTGGGTCAGCCCAGTTATGATTAATATATTATAATTTCAACATTTTGGAAGTTGAAAAGGTGATGACCGAATGAGTTGAGCATCCATTTTCCATCTGACAGGTCATGAGATTCGAAGCCGTGAAATTCAAACCATGGCCAAGTAAAACCAATGACTTAAAAATTGATACCTGTTGCTATGTAGCCTGACATCCGGCCTTACTAGGATAGGGCAAGGAGCATGGAAATGAGGAAGATCGATTGTCTGTGATTGAAATTTCCCCTGCTTAATCAACAAATGTAATAATTAAAAATAAATTAAATCTTTTAAATACAGAATGAAGCTTGTTTGTCAATCTTTGTCTGTACTTATAAGTTTATATAAGCTCTTCTTGGAGTGACACGTACCTAGTGCTCTTTATATAATGCAAGGTGCACCCTGGCAACCAGCCACTTAGACTAAAGTTGGAGTGGGTCGCCCATCGGGCATGTGTTATGTTAGACAGGGCCAGTGGCTGGATTAAACCAGATCAAGCTTGAACCGACTCAGTCAGGATAACGGGATTTGTAAAATTATATGCGATTTGTAAAATGAATGGAGAAGGCTAGTTAATGTCGAATCACAGGACTAAAGTTGTGAACTGTGTACATATATATAGATATATTTATATAAATACATATATATATGTATATATGTTTATATATTTTTTTTCCCAGTGGTACAGTGAGTGGCGGGTACAGTGTAAAGCGGATGGTGGCACCACCATCGGAGCTGAGGTTGGGGAGGCTGGAGCAGTAGATGACTAGGCCAGACTCCATCAGTAAGTGATGGGGGGAGGAGGGATATTCCGGGTTATTATACTTGTATAATTCTTATACAGCATATATACTGTATCAAATGACAGGATGAACTAGGGAATTAACTATTGGTTAGCTATTCCAACTTGGTACAGTCACCTCTCGTTCATCCAAACTAATTTGTTCCCGAAAACCCAGAGAGATTGTCGGATAAATGATATTTCAAGGTTAGCGGGACAAAATGAATGGCCGAAATCGGTTCCAGGGATGTTTTGGTTGATAGTGAGATTTCCTGATCAAACGGGGTTGAATGAACGAGGGGTGACAAGGTTTCCGCCATAAAATAATTTGAGGGTTTGCAGAATGGGGCTAGGGGGGGTGGGCTGCATGGTCTGCAGGCGTTGTTGTCTCTCCCTCCTTGAAGAACGTTTTTTTTTTAAATAATGATCCCAACAATTTGAAGGTACAAAGCGTACCCTCAGAAAATCTAAGGGTGTGCGGAATGTTATCCAACTTAGCCTCTGACAAAAACCCAGGTGACTGAAATAACCAAGTTTCTTGTAAAGTTAAATAAAGGCTATCAAATCTAACAAGCTGGAAACTAACATCTAAAAGTATAGCATATTACCCACACTCCACTGCTATCGCACATCGCACTAACTGTGTTACATTTTAAACCACCCACCCACCACACACACACAGACCTCATTTCATTCCATCCCGACCCCTCGTGTCGCTACAGCCCCGTGTTCTACATTGTTTCAGTTCCACTCACCAGCCCCTAAATGACCCAGTCACTGAACGCTATATAGAGCTGTTTGTTTGTTGTTGTTTTAAGTCCTAGCAACATCTAAGGTCATATCAGGACGGTTAGCGACTTGTGACATGGCGACTTTATAGTGCTGCACCACTGGGAAATCAGGGCGCCGGCACCATGATCCAGTATCCCACTCAGTCATATTATCTTGACACTGAACTAAGCAGTTCTTGCCCTATCCTGTTAATGCAGAGCGCCAGGCTAGGAAGCGACACATATCAATTTTAATTTCATTGGTTTGACTCGAATGGGAACCGAACTCCCGACCTTCCGCACGCGAGGCCCGCGCTCTACCGATTAGGCGACCGCGCCCGGTTTCTATAGAGCTAATCGGGGTGTTTTTATTAGTGCGTGCTGCGGGCTGGTCTCCCACTCCGCGCAGTCAGCTACTCGGTTGGTTGTTGGAGTTTTACGTCCTAGCAACATGTAAGGTCATATCTGACGGGTTCCGACTTGTGACAGTGCTCACTCATGGCAACTTAAATAGTGCTCAATTCAGCAAGAACTCAAACCATCAGACTATGCAAATTTATTGAGTACACCAGCATTTAAATGGGATTTATAAAAATAAATTTAGGTAAGTATGTTGGTTTTGGAAATTCGAGGCTTTCATTAAATTGTGCAGCTTTAACGAGGGGTCCGGGAGTGGGGTGAGGTTCGGAGGTGTGACTGTAGGCGACAGGATAGTTTCCATGTTCAGAATCGGATGTTTTTTCATGTGGTTCCACAAGTGGAAAATTGAATCTCTCAAGTAGCGAGCGATTCATGCTACATTCAAGAACTAGACGGGTTTCGGTGTCAATTGTAAAGATCTACGCAATCCTAGCTTTACTGCACTGCCAACCACGACCATACAGGATGGCCAAATGAGTTGAGCGTCCGTCTCCTCATTTGGGAGATCGGGGGATCCAAACCCATGGGTTTGTGGGTTCGAGTCAAACCAATAACTTAAAAATTGATACTTGCCGCTTCCTAGCCAGGCGCTTGGCATTATTAGGATAGGGCAAGGACTGGTTGGCTCAGTGTCAGGATACTGTGACTGAGTGGGCTATCAGGTCATGGTGCTGGTGGCCTGGTCTCCCAGTGGGGCAGCACTATAAAGTCGCCATGAGTGCGCACAGTTACAAGTCGGTACCCGTCCTGATATGACCTTAGATGTTGCTAGGACGTAAAACAACAACAAACAAAGAAACAAAGCCAGGCCACGTCATGGTTGACTGATTTCTATAACCAATCAGCCTCAAAACTAAAGGCCTCAAAACTAAAGGCCGGGTTCTCAATGACTTGAGAGCTCGAATCAAATAGGTGTAAAACGAGTTGTAAAAAGGCTCAGCACCATACCACATCAATAATAATACATTTTAAAACCTACATTACAATATGCAATATTTACATTGGGGGTACATTAGTTGATTAAGCAGGGGAGATTTCAATCGCCGACAATTGGTTTCCTATTAATGCTGAGCACCAGTCTAGGTAGGAACAGGTATCAATTTTTAAGTCACTGCTTTGACTGGGTCAGGGTTCGAATCCCACAACCTACTAGAACTGGGGTCGGATGCTCAACTCATTCGGCCAGCGCGTCTGGTTATGGGCTGGGAAAACTAACAGAAATGAACGGGAAAATTAAACCTGTGACTAAATTTTCTACAACTTACAAGTGACTGCTGGAAACCTGACCGATAAGTGGCCGACCTCCAGATAAAATGTCCCATTGAAAGTTCTGTAAATGGAACGCCAGCCCCGACAAAGACGCTGCAGGGTTCCCGGCCACTGGCAGGGTGGCGGCCATACACCTAGCGATGTTTGTGACGCAATGTCGAAATCGAGGCTTGTAAGTTGTATGCGTGTTTGTTTATAACGCAGTGACACGATGTAACAGAGAGCAATGAATATATCAAGGGGCCCTTCTCAGAAACTGTGTACCACATGTGTGACATGGAAACCAAAAGCGAAAACATTCCAAATAATAGCACAAAAAAAAGACATTCCAAATAATAGCAAAACCCATGTTCATAGCGCTGACTGGCTTCCCATCTAGGAGATAGTGGGTTCAAACAATGACAGAATCAAGCCGATGACTTACAAAAGGGTCACGGTGTTGGCAACCTCGTCTACCAATGCGTCAGCTGTGTATATGTCAGAGTTGACCCACTTTTTGATTTTGATCTTTGACAAATTGATAAAAAAGAACTATGTTTAAATTACATGTGTAACATCCATCTATAATAATCCATCTATAATAATCCAATTTAAAACACACAACAAAATTCAAACAAGATTTATTACAACTAAGCCAAAAAGATTATGTTACAAGAAAAACGTGAGAACAAAGTTTTCATAGATTGATTGCATGGTTTTCGTAGGCAAATTTTAACATTTTCACTTTATAAGCCTATATTTAGTTAATACGTTTTATGGGATATATTAAGTACACGTAATATTACTAACATCCTTAATACACAGGGGCAACAATAACTATTTGACTTGATACCCCCTCCACCCCCCAACAACAAACACATGTTTAACAATGTAACGTCTAAACCAAATATGTGGTACACTGTTTCTGAGAACGACCCAAATACATATGATGCGTGGAGGTCGTTAAGTTCGCAACAGAATAACTAAGGAAATCTTAAGGCCCTGTCACATTACGGCGTATGGCGGGACCGTATTGAAAACCTACGTAAGTCGTGCGGGTGCCGGCCTATGATGACCTTCGGTGAACTTTCGGGTGGGTTTGAGCGTATGGGGGACCTATGAGGAGAGTATGAGGAGCCTATGAGGAGCGTATGGGAGCGTACTGCGACTGTTTTGATTGGCAAGTGGAGCGTATGAGGAGCGTATGAATATTTTAGGAGCATATGAGGAGCGTATGAGGAGCGTATGAGGAGCGTGTGAGGAGCGTATGCGAAACCTATGCGCGACCTATGTTATCTCTCCGCGGTCCGCCGCTTGGTGGCTCCTGGGTATATATAGCCTGGAGCAACAGGCTCCCCTCACTCTGCCACCATGCCTGCTAAGAGGAACACCACTGCTGCTGCTGCTTCTGCTACTGCTACTACTACTACTACTACTACCAGTACTACTGCTACTACACCAGCCTCCAGAGCTGCTGTAACTACAGGAGGAGGACTAGGCCGTGGGAGAGGCAGAAAGAGGCAGACTTTGTTACAATGCTCTCCATCACCAGCCTTCTCTCCTGCCTCGCCACTCTCCACACCACTCTCCAGAACACCACTCTCCAGAACACTACTCTCCAGAACACCACTCTCCACTGGAGGAGCTGGAGATGGAAGTGGAGAGGTCGACGATGCAACGCTGGCGTCCCCGCTCCAGCTCGCCATCTCCTGCCTCTCGGGGCAGCTCACGGGCGTCGTCCGCTGCCTCCGCCGCCTCCGCCGCCACCACTGCCTCCAACGCCTCCACCAGCACCGGTGGCATCGGCACGTAAATGAAACGGAGGGCCAAGAAGAGCGACTGTTCTCTGTCGGTCTTCAAGGAAGATCAAATGTTGGACTTCCTCCAGGAGAACCCCATCATGTGGAACATGAAGCTCACCTTCACGTTGGAGGGGTGGTGCTGCATAGTCGTCAGCAGCACTTGGAAGCGGTTGGCTAGAATGCCAAAGGCATTCTACACCACTCTCCTAGCTCGGGAAAGCCGGTAGTTGAAGAGTCGCTCGTCATTGGTCAAGCCCCTCTTGCTTCATCATGGTCGGCCGCAGGGCAAAAGCGTCGTCACCGATCAGAAAATACGGCACATCCTTCTGGCCGTGGACGAGCGGTTCAGGGTTCGGAAAGCCGATGGTGCCACCTTCTGTGCCCGCCTTTAGCTCGGAGGCGTTGTAAATCTGGGCATCAGACGCGGAGCCCAAACCGCCAATATCTGCCCAGATAAATTTGTAATCCGCATCTACAAGCGCCAACAGGACCACGGAGAAAAAGCCCTTGTAGTGGTAGTAGAGCGACCCACTCTTTGGAGGGCACCGGCAGGCGATGTGCTTCCCATCCAGAGCGCCACAGGTATGGGGGAGGTTCCACCTCTCTGAAAAGAGGTCCGCGACGGCACGCCACCCTTCTGGAGTCGTCGGACACATCATGACCTCGGGCATGTACTCGTCGACGATAGCTTTACAGACTTCACGCACTATCAGCAACTGTGTGTTGTGAGGCACCCTCCACCCGAACTTCATGGAGGAATATTTTGTGCCAGATGCCAGGTGCCGCAGAGTAAGTGCTATTTTCAGCGCCGGCTCGAGCGGCACCTTGAATGTGGTCCGTTTTTTGGTGATCCTTGGTCCCACTCGCGCCACAATCTCGTCAAACAACTGGGGAGGCAGCCGCATGAAGTTCACAAACGCCGCGGTGTCCTCGCTGCGGAGCTCGACCATCAGCTTGTTGAACAAGCCAAACTGTGGCCGCCTCCCAATCCAGGGTCTGACCCACACTGATCGTCGCCGCCGCTCCCTCCTCCTTCGTCTCTCGATACGGGACGCCAGAAGAACCATGAGGTATAGAGTAAGCTCATGGTGATAAAGGGCAACTCTGTATGAGCAGTAGAGCAGGAATGACCGAAGGAATGGCGTGGGTCGCCTTTATATACCGAGACCATAGGTCGGGCATACGCCGCCATACGCTACGCATATGCTTTTCATACGCTACCAATACGCTCTCATACGCAACGCGTAGGTTATGCGTACGCTGCATACGCCCGAGATACGCCCGTGATGCAAGTTGAGCGTATGAGTAGCGTACGCCAGCATACCCCTAGCATACGCCGGCGTACCCCCAGCATACAAGGAGCGTATGCCGGCGTATGCTAAGCGTATGAGTAGCGTAAGAACCATACGCCCCCGTAGGTCGAGATTTTTTTAGCATGCACAAAAAAATGGGGACGGACGGATTTATGAAAGCGTATAGCGGCGTATGCCTCATAAGCCGGCATCTGGCGGCGTATGAGTAGCGTATGAGTAGCGTATGCATAGCGTATGAGTAGCGTATACGGTGTATGCCGACGTATATGACGTAATGCGCCTACACCGCCATACGCTCCCGCAAAAAAAACCTAATGTGACAGCCCCTTTAGTTTCGTACTTGTTACAAAGGGTTCAACAATAGTAGTTTAAGATTATGCAAAATGTCGCAACAATCAGTATTGATTAAGACATGTTTTGGCATTTTTTCAGTTGCCATGCGATTATTGATTCATGTGGTTAAAGTTTTGTTTGTTTGTTGAGACTTTAAGCATAGCAACATCTTAGATCGTATCAGGAGGGGATACTGATTTGTAACAATGTGCACTCGTGCCGACTTTATAGTGCTGATGCATTGGTAGACGAGGTTGCCAACACCATGACCCTTTTGTAAGTGATCGGCTTGATTGTGTCATTGTTTTAACTCACTATCTCCTACATGGGAAGCCAGTCAGCGCTCTGACCGATTCGGCGTATCATTAAAGTTGCATACTCCGATCATTTTGAGTTTCTGCCAAGTTCCTTTTTTGATAAATATATTAGGTTGATCATTATAATCTATCTTACTTTAGTTTGAAGTAACTTTTATTATAAATGGTTAATTTTGAAGATATTTGAAGAGAAGACATAAAATTAATGTTGGCATACATATCAAAGTTCTGACATCATAGCCTTCATCAGTAACCTGTTCAACAACATTGAAGTAGCAATATCGTCTATGCATTAAAGTCGCATAGTCAGATGGGTTTGAGTTGCTCTCATTTTCTGAGACTTGATCATTATAATCTAGCTTACTTTAGTTTGAAGTATTTTTCATTTAAAATGGCTAACTTAGGAGGTTTGAAGTGCAAGCGCCTACAATTAATTGTGGCTTGCTTCTTAAAACTCTGATCCCACAGGCATCAGCAGAAACAGTTTCTATTAAATTGATGTAGCATACCCTTCCATGTAGCAACACAGTGCAGCAGTATCTACCCAGATAGCACAGAGCCATTGGGCCGACGTTAGCTATTGCCGTGCATTTTCCACCGTCGGGCCACCGGCATTATGACATGCCAATAGACAGGCAACTACAGAGCCTCCCCCATCCATCCGGTGGTAAAAAGATATGGTTGAGAAGGATGTTAAAATGTGCCTAACTTATACCTCAGTCACACGAGGCCTGCGTTCGCTAACGATCGATACGCGATGTCAAAACGTCCGACTTACGTCTGCCTTAAGTGCTGGCGCCGCGAGGTCGCCAACCACACGGCGTCCATTTAGAAAATTTTGGACGCAAGGAGGTTGCAAGTGCTGCAAGTGCAACCTCCTTGCGTCCAGTTTGGTCGGCACCATTAAGAAGTGGTTGGCAACCTGGCGGTGACCTGGCGGCAACCTGGCGGCGACCTGGTGCCGCGAGGTCACCGCCAGGTCGCCACCCACCGTTTCCCACCAGTTTTGGACCGTGGGAATGGTGGCGGCACAAGGTTGGCGACTGGTTGGCAACCAGCCGGCGACCTGGCGCCGCGAGATTGTCGCCAGGTCGCCAACCACTTTTGCCATACCGTGGCGGCACAAGGTTAGCGACTGGTTGGCGACCAGCCGCCGACCTGGCGCCATGAGGTTGTCGCCAGGTTGCCAACCACTTTTGCCATACCGTGGCGGTGCAAGGTTGGCGACTGGTTGGCGACCAGCCGGTGCTCTCGCCGCCGCACTGGTGCCGCCGCGCTGGTGCCGCCAGGTCGGCGCCAGGTTGGCGGCATACATTTGGCGGCGTCAGGACGGCGCCAGGTCGCCAACCACCATAGCAGTTGGTGCCCTGTCCGCGCCCTGTCCACGCCCTGTCCGCGCCAGGATGCCGCCAGTACGCCGCCATCATTTCTGAATCAATGTATCGAATGGGACGCTGGGTGGTTGGCGTCCTTTTGGGCGTAAGGAGGTTGGTGGCGAACACTGGCTCTCGTGTGACTGGGGTATAACCATAGGTGAGGTGTAATACGGTTGCTTTCGGAACAGGTCAGTAGAGAGTTTGAAGTTACAAATGCCCGCCAGTGCTCATGAAACACCATTTTCATTGCAAAAGTGTTTTACTAACTTTAGTGAGGAGTGCGGGGTTTTGTTTAGCAGTCATCACTTCTTAGCTTAGCTTTTTAGCCAAGATTAGTGTCTTATCATCCTAATATCTAACATGAGGTGCATGCACCTCTATGATATTAAACTGATTCTTTTAAATTGGGGTTTACTCCTCCAGTGCCATCTGTGGTAACTGCTTTGTAACATATATCTTCTCCATGTGGTATCCAGAAATTCCTGTTTGATAAAACCATATGGGGCCCACAATGTTTGTTTGTTTGTTGTTGTTTTACACCCTAGCAACATCTAAGGTCATATCAGGCCCACAATGTAACCCATATGGACCCTATATGGGCTTTGTGTTATCTGACAGTGTGGCCACCGTTGGGCAAACAGTGGCATATGCTGCTATGGGTGGCAAACGCCATCGGGCCACCGTTGGGCCAACGGCGGCATATGCTGGTATGGGTGGATTGCACCATTGGCCCGACGTAGGGTCAGTGGACAAAACAACGGCGGTTTGCCACCATTGGCCCGACGGCACGGCCACCATCGGGCCAACGGCTCTGTGCTATCTGGGTAAGTTGAATATGTAGGTTACAAATGCCCGCCATTGCTCATGAAACACCATTTTCATTGCAAAAGTGTTTTACTAACTTTAATGAGGAGTGCGGGGTTTTGTTTAGCAGTCATCACTTCTTTGCTTAGCTTTTTAGCCAAGATTAGTGTCTTATCATCCTAATATCTAACATGAGGTGCATGCACCTCTATGATATTAAACTGATTCTTTTAAATTGGGGTGGCACCACAGATTTTCCATATCTCGCCAGATATGCTTAATATATACCAATGTCTAAGTTGGGTCTATGGGATCAAATCTAGGTAAGTGTTTTGGTTTAGAAAAATGGATACTTTTCTCGGACTGTGCAGTTTTAAATTCTATTAGTGTTGGTGGATAAATAGCCTAAGCACACACATTGTCGAAATTAGCAGATCAATAAGATTCATAGCAAATTCCGACCTTATGCTCACCAGGCCTCACAGTTATTGAGTGAATGGTTCTCGGCTCCCATAGTACATGACACATATATGCCTCTGAGTATGCTTACAATTCGCAGTGTATTCACGCGAAATAATAATTAACGCAAGTGTGTTGGTTCAAGTGCTCAATATAACAAAAAATTGTTTTAAAGAGTTGTAAACATTGTGAATACATATCACTATCAGTATATCAGTTATCAGCAGGTCTCAGTTCTCCACGCACAGGAGCTGACTAATGTCAACAAACCTGACAGTCGACACACACACGCACGCACACATTCACGCGCACACACGCACACGCGCACACGCGCACACACACAGGCCCGCTAACTCATGGGATACCATCACCCTGCGTTCCTGTTGTGCGTGTATGTTAGCACACACACATCCATGCGCATGTAATATTAATATCCCTAACTGGCGTTCCCCAGACGCTGTTTATATATCTGTATATCTATTACTGACCGGTCATCCTCTGGTGTTGTTGAATAACTGCAGCCGCCACACAAAACCAACCCAGCTGTCCGGCAGCACTGCGACTTTAGGCGAGAGGAGAGTTTGGCGGAGAGAGCTCTGAGTGCCCGTGCCCAGACTTGGTGCGTCGGGTTTTAGAGCCGGCGCGTGTTGGCAACGCGTTGCTATGCACGCCGAGCATGCGCAGAGAGTTTACAGCAGAGCACGGCCTCCCGGTCCGGCCGGGTAGCGTTTAGCTGCTGAATGACTGGCGCTTTTGTTCCTGGTCGGCGCCTGCCTGGTAGAGGGACAGCTCGCACTGATTGTGTCAGCTGGTCGGTCAGACACGGCTGTATAACTAACTATACGGCGGCGTCGGTTCGCAGCGCCACCGCGTGGGAGAACAACGAACTATTCACCGACTCAGCCACGCGCTTCTGGATTGATTTGCTGGCATTTGGATGAGGAACTGACATTTAAAGATCAAATCGATTTGCGCGACCATTGAAGTTAACTGATATCGCGTGGGAAATACTGATTTTGTTTTGTATATATAGTAAAATTAGGGCCTATTGCATATATTATATTATAGCCGGACGGGGTGGCCAATTTGGTAAATGCGCTCGGTGGCTTCACATGTGGAAGGTTGCGGATTCGAACTCAAGCAGAGTGAAACGAATTACTAACAAAATGTGTACTTGTCAGTACCTAGCCTGGCACTTGACATTATTAGGATATGACAAGGACTGGTTTGCTCAGCATCAGGATAATGTCACTGAGTGGGGTATTGGGTCATGGTACTGGAGAACTGGTCTCCCAATGGGGCAGCACTATAAATTTGCCATGAGTGTGCAATGTGACAAGTCGGTAGGCCTACCTCTCCTAATATGACATTAGATGTTGGCTAGGATGTAAACCCCCCAACAAACAATATTATATATAGATTGTATAATATATATATAATTATATATATAATTCATATGTATATATATATATGTATGTATATATATATATATATAATTCATATGTGGAAGCGTTCCGCAAGGAAATCATATATTGGGCTGCTAGGCACGATCCACCACCAGGGACTGCGCCTGGCCCTCGGGGCCTTCCGCACCTCACCGGTTCAGAGTGTCTACGTCGAAGCCAATGAACCATCACTTAACAACAGGAGAATCAAACTGGCCATGCAATATGTAGTCAAGATAAAAACTAATGCATTGAATCCTGCACACAATTGTCTATTCGAGCAACATGACAAATCCAGGTATGAAGCCAGGCCGAATTACATCCGGCCACTGAGGCTCCGAATGAAACCTCATTTGGAGGCCTTGGGGTTGGATTTGGACGTGTTGGAGGATGCCAAATTCCCAGAACATCCCCCGTGGACGTTGAGGAAGCCATCGGTTATCCTCCGACTCACGGAACTGAGGAAGTCTGGGGCACATCCACTCAAGTACCAAGGACTGCATGCAGAGATTCAAGGCCAGTTTGCAGACCACCTCTCCATATACACTGATGGTTTGAAAAACCAAAGCCGGGTAGCTGCTATGGCAGTCTGCCAACGGGAAAAATTTGGTGAACGCTTGCCCGATCAGAGCTCGATTTTCACTGCAGAAGCCCAAGCACTCCTTCTCGCGTTGGAGTGTATCGAGGTATCCAATCACACTAACTATGTTATATACAGTGATTCGTTCTCTTGCCTCCATGCTGCCGACACAGTGTAAAGCAACCACCAATCAATCAATCAATCAATCAATATATGGAAGCAGTGAATCATCCGACTACATACAAAATATGAATCGGCCTAGTAGTTTGTCGGGTGCCTCATTTTAACAGGGGCAGTTGTGGGTTCGATTCCAGGGTGAGTCAAGCCGAAAACTGACATTGGCTCACTGCCAGAACATTAGCGTGGGATAATATATCACGGCGTGGGTGGAATAATAGGAATAGTATCCCCATGTGATAACACAATCAAGTCGGGCAAGTCTTAACCCATCTTAGTTTTGCCCCAATTGTTGCTAAGATGTAAAACTACAACCAATTCCTCAATTAAACCTACCGAATTGTTGTATATATGTATATAGCCATTTAATTAATTCTAGCTATTTGTACAAATCAATCCAGTTGGTATGTAGGTAGAATCCTAGTCATCTAGGGGTGTAATCGATTAATGAACTCGGGTCACCCAAGCGACTTTTTGGCACATGCGCACATCCTACAGACTCGGGTTGAAGAATCTAATACGCTTCTCCATGCTCGGGGTGGAAACAATGGTGGCTTAATCCAAAACTTGTTTGTTTTTTGTTTTTAATAACCAAAATAGGATTTAACGTATTTTTTGATTGCATAGTTTAGTTATATTTCCATTTCATTAATCTAATTTATTTTACAAAATAAAACAAAAACACATAGGACTTGTACTGCTACAGGACGGTACCAGCACAAATTTTATGTGACGTCATCGCTCCTAGCCAACCCCAGCTAAGAGGTGGGTTACTGGGGTTTGGACTTTTGTACACGGCACATGTTTTTGTCAACACCACTCGCGGTGCTTGATTTGAAATTCTAGCAACTCGGGTCCGGGTTGTGTTAACCGAAGACGGCCTAGGTGTTTCTATCGGTATCAGCTGCCCCCATTTAGTAGCACCACCAGCCCTACACACGTGCTCGCACACACCACACGCGCACACACAGCTCCACGCAGGCACAGGTAATTACATGGGGTGCCACACCTTTTCTCTTGGAAACTGAGCGCCTCCTGGCTTCCCCACTGCCTCCTGCAGTATTAGGATAGGAATGGACTGATTATCTCAGTAGCAGGATAATGTGACTGAATGGGATATTGGGTCATGATGCCGGTGGCCTGATCTCCCAGTGGGGAAGCACTATAAAGTCGTCATGGCGGTACCCATCCTGATATGAGCAATACATGTTGCTGGGATGCAAAACCCAAACAAATAAAAACAAATATTCTTAGAAGTTAGAGCGGGACACCACACTTCTGCGTTTCTGGGCAAGCGTCTTTATCGTTAGCGTACCTAGGCTCCTTGCGGCAATCAACCTACCCATACCTGTGTATGTGGCATTTCATCCAGGAAGGTGATTGCAACTCGCTATATAAGTATGTAGGCATGTATGCACGCCTGTATTGTGTGTGTGTGTGTATGTATGTATGTATGTATGTATGTATGTATGTATGTATGTATGTATACATATATACACATATACGTATGTAATACGTGTATAATATATAACGGTTACATTCAAGTATAAACACATTACATAAATCACTGCTTAGTACTTATATACGTGATTAATGGCGGTTTAAAAAGCAAACCATTTTGTGGTCAAACTTAAAAGGCTTATATTTTATCATGTTTTCTCAATCATCGTCATCATTTAAGCCAATTAGCATTGGGGTAGTTATAGGGGCTGCCCTCTATGGAAGATCTTCTGATCAAAAAGAATCTCCGGTGGACTGGGCACCTCATGAGGATGCCATCAGACAGGCTACCAAAGCAGATCCTCTACTCTCAACTGTCTTCTGGTTGCAGAAAGAGAGGGCGCCCTCGTCTCCAGTTCAAGGATAACATCAAGAGAAACCTGAAGCTGAGAGACATTATGACCGACTCATGGACATCACTCTCACAACAGAGAGCTAAATGGAGAGTGGCAGTCAAGTAATGAAAGCAGTCTTTGTCGCATCGCAACCGACAGCATGATGATAATGATGAGTTATTCCAATATTATGCACAGATTTGACTATTACTAATATTAGTTTTAATTTATTCTGCTCTTAGAAACTTTGAACTCCAGCACAATTACGGTATTTGTGTAATAAAACTAGTACAGTAGTGGGTGCTGTGAATCCCACCCACCGTGGAGGGGGTAGCCCTGCCGGAATCAATCTTTTCCCCAGCAATTTTCAGTCTAATTTCAGTTATTTGTTTCTCATTGTGTCTTTTATCGATAATACTAGAAATAGTACATTTCTACTGATCTGCAAAAACAAAACTTTTTTCAGGTTACGCCCTCCTCATTGAATCATGGCATGTCTAGAAGCGAAACTGTTTGTACATTGTGAACATGTAAGTGGGACGTTGTATATTACATTATTCATTGTATTATAGGCACAGTTTATATGGTTTAGTTCGAATATCTGTGATGGTAATATTATTTCCTAGCATAAATATATTCATCACATCTGAAGGGAAGCACACTAAATTATTCGTAAACTTTCTATGAAAGTTGAAAGCCCATAGTCCAGGGATGATAGTGGTGCGAGAGCAAAAAATGCGGAAATCGACGGTGAGGTGAGCCATAAGAGTAATACAGTCCCATTAATGACAGCAGATTGCTCTCCAGGCAGACCCCGTAATGATTGGTCATAGGCATTGTGCAAAACCTATGCTTGAAGAGTACTACATGAAATGTACCATCATATTTATTTCTCCTCAAATTTAGACTTATGTCAAAAATGTCTCCAGGCTGTGAAAAAAATGGAAATCCGCTTAAAAACGGAAAGATATCATCCCTGAAGTCAAATGCAATATGGGGAGATAAATTCACACTTCCTGAATATCGATAAATTTTCTGTTATTAGTGTCAGTCGGTCTGGGAAGTGATAAATGGAACTCCATATGTTATAGACCATATTTAGTGCAAATTCACACTTGTAAATACGCAGTGATATCTTGGTTATATAAGCCCACCATTAAAGCTGCATAGTCCGAGGAAAACATCAATTTTTCAAAACCAAAACATCTATCTAGATTTGATTCTACATATCCAACTTAGATAGGCCTATTGGTGCACTAATTGAGCATATGTTGCTGGATAGAATGAGGTACTCAGCCAATTTAATAGAATTTTAGAATGAGTTACTATAGACTAGTGAAGCCTTTACTGCTTTAGTGTCAGAATTTGGATGTGCTGGCTGAAATTAATTTGGTGAATTTTTCACTTCAAACATAGGGTCCTAAATTAGCATTTAATATGAAAGTTATTTCAAACTAGTGCAAAGTAAATTATAATGACCAACTTATTGCATTTACCTTTTCTTAAACGGCGGGAATTCAAGACAATGGGACTATGCAACTTTAACATATAATACAATATAACCGAGTAATGTAGATGAGCCTGTCTCAAAAGGTGGTAAGTAATATGGGACAAAACTTTGTCCATTGTAACGATCAACATATGCATTTGCTCAGGATAAACTGATCTGTTTTTTACATGGTGTTTCATAATCCCAATAGAATACATATTGATTTGAAGCAAATGTCCTTGTGTTTTCAGTGTAGCCGTTTCTGTGCTGTTTTGTGTCAAAATTCTTTTTTAGTTATCACCCTTTTGAGACAGGCTCAGATATGATGCCTCAGCTAATGTCAAGTTTCATTTTCACAATGTCAGTGTTACTGTTACTGTTACTGTCAGTGTTGAACGGGTGGCGATGGATCTAAACCATGCTAGATTTAGAATCAGCTTCCTACTAGTTCAGCTTATCCATATAACTATTATAAGTATAGGCCTACCCATTATCTCGACATAATCGGAATATACTCGTGCAATGCTAAACAAAAACTGACTTACCTCACTGTTAATACTAATAGTGTTGTTATATCAGGATATCCTCACAAATGCCTTTCTTGGCCTAACTTTTGTTGTTGCTCTTTTTTTCACCCATCGATGTAATTGTTGTGTGTGCGCTTAAGTTGCTTATCAATCAAATATTTGCAATGTATACTTTAGGATCCAGTTTTAATAAAGTGTCATTAAAAGCGGCTTCAGATGGTAGAATTTTGAAACAAGATGGTAATTATTTGATATTATTGCCGCCCAAGTAAAAGCACGTTGGCGCCAAAACCTATGGATACACAATAGCTTGCCAACAGATAAACACCATAGCAACCAATGACCTAATAAAGTTACCGTAACTGATTGGAAAATACCTTTCGTAAACTCATGTCGATATTTGGTTATTTGGGTTAGGAAAAACAAAATTCCTGAAAACAAAGCAAGGCTAAATCAATTTACCATTATTGGAAACATTGACGAATACAAATAATATATTGCTCCTGAATCCGAAACGGATTGCGAAATCTGCGAACAGATCTATCCACGCTGAGTGATCTGCGGCTTAAGTAGTAACAGATGGGAGTAGCGCTGTGGCAATGGGACCAGTGTAGTCCTTCATTTCAACATAGAAATAGTCGTTCTATGATTTCAACTGCTTCATCAGTGTCCTGGGAGTACTAAATTTGATGGCTTAAATGCCTTGATATATACTAAGTCGGGTGAGAACACTGAAGTTATCTATAATTAACTAGATTAAGGAGCTTCATCTAATTAGTTGGGGATTTAAAGCTCACCCTTGTTTCATGTACGTCCAAATCCTGCGGGATTCCCTCACGCGCGAATGATTTATTGATCAGCTGGCAGACTTCTAAGCCTAGGTAGCTCCGGTGGTTCTTGACTGACTTGAGGGACATTTACTAGATACCTATACAGAAATTAATTGTGAACTCTTCGTTTTTGATGGGTAGTTAGTGATGGTCATCAATTACTATTAGTATTACACTTTCTAAATTGCCCGCGCATAAAAGAATAGCTAAATTTCTTCGCTGAAGTTTCAGCGAAGACGTTGAGGAGAGAGCAGACTTCACCCAGCCAGGATCATTTACACCAACCTCCTTCTTCCCTACATCACCACCCGCTCTACATGGAACTGGCAAGAAGCCCAGAGGCGTGGTTTGGGTAAATGTCCAGTCGGCTACGGGCTCAACTTTTAGCCCGTATGCATGACGCGGTGTTAGCTTACACTCGGTGTGTTTGCGCTAACACCGCTCCTTGCGTACTGAGTTTTCGCCGCTAACCTAGAAATCCCCGCCAAAACCAGTTTTGGCTTGCTAACACCGCGTCATGCATACGGCAGGGGTCCTAAGACCTAAATAGAATAAAACCCCTCTAACCGAGCTCTACGGATTGACCACTCCCCTATATAAATCGTTTTATTTGGGTTCCAAACGATCACCCATGCAATACCCCTTTTAAACTGGTCACCTAGTCTGAAGTGGACAGGAAAAACTCTGTTGGTGGTGTTGAAACTACATCAGGTAACCCTTCTTCACCATATGATATACTCCTCATTGAATCTATAATCAGAGAATGGTAATAAACCTACATCTACAGCATGGCACCCGGCATTAGGTGGAGAGAACAGTGCGGAAGGTCTTGAGTTCGAATCCCAGTCGAGTCAAACCAAATGACATACAAAATTGATACTAGTCTTGTCGCTTCCTAGCCTGATACTCAACATTACTAGGATAGGGTAAGGACTGGTTAGCTCAGTATCAGGATAATGTGATTGAGTGGGATATCAGGTCATGATGCCAGCAGCCTGCTCTCCCAATTGAGCAGCACTATAAAATTGCCATGAGTGCAGTCACAAGTCGGTACCCGTTCTGATAACCTTAGATGTTGCCAAGATATAAAACCCAACAAAGAACCAAACATATATAAGTAGCTATGTTCTAAGAACTAAGTTGTCCAATGCTATCAAATCCTGTTAGACCATTTGGATTACCCTATCAATTGTCCTCTAAGCGTTTTGTAAATTATAGCATGGCTATAAACCACCTGCTGGGGCCATATGCCGGAGTCGGTGATAGCGAGCCAAAACGCGTTTAGCGTGGGATTTCCAGTTTAGCGGTGAAAAGTGTATATGCGGGAGGCGGTGTTACGCTAACACTGCGCGTTTAAGGTCGGCTGCACTAACCCCATTTCATAGGACGTTTAAGGGCGGTGTTAGCGTAAGGTTGTGGCCAAATCTATTCAATGCTATCATATTTAACAGAATTAAATACGCAATAAGTGAAATTTTATCAATTTAACCATAAAAGCGAACCCATATTAACGCTACCGCCGCATTGGCGGCATTATTCATATTGTCGAATCGACGAATGTAAAGTAAACAAATCGCCGCCACTGCGTCGACGTCGACATCCATACTGGCCGACGTCGACGCATTGGCAGCAATGTATTAGGCCCAAATCTATTCAATGCTATCATATTTAACAGAATTACATATGCAATAAGTGAAATTTCGAATTCGAAGTCATATTAAAGCCACCGCCGCATTGGCGGCGTTATTCATATTTATTCATATTGCCAAATCGACGAATGTAAACTAAATAATTCGCCGTCGCGACCAGCCGCAGTGCTGGCTGGTACCCGGCTATATCGGCGGCGAAATTAATATTGTTGAATCGGGAAATAGCAGTGCTCGCCAGTAACCAGATTCTTGTTTAGCTAACACGCCCCGTTCAGGCACCTATGCATACGGCGTGACATACTTCGCGCGGGTGGTGATAGCTAAACGCATTTACCGGCTAACACCAATCGATGCTATCACCGACTCCTGCATATGGCCCCTGGTATATAATCTCGCTGTGACAATCGGGCACGTGGAGCGGAACTGGAAGAAACGCTGACGTAAACTTGATTTTAAATGATTCATTTATGCTCAAGAATGCAGGTCACTCTATTAGAGGACGGAACCAGTCGATGGAAAAGAAAACCCACAAAAAATATACCAAATTATCTGTAAGTTGTACATTTTGCCAGTAACATGCGTAATTCAAAACCCTGACTATGGGCTTGATATTATGAATACCATAGATACAGTTCGTAGCATTCGTTGCTATGATCGAAGTTGACTTCCGGTAGTAGATTCAAAGGCTAAGCCATTCCTTACCTGGCGATCGTCCACGACGGATCGTTACAGTGTTAACACATTTGAAGTTATTCGAGTATTCTACAGCCTCATCATGCCCAAGGCATCCAGGATCAAAGGCGACGTTGGTCGATATTCTCGAGTGTTGCTGGAAACGATGGACGTTCCGTGTCATTCGGCATCATCAAGTGGCAGGCGACCAGTGGGTCGTCCCTCTTCATCAGGGCGCGTACGCCTTGGTGATCTACAATCATCGCCTACTGTGACTGTGCCATCGGTTTCTGATCATGCTGCGACATTGAAGGAGATATCCCGTTTGCTAGATCAGGAGCTTTTGGCCGTGCAGGAGCCATTATTGGCGCGGATTAATAATTTAGAAAATAATATTTATTCTTGTTCGCCATTAGCATGTCAGCTGCCGAGCGGGCCGGAGGTGGCGTTTGATGACATCATGGAATTCGACGGCATAATGGCTATGCGCACGACGCCCAAAAGGACGATTCGTCCGGCTCGCTGCGGCGGTTCAAGTGGCATGACCAATAACAAAGGTAACTCAGATTCTCTTAGTTCTAGCATTGTGTCATGCATAGTCGCCGCCGCCGAAGCGTCCCCGGGCTGTAAGTGCGGCGACTCTATTAAGCGCACGACAGTGCGTAGACCATTTAAGGAGGACTCGGACAGTGAGGACAGGATGATGAGAGATTTGATACGGATTGCCGGTAAGAAAGCTCGCTTAGCGAATAAAGTGAAACTCCTCCCCCATAAGTACATTATTAGAGAAGAAAAGAAGGATAAGGTCGAGATGGGGGAGGCAAAATGGTATGAATATTTAGCGGCAATCCGTAGGATGGTGAAGAGAGGTGACTTCCCATCCGAATGGGTGCCAAAGATTGATAACCATATCGACACAATTTTGGAACTGGCCTATAGCCACACATGGCAGACCTGCTTAGACTACAGTGAACAAGTGTGAATCAGAACCAGATAATTGCATACTTTCGAGTCCCCCGGCGATTTTTGTTAGTGACAAATTGGTGAATTTTACAAAAAGACCGCATACGCCCTCTAACGGGTTTCGAACGAAACATGAGTATCCATTTAATCCGTTGGGTGGCGCCACCGATCCAAAATTACATGTAGTCAGAGTTCTGGCAATTTGAATAAATTAAACGTATTTTCAGGTCATAAACGATTTAAATGGGTTAATAATAACATTAGAAGACTTAATAATAGGTGTCGGTTGAACAGGAAGGGAGTAATTCGGGTAGATGAAGGTTTAAATAGTCTTATCCAACGGACACCTCTAGCAACGGTTACACAGCTGGAAAAACAATGCAACCTTCAAAGCTTGGGGTGGGCACTCAGCCTGTAATTGATTTTGCTTGTCAGCATCCTGGGGCCAAATGTATGAGGGCGGGTTAGGGCTCGTAACCCACGCGTCATGCGGATTTCCAGGGTTAGAGGGCAAAGTTTCAATGTATGAGGGCGGGTTAGGCAAACACCTCGGGAGTTAAGGTCGAGTTCACTAACCCCAACTTGAGCCTGGGATAACGTGCAGGTTAGGGACCGATTCGGGCCAAATCTATTCAATGCGACCATATTTAACAGAATTACATACTCAAATCGTGAAATTTCATTAAATTAACCCTAAATTCGAAGCGTTATTAAGGCTACCGCCGCATTGGCGGCGATATTAATAGTTATATTTTCGAATCAACAAATGTAATGTAAACAAATCGCCGCAACCGCCGCATCGACGTCGCGTTCCATACTGGCGGCGGCGGCGATTAGTTTACTTTACATTCGTCGATTCGAAAATATAACTATTAATATCGCCGCCAATGCGGCGGTAGCCTTAATAACGCTTCGAATTTAGGGTTAATTTAATGAAATTTCACGATTTGAGTATGTAATTCTGTTAAATATGGTCGCATTTAATATATTTGAGCCTAATATATGGCTACAAACGCAGAGGGATTTCCCAAATCTATAAATAACTGAAACGTTAGCTAACCCGCGCGCGCTTTGGTCACATACACCCCCCGTGACACATATATCAACACCGACAATAGCTACCCCGCCGGCCGCCCTTAACTCCGCAGCCGATAAATTGTGCTTCATACATTTAGCCACTACCACGGGTTGGGGCTGTGCCTCCATGTACTTTAAATATTAACTCTAAAGCTAGTCCTGCCACTAGCTTTTTAAAATAATTTCACTCTGCAATCAAATCTATGCCAAAACTCTGAGTTACAGTTAAATGTTGATCCATTGCTTGATTAAAAAAATATTGATGTTGCTATGTTACATGGAAATGAATCTATAGCTGTTAGAAATATTTCTTGACTGTGGTTACACTACCACTGGCGGGGGCTGTAGTTTCACTGCCTTGGACGGATTGTTGCCTCCAAAATCTTTATTTAAGGATACTTTGGCCAAATCCGATGGTATTATATTGCCCCCTATTAATTCAAGTTGTAACGATAATAATTTGAAGAATTTACATTTGACTGTTAAAGCGTTGTCTCTTAATGCAACTGATTCAAATGTTGGGATATTAACTGAGGATAATTGCTAGACGTTGATAGTATAAATACAGATCTAACTATTGTCGATACGTTGCAATTCTGTGAGAAATCACTGTTAGAATATAGATGTCATGTATTGAAAAACTGGCCTAATTTAACCTAAATGTCACTTATTTTTGGATAATGCGGAAATTTATGCAAAAGTAAGGGATACTGGACTTCCAAATTATTTGGATGAAAAGATACCGTTCCTTCTGGATTAATTATTGATAAATGGAAAGAATATTTAATAGAAAATGAAGATGTAGACCTAGTGAAATATTTAGAATATGGGTGGCCATCCAATTTTACCGGTGATTTTACGCCTACTGCAGCAAACTGTAATCATATATGTGACGAGAAGGATTTATTTTGGATTAATAAGTATGTATCTACTGAATTATCTCACATAGCGATGTTGGGTCCTTTTAATGATTTACCATTTTCTCCCTGGGCACAAATTAGTCCGATTATGACCCGACCAAAAAAGAAGAACGTAGGATTATAGTAGACCTTAGTTTTCCTAAAGGAGGTAGTGTTAATGCAGGGATAGTTACAGGTTGTTATCAAGGGAAAAGATATACTTATAATTTACCAACTATAATGACATTGGCTAAGGAGATTACAAAATTAGGGAATAAATGTTATATGTGGTCCATAGACCTAGCAGGGACGTACAGGCAATTAAGAACCTGCCCCTTCAACGTGCCTTTATTCAGTATTAAAGTGGATGGAAAATATTATTTTGACACAGCACCTCCTTTCGGCTGTAGGACGTCCAGTATGGTATGTGCCAGAACGACGTCAGCTGTGGTATTTTTAATGAGAAAACAAGGGTTTTTTGGTTCATGTTACTTAGATGATTTTGTAGGTGTGGAAAGCAGCTTAGATAAGGCACAGCAAGCATATAATTATATATTGAAATTAATGGATACTTTAGGCTTAAAACTTTCCATTAAAAAATGTATTCTTCCAATACAGAAATTAATTTGGTTAGGGTATAAAACAGACTCAGAAAATATGTTAGTTAGGATTCCAGATGAGAAATTATTAGATATTTTATTAGAATGTAAAAAATTGGGTAATAGGGAAAAAGTAACAAGGAAAAATGTACAAAGGTTGGTGGCGAGGTTTCAATTTATTTCTAAATGTGTTGTCGCTTCAAGAATTTTTATGAATAGGATTCAGGCTTTTCTTAGATTGGGTCCATTCGTAGGTAAAATAACTGTTAGTCAGGAATTAGTTAGGGACATAGCATGGTTTTTACGTTTTGCAGGAGGGAGTAATGGACTAATTTTATTAAAGCATTTTCCGAAGGAAAAATGGGTCATTGAATGTGACTCTTCATTGCTGGGTGTGGGTGCATTCAGTAGTAAAAAATTTATTCTGAATTATATACTAATGATTTCTTAAATAACAATTTTCATATAGCACAACTCGTCGATCATGGCAAATACTTTTTCCGACCAGGCAAAGCAGGTATCCCATCTCCAGTCGGCTGCCATCTCGAACGTCTCGTCCTGATGTTCAAGGATGGGTTTGATCCATGACTGCGGCACCTTGGGTTCCTTGCGCATGCGGGAGAGTGCCGCAAGGTACTCGTGCCAGTTACTCTCTCCTGGGCCTACCCTGCCCTTCCTCTCGTCTCGGATAACGTACGTGTGTGGGAGTAGCTGAGCCCTACCTCGTCTATTCGGTCGTCCGTCCGCTTTGGAGCCGATGATGGCGTCGATGACATCTCGTTGCTGGTAGGCGTCCTCACTGGACGAGGTGGTGGCATTGCGTCGTGCGTGCCGGGACCTCCTGTGTCTGGGCCGTTCCTCAGATTCCGACCTGTCGCGTCTGTCTATTGGGGTGTGGTGGTTGCCTGGACTTGGTCATGGCGATCGTGTGCGTGGCGAGCGTGCGCATGGCGATCGGGGTGAGTCCAGGGTGTCGCGCCTCCTGTGTTTCTTGACGGGCCTGTTGTCGGACCAGTTGCTCTTTGAACGTTTGCTCGTCCCCACAGTCTCTAGGGCATGTATTCTGTCCGACATGGTCTTGGCGAGATCGGCTTGCTGCCTGATTGAGTCGGTCACAGACTGGCGCAATAGCGACAGCTGCACCACCGCGGACATCTAGTCGTCGGTTGTCTCGTCCGTTACAGGTTTGGTTTTCACTATAACAGATCGTGGTCGTCCTCGTTGGTGTGGTGTTCGTGTATTGTCGTCGGCCGAGCCGGTGGCGGCTGCGGTCCCTACAGTTTGTCGGGTGGTTTTCCGTGCCGGCATCGTGGTTGTTGGGTTGGAGATCAGCCAGGATAGGCGAGTGAAATTTAGGTCTGGCTGGTCCGGCGTCGGGTGAAGAAGTGGGTGGAGTGTGGGCAGGGCGGAAGTGAGGTCAGGACTAGTGGGTACAAGCGGCTGCTCCAGCGCGGGCGCGCTGATGTCGCCACCTGGAGTTAAGTCGGATAGGTTGAGTGGCGGGGGAGTGCGGTAGGGTGATGGAAGGGGGGAGGGGGGGGGAGTGGGTAGGGAGGGCGTGTTCGCCTGTCCCGAATTACCCATATTGCCGCCTCGGGAGTTAAGGTCGAGTTCACTAACCCCAACTTGAGCCTGGGATAACGTGCAGGTTAGGGACCGATTCGGGCCAAATCTATTCAAAGCGACCATATTTAACAGAATTACATACTCAAATCGTGAAATTTCATTAAATTAACCCTAAATTTGAAGCGTTATTAAGGCTAGTTATATTTTCGAATCAACGAATGTAATGTAAACAAATCGCCGCATCGACGTCGCGTTCCATACTGGCGGCGCCGGCGGTTTGTTTACTGTACCTTCGTCGATTCGAAAATATAACTATTAATATCGCCGCCAATGCGGCGGTAGCCTTAATAACGCTTCGAATTTAGGGTTAATTTAATGAAATTTCACGATTTGAGTATGTAATTCTGTTAAATATGGTCGCATTTAATATATTTGAGCCTAATATATGGCTACAAACGCAGAGGGATTTCCCAAATCTATAAATAACTGAAACGTTAGCTAACCCGCACGCGCTTTGGACTAATACATCCCCCGTGACACATATATTAACGCCGACAATAGATACCCCGCCGGCCACCCTTAACTCCGCAGCCGATAAATTGTGACTCTTACATTCGGCCCCTGGTGTTATCAGTTACCCTTATAGTAGGTTGTTCTTTGATAAAAAATCAAAATTGATTGCTGACGAATTATGTCAGGAAAGGCTTTTGACTAAAGTAAATGTTTCTCACACTTGTGATATCTTTGATCTGTTTCTTTGATCCCTACAAAGTTGATAATTATTTATTTGCCTTTATCAACTTGCAGATATTAATCGTGCAGTAGTGAATATGCTTAGTGTGTATTTTACAGCGGGATTGGCGGAGGGCACATGGAATAATAAGAGGGTACAATTTAGGGAATATTTACAGTTCTGTAAAAGACTTAAAGACAACCCTAAAAAACCCAAATTTAAAACGGTAATGTTGTATGCTTTATATTTAAATGACAAATTAAAAACAGAAGGGGCTATTAAAAATGATGGGTGGACCTAGAACATGGGTGAGATTGTTACGGGGAAACTATAAGGCATTTGATTGTTATGCACTCTCAGTAATGAAGTCTGGTATGTTCAAATTAAAAAATAATATGGTAAATAGAGCATTCCCATTGAAGATTGGTCGTAATGCTCGCATTGCGTTTGATTCGTGGCAGGGAAGGAGGACCCCCCCTCCCCCGGCCTTCCTGCCTCCCTGCCGCGACCGTTGGGTCGATGACATAACCCCCCCCCCCTCCCTCGGCCCTTATAACCGGCCGCCCTTGCTGCTCCTAGCCACTCGCCTCACTTCACCCTCCTGGCCCGGACATATTTTCTTTTGGCACCTCACTTCACACGCGGGCCGTCACACTCCGCCGCCTCACACGACGACGCCCGCCTCACGCCTCCACGCCTCCCGGGCTGACAGTCACCCACACACTCACTCACCATGCCAGCCGGCTCACGCCCCCGGGGCCACCCTCCGGGCCGCCGCGGATCGCGCCGAGGCCGCAGCGCCTCGGCCGCCTCACAGGATGCCGCCTCCGCGACCTCTGCCGCCCCCAGCCTCCAGTCGGAGGCCACCTCCTGGGCGAGCGCCGTCGATGCCCGGATGGACGCCCAGGCCGCCGCGATGCAATGCCAGGCCGGCGCCATCGACCACCTCACAGCCCTGGTCGAGTCCATCACCCTCGCCCCACCTCGGGCCTCAGCCTTCGGACCCTGCCGCCGCGCCCCCGCCTCGGGCCCCGGCCGCCTCGCCCCCGTCCATAGCCGACCGCATAGCAGACATGCTGCAGGAACTCGCCGCCGGGACTGGAGGGGGTGCCCACCCGGCCACGCACCCTCGCCTCCTCCCCGCTCCCGCCTCTCCGATGCCCGCCCACGCCTCCGCGACGTCCGCCTGCGACGTCCACCCGACCTACCAGCCCTACCTCAGGCGCGGCCTCTACTCCACACAGCAGGCCGCCTCCGCGGCCCCCCTTCCCGCCGCCATTCACCCAGCCCCCGACCGCTCCCCCGCATCCGCGGCCGACGCAGTCAGGGAGATCCTGGAGTCCGCCGAGGCGCAGGGAAGCGGGCGTCGAAAAGGTACACCCCCCGGATACCTTTTCCCTCACGACCTCATTGAGAGAGGCCCCGAGGGGAAGGCTTTGAAGCGCGGCGAGGCGACCATGGAGGAATACAACCTCGCCCTCCGCATGCTCGAGTCCCACCCCTCCTTCCCCACCGACGCCCTCCCCGGATTACTCCACCACAACATGACCGTCCTCAGGGACGCCGTCACCCATCCCTGGCCTACCGTCCGGCGCTACTCAGAGACCATATTTGCCTGGGTTGCCGATGGACGCCTCCCGGATGGGTGGCGCGACCCAGTCGCGATCAACACTGTGCGTATGGACGTGATCACCGCCCCCGCGACTGCCTCCGGGGCGGAGCCAGACTACTCCCCCCCCTCTACCCGCGCCCGCCCCCCTCCCCCCACACACTCCCGCCCCACCAACGCCGACCCACGCACACCCTACACCCGAGAGGCCTACGGGATACCCTGCCCCGCCTGGAACAGGGACCCCGCCTCATGCGACCTCGCCCCCCCCGGTGAGGCCCACGGTGACCAAGGCGCGAGGAGGAGGCACGCATGCGCCTATTGCGCAAACGTGCGCCGCATCCTCACCGTGCATAGTGAGGCCGTGTGCTACACCAAGCGCACCCGTGACCGCGCCTCAGCCGCCCCCGCGATCACCCCGCCGGATTTTTAGCCCGGCGGCGGCGACGCGGCCCCACCCCCGCAACCGGCACCCACGCCGCACACCCCCCCCGCACCCACCCGCCAACACACCGCCCTGGAAAAAGAAACCGCCTGCCAACACCCGACACCACCACCGCCCTCAGATCTCACGCCGACACAGACCGCCCGCCAACACCCGATACCACCCCCCGCCGCCTCCCTAAACACGCCCGCCACGCCCGCGCCAACCGCCATCCTGCCAGCCGCCACCACCCTCCCCTCACATCTCACCGCCAAACCGCTCCCGCCAGACGTCTCCCTTCACACGCCCCCTCACATCTCCGCCGCAACCGTTCCCTCACATCTCCCCCCCACCCCCCCCCCCCAAACACCGCACCCACCCCCGCACCCGCACCAGCCGTACCACCCACCCCCCCACCCCCGGCCCAGGCGACACTGCATACATAGGTCGCCTCCCCGGTCCCCGCCCCCGCACCCGCCGCCCCCCCCCCTCCCCCCACGCCTTCGCCCTCCCCCTCTCCCCCCCCGCCCCACCCACCCCCACCCCCCCACCGACCCGGCGAATCCCTCGCCGAGGCCGTCAACCCCCCCACCCCCCACCCCCCCGGCGACCTCGGCGAACCAGTCGCCGAGATCGTCAACCCAAGCATTCAAGACACCCTCCCCGCCGCCCCACCCCTGCCGCCTACCGCCCCACCCTCCTCTCCATATGGCCCCACCTCTCCGGCGCCGCCTGGAGCCGCCACCCCCACCTTCTCCCGAGCCTACCATACCCTCCGCGATGCGGGCCTCCCTAATTTTTTGGCCGCCCGCATCCCCCTCCCCTCAGGCTTACACATACCCGCCTGGGGCGCCCGCCTCCGAGACCACCCCGACAAGGACCTAGTCGACCTCCTCGAGTACGGCTTCCCCGCCAATTACGCCGCCAGCACCCCCCCCCCCCGGCCCACATACACCAACCACCGGGAGGCCCCCGAACACCAAGTCCACCTCCGCGACTTCATTACCACGGAGCTCACCCACGGTGCCCTCGCCGCCCCCCCCCTTCACCCCCTGGGCCCAGGTCTCCCCCATGATGACCCGCCCCAAATCCGACCCGGGAAAGAGGCGGGTCATCGTCGACCTCTCCTACCCCCCCGGCCACAGCGTCAATGCTGGGATACCCCGCCGCGAGTACCTGGGTAGGCCCCACGCCTACCGGCTCCCCTCCGTGGCCGACGTGGGCCGCCGCCTCGTCAGACTGGGCACCGGGGCCTACACCTGGACCGCGGACATATCCAGGGCCTACCGCCAGCTACGAGCCGACCCCCTCTCCTGCCCCCTATATGGGATCGCCTTCGAGGGGGCCACCTATGTCGACCTCGCCCTTCCCTTCGGCTGCCGCTCCTCGGGCGCTGTCTGCGTCATGGTGACCGCCGCGGTGGCCTGGATCCTCCGGCGCGAGGGCTTCCATGCCCTCGTCTACGTCGACGACTTTGTCGGGTGTGAGGCCTTTGACGGCTTCATTGCCCTCGTCGGCGCCCTTGGCCTGGAGGTCGCCCCTGGGAAGTGCCACCCCCCGGCGATGCGAGTCTCCTGGCTCGGATTCGCCGTCGACAGCGAAGCCATGACGATTCGCATCGCCCCTGACAAAGTCGACGAGCTCGTCGCCGATTGCGAGGCCCGGGCCGCCCAGCCTACCCTCGGGCGCCGAGAGTTGCAGAGCATCCTCGGCCGCCTCAACCACGTCGGCAGCTGCGTTCTCCCCGCGAGGAAGTTCATGGCGCGCCTCCTCGCGGCCCTTCGCAGCTGCCACGGGTTCGCCACCATCACCCTCGGGGACGACGGCCTCCACCTCCTCCGCCCTATGGGGACCCGGAGGATCGTCATCGAGTGCGATTCCTGCCTCACCGGGGGCGGGGCCTACTCCCCCAGGCGCTACTACGCCCGAGGGTACTCCAGGGCTTTCCGGGCCCGCTTCCCCGCTCGAGGCCGTCAACCTGGTGGTGGCCCTCCGCACCCTCCTCCCGGCTGACGTCGCGGCGGCCAACGTTGTCATCAACACGGACAACATGGCCTCCGCGGCCTCCCTCGAGTCGGGGCGGGCCCGCGACCTCACCCTCGGGACCTGCGCCCAGGAACTCTGGCTGATGGCGGCCGAGGCGTGCTTTGAGCTCACCATCCTCCACAAGCCCGGCGCCGACCTCGTCCTCGCCGACGCCCTCAGCCGCGCCCACCTCCCTGGTCGGTGGGCCGGCGTGGCCCGAGACGAGGTCGCACGCCTCGGGCTTGAACGCGCCGACGCCCACCATGACGACTTCCCCTACAACCCTGCCCTCTGATCCAGGGTACACCACCTCCGAGGTCGCTGCCGTGGACGGTCTCCGCATCGCCGCCCTCGCCCCTTCCACCTGGAGGAACCGACGTCGCCAGGCCCGAGGTTACGTCCAGTTCGCCTCGGGCCACCACTGGGACCCTCTCGCCCCGACGCCCTTCGACGTCGCCGCCTACACCGCCTCGCTCTACGCCCGCCCCCTCGCGCCGGCCTCCGACCGGGACGCCCTCTCCGGGGCCCGCTCCTGGCTGGAGGCGGCCGGGGGCGATCCGAGCGCCTTCACCTCGCGCCTCGCCAGAGACATCTGCCGCGGCGGCGAGCGCACCACCGGCCACGTCGCCCGCCCCGCCCCTGACGCCTACCACCCTCGCCGCCGTCGCCCACCATCTCGCCCTTGCCGGGCCCTCGGGCGTCGTCCCCCGGGCCGCTCTCCTCCTCGGGTACTACGGGATGCTACGGCAGTCTAGCCTCCTCTCCCCCAGCCCCGAGGTGTGGGGCGGCCCCCACACCATCACACGCGGCGACGTCGCCCCCCGCCCCCAGGGGGCTCCGGGTCACCCGCCGGACCACCAAGACCATCGCGCTGCCCTCGGGGGCGGTCGCCCTCTTCATCCCCGCCTCGCCCGGGCGCCCGCTCTGCCCCGTCGCCGCCTGGACCGCCTCTGTGGCCCTGGCCCCTGCCTGCCCCGCCGATCCTGCCTTCATTCTGCCCTCCGGCCGCCCCCTCGACCCTCGGACACTGACGGCCATCCTGCGAGGCGCCCTCTCGGCCCTCGGGGTGCCCGCCCCCGACGGGTACACTCTCCACAGCCTGCGCCGGGGGGCCGCCCAGGCTTGTCAGCGCGCCGGCGTCCCCCTGTCGGAGATCATGGAACAGGGGACCTGGACCTCCGCCTCGGTCCACGCCTACGTCCCGCGGATCGCCGCCTCGGGCGCCCCTCGAGCCCTCTCCTCAGTTTTGGTGGAGGGCTCCTCGGGCCACCTCCCTCCCATCTGACTTCATATCTCAGATAACACTAACCTCGGGCATGGCCCCTGGTCCTATTGACTATTGAACTCTTTTTGCATTTGATCTTCAGTGATAGAGGTTCCTCATTTAACCACCTCTTTGTACATTATACATTTGTCCTATATTGCCTCTGTCGATCTGAATAAAGTGTTTTATTCCAACTCCTGCCTCCTCTCCTTCCTCGTCACGTATCAAGCACACTAAAATAATTGTATTAAAATTCAGAAAAATTGGTGAAGATGCCTTGGTTTTGATTGCTGCTTTATTAATAGGTTTTACATGTTTATTAAGACAGTCGAATTTATTTTACTCTGAGGTACTGGGGGATGACGTTCACATGCTGCTCGGTGGTGACATCAAGGCACACGAAACACACTTGACGGTAACAGTCAGGAGCACGAAAACCACTTGCAGACCAGAGGACGTCTACAATGTTGAGCTACCCCGGGTACACAATTCTGCATTCTGTCCTGTGCATGCATGGAATAAGTACAGTCGGCAATTTCCAGTGCATAAGGGCACCCCAGCATTTGTAATGTCGAACGGGGCACCCCTGACTGGTCGACTATTTACCAAGTGCATCCGAATCGCCCTGAAATCTGCTAGCTTCCCTTGGTGGCTGTTGGTCACTTGTCATAGCCTACATCAAGGGGGAGCACAAGAATATGCAAGACTGGGGATGTTGTTAGACTGCATAAGAACACTGGGACAATGGAAATCAAACAGTGTCTTTAATTATGTAAATAAAAAACTATTTAGGAACGGACCATCAGCTCTCGTGTCTCTCGAGATCTAATGGTCCCTTTTATTTCCCTATGTTGAATGATGATGTGTGTACTGAAAGTGTGTGTGTGTGTCTGTGTGCCGGATGTGAGTTGAGTGTGTTACCGTGAAGCCTCATGTCTTCGATTTCAAGAATCCGCAATAACCTCCATTCAAAAAGATTATTAAATGAATAGTGTGATATAATTAATTTCTACTGAACTGCACATAAGTAATGAGTAACAATAAATATATATTATCTGACCGGGTTGTACTACCTGCAAAGTTAGAGTAGTTAAAAGCTAATAGTCTCACCTGTCCTGATGAGAAAGAGCTTCAAGTAATTATGTTCTATAGTGATAGGAATTATAAGGCTATTGTAAAAGTTTATTAAGCCTGATTAATAATTGTATTAGCCCCAAAAGTGATTATCTGTGTCTGGTTTTGAATTGTACATGTTGCCAGTACATGTCTGGTTTTGAATTGTACATGTTGCCAGTACATGTCTGGTTTTGAATTGTACATGTTGCCGGTAACATGCATAATTCAAAACCCTGACGATGGGCTTGATATGATGAATACCATAGATACCGTTCATAGCATTCATCGCTAGGATCAAAGTTGACTTCCGGTAGTAGATTCAAAGGCTAAGCCATTCCTTACCTGGCGATCGTCCACGACGGATCGTTGCAGTGTTAACACATAAATTTAACCATCCCACCCACCCATTTTTTGGTGAGTTTAATAATTCATAGGGCTGAGATCTAATGGTCCCTTTTATTTCCCTATGTTGAATGATGATGTGTGTACTGAAAGTGTGTGTGTGTGTCTGTGTCTGTGTGCCGGATGTGAGTTGAGTGTGTTACCGTGAAGCCTCATGTCTTCGATTTCAAGAATCCGCAATAACCTCCATTCAAAAAGATTATTAAATGAATAGTGTGATATAATTAATTTCTACTGAACTGCACATAAGTAATGAGTAACAATAAATATATATTATCTGACCGGCTTGAGGCACAGTTAAATGATTCATGGGTTTATAGAATGTTTTAATATTAGGTAGACATTTTAAATATTTTTTAATTGGGGTTTTTACGTCCTAGCTGTTGTACTACTAGTCTGCACTGACCTCTTAGCAAGGAGCCACATAGACGTGGACAGGGTGATGATACTCAGGGAGCCGAAGTGGTGTAATGGTTAGCAGACTAGCCCGAAATGCGAGATGTGGGTTCGATTCCAGCTCTAGGTGCAATATTTCCCATTTTCATTGGCCCACGTCAATGTTTTGGGAACGAAATACAAGTCCACTTTCATTGCTGATTTTTGGTCCCCACATTTAGGCAGTTAGTCACATCTCATAGGTCAGTTAAATAATGCGAGATCATCCGTATAAAGAAATACCACAGCACTCCAGGTAATTTCTAGCCACGGAAAGTTTTACTTAAAAAAAATATCGTTTTGATTGTTATATCAGTTATTAAACCGCTAACATTTCTAAAAAGAGCGTTTAATTTCACAATGCATGTCAAAACATAAGGGCTTGGGGCAGTATTCAACTTTGCAGTGTTAATTTATCAGTCAAATTTTAGATCAAATATAAACCAGATATTTTCACACAAATTCAGAAATCGCGAGGGACAAATCAATAAGTAATAAAGCTACACGATGTAACACAGCCCCACTTCAAAACCTTATTTTTACAATTTAATAGTTCGGTCAAAATGATGGAACGAGATGCAATTGCGGATTGGTATGATCATTAATGCTAATAACACATGAAAACGAACAAAAGCAGCTTCATATGAAAAGACAATATACATGTTTAATCACTAATACATACGCATACTGTTAAAATAGAATAGCAGAATTGTACAGCAATGACATCTCCCATCTCACGCTGCTTGGTACATGAACTAGGTGCAGTGGGCAGTAAACTATTTCACATACACAAAACCAGTAATTACCGAATAGCTAACCCAAAAAGAGATGTGATGGACAAGCTACCGAGACACGTGATATTACGTTGATGAAAATTTCTTGGGGGAAAAAATAAAATTAAAATACGGCAAAACATGTAAATTGAGTTACTTTATAGAATAACCCAAAAGCATGAGTTGCTGAAATTTGAAATAATATACGTGCCAACAACTGATCAGATCAAATGAAATGTGCTGCCAACGGCCTTTTCCCTGCTGTGAATATTTATTAATTTTACATAAATTCCCAAAGGTTTACCGGGTGATGGGTTCTATGGAAGGTTTTACAGTAATCACATGAGTTATTGCAAATGAATGCATTTCAGACACAAAAATAAGCCACTTAATTATGCAGGTGCATATTGGGAAATACTCACTTCTGTATGAATGATTTGAACACTAGCTGGCTGGAACACAGTATTTACAAATATGGCAGTAAGTTATTTAACTAGAGTGGAATGCTTCAGAATTTACCACAATACAACATAGTGAAGGTGGGAATACTACCCAACACTGCCATTGAAGCACAGTTCTCAGGGACCAAAGTCTTATTTCAACACTGAATGTCAGCACAAACAGCACATAAAGATGCTGACTGAAAGAAATTGACCAAACAACACCCGCTTCAACTGTCATCGACACTAGCCCTAAATATACTACTCAAAAACCTGGTGGACAGTTAATAGTATTCTTTTACATGCCAATGATACAGCGCTTTACTTAACACAGTAAATTGAAGTCCTCATGGACTATGTAAGGTATTGACTGCAGACTCAAATCTATACAGATGTGTACTGATGTGACACCACTACTGGGTTTGTACTTGGCAAAGTTATGGTATAAACGCAGACTCCAATTAAATTGTGTTGTGTTACCCCGCTTCGCTTCGAGGCTGGAACTGCTTGGGTACCATGTACATGCGGCAAGTTTGAACACAATTAGTCCTGAAATACATGTACCGACATGTCAATAGAAATACTTGGGAGGAAATTGCCACCATCCATTGTGAGTAACTAATAATCTGGAAAAGAGAAACGCGCAATTACAAATACCCCCACTGTACTATTCAATTTGCCGTCAATGGTATAGACAACAGACATGAGCAGAGAAGTAAAACAAATTAGCTAATTGTGGGCGTATGCCTCAAAACTCAGCCAAAGGCCGAGATGGGGGGGGGGGGGAGGGTATAGGGAGGGGGCCCACCCCCTCCCATGGAGAATTTTTTTTACAAGTAGGACACAATTGGTCCAATTTGGTAGCCACTTAGGAGGGAGAAATTTCACTCTTCACCTGTGACATAAGGCAAGAGTAGGCATATAGACCCAAAAGGTTTGGGTTGATCCAAAACTTGGCAAAAGACGAGTCACCCCCCCCCCTATATTTTGTCTCCTCGGATTTACACGTATGTCGTGAACAGCCCAGGAAGCATTTAATTGGTGGAAATCAGCCAATTGGCGGGAAAAGCTCATGCCTGAGACAATGCAAAAATACCAAGAGAGCCGATTGCACAATTTACTGTCAATGGTCTAGACAACGCTAAAATACCAAAGAGGGTAGATTGCACAATTTACCATCAATGATATAGACAACACTAAAATACCAAAGAGGGTAGATTTCACAATTTACTGTCAATGGCATAGACAACGCTAACATACCAAAGAGCAGATTGCACAATTTACCGTCAATGATATAAACAACGCTAAAATACCAAAGAGGGCTGATTGGATAATGGCTCAGTGGTTGTCGCAAGTATTACTAACAATCTGCCTACTTTCACAACAGTTGTTCTACCGAGGTCGTCCACAGGGAGTGGATAAAATATCAAGTGCTGCAATTCACATTAAGTGTCGCCTGTAGGATAACCCTTTGCAGTCAAGGAGCTGCGGAATGCTACTACTATCGCCCAGATAGTTCTTATCAAATAAAATAGTATAAATATATATATAAATCATAGATCAAAGCATACTTTTGCACTATGTATATCCTGCTGGGAAATATACTGTCATGATTGTGTTACATTCACTTGGAACTATTTCAATGCAACAACTTACATTAGCATCGTAAGAACATTCTCTTGACATGAGTGAACATTCCATCTAAATAAACAAAAATTCCATTGGATATGATCTAGTAGGTTATTTCAAATTTCAACAGAATGTTTCAAAGGCCAGACAGTGTTTGGTACTGTTTGCCTCTATATTTGTTAATTAAATCAGCGTGGAATGTTGGTAATTTAGTGTCTGTGTGATGGTGTAGATGGCTCGAGTGTTGGCACGGAGACTGGAGACTATGTACACGATGAGAGGTCGAAGTTAGTTGATGGGTTCTAGTCACATTAATGCCCACTGTCCTAGTCCCCATCGTCACCGCCGTCCGCCTCTTTACCTGCAACGACACAGCGCAGTTTTAGTGATCGTTTGTTTATTCTGCTCATAACAGTTAAGTGCATGCACTTGTTTTCGTCACTGTGCAGTAGCGGTCATAATCCACAGGGACCAAATGACTTTTATCAATAATTTCTGTAAACTTGCTAGGTGTAAAATTGGGGAGTTCCCAATTTTTTATTTAGGTATTTGTTTATATTTTTGTTTATAGCCTTGTACCCATATGACCAGTGTTTTAATCTAGATATACAATGTTAAGTTTTTGGGATGTGTTTTTTTGGGTTGCACCATTAAAGATTCCTGAGTTCTGATTTGTAAACACAACTTACTCTTGTCAAAGGGGGAGAGAGGTGTGAAATGGGGCTATGGGGAGGGGTGTGGAGACCGTTACTGGGGTGTGGGTTGGAGATGAGAGGGGACGACTGGGGTACACAGGGTGTGAAATATGGGAGTACGGTGTGTGAGACAGGAGCGTTAAGGTTTATTCATATCTTTGAAAGTTTATAAGGCGAATGTTCGCAAGTAGAGCCGCTTCTATATATCGAATCAATGTAATTCTCATGGATGGAAGACGGTAAACCAAGAAACGGGGAAATCCCCATCTACTAATATAGTATGTCCCAAACCTCACAAATCTACGTATGTTACTATGTTAATAAAAAAAGATTTATCAAGACCAGCACTTCTGTGCTAACAGCATTGTACTGTGATGAATAAAACAACTTGAAGAAAATAAAAGCATATTTTCCATTAATAATTTTAGACTAACCACATCGGAAATGTTTATATTTATTCTTGCCATTTATTCTATTTTTGCTTATAAATTGGTGATAAAAGGGTATATTAATTCAATTTCTCACCATCCTCTACCTCCTCCTCTTCCTCGCCCTCTTCATAGACCTCTTCTTCCTCTTCGTCAAGCTCTTCATCTTAAGAAATGAAGCAACAGAACTAGTATTAGTAACATTATTAGAATCATTACACAGAGATTAGCCCCCCCCCCCCCCCATGTCTTCATGTGCCCGTTCAGGATTTGTTCGTCACAGTTGGCTGCACCCTCGAGAAAAACTATTGGCTGCCAGGTCCGAGGGTAGCCACCCGAGGGCTGTAGTATTATTCCAGCCCAGCCGGTTTAATCCCAATATCTCCCAAACTTTCTCTGCCCAGGCCTGGTGTAATTAAATGAGTATGCAGGGATACAAGTGGTCTCCAGCAAAAAACAAGACAAAAGTGGAAATCAGGCCGAGACTTGGGGCCACCTAACAGGTTCCAGCAGAACCAAGCCGTGGTCATTACACCATTACGGAGAATTTCCTCGAAAAAGTGGATATTCCCACAGGATTAGCAGTCAGGGAACCGCATGGAAAATGCCGGAAGTCAGGTTTCAACTGTCCTTGTTGTGACTGTGTTAATTATCACTGCTCATGCCTAACTTTCTTGTTTGGGTTTTATGTTCTAACATAGGTTATATTGGAAGAGGATTTGGACTATCTGCTGTTATATATTGGCATTTTGTGAAAGTTAATCGGTGAATATGAAAAATCGCTGAATCTCATGAAATGTAGTGGTGTGAATGTGACCTCCACTGCCACCTAACTCTGCACTAACCCACATGTGGCAGCACACGGGTCCGGCTAACCCACACATGGCAATACACGGGTCCGGCTAACTCTGCACTAACCCACATGTGGCAGCGCATGGGTCTGGCTAACTCTGCACTAACCCACACATGGCAGCACACAGGTCCGGCTAACTCTGCACTAACCCACATGTGGCAGCACACGGGTCCGGCTAACTCTGCACTAACCCACATGTGGCAGCACACGGGTCCAGCGATCCCTGAGTGGGGTGACCTTAAACCCCGAGTTGGCAGCCATACCCCCCCACCCACCCCGACAGAAGTTATGTTAGATAGTTGTTAGCAGCTTTACGTCCTGGCAACATCTAGGGTCATATCAAGATGGATACCGACTTGTGACAGAGCGCACTCATTGCGACTTTATAGTGCTGCCCCACTGGAAGACCGGGCCACCAGCACCATAGCCTGTTAATGTGATATCCCACTGTCACATTATCCTGACCCTGAGCCAACCAGTCCATGCCATATCCTAATGATGCCGAGCGCCAGGCTAGGAAGTGACAAGTATCAATTTTATAAGTCATTGGTTTGACTCAACCGAGAACCAAACTCCCAATCTCCCACACGCAAAGCCCGCACACTATTGATTCGGCCACCGCGCCCGGTCGACTCCCAACAGAATTTGGTCAGAACAGCACAGTGCCAGGTTATTACAGGTAGCATTGATTTAACAAATTGATATTTCTACTTATTAGTTCTCAGATTTGAGCTTAAAAAGGTAGCATCAATGAGAAGACAACAATAAGAAAGAAATCGATATATTCCAGACGTAGAATCCAACTTGAATTCTGCTTTAAGTAATAAATGGCATAATAGGGAAATACAGTAATTTAAGAAGCAAAGTAACCACACGACGTTCTAGCTGAGAACCCCCCCCCCCTTCCCCACCACCACCCAATCTACTAAAACAGCCACAAACGTGCTTAACTGAACATGCTATTATTCTCAGAAAGCGCTTTAAAACACCGTTGATAAAACCGACTATTAGCTAATATTAGTTTGGGAACAATGCATTTTGTATAAGTATGAACTTTAATTTAAAGCGGCATAATCCGACGAAACATCAAATTTTCAAAAGCAAAATCCTAAATATTTATCTAGATTTGATCTTACATATCTGACTTAGATACTGGTGGACTTAAGCATTTCTTGCTGCATCGAAGGGTGCACTAAGTCAATTTAATAGAACCTGTCACTACTGAAGCCCATGGTGTCAAAATTTTGACAAAATAAATTTGGCATGTTTTCATTTCAAACAGTTCCAAAGTTAGCAATTTAAAATATAAGTTACTGCAAACTAAACTAAGGTAGATTACAATGATTAAACTCATGTATTTTTTCAGAAAATTGTAGAAACTCAAAAACATCGGACTATACAACTTTAATGTGACATTGGTTGCTCGCCTGGAAGATCACCCCTTGGGGAAGCCATAGTTACCTTACTGCGTGTTTGTGGTTAAAGCGGCACAGTCCAATGAAAACGTCAAATTCTCAAAACCAAAAACAATTATCTAGGTTTGATTCTACATATCTGGCTTAGATACGGATGCACTTATTAACCCTTTGTTGGCATGTAGAAGGGAACACTTGAGTAAATTTAATAAGACTCTGTTACTGCTGAAGCCTATGGTGTGCTTGCCAAAACTAATTTTACATGTTTGCACTTCAAGTATCTCAAAAGTTAGCCATTTTAAATCAGTTACTTCAAACTAAAGTAAGGTAGATTATATCAATTAATTTAATATATTTATCACCGGAAAATGAGAGAAACTCAAAACCATCGGACTATGCAACTTAAAATTGTTTAAATCCCAAAATAATCAACTCAATTCAGGAAAAGGAACCCTGAAATTTGTAAATTGTCCTTTGCCTTTTAAATGAGGAACACTGCTAGTACATTAACGACAAGTGAACCTAAACTTGTGAACCATGCCACAAAGAGGGGGCTAACCGCTAAACTACTGCTGTCAGACAAGCTGCTAAATGGAGGCTACACGGGGCCGCTTTCACTGGTGGGTCTGGGGTCACAGCTTTATAGCACTGTCCCACTGAGATACCATACGCCACACAATATACGATAGCCCACTCAGTCTGGAGCCAGAGGAGGTAGTGATGAATGCCTATTTTTATTTGACAAAGTCTTGGTTTGATTATCTGGACTCAAACTCACTACCTCCCACACAGAACCAAGCCTGCCACTAGTTGAAACCGGTGTGCTTGGATGAGTAAGTGCTTGGATGAGTAATTGCTACCAGTCACTGTGCATAGGTGAAAGTGACTACACTGGGGGAACATAAGAATTATGGAATTAACCGCCACCAATGTATTCGCGTCCTAGTATAGCCTCCATTTAATAGTCATCTTGGTGTCTAGTATATACTACGGTAAGAAATGTGCAAAGATGTTATAGATGTGGTGATATACCATCATCTCCCATCACGATGATGGACTCCTCACCCTCATCGTCGTCTTCCTCTTCACTGAAACAGACAACGGAAAGTCAGTCGGGGGTGCAAACAACATGGCTAACACGTGGCGACTACAACAGGGGCCGTATGCCTGAACAAGTTTTTATCGGCTCCGGTGTTAAGGGCCACCACTGGGGTACCTAACACCGGTGTTCCAAAATGGTTCACGGGGTATTACGGGGCCAAAGCGCAGTCAGTTTAACTAACATATCAGTTATTTATAGATTTGGGGTATCCCCCTTAACTGGTACCAGCATGTACCGGCCGGCTTGCCATCTCCACACACTGGGCACCAACAAGCCTTGTTATTGAGGATTTGCATGTGACATGGGCATCACACTACTCGTGCGTCGTGATTGGATGGAAGAATTCTCCTATCAAGTGTATGTAAATATAACAAATAGAACAAATCTATTCACTGCTACGATCTAATTCTGTTATCTAGAGTCATGAATATTCACTCAGTGGTTCAAATAATGTTATTAATGAGAATAGTTTACTCAAAAAGTGAAATTTGGTCAAATTAAGCCCAAAATCGAAGCGATATTAATGCCGCCGCCGCATCGGCGGCGATTTGTCTTGTTTACATTTGACAATATGAATATCGCCGCCGATGTAGTGGCAGCATTAATATCGCTTCGATTTTGGGTATAATTTGACCAAATTTCACTTTTTGAGTATCTTATTCTTGTTAAACATGTTAGCCTTGAATAGATTTGGGTCTAATCGGTACCTAAAACCGCCCTTAAACTTGCTACGGAGTGGTGTTAGCGTACCCAAAGACCATATAATACTAAGATGGCTCACTCCCTATCTCTCCAATGGTAATGTAAATTTCGCAGTGCCACCTTGTGGTGGGTTTGATCAGCTGGCTGCTGGTTGGTGTTTCACATGTAAACACATACAATTATATTATACATGAGATAGGTAAGTATGAATACACATCAATATGAAATTGCTATGAACAAATACCCAGCATCATCAGCATCGCCATCATCACACATCTCTCACATTCATATATAAATTTATAAAATATAGCACCTGTTTAACCAAGAGAACAGCCAGCGCACCAAGTGGTGGGTTTGATCATTTTGATTACACAGTACAGGCTGAGTGAGCCGTCTTAGTATTATAGGGTCTTTCGCATACTCGACCTTAAACTCGCTGTGTTTGCATAACACCGCTCCGTGCATAGTGACTTTTCACCGCTAAACTAGAAATCTCGGCCAAAACCAGTTTTGGCCCGCTAACATTGTGTCATGCATGCGGGACCAGGCGGCTTGTTTGCTTAATACGTCCTGGCAACATCTAAGGTCATATCAGGACAGGTACCGACTTGTGACAGTGATGGCAACTTCATAGTGTTGGCCCACTGGAAGACCAGGCTGTCAATAGCATTACTTTTCCCACTCATCACATTATCCTGATACTCCCCTAACCAGTCCTTGCCATATCCTAGTAATGCCGAGCGCCAGGCTAGGTAGTGACAAGTATAAATTTTGTAATTCAGTACAATGGATGGTTTGGTCGTAATGCTTGCATTGCGCTTGATTTGCAGTGGAGGAGAGCACCCCCTCCCGTTCTCCTCCCCCCCCCCCCCCCCCCCAGGCCGCGACCGTTGCGTTGCGTAACCTCCCCCCCCCCCCCTTCTCCCTTATAACCCAGCCTCGCTGCCCTCACTCGCCACTCCGCCTCTTTCCCCTGCCAGACGCAAGGCTCGTCTTCTCTCACCCTGGTCAGGCACCATCCCCCACCCACCACTCTACTGAAACAGCTCTGGCTCATTTGAACAAGGGTTTTTACCAATAGTATGAACAGTCAAAAGGCTTACTCATATGCCAGGTTAAGTATTTATTACATACATAAATTTCCAGGTTGCAGGTGGAAAAAAGCACCACTCAAAATGATTATGCAGAACAATCAATACTACTAGATTGTGTGCATCAGTGTAGACTACAAACTAATTATCATGTAGTTATTACTATAAATGTAAAGCTTGATCTTCATAGCGAAACCATCGCAACTTTTCATTAGAATAAAAGTTTATCGCATGCCAATTTAAGAGCCAAAAGGTTTCAAACGGCCACGGGCAGATGTGAAGACGAATCGGTCAGTTGTTTGATGTCATGTGCTACATTTGTGACAACAAAGCTAGACAGCAGCAGCCACACACACTGTGGGGAGCATTGCTTGGAATCTAAATATATTACAGATAGTAGGCGTTTGTGGAGGGTAATAACTAATGGACACGAATGCTTATAAAAACCACTTAGCGTATGGCGAAAGTGTGGCTTATCGATACACAAGCAGTATTTATTATTTCTTGGGGTTTTACATCCTCGCACACCAGGATGGGCACCGATTTGTGACAGTGCGCACTCGTGACAACTTTATTGTGCTGCCCCACTGGAAGGCCAGGCCGCCAGCACCATGACCCGATAGTCAAGTCATATTAGCCTGCTACTGTGCTGACCAGTCCTCATCTTATCCTATTAATGCCGAGTGTCAGGCTAGGTAGCGACAAACATCAATTTTGTAAGTCATCGGTTTGACTCGGCCAGGATTTCGAACTCCTGACCTTCCACGTGGGAAGCCTGCACTATTCGGCCACTGTGTCAGGTGGAAATTACTGGAAGTTGAGAGGTTGTAAGCGTGCTATGCAAACCTGTCCACTCCGTTCTCTTCGACCTCTATGTCGGGGGCTAGGAAGTACTGCAGGGGGTTCGGCCACATGTCATCCTTGATAACCTACAACGGAAATCACAACCAGTCGTTATACATGCGTTGTTTTATTTAATTTAGCAATTAAACCAACCAGACCATGCCTTATCATAGTAATGACAAATTCCAGGAAAATTAATAACAGCAACTATTAATCGTTGTATTTGGTTTAACCCAGCTGGGGAAATATGGCTTTTAAGCTTACATTTTTGTTTAATTAACCAAAAAGGCAGACCTACGAAAATGCAAAATGAAAAGAGCTACCAAAAAAAAAACACTTAGAAAATATGACTAAGCCAAAAGTTCTAGCGATGAAACATTTTTGTTCTTGGTTTCTCGAATTTCTTCTTATTTGCATCGTCAAATAGACACAGTGTTTGTACACTATTGAAAATCTGAAATTCCGGAGTCTGAAATTCCAAAGTTATTAAAAACTTGTCAAGGCTATTTGCACAATGAAGTCAAAGACTACTTTCATGACACTGATAAATGTCCTGGGTAGTTATGATATAAGAGCGCATTACCAGAAAGTGCTGTCTCTTTTGTAAGCTGACATGCCATTTGCCAAAGTGACTGCCAACGAAACACTAATAAGGCCAACGAGATGTCATCAGTCGAGACTTTTCAAGAGTATTTCGCAAGACTTAGATTACATAAGTTGAAATTCATAGCTTTTCGTGACAAATAAATACTATGGCAATAGGCGCCTACCTCAGCAATGTCATCGGCCGAAGGGTCGTTGTTGTCCATGAACCACTGGAAGAAGGAGCGGAGCGGGCCGTGCTTCCGTTTTTGAGATTTCATGGCCTCAGCGACTTTCTTCAGCAGGTTCATGCCTTCCTTCCATTCAATAGCGGTGGACTGGGATGCTGGGTCCCCTGAAATAAGACCATGCACACATTTACAGTCCTGCCTCGTCTCAACTGCCAAAGCGACCCGTTGATGTTGATCAAGAATGCTTAAAGATTTAGATTGAAGAAAATTCAACGAGAGGGAACACAGGAATATGCGGCCAGCCTGGCCTTTACAACAAATGACCCCCCTGAACTACTTGGTCCTGACACACATCGAGCCTTTTCTGTCGCCAATAACTCACTTGCCACAGTGCGGCCACCTACCGTGAAATGACATCACTAGGCCATATCCACTACTACGTAAACCGCACGGGAGGGGAGGGGAGGAGAGTGGAGGAGAGTGGAGGGGAGGAGAGGGGAAGAGGGGGAGAGGGAGAAGGAATGGAAGGAGGAATGGAAGGAGGAATGGAAGGAGGAATTGGAGGATGAATGGGAGGGGGGGGAATCAATATTGGTTTTTCCTCATAACAAATATAAGTTTGTAGTAAAATGGGCATAAGATACAGTCGCTAATTTTGGAGCCATTGTAAGCTATATATCGTGAACGATGAACATTGGCGTTGATACTTGGAGCACTACAAACATAATACATCAATTCCTAAAGTGGCTGTCACACCTCGCCGGATTGAGCAACGGACAGAATTGTCTAGTCCGGTGGTGATAAGTATCAAAATGTATTAAAATATGTCAAAATGTTGTGCAATCGAGTGAATGGCCGCTGGACGAACGGACATGAACGGATAGCCAACGGATGAAACAAACTCAAACCAGACAAGAACCATAGGCATCCGTTCCTAGTTTTGTGCATGTTCAAAACTTGTACGGACACAAAACAGACTTTGTTCGGTTTCTGTCTGTTTCCCCCAATCCGGTGAGGTGTGACAGGGCCTTTATCTCCTTGAGTGTGGGGAGGGGGAGTGGAAAGACATAGTAAACAATATCCTCAATCCACGTTTAAAATATATAAATAAAGAGCCATACAGTTAAAAGTCATTACACATCGAACAAGATGATTACAAAGTTCTTTACTAAGTTTCATAAGTAAATTTGATTATTAATAATGTGAAATTACCTGGTTGGATATTTAACTTGCAATGTTTACATCGCTTAGAACTTATTTTGTGTTTTGTTAACACCTCACGTCTCACAATACTAAAACTTGTCATTTCTTTGAGGAGATGAGTGTCAACAACTGTTGTTTATTAGTAAAACAATAAAACCTCTCTAACCGACCACCTCCACAGATCGCTTTATTTGGGTCACAAACGATCACCCATACAATAAAATTGTAACGATTACAGAACTCCCTAAACCGAGCACCTCCCTAAATTGACCATTTAAAGTCGGTTCCATCGTGGGTCGATTTAGAGAGGTTTTACTGTACAAACTTGCCACCTCCATGTAATAACTGAAGTAGGTGTGGTGATGTTTGCACCAACGTGCCAGTAACAAGACGAAGCAGTGACACTAAATCAGAGTCAGTGTGGCAAAGTCTTGGGGTGAAATATAGCTGACTACAACCAAAAAAAAGGAAGCAAAAAAAAAGAGAGTAAATACCCACTAGTGACACAGTAATATGTCACTAATATTCCATTTAGCTATTACTACAGTATTGAGACTTAATCAGATACTACCATCCAAGTGCACACTTTTTCCAACAGCCAAGTGGACTATTCAATTAGGGCTATGATATTTGTTGGTATAATTTTCGCCGCTTTACTGCCACAGTAGTGTCTGACATCAAAGTGAACAATTTGATGTACTAATGATTTCTCCAATATATTGCAGATTAAAAGATATTTTTAAAAAATAAGAGAGCGAAGTGGAAATTGAACCCGCAACTGTTAGCGCCTCAGTGTAGCGGTGTTAACTGAGCTGCAATGCACATGGCCGCCAAACGTGGCCCCAAGTAGCTACGCGCATGCCTTATAGCTTGTTTGTTTGTTGGAGTTTTATATCCTGGTAATGGCTAAGGTGATATCAGGACGGGTACCAACTTGATAGTGTGCAGTCATTACGACTTGATAGTGCTGTCCCTTAGGGATACCAGTCCTTGCCCTATCCTATTAATGCCGAGCGCCAGGCTAGATAGCGACAGGTATCAATTGTGTAAGTCATTAGTTTGACTTGGCTGGGATTCTACTCCCGACCTACCACGCAGGAAGCCTGCAGCGAGTGCATCAGTCAAGCTGTTCGCTGCCACTTAATAACCGAACCATGTAGTAAGTGCTGTGTTAACAGATTCGCCCCTCCCTTCCACGCACAACAAAGAGGGAGAAGGGAGAGACTGGCATAGAGTGCAAACTGATTATTCAGGCCTTCGCTTTCGGCTTCCAATTTAAACAAACCAGATTCAGGCTTACATTTGTATATGACCGTAAACCACTTCTACCTTCCAGTCAAATTTCATGTCCAATAATGTCATTTATATAACATGTTAGTTAAACAAATTAGCAAACCAACCAGTCAGCAAATATTCCCATTCTGTCAGTTTACTTCTAATACCACCCAAAATGCGTGTTTCTATTTAAAGCAAGGCAGCCCACTTTACCTGTATTTTTATATTATTTTTTTTACAGATATACTCACCTTAGGACCACAATAACAACGAACTAACACACATTATCTCCACTGGTTAACAACCACTTCCCCAATCTCATTAGTGCATATCAAATTATTATTCTTCAACCCTAAATACTGGCAAGCAAAAGGTAGTTGACCACATTCCAAACGTAATGGATTAATTCAGGAAGGAACCTTGTTAAGTTTGAAACAAATTCTGCTTAATTGCGTAAAACTCAAAGAACTAAGGTTCAGTGAATGTCCCATATATACTTACAGTTTATAATCCCCTCTGACTCGTCTGCAACCAAATATGCAAGTCTAAATCGTATACTTTGAAATAGTCCTTACACAAACAGTTACATGGTTATTACAGCCATCAGCACTCAATTGCGAAACTCAATGATTTTACTTTCGAATCTCATTCAATGAACTGATTATTACGCACTACAAATGATGTATTTAATTAGTCCGCTTCAATAATAACACTGCATAGTAAATTTGAGGTGCGATTTACGTAATCATACCTGGGGAAAATGTTAAAGCGTGATATTTCTAGCTTTTATATTTCAATGATCACAACCATTAGGGGATGAAAGTGGTGTCCGGGAAAAAAAGCGGAAATGTTGATATTCTCCCATAGGTTTAACATTGTCAGGGAATCTCTGAAAATTCCCGGAAGTCAGGTTTCATACATATTGCTATACGCTGTTAGTGCTGCGCCGTTTGACGCACATATTAGTAGTATACGCTGATAGTGCTGCGCCATTTGACACACACATTAGTAATATATGCTGATAGTTCTGCGGCATTTGAAGCATTTATTAGTAGTATACGCTGATAGTGCTGAAGTGCAAAACAACGTATTAGTATACACTTATAGCTACAGGAAAAATCCCGGAAACGCGGACATCTTTCATCCCTGAACCATAATGTGACGTATTAATAACCAGTCATTACAATAAGCATTCATTGCCAGATATGGGTGTTAAGGCACCCAGGGTCTGGGTAATGCGTACTGTAGCTAGTTGGTTGTTGGAGTTTTATGCACTGGCAACATCTAAGGTCATATCAGGACAGGTACCAACTCATGGCAACTTTATAGTGCTGCCCCACTGGGAAACCAGGCTACTGACACCACGACCCAATATCTCACTCAGTCACATTATCCTGACACTGAGCTAACCAGTCCTTGCCCTATCCTATTAATGCCAAGTGCCAGGGTAGGAAGCGACAAGTATCGATTTTACAAGTCATTGGTTTACTGTGTATGCATATATATATATAAAGGCATTGCCTGCATATGTATGTAATCGGTAGCATTATGACTCCCAAGATCCCGTGTGTGTGTGTGTGTGTGTGGGGGGGGGGGGGTGGGGGGGGGGGGTAGAGGTGAAAGAGGAGACAGTGTAGTAGACATTGATCTCGCAGACGAGGAACCACATTCACAGATAGGTGTCTGTGCTTTCATTGATTAACAAGCCCAGACTGTCTAATGGTTGGGACACACCTAGATGTCAGTTAAGTCCTGCTCTAGGCCCAGTTTTTGCCATAATGTAATAGGATTATGCTTACTAACGCTATCCTTGACATAGACGGATGGCAAGATAAGGAAATGAGAGATTTAAGAAGAAAGTTTAGAAGAGGCATTAATTAGGAGAGCGGCTTTAAACACAAAATGAAGTCAACATATAAATGACAGATATACTTTGTTCCCTTCTCCACTACCACATATAATTAATTCCCAACTATCAAGACTACATACCTGATGTTGCAAGATGGAACTCTTTGGTTAGGACATCATTTTTAAAGAAGGGGTTTTCTGTGAAGTGTAGCTTCACGCGGTATCCGGATTTGATGTCCTCAAACTCCTCCACTTCTACCTGAAAACATGTGTGTTCTTAAAGTTGCATAGTCCGATGGTTTTGAGTTTCTATCATTTTCTGAGCTAGATATATCAGGTTGACCTTACTTTTGTTTGAAGTAACTTTTATTTTAAATGGCTAGCTTTTGAGATATTTCAAGTACAACCATGCCAAATTAATTTTGGCAAGCACGCCAAAACTCTGACAACATAGGCTTCTGCAGTGACACATTCTATTACATTGCATCATTGTTCCCTTCTATGTGATGACAAAAGTGCACCAGTATCTAAGGTAGATATGTAGAATCAAATATAGGTAATTATTTTGGTTTTGAAAATTTGATATTTAACTAAACCTTCATAGACATTTGTGGTTTTTTTCCCTTCGTTAAAACTTTCATTTTTTCAATACTTGCCTTTCAGCCATCACAATCACAGCTGATTTTGCTTGCTTAAACATAAAATTTGCAAGGACAGTGCTTTTGAAATGAGCTGATGCACGCCACCAGCATCGTCTAGATGCTGACCTGTGACCTGTACTTTTCCCACAATATAGACTATACTCCATAGTTCTGTGTGCGCCACGGTTACAAAAAGCACAGCATCACAACTTCTACTTTTACAATTCCAACTATTTCACAACTTGTTGAAGAAAGCACGCTCAGAAAGCGGCATGGCGCGTAGAATTACACGGTGCACGCATGTATATACAGGTCCACTTTTAAAGTTGCATAATCTGATACTTTTGAGTTTGTGTCAGTTTTTACAGATAAATATACGGGGTTGATCGCTATAATCTATCTTACTTCAGTTTGAAGTAACTTTTCTTTAAAAAATAAAAATAAAAAAGGCTAACTTTTTTTTAGATATTTGAAGCCAAAACATGTCAATTTAATTTTGGAGTGCACATCAAAATACTGGACAGCATAACTGGCATAAGTTTCAGCAGAAAATTGATTTAGTATTGCCTTCTATGCAACAAGTGATTATGTTAGGTGTGCAGCATCAAATCTAGGAAAGTGTTTTTGTTCCAAGAGACGCTTTCATCGGACTATGCCGCTTTTAAACCTCCACCAGTAATTGCTGAAATTGCTCAAGTGTCTGCATTAAACATAAATTAGGCCAACACATGAGTGGTTTCTGGTCACACCCTGGGAAGGCAAAGAGCCAAAAATAGCAATAATTATCGACATTGCAAAATCCTGTAATTCCCTTAATGATGTATAAATCCACAAAATTATTTACAGGACTTTGGTGGAGTTTAATTTTGGTGCACACATACCATCAATTTAATATCGAGAAAAAGATGTGTGCTTGTAGTGCGGTGTGCCTAGTTAGAAGTATCTTTCTATAAAGATAATAGACAAGATACTGATCAAGTTGGACAATTCTGTAAATCAATATATCTGACATCACAGACAACCGCTACTTCAATAAAGACTTACTTTGTTTAGGTAGTGTAGGCATTCTTCCTCCTCTTCGTCTAGTACTGCAGAGATTTGGGGGTGGTTTACAAACTGAGCAGTTTGGTTAAGGTTCAGTAATTTATAATTAAAGTGATACAAATCTGAGCTCATATCAGTATGGGATACAAAATGCTTAAGCAAAAGATCTATAAGTATAAGTCAACGTCAATTTTCTATTCTGAAGAGAAAATTTCATTTGCATACAAAGCGCTACATGTAATATATATGCAAGGTACTATGGAAAAGAGTAAAAAATATGAAAATTTAAAATCAGTATGAATAGGTATCCCAAGTGAAATTTTGTATGTGTTTGGAGTTTGATATAAATGATTCCATCTGTTAGTATATGCAATTCGAAACACAATGATACTTCATTTGTCAAAATCGGTCAAGTATTAAGGCAAATACAGCCTTTTTAAATTTTACTAACCCTACTTGAAATCGGTCACGCTGCAAAGTCTAAAAGATAGCATTTTTGATGGTCTCCAAAATTTAAAGGGATCACCCAGCTTGCTTCACAAGGCAGAGGCTAAGAGTCCCTGGTCTGTACACAGTGTATATACAGTTACAGGGGCATGGGGTGGCTAGTTTAAAAAATATAGACCTTCAAACTTGGTAAAAATAGCATTTTCCTTGAATTCACCATTTGTGAAATTAGGCCCCAGAGCACTTTTCCGAGTGCGCTGGTGGTAAAAATTGCCACCCAAATTGATTCTTTTTTAATTATCCCGGGCCTATGGGGTAGTGCTAGTAACTCTATTTTTTTTCAAGGCCCCAAACCATGGGGAACGATTAAAATAAATAGACTGAAAACACCCGAGAGCCAGTTTTGGCAGGTGATAAAATTTGGTGAAAAATCTGGCTTTTTGGAAAAGTTTGAAAAATCACAGAACAAAAACTGTACAATGGAATTGGATGAAATTTTCAGGTGCTATTCATCTTTATCAGATACTTCAATACATCCATAACAACATACATTACAAAACAGTTAAATATTTTATAAGTGAGGAGAAAGAATGCACATTTTACCAAAATCATGAAAAATGTTGAGTTTGAAAAATCGCAGGAAAAAAACCCTTCAACAGAATTGCATGAAACTTTCATGTATCCTTCTTCTTTATCAGTTTAGTTGATTAGTGCCCCCTTTTAAGTGTTTTACTAACACTATTTAGGTTTTTGTATTTTACAAATTTTGCAAAATAACTTTATATCTCCTGTGGGTTCCGCACCAATGCCTCTGACATCTCACTCTTGACTTCAATCACCTGACCTATGAAGAATTCTTCATCATAAGCCACAGCAACCCACACACCTTGGTTTGAAAATTTGAAATTTATATCAACTTCAGTGTTGCTCTCTGCATCAGAATCACCCACCCATTCCATGTCGTTCGAGCAGACATCATCTAGATTTATTCCCTCACTTTTTTCACTGACACTATTTGATTCACCAGAATCACTGTCACTGTTTAGCCTTTTTCTTTTATTTGGGCGAGAGGAGGAGCTTGAGTTAGGAGTAAGTTCTACTAGATGAGTGGGCACAGGCGCACCTGACTTCTCAGACAAAAAACACATGAAATCATCTTTCAATTTGTCTATAGTTTTGGAACCAACAACTAATCTTGGATCCTTGTGGCCAAGTACCTTAGTGCAGTAGCCCAATTCAGCATGGAGAATTGCTTTCATGTCTTTCTTCAATCTTACACCAGACAAAACATTGAGAACGTCTTTTATTTCTGCTGTCATGAATTTGTAAAACCTCTTCTAGATCTTTTTTACCAGGGAGTTGAAGTGAACCATTTTCCCCCCAAGATTCAGCCATTTTCAACAGGTTATCTGCATGCAGTTGGGGTACCTAGTACATTTTGAAATTTCCATGAAAATGTTACTTTTATTCTTAGGTATTAAATAGTACTGTTAACTTCACAACAGGGCCAATTTGGTATTTTAGCTGTTTTAAAAGTTGTATATCTGTGTTATTTTTTTGTTTTTCTTCAAGAAAAAAATAATGCAATCTATATTATATATGAAACTTGATTATGTGCTTAGTTTGGGTTTCCAAGTATTTGCTCATGTTCTATGGCTTTGGGAATTTGCTAATTTGGCCAATTTCGTTTTTGGACGAAAAAAGCCCTCAAAATTATATTTTAAAATGCTCATAACTTTTGAACCGATTATCACATCAAGATATATTTTATACCACTGAAATCAGTGTAAAATGTTCTATCTGATTACCACAAAAGTGAAATGCAAATATACATTTCAAAAATCAGTTTGGAGTACCTATTAATACACTCCTTACTATTGATGCGCGAGAAGGAAGAACAGAGGCGGAGGTGGGAAACTGAGGCGTTTATTGTGACGCCTCGGGCAACATACAGAGAAACAGTGAAATAACAATAAATGACAAAGTAAGGTACAAACAGGGTAACTGAGGAGGTAAACAGGCTGAGGAGGCAGAGCAATACAGGGGGCTCATGAGGAGCAGGGGGCTCGCGAGGAGCAAAGAGTCAGGGGCTCATGAGGAGCAGAGGATAAATAGTGAGGGGCTCATAAGGAGCAGTGTCAGAGTTCTGGTAGAGGGGGGGCCGAGGAGCCCTCCGCCGCAGAGGGGGGAGGGTAGAGGAGGAAGAGTTGGGTGGGTGGGTGGAGAAGAAGAAGGGGCAGAGAGCTGGAAGGCGGCTGGAGGCTGAGTGCCTGAGGGAGGCCGGCGGGCGGCCTTATAAGGGGGGAAGTGAGCAGAGGCAGGAGGGGGGTGAGTCGCTCAGGGCCGGGGGGAGGTGAGCAGTGGCGGGGGTGAGTCGCTCAGGGGCGGGGGGAGGTGAGCAGTGGCAGGAGGGGGGGGTGAGTCGCTCAGGGCCGGGTGAGTCGCTCTCCCTCCCCTCGCATCAAACGAAATGCTTCGCATTACGACCGATGCGCGAGAAGGAAGAACAGAGGCGGAGGTGGGAAACTGAGGCGTTTATTGTGACGCCTCGGGCAACATACAGAGAAACAGTGAAATAACAATAAATGACAAAGTAAGGTACAAACAGGGTAACTGAGGAGGTAAACAGGCTGAGGAGGCAGAGCAATACAGGGGGCTCATGAGGAGCAGGGGGCTCGCGAGGAGCAAAGAGTCAGGGGCTCATGAGGAGCAGAGGATAAATAGTGAGGGGCTCATAAGGAGCAGTGTCAGAGTTCTGGTAGAGGGGGGGCCGAGGAGCCCTCCGCCAAAGAGTAAGGAGAGGGCTCGAGGCGCGCCCGAGGCGGGGGCGCGGGGCGCCCGAGGCGGGGGCCCGGATAGGCAGGCCTGGGTGAGAGGAGGGTCCGGGGCCTACGTGGAGGGGGAGCGGGCGGCCAAAAAAGGGGGGGGCCCGCTCCTGAGATGTGATGTCGGCAGAGGGTTCCTGTGAGGCTGGGCTGGGCTGTGGTCTGAGGCTGGGCTGTGGTCTGAGGGTTCCTCGTGAGGCTGGGCTGGGCTGTGGTCCGTGATGGGCGACTGGCGCTGGGCGGCGATGGGAGCCTTACTGAGGGGGCGCTGGGGCCCGACTGGGAGGTGGTTGCCGATGAGGTCGGCAGTGCCGAGGCGGCGGTCAGGCCGCGCCTCGGGCAAACTGGGCTGGGCTGGGCTGTGGTCTGAGGGTTCCTCGTGAGGCTGGGCTGGGCTGTGGTCCGTGGTGGGCGACTGGCGCTGGGCGGCGATGGGAGCCTTACTGAGGGGGCGCTGGGGCCCGACTGGGAGGTGGTTGCCGATGAGGTCGGCAGTGCCGAGGCGGCGGTCAGGCCGCGCCTCGGGCAAGCTGGGCTGGGCTGGGCTGTGGTCTGAGGGTTCCTCGCGAGGCTGGGCTGGGCTGTGGTCGGTGATGGGCGACTGGCGCTGGGCGGCGATGGGAGCCTTACTGAGGGGGCGCTGGGGCCCGACTGGGAGGTGGTTGCCGATGAGGTCGGCAGTGCCGGGGCGGCGGTCAGGCCGCGCCTCGGGCAAACTGGGCTGGGCTGGGCTCTGGTCTGAGGGTTCCTCGTGAGGCTGGGCTGGGCTGTGGTCCGTGATGGGCGACTGGCGCTGGGCGGTGATGGGAGCCTTACTGAGGGGGCGCTGGGGCCCGACTGGGAGGTGGTTGCCGATGAGGTCGGCAGTGCCGCGGCGGCGGTCTGGCAGGAGGGGGCTGGAGGTCGGCGGGGTCGATTACATCGACGGTGGGCTCGTCGAGGGAAGGGCGGGGCGGGGCTGGGTGTTTGAGGGGGCGGGGGTCGGGGGAGGAGGTGCGGCAGGGGCGGGCTAGGGGGGCGGCGAAGTCGTGGGCGGTGGGGGGGGGGGGGGGGGGGGGCGGGGGGGGGGTCGGGGGACGGGGGGGGGTCAGGGGGGCAGAGGAAGGCAGTGTCGCCAGGGTCGAGGTGGACGTCTGGGTCGAGGATGGTGGGCGACTGGCGCCGGGCGGCGGTGGGAGCCTTACTGAGGGGGCACTGGGGCCGGGTGGCGGTGGGAGCCTTGCCGAGGGGGCGCTGGGGCCCGAGGCGGGTGTGGTTGCCGGAGGGAACGGCGGTGCCGAGGCGGCGGGCAGGCCGCGCCTCGGGCAGCTGGGCGGTAGTGTCCGGAGGGCTGGTAGCAATGTGGTGGGCGGCTTTAATAGGGTGTGTGGGCCGGTCTGGGGCCTCCGTGCCGGGCTGGAGGTGCCGGCTCCCTAAAAATCCGGCGAGGCGGGAGCCGCTGCCCGGGCGCGCTTGGCCAGACAGGCGTCCTCACTGTGCCTGGTCAATACCTTCCGCACATTGGCGCAGTATGCGCATGCGTGGAGCTGTTTGGACGCCCCCTGGCCGTGGACCTCCCCCGGGGCTGCGTGGGTGCAGGAGTTGGGGTCCCGGTTCCAGGCATAACACAGTGGGCCGTGGTTATCCTTGCTGTAGGCCACGCGTGTGTCGGTGTGAGCGCCGGACTGGGGGCGGGGCCTTGCAGGGTCGGCGGAGCGGGGTTGGCTGGTGGTGGACTGGGGGGGCATGGCGAGGGACTCCAATCTGAGGAGGTTTATAGCTACTGGGTCATGCCAACCGTGGGGGAGGGTGCCGTCCGCGATCGCGGTGAAGACCGCCTCAGAATAGTGGCGGACGGTCGCCCAGGGGTATATGAGGTTGTCACGGCAGATAGCTAAGATATGGTGGTGGAGTCCCGGGGCGGAGTGGGCGGGGAAATCCGTGGTCGATGAGGATGAGGAGGGCGAGAGCTGGAAGGCGGCTGGAGGCTGAGTGCCTGAGGGAGGCCGGCGGGCGGCCTTATAAGGGGGGAAGTGAGCAGAGGCAGGAGGGGGGTGAGTCGCTCAGGGCCGGGGGGAGGTGAGCAGTGGCGGGGGTGAGTCGCTCAGGGGCGGGGGGAGGTGAGCAGTGGCAGGAGGGGTGGGTGAGTCGCTCAGGGCCGGGTGAGTCGCTCTCCCTCCCCTCGCATCAAACGAAATGCTTCGCATTACGACCAAAGTTAATTATTTGTATTCAATTTACTCGTTTTAATTTGTTCTTTTTTAGACTTTATTTTAGAGTATCCTCAATTCATTGGTGTATCAATTGTGGGGACCCTGCGTCCTGGTTCTCTAAGGTTCGATTCCCCAGTGATAAACTCGAGCCTTCTTGGTCTGGCGGGATACTAGATGCTGCTGAAACCTTTTTCTTACCCGACCGAGAGACCATTCGGTCGGAAAGATAGATGAAGTCATGTTTAAAAAGCTTTATATTTGTTTGTTTACAGGGGTTTTACGTTTCTGACATCTAAGGTCACATCAGGACGGATACAACTTGTGACAGGGAACACTGATGGTGAATTCATAGTCCTGCCACACTGGGAGACCAGGCCACCGGCACCATGACATGGTATCCGACTCAGTGATATATACAAAAATCACTCCAGAATGATGCTTTCCTATCCTTATAGATCTCAGTTGGATATATAACTAAATAATCAAAACCCTTAGACTTGTCAAGCAACCAAAATCAGGCTCAGCCATCACGGTGGATCACTATGACATTGGATGCAATAGTATTTAGGTCAATCGGATTTAGCCCTGGTAGTAAGATTTAATCAGAAGATTCCACCCTCCATATGTTGCCCAAATCTAAAAACATGGCAACTTTTGAAAATATAGCTAAATGGGGTAAAAATTTGATAATATATAATCACTTCACTAATCTATGTTTAAAATGGTGACGATGAAAATAAATATTTGGTTTGGCCATAGCATAGTTATGCAATTATTTCTATACAAACTGTAGCTAGAACGAAAATCAAATCACTATACACCTACTCTCAGTCTTGCTACTAATAGGTACTCCAAAGTGGCAAAGTCAGCTGTCCGCTGACTGAAATTTGAAATACTTTTCAACACTACCTCTTTGGACTGCCTTAAGCCATTATCATTAGTAATGGTATTGACCTTCCATAATTACCCAGCCACGTTATGGGCGGGTAATTCTGGAGGGATGCCGATTTCATTCTCCAGTTCCATCAAGAGAACACCAATCTACTCCTTGCATCACTTACACATGTTTATATATATAGTAGTGCCCCTTATGAAGAGAAGACCAACACCGGAGGCAAAATCTCACGTAGCCCACACAAGTAATATGACCAAGGCCCCCATCAAGGGCCTACCCTAGTTTCAATTTTGGAAGAAGCCTGGTATTCAATAAGGGGATAGTATGCAGAGTTGTGTCATGACTGTAATTTATTCAATATATTATAATTCTGACCTATATATTATTAATAAAAACAATATTATGTCAAAGTTACTGTCCGATCAGAATGGAGACTACTACTGTAACTACATATTATAATCCCGCTTGGGGCGCTGCGGTATAGCTGTCTCCACTACTGCAGGTGAACTCTGTGACCTGGTTTCTATATGCCTATATTCAGAGGTGCTCTTTAAAACCCATTCACAAATCCTATGCAAATGACTTGCGACACAGAATGACATCAGAATTGAACAACCACAACCTTGTTTATATCTGGGACAGTTTCTAGTGCATTAGGGGATACCTCTCATGGTTTTACAAGCTGTTGAAGTCAACCACTGTTGAAAAAGTCATAGAACAGATAAGTAACATTCGAAAATCATTCTAGTAGTCTGAAAATCCTCAATATTTAGTTATTTATCTTTCATTTGATACCTATATTGTGTATATCTGTCCATTTGGTAAGACACTACAGTACTTTTAAATCTGTGTGTGCATCGGCGGCGGTGGTAGCTGCTCACGCTAAATTCGTAACGTTTTCATCACGCACGAAAATGTCGATTCGGGGGTTTAGCTCTGCTCAAATTGTTGTGAATCTGCTGCTATTCTGAAGGGCACTAAATTACAGGTTTCAGTTTTTATTTGATCAAAATCCATAAAGAATTGACAGAACTACAGCGCTTTTAAATTTGTGTGTGCATGGGCGGAATCACCACGGTGGTAGCAGCTCACACTGATTTCCCGCCATTTTCACCTCGCACAAAAATGCTGATTCAGGGGTTTAGCTCTGATCAAATTGTGGTGAACCTACTGCTATTTTGAAGTGTACTAAATTGCACAGGTTTCAGTTTTTGTTAGATAAAGAATTGACAGAACTGCAGATTTCTGAAGTTAATTCTGCAATGGGGACTGCTCGCTCTAAATTCCCACCATTTTCAGCGCGCACGAAAATGCAGAACAGATAAGTAAAATTCAAAAATCATTCTAGTAGTCTGACAATCCTCAATATTTAGTTATTTATCTTTCATTTGATACCTATATTCTATATATGTGTCCATTTGGTTAGACACTCCAGTGATTTTAAATTTGTGTATCAAGTTTGATCAGGATCAAACCATTAATAAAGAAACTGCAGTTGTCATATTGTCAGTGGGCATGATTGTCTTAAGGTTGGCATGGAAACCTACATTTTTCTGTGATCTAATTTGTTTATATCAGTTTTGATAAGCTGAGGTGATTTGGCATACCAAGCAGAACCTTGATGTGAAATTTCATCAGGATCTGAGCATTATTTAAAAAACAGCTACAGTTGACTCATATTGTAGGTGGGAGTGATTGTATTACGGTTGCTATGGAAACCTACATTTTCCTGTGATCTAATTTTTGGGGATCAGTTTTGATAAGTTGGGGTGATTTGCCATATGAAGAAGAAACTTGGTGAAGTTTGATCAGGATTTGACCATTAATAAAGAAACTACATGTACCTATCCTGGAACCCAAATGGTCACAACTTGACCAAATAGGACAAAATGTTGATTTCTAGGAAAACTAAATCGTAGATAACTTTGGAACGACTAATCATATTTACTCAAATTAAAAAGCCCTTTAATCTATTCTGTGAGCTCTGTCTGTCTACCGATTTGCAACTATGCAACAATTTTACAATTTTCATGTGATGTACCTAACATGTCATGTATCATTGTATGACTATGCTAGGTACCCCGGAATCCGCCGGGAGCGCCACTGTCGCCGGTGCGATAAAACTCGTACAACTTCTAGCGACTTTCTGAGCAGCCCAGTCATGTCGGAAAACGGCACCACATGTGCAACACATGCACACTGCATTGACTGCTACATCTGGGTTTGAAGCACAACAGACTGGGGCACAGATAGAGACCATTTTCAGTGCTGTGTGACATTTGAAAGGCATTTTACCAAGCCATTCAAGTCTTCAGTGCAGAAATCAGAGCTAAGACTGCCGGGAAAGTGCATGTTAACTATCATAATGGGAAACTTTAACATTTTATCTTCCTAAAACTGGTCTTACATTGACTCTAACTGGAATTGCAACTCCACAATTTGATGGCCAAAAGTTGGTGTTTTGACTGGATTCTGACTCACGCGCGGCCCCCGCGGCCCGCGGGATGGTCGAGGGATGCGTCGGCTACAGTAGTCGTTAAATCAACGGTGTTTGGTGGTGTTTGGTTGGGTTGTTGTTGGTTGGGTTGTTGTTGGTTTGGTTGTTGTTGGTTTGATGTTGGTGGTTTGGTTGTTTTGACTGGATTCTCTAGTTGAGTGACTCACGCGCGGCCCCCGCGGGAGGGTCGAGGGATGCGTCGGCTACGTTAGTCGTTAGATCAACGGTGTTTTGTTGTGTTTGGTGGTGGTTGTTGTTGGTTTGGTTGTTGTTGGTTTGGTTGTTGTTGGCTTGGTTGTTGTTGGTTTGATGTCGGTTGTTTGGTGGTTTTGACTGGATTCTCTAGTTGAGTGACTCACGCGCGGCCCCCCGTGGGAGGGTCGAGGGATGCGTCGGCTACGTTAGTCGTTAGATCAACGGTGTCTTGTGTTTGGTGGTGTTTGGTTTGGTTGTTGTTGGTTTGGTTGTTGTTGGTTTGATGTTGGTTGTTTGGTTGTTAGTGGTTTGGTTGGTGGTTTGGTTGTTTTGACTGGATTCTCTAGTTGAGTGACTCACGCGCGGCCCCCGCGGGAGGGTCGAGGGATGCGTCGGCTACGTTAGTCGTTAGATCAACGGTGTCTTGTTGTGTTTGGTGGTGTTTGGTTTGGTTGTTGTTGGTTTGGTTGTTGTTGGTTTGGTTGTTGTTGGTTGTTTGGTTGTTTTGACTGGATTCTCTAGTTGAGTGACTCACGCGTGGCCCCCGCGGGAGGGTCGAGGGATGCGTCGGCTACGTTAGTCGTTAGATCAACGGTGTCTTGTTGTGTTTGGTGGTGTTTGGCTGTTGGTTTGGTTTGGTTGTTGGTTTGGTTGTTGATTTGATTGTTGTTGGTTTGATGTTGGTTGTTGGTGGTTGTTTGGTTGTTGGTTTGGTTGTTTTGACTGGATTCTCTAGTTGAGTGACTCACGCGCGGCCCCCGCGGGAGGGTCGAGGGATGCATCGGCTACGTTAGTCGTTAGATCAACGGTGTTTTGTTGTGTTTGGTTTGGTTGTTGTTGGTTTGATGTTGGTGGTTTGTTGTTGGTGGTTTGTTGTTGGTGGTTTGGTTGTTTTGACTGGATTCTCTAGTTGAGCGACTCATGCGCGCCCCCCGCGGGAGGGTCGAGCGATGCGTTGGCTACGTTAGATCAACGGTGTTTTGTTGTGTTTGGTTGTTGTTGGTTTGATGTTGGTGGTTTGTTGTTGGTGGTTGTTTGGTTGTTGGTTGTTGGTTTGGTTGTTTTGACTGGATTCTCTAGTTGAGTGACTCACGCGCGGCCCCCGCGGGAGGGTCGAGGGATGCGTCGGCTACGTTAGTCGTTAGATCAACGGTGTTTGGTGGTGTTTGGTTTGGTTGTTGTTGGTTTGGTTGTTGGTTTGGTTGTTGTTGGTTTGGTTGTTGGTTTGGTTGTTGTTGGTTTGATGTTGTTGGTGGTTGTTTGGTTGCTTTGACTGGATTCTCTAGTTGAGTGACTCACGCGCGGCCCCCGTGGGAGGGTCGAGGGATGCGTCGGCTACGTTAGTAGTTAGATCAACGGTGTTTTGTTGTGTTTGGTTAGGTACCCCGGAATCCGCCGGGAGCGCCACTGTCGCCGGTGCGATAAAACTCGTACAACTTCTTGCGACTTTCTGAGCAGCCCAGTCATGTCGGAAAACGGCACACTGCACACAGGCACACTGCATTGACTGCTACATCTGGGTTTGATTGTTGGTTGTTTGAATCACCTTGATGTCAAGTTTGATCAGGATCAAACCATTAATAAAGAAACTGCAGTTATGGGCATGATTGTATTACGGTTGCCATGGAAACCAACATTTTTATGGTTGCCATGGAAACCTACATTTCTCTGTGATCTAATTTATTTATATCAGTTTTGATAAGCTGAGGTGATTTGCCAGACCAAGAAGAACCTTAATGTGACATTTCATCGGGATCTGACCATTATTAAAAAAGAGCTACAGTTGACTGATATTGTAGGCGGGAGTGATTGTATTACAGTTGCCATGGAAACCTACATTTTCCTGTGATCTAATTTTTGTATATCCGTTTTGATAAGCTGGGGTGATTTGGTATAAGAAGAACCTTGATGTCAAGTTTGATCAGGAACAAACCATTAATAAAGAAACTGCAGTTGTAGGCATGATTGTATTACGGTTGCCATGGAAACCAACATTTTTCTGTGATCTAATTTTGTTATATCAGTTTTGATAAGCTGAGGTGATTTGACAGACCAAGAAGAACCTTGATGTGAAATTTCATCAGGATCTGACCATTATTTAAAAATAGCTACAGTTGACTCATATTGAAGGTGGGAGTGATTGCATTATGGTTGCCATGGAAACCTACATTTTCCGGTGATCTAATTTTTATATATCAGTTTTGATAAGCTGGGGTGATTTGGTATACGAAGAAGAACCTTGGTGTGAAGTTTGATCAGGATATGATCATTAATAAAGAAACTACAAGGAAATGTTGTTATAATTAGTCTATTTAACAGCCCTAAATAAGGCACTTCTCTAGTGCATTAGCTAATACAAAAAATCTTAAATTCAACAAACTTCAAATGCACATATCTCATTCAATTTTTGGAATATCTTAAAAATTCAAAAAGCATATTGCTTTTGATTCATTGGAGCTTCCAATGAAATTATAATTTGAATGTTTGGAATAATTTGAAAATTTTACTGGGGTACCTAACTATGCTCATTGCTATGGGGTCTATGACCCACTTTAACTTATCACTCACTCAATTCCCATGTATTAACAAAACTGGAAAAATGGTTAGGTGTTTAATTATATGCTATGTTAATCAATTAATTTCCATTAGATCTGCTTTCCATTAGATCTGCTATGTCATCCTTTTTTCTTTTTTTAACTGGGATGTGATGTCACATTTTCGGACCAGTGGTTACAAATGTCAAATGCTTTCTAGTTCAATGACGGCATCGTGATATCGACTGCTTCCATATTTGAAAGCAAATCCAAGTTTGTACCAAATCTTACATTAATCTAGCACACACTGTCTATGATTACCGCATTTATATGCAAGGATGAAACTAAACTAATCAATCGTCGGGCCTTGAGTTTGCTCTGCTCCAGGCATTGACAGTAAGACTGTCACACTACACAACAAAGACGCAAAAGACACCTCGCCGGCTCCTGACAGCCAAATGTGCTGCAGAAAGCAAAACTACATCGTATATTTAAAGGATACTGCCGTCACCCAAAAATTGGGAATCTTTTGTATCAAGTCGTTCCTTTTATCGAAGAATGGCTTTCGCAATTTGTTGTACTTTTGTTCGACTTTTAAAATCTCTTCGCTTGCCTTCTCGTTCAGCGCGTCGATATCGTTTTGGCATGCGTCTATTTCTTCCAGTGATTTCTGTGTTTCTTCGTCGTAGTCATGGCTTTCATCGCCCTCCGATATCCCTTCTGGCCCATCCAGCTTCCTCATCTTCTTTGGGGTTGGCACATCAGTGGCCATTGTGATTTGTTTGGGTTAAATTGATTAAACCTCAGTGGATAATAAAGACGAGTCCGTAGTAGATGTAACTGAGGTTTGAAAAAGTCGCAAAGGCGGGATGCTAATCAGTGCGCACGCGCGCGCGCACGCGGTATGCACACATAGAAAGTATTGTGAAGGTATCCTGTATAATATTTCTATATGTACAGCGCGCTCCTCTTCCCAATGTTTGTAATGAATTAAAGACAAAGGCTCATCAAATTTATAGGTGTATTGGTCAGATTTCGATATATCTAATTATTATAATAATTCAAAACCAGAGACAGAAGTTCATTTTTGGGCAAATAGATTTTTAATCAGGCTTAAAAATGGCTACACAAGCCTCAGATATCATTTGGCTAAGAGTAACTAACAAACATCTTCAGGCTGTCTATATCACCAGGAGAGATGATAATAATTGTTTGAACTACTTTATTCTACTGAGTTGTTTAGTACAAACCAATAACTATTAAGCCTGACTATCATACTACTTATTTGCAGGTTGATAATATATTTAATCTATATTATTAGCTAAATTAAATTCTTTGTAATTGAACATATTTGTCTATTTTCTTGATTGACGACATGAAGCAGCAGCTATGTGAAGATCAGGGTCATACACTCGACACACGCACATACACCTTTTTCACTGATAAATTTGGAATAGTCAGGTGGTGAACCCGTGTGAAGTTGGTTACTTATTCCTTATTCCTTATTTGACATTCAAAATGTGAAGTTAGTTACTTATTCCTTATTCGACATTCAAAGCAAAAAAAGGGGATACATGTCACTGTACCACCCAAGACTGGTTTGAAATATGTCAATGATCTATCTGTGCCCCTGATAAAATATTGCATTGACCCACTTACCCCAGACGGAAAAGAGCAGGGGCACTTAAATCCGAAAAAGTTGTAAAACAGAGCTAGATATATAACACTAAGTATTAATGCTACAGGAAAAGGAGTCCGTGTACCACCCAAGAGTGGTTTGAAATATGTCAACCATCTATTTGTGCCCCTGATAAAATATTGCATTGACCCACTGACCCCAGACGAAAAAGAGCAGGGGCACTTAAATCCGAAAAAGTTGTAAAACAAAGCTAGATATATAACACTAAGTATTAATGCTGCAGGAAAAGGAGTCCGTGTACCACCCAAGCCTGGTTTGAAATATGTCAACCATCTATTCGTGCCCCTGATAAAATATTGCATTGACCCACTGACCCCAGACGAAAAAGAGCAGGGGCACTTAAATCCGAAAAAAAGTTGTAAAACAAAGCTAGATATATAACACTAAGTATTAATGCTACAGGAAAAGGAGTCTGTGTACCAAACAAGACTAGTTTGAAATATGTCAACCATATATCTGTGCCCCTGATAAAATATTGCAGTGACCCACTGACCCCAGACGAAAAAGAGCAGGGGCACTTAAATCCAAAAAAGTTGTAAAACAAAGCTAGATATATAACACTAAGTATTAATGCTACAGGAAAAGGAGTCCTGTACCACCCAAGACTGGTTTGAAATATCTCAAGCTTCTATCTGTGCCCCTGATAAAATATTGCATTGACCCACTGACCCCAGACGAAAAAGAGCAGGGGCACTTAAATCCGAAAAAGTTGTAAAACAAAGCTAGATATATAACACTAAGTATTAATGTTACAGGAAAAGGAGTCCGTGTACCACCCAAGACTGGTTTGAAATATCTCAAGCATCTATCTGTGCCCCTGATAAAATATTGCATTGACCCACTGACCCCAGACGTAAAAGAGCAGGGGCTCTTAAATCCGAAAAAGTTCTAAAACAAAGCTAGATATATAACACTAAGTATTAATGCTACAGGAAAAGGAGTCCGTGTACCACCCAAGACTGGTTTGAAATATGCCAACGATCTATTTGTGCCCCTGATAAAATATTGCATTGACCCACTGACCCCAGACGAAAAAGAGCAGGGGCACTTAAATCCGAAAAAGTTGTAAAACAAAGCTAGATATATAACACTAAGTATTAATGCTACAGGAAAAGGAGTCCGTGTACCACCCAAGACTGGATTGAAATATCTCAAGGATCTATCTGTGCCCCTGATAAAATATTGCATTGACCCACTGACCCCAGAGGAAAAAGAGCAGGGGCTCTTAAATCCGAAAAAGTTCTAAAACAAAGCTAGATATATAACACTAAGTATTAATGCTACAGGAAAAGGAGTCCGTGTACCACCCAAGACTGGTTTGAAATATGTCAATGACCTATCTGTGCCCCCGATAAAATATTGCATTGACCCACCTACCCCAGACGAAAAAGAGCAGGGGCACTTAAATCCGAAAAAATTGTAAAACAGAGCTAGATATATAACACTAAGTACTCAAAGTTCCGGGTTCGATTCAACCGAGAAACCTCTAACACTCAGCCCTAGTAGCCATATCGTAAGTACAAGAGGGAGGGAGGGTGGGGGAAAACCGCCTTCCAGGTGTTTACTGTATGAGTGCCAGGACAAGGTGAGTTGGAGATCCTAGGTTTTCCACCTCTATATATACTATGGGTTTCCTTGGAGATTGTTGTTGACATTTGATATGAATGCTTGGAGATATGAATGTGTCCTCACTACCGGACCTAGCAACACAGATGCAAAGTCCTTGGATCACAGATTGAATTGAGTGGTTATGGCAACGCATACAAGTTTTGTTTACATCACTTGGCAACACCAGTTTTGAATAGTCAGAGACCTTCTATGTTGTGGGTTCAGTCATTCCAACAGAGTTCTTTGGCATTTTTAATAAAGAACAAGAGATAGGAATTAAATCTTAGTTTTTAACATTAATGATGATTTATATAACATGCATAGATAGATCTTGGATTTCTAATTCTTTGAGATTGTCCATTAATAGTTGGAGATCAATTTGAATTTTATTTAAGTTCATGTTTATAAATTTCATTAGATACATATCAGCAAGGTATTTGATTTCTTTGAAACTATGAGACCATTATCTCTAGAATATGAGTTAACCCAATTACTGATGATTTATGTAGCATACATATATAGAACTGGGATTTCTAATTCTTTGAGATTGTCCATTAATAGTTGGAGATCAATTTGAATTTTTATTTGGGTTCATGTTTATAAATTTCATTAGATACATATTAGTAAGGTATTTGATTTCCTTTTGAAAACTATGAGGACCATTATCTCTAGAATATGAGTTAACCCAGTTTAATCTATTATATTGCTTTAGAAGCTCAATCTAGTTAGTAGATAGAACTTAATCTCAGTTTGAACCCATTTGTCAGTTTACAAAAGAACAAAGATAGGAATAAATACTAGTCTAAAATTACTGATGAATTATATAACATGCAGATATAACTGGGAATTCTAATTCTTTGAGATTGTCCATTTAAAGGTTGGAGATCAAATTGAAATTATTTAAGTTCTTGTTTATAAATTTCAGTAGATAAATATCAGCAAGGTAATTGATTTCATTTGAAACTATGAAACCACTATCTCCAGAATATGAGTTAACCCAGTTTATCTATTATTTTGCTTAGAAGCTCAATCTAGTTAGTAGATAGAACTTCATCTAAGTTTGCACCCATTTGTCAGTTTACAAAAGAACAATAGAGATGAATAAAATCCTAGTCTATAATTTACTGATGAATTGTCCATGTTGCCGGTAACATGCATAATTCAAAAACTGACCGCGGGCCCCATAGTGATGCTCACCGTAGATACCAATGCAGTACAGCATTCGGTAACCATGTTCAGAGCCGAGTCGGTAGCCAGAGCAGTTCGAAATCATTCGTCACTGTATCGCCAAGTCGTGAAGACCTGCCTAACTGAGCGCAGTTAAAAGTTTAATACAGTAGTTTGCTATACATTGTGTACGTCTCGGGAGGAATTACATGTGGATTGTACGAACATGCTATCGTCATGCCGAAAACTACTAAATCACGACTGCACGGGAGTGGCAAGTTCTCCAGAGAGCTCCTACGGTCGGCACGTCGTAGAGATGGATCGCCGGTTAGTGGACCGTCAAATCGGCGATCTGGCACGCCTTCGTCTGATATTCAGCATCACAGGACAGTCCTTATGTCTCCTCCTGTGGTGAGTATCCCAAGTATAGGGGTGTCGTTGGAGGAAATGTCCCACCTGTTAGACTCTAAACTTGATGCTGTCACTGCGCCGTTAATGGCAAGGCTGGATACGCTTGAATTGTCAAGATCCGGTTCGCCATTGTTGCTGTCAGACTTTGAAACTCGAGGCGTGACGTCACAGGGACGTTCTGAAGCAACGGTTCCTCGCACGAGGCGGCGGTCGGCCTCGACGTTTAAGCCGTGCTTAGGGTGCGGGGGTGCACGCGTGCCGTCAGTGGCTGCTGATGGCGTGTCAAATAATACGACTACTGTTGCTGATAATGTGTTGGCCCCGGAGGTTACGGCCCCTGTGGATCGGGTCTCGGTAGTGTGTAGTGATGGCGTGGATTCTGACACGGACGATGAACTCATGAGAGATTTGTTACGGGTAGCCGGAGCGAAGGTTAGGAAATCAGCAATTAAGGGTAAGCTTCTGCCCCATAAATATGTAATCCGCGGTGAGCGCAAGGGCAAGGTGTCACAAGGCCAGTCGACGTGGTTTGAATATTTTGCGGCGATTCGCCGGATGATGCGACAGGGTGACGTACCGTTGGCATGGGTGCCGAAGCTGGAGGCACATATGGATGCGCTATTTGACATGGCGCAGAACTACATTTGGGAGACGTGCTTGGCATTCTCCGACCGCGTCTTTAATATGATATCGGACAAGAGGCTGCCACGCGGCTGGGATGACGTGGAGTTAATACAGGACATTCGTCGAGACGAAAGCAGCCTTGGGCGACGTGTGGTACGGCCTGTCGCTAGGCCAGTGCGGGACGGCACGTATGCTGCGGAATTTGATAAGGCTGTTGATGGCAGGATTTGCACCATCTGGAATAGGGGCAAGGACTGTGGGTTTGTTTCTAGTCACGGTGTGGGTCGTGATCGATTTGTCCACAACTGCTCGTGGTGTGCGCTTAATCTGCACTGTAAACACTACCACAAGGAGGTAGACTGCAAGAGCAAGCTCCGGCCACGGGAAGTATGTGGCGTTGATGTTGCAGAGAAGCCTGTGTCAACAAATTTTTAGTGCACGATCGGCGCATGGCCGTGCAGAGGAAGGAAGACGTCGTGGGCACGACGGTGCCGCGTGACGTAGCCGGGGATGCCCAGGTCGCTTCGGAGTTGTTCAAGTCATGGATTCCGCCTTCTCAAGTCGCCGGTCGACATTTTACGGTCAGTAAGGGTGTGTGTTGCTCTGTTAATTCTTCGTTAAATTTGAATGTGCCGGCTCCATTGACTAATCCGCTGCCCGGCGATGTTTGTTGTCCTGTTGTTCGCCGTACGGGTGTCGTTAAACCCGGTTCCGGGTATGTCTTTAGTGGGCCAGGGTCAGATAGCGTCATAAATGGGTCACCTACTGACCTAGTGACCTGTGGGCTGGTGCCTCCCGGCACAGCTGCTCCCGCAGTTGCCACTGTATCTTCACATATTTTTAGCTTGGGTATGCGTCGCGACAATAGGTTGCTGCCGCATGTGGGTAACAGATTTCATTGGTTTAACAGTAGGTTGAGACGGTCTGTTTTAATTAAAGGAGGTCACAGGGCAGCAGTTAGCACGGGTAAAGCATGTTTAAATTTAGCGTTGAGTAACGCACCTGTTACTGGCCCGGGTGTGGACTCCGTAGTGGGTCGTCGCCGTCATGTTCCAATTATGTCGGGACAGTTGGTGGAGCCGGCGGCGACATCCCTTGGGCGGGGTGATGTCACTCACGTCCCCACTGGGCTAGCAGTTACTGATCTGTCACGTCCTTCGTGCCCTTCTCGTCAATGTGTTGATCCTGCCATCAACACCGCACTGGGTCCGTCTGCCGCCCCTCGTTGCAGTGCTACTCAGCACCAGTCTTCTGCCATTGGCTCCACCCTACCTGTTCAATCAGTTGATCCTGCCATCAACTCGGCGCTGTGTCCGTCTAGTGACTGCACGCTACATGGTGCTACTCAGCACCCCGTTTTGGAAGTTGTTGGCCTTGATAATAGTTCTTCGGTCGGTTCCGCCATTAACGCTTTGCTTTGTTCCAAACCCGGTACAACGGGGATGGGTAGTTCTAATGTTGTTGATCCTATTGTTGCTCTGTTAAGAAATGAAGTTGATGGTGATACATTATGTGTTGATATTCCTCAGTTTGAGGCCGTTGGTGTTATCAGTTGTGTGGGCCATTCAGGTACTTGTGATACAGTTGTCAGCGGAGCTATGTCACCTGACCTGGTGGATGATACAGTTGTGACTATGACGCCTGGGGTTAAGTTGGAGTTGGGTATTGGTGCACGGGAGTTGCCTGAATTTACTGAATTGTCTCCGTTAAATTATAATTGCATTCTGGAGTCGTTCTGGCCCCGCTGGCAATCAGATGCTGCAGATTTAAGTTATGGTTTGATATACAAATTGGTGCGGGCCACGGGGGTGCCAAACTATCTTGGTGCCCGTATTGCTGTGCCGTCTGGTTTAAATATATCCAGCTGGAGGTTGTTACTTAGGGACTATGGCGACGCTGAGATTGTTGATTTCTTAGAGTTCGGGTGGCCCGCTAATTACACTGGGCCTGGTGCCCCCTCCCCCTCGGAAGAAAATCATTGTCGCCTTGAGGTTGATCTATTTTGGTTAGACAAATATGTGACTACTGAGCTCGCCCATGGTGCTCTGCTAGGACCGTTTAATGAACCTCCGTTTTCCCCGTGGGCGCAGATCAGTCCCATCATGACCCGTCCCAAAAAGAACACCGAGGAGCGCAGGATCATAGTTGATTTAAGTTACCCGAGAGGAGACAGTGTGAATTCTGGAATAGTGAAGGGTTTTTATCAGGGTGTTAGGTGTTCGTATAAGTTGCCAACTGTTATGTGGTTGGCAAAGCGAGTAACTCAGTTGGGTAGTGGGTGTTTTATGTGGTCCGTTGACTTGGCCCGAGCGTATCGACAGCTACGTACCTGCCCGCTAAGCGTTCCGCTATTTGGTATAAAGGTAAAAGGCAAGTTTTATTTTGATGTAGCGCCTCCATTTGGCTGTCGCACGTCAAGCATGGCGTGTGCCAGGACCACCGAGGCGGTGGTATTTATTATGAGGCAGAAAGGGTTCTCAGTGGCGTGCTATTTGGATGACTTTGTCGGTGTCGAGAGTACGTATGCTAGAGCATTAGAAGGGTATGATGCTATTGTGGCGGTGACATCCGTCCTTGGCCTAGTGCTCTCGCCAAAGAAGTGCACGCCACCTGATACCATTATGCAGTGGTTAGGCTATGAAGTGAATTCCGAGGATATGATACTCAAGATTCCTGAGGATAAACTATTAAGTATCTTGATTGAATGCAACAAATGGAAAGTGGGGTCCCACGTGACTAGAAAAAACGTGCAGCGTCTCGTGGGACGGCTGCAATTCATTGCTAAATGTGTTACCCACTCGAGGTGTTTCATGAATAGAATTCTCGCTTTCTTACGTGAGACGCCATTTATAGGTAAAGCTCTAGTTACTATTGATCTGATTCGTGATATCACGTGGTTCCTGCGCTTCGCGGAGGGTGGTAATGGGCTGATCCTGCTGCGCCCGTTCCCCAAGACGCCTTGGGTAATAGAGTGCGACTCTTCGTTGTTGGCTGGCGGCGGGCACAGTAGTACACACTATTTTTCTGAACTCTACTCTTCTGAATTTATTAATGATAGTACATTGCACATCTCTCAATTGGAGGCGATCAATTTGGTAGTAGCGCTTAAAGCCCTTTCCCCTCCCCATCCTGAGCTGTTCGTTATTGTCGTTAACACCGATAATGAAGCGTCGCAAAAGGTGTTGTCCACTGGCTCTGGGAAGGACCCCGTCTTGTGTGCATGTGCACGCGAAATCTGGAAGTTTGCTGCTTTTAACAGCTGCGAAATCCAGGTGGTACACAAGCCGGGGAAGGACCTGGTGTTGGCGGACGCTCTGAGTAGGTCGTTCTTCGACTGCAAAGCAAATTCTATAGCTGCTAGACTATGTGTCGAACGTAATCTTTCCAAGGTAGATGTTTGTCATGACGACAATGTGTTTGACATGTACTTGTGATTCCCTGCTCCGTCTAATTTCGTTATTTGGTCTTCTCTGTCGCAGGTAAAGAGTGTGCTATAGTTAGGAAGCTGAGCATATTTTTCAAAGCGGGACTTGCAAGTGGGACGTGGAGGAACAAAAGGGTGCATTTTGAGGAGTACTTGAGTTTTTGTAGGAATAGCAAGGTCAATCCCGAATACCCAAACCTAAAAACGGTAATGCTATATATGCTGTATTTAAATGATAGGCTGAGGACAGAAGGGGCCATTAAAAATTATCTGTGTGGAGCTAAATCCTGGGTAAAGTTAGTAAGGGGTAGGTGGGATGTATTCGATAGCTATGCACTGTCTATAATTAAGAATGGGGTATGTAAGCTAAAGTATAACGTTGTAAGTCGTGCGTATCCATTAAAAGTATCACATGTTAAAATGATTATATTAAAATGTAAAGAATTGGGAAAGTATGGACTTGTATTTATTGCTGCATTGTTGATTGGTTATACATGCTTACTAAGACAATCTAACTTGTTCTATTCCGAAATGCTGGGTGATGGCGGTCATACGCTGCTGGCCGGAGACATTGAGGCACACAAGTCATACCTCCGAGTGCACATCCGCAGTTCCAAAACTGGGTGGAAGCCGGAGGACAGCTATCACGTAAAGGTCCCTGGCCTACCACAATCAAGCTTCTGCCCCGTACGAGCATGGGCAGAGTACTGTCGTTGCACATCTCTGCATAAGGGCGCCCCAGCATTTGCACTCACGAACGGGGAGCCCTTGACAGGTCAGACGTTCGTCAGATGCATACGGCTCATACTGAAAGGAGCCAACTGCAGCTGGTGGCCATTGGTGACAGCACACAGCCTACGACGTGGAGCTGCTCAAGAGTATGCGCGAATAGGAGTACCTCTGGACGATATAAGACGGCTAGGTCGCTGGAAATCAAATAGCATTTTTGATTACGTAAATAAAAACTTGTGAGTAAAGGACCATCTGCTCTCCTGTCCCAATTTGGCTGAGAGTAGATGGCCCAAATCCTAAAGACTGATAATATGAATTAGTAATAGTGAGCTGTGCCTGGTGTGCCTCAAGAGTATGACCGCTATCAACCCGTAGCTGCTGCCTCCTGCCTTCAACGTCAAGACACTATTGATAGATCTGTATGGCTGATATTAATACGATTGCTTAATATAAATATGAGGCTCCATACGCTGTATACATGTAATCGCCGGTAGTCAGGACATTATCTGAGTCATCTGGGTTGTACTACCTCGGAAGCTAGAGTAGAGTATATGAGCACAAATGTCCTCTGTACTGAGTGACATGTTAGAAGAGCTTAGCTAGTGACAGAAATAACAGTGAATATTGCAAAATTTATTGAAGTTAAATAATAAATTATTGGCCCAAAAAATAACTCCTGTGTCTGTTTTTGAATTATATAACATGCATAGATAGAACTGGGACTTCTAATTCTTTGAGAAATCCATTAGCAGTTGGAGATCAACTCAAATTAATTAATTTCATAGTTTATGACATTTTATATTATTCCCTTTTTTATATATTTTATATGCTATCAGAACAGTATCTCCAGAATATGAGTTTAACCAGTTATCTATTAGATTACTTGTAAGCCCAATCCAGTTATTTAGAATACGTCACACTATGTAATAGAATTATTTGGTTAATAAGGAGCCAAATGAAATAACTGGGTTTTCTAAATTAAGGTTAATAACTTTTGTTTTTGATTATTTCTTTGCCTGTCAGCATAGTGTACAGAATAATAAGATCTAAGCTGTGAGCTAAGCCAGTTCTTTATGTTTTAACTTTGTTCTGTTTTTGGCAACCAAGTAATTCAGTAGATGTGAGGTGACCAATTGTTATGAATTACTCATGTTACTACATAACATGCACCATATGCATCTGGCAATCAAACCAGTAGCCAGAAGTTAAAGAAACAACAGCAATGTATTCATTTATCAACAAAAAATCGACAAACTTCATTAAACACATAAATTGATATGCATGACAATCAAAGTGCAGAAATCACTGTTGAAATGCCTTCGCCGTGTCTATAGTGCGATTATTTTGCACACGATATTTCCGTGTGTACAATGCCTCAACATAGTGAAACTAGTTATACGTGTAGATAGTATTGGACATGCGCGAAAATTGATGACTAGAAAGGATACAACGAGACCAGTGATTGGTTAGATGTAGCGGAAACCACGCTGTCCAACAAATGATGGGCCAATGAAATACAGTGTTAACATCAGCGGGAGAAGGTCAATCATACGGGCACCTGCAAATTTGAAGCCACCATGGCTGAGCATAATCCTGATGAACCATTTCGAGAAGACAACATTCAAAACAGCGTAGTATTTGGGCAGGAAGTGGATTCAAGGAATGGACAGTTAGTGCTAACTGGAGCTGGGGAATCCGCTGACCATACGGTGACCCCAGAATCGGCCGACACGGTGGAAAACGTTCATACTCCGTCGGGGAAGTGTGTTGGCTCAGACTATGCACATGTTGGAATGGAAGACAACAACAGCATAACAGCACCAATCCAGGGATCAAAAACACCAAAGTTATCTCCAAATCACGTTCCTAGCGATCGTAAAGCTGATCAGTGCGTGAGCTCGGAGACTGGGGGGAAAAGAAAACGTGTGCAACATGACTATCGCCGGTTGTCAAGCTCTGGGTATGATGATTACATTGGACGTGAGCGGAGGTTCTCCAGTACTAGCGAATCTGAGATGAGTCTTTCGCCAACTCCCCCCAAAATCAAGCCTCCCAAAACATCACCTACGCCTGCTGTCGTGACACCAGATAAGCCTAACAATGGAGTACAGCAAGGTCAGTTCGTTTTGTTAAATTCGTTGTTAGGAATAGTGCCGGTGTTAATTCGTAAACAATGGCGGGGTCCTGGAGGCTGCACACATGCACGGCGGCACGTAGCCTATTTGTGGGATTTAGTCTCATGGTGCGTCCCCAAAGCATCTGCGACTGCGTCTCGTCATCGCCTCCCAGAGATGGCCTGTGGCGCCCTCCAGGTTGCAGTGCGATTATGCAATTGAAATTGCGATGTCTCAATACGTTTAAACAGATAGCTAAATTAACACTTCATTTGCATTCCCTTCCGACTATCCGGTTATGCCATTATGGCTCAATATTGTATTATATGTTTATTCTGCTATTTATCAAATGTACGAATTAGTAAGGACTAAAGGGCTAAAAGAAAGGCATTGCATTAATCAGCTAACACAGCCAGGACAGGGTCAGCACACACAGTGACACACCCCTCTTCTAGGTACCCCAGTAAAATTTTCAAATTATTCCAAACATTCAAATTATAATTTCATTGGAAGCTCCAATGAATCAAAAGCAATATGCTTTTTGAATTTTTAAGATATTCCAAAAATTTAATGAGATATGTGCATTTGAAGTTTGTTGAATTTAAGATTTTTTGTATTAGCTAATGCACTAGAGAAGTGCCTTATTTAGGGCTGTCAAATAGACTAATTATAACAACATTTCTTTGTAGTTTCTATATTAATGATCACATCCTGATCAAACTTCACACCAAGGTTCTTCTTGTACTCCAAATCACCCACCCAGCTTATCAAAACTTATATAAAAAAAATAGATCACAGGAAAATGTAGGTTTCCATGGCAACCATAATACAATCACTCCCACCTCCATGTCCGTTTAGCGTCTGTAGAATCGTGAGTTGTTTATAGAATAACATGAAACTTTGTATTTAAAACCTTTAGAATGAGCTCTTTACATTGGTGCAATCCGCTAAACTCTACTCCTATTATCCAATGAGTATTAGGCATGTGCACATCACAGTATTTACCCGACTTTCGCCCAGGCTGATAATCATGAATATTTATTATTATTTGAGGATATTAATTTTTTAATCTACCATATTCATTTTCGTATACCCGTTTTCTATGTATTGACCAATTTTCATAAAGATTGAGTGATGATCAGATGCATTGTGATGATGCATAATAGGCTGTGTGATGACTCACTCACCCTAGCCATAACATTCTGACCTAGAGAATCCAGTCAAACTGCCTGACACCAACTTTTGGCCGCCAGATTCTAGAGTTGCGATTCCAGTTGTAGTCATTGTATGACTATTTTTAGGAAGTTTGAAAATTGTGTCCACATTGCTACTCTAGGGCTAGGCAGTGTAGGCCTAGTGTGTTTGCATATCAGTCTAATGTAGCCGACGCATCCCTCGACCCTCCCGCGGGCCGTGGGGGCCGCGGGGGGCCACACGTAAGGCACTCAACTCCAGAATCCAGTCAAAACACCAACTTTTGGCCATCAAATTGTAGAGTTGCGATTCCAGTTAGAGTCAATGTAAGACCAGTTTTAGGAAGATAAAATGCTAAAGTTTCACTTTATCATAGTTAACATGCACTTTCCTGGCAGTCTTAGCTCTGATTTCTGCATCTGAAGACTTGAATGGCTTGGTAAAATGCTTTTCAAATGTCACACAGCACTGAAAATGGTCTCTATCTGTGCCCCAGTCTGTTGTGCTTCAAAGCCAGATGTAGCAGTCAATGCAGTGTGCATGTGTTGCACATGTGGTGCCGTTTTCCGACATGACTGGGCTGCTCAGAAAGTCGCTAGAAGTTGTACGAGTTTTATAGCACCGGCGACAGTGGCGCTCCCGGCGGATTCCGGGGTACCTACCTCTTCCCAATCCCAGCATCCAAGTCTAGCCATTTGTGTTTGTTTGCCGATGGCTGGCGTCGCTGGTAGCGATTGCAGGCCTACATTGTCCTGAAATGTATTTATTGCATCCTGGTTTTGGTTCACAGCTGATAATGTGTTTATCTGGTGTTTTTATGTCTATTATCTGTTCAGTTGAGTTATGTTGGATTGTGAGGGAGACTGTGTAGTGTTTATTCTTCAGCCATCTTCTACCTCCTGGTGCCCATGCCTGCCAGTGTACATCAAAGCAGAGAGCGTGTATATAAACAGATGAGAGGGACAACTCCCGCGAAAATCGGTAACATAGGCTACAGTGGCGCTCCTGGCGGTTATTGTTGAACAAGCTTTGAGTTTGATGGTACGTGCAGTGCAAAACATTTGTTTTATTCAAAATTAATAGAAATCCAGAACCCTAATCTTATAAATTTAATATAATCTATTCGTTGAGTATGTTTTCTATATGTGTACAAAGCGATTTGTTTCTAGATGGTGTGGTTTTAGAGATATTTCACTTTTTCTGTATGAAGATTGCTCACCGCCATTGACAATGCATTGAGTTTGCCGTACGCGCAGTGAAAAACGTCAGTTTTATTCCAAATTAATAGAAATCCAGAACCCTAACCGTATAAATTTAATATAATCTATTCGTTGAGTATGTTTTCTATATGTGTACAAAGCGATTTGTTTCTAGATGGTGTAGTTTTAGAGATATTTCACTTTTTCTGTATGAAGATTGCTCACCGCCATTGACAATGCATTGAGTTTGCCATACGCGTATTGAAAAACATAAGTTTTATTCCAAATTAATAGAAATCCAGAACCCTAACCATATCAATTTAATATAATGTTTTTGGTAAACATGTTTTCTATGTGTATTCCAATCAGTTTGTTTCTAGGTGTTGTAGATTTAGAGATAGTTACCTTTTTCTCTCTGAAGATTGCTCACTGCCATTGACAATGCCTTGAGTTTGCCTATATGCATAAACTGTTCAACAACCACCACTTGGAGCGCCACAGTCGGCAGCTGTTATACGGTCTAGTATGAGAGTTGTCCCTCTCATCTGTTTATATACACGCTCTCTGATCAAAGTATGGATTCATGATAGTACATAATGGAATAGGTATACAACATCCCTTTTCTTATAAATGAAAAGCAGCAATCTTCCTGTGTTACAATAATCATGTTGATGTGTACAAGTTATATACCTATGTGGATGTCAATACAATTTCTCATCATGCTGAGAATATTTAGGTTTATACATGTGCACTTGTGGAATGCTATTACCATTGCAGTTACTTCAGTGAAAGATAATCTTGAATATTTCCTCCAATACACAAATTCTGATAATAGTTTCTCTTGCAGTTGACTAATACTGTGATTAACTTTGAATGTATATAAAAGTTGTGACTGACAACATAATAAGTCTAATGCTCAGACATACTACTGACTAAGTCTAAGAACCAAAATTAACCATGACTCTGCACTGTTCAATTAGTCTTGATGTTTTTTTAGTTGTTCTTTCAGACTGTCTACGACTAAATACCTCTTTGACCGGTTGGTCACTACGAATGACTGAGGCTTGCACGTTCACTAAACCTCACACTTTTTTCAGTGGGTGGTCTTGTGGGCGAGCAAGTCACAGACTGCTCATTCCCAGAACATTGGCTTTGTGGAAGGGGTTCAGCTTCAGAACAAGGGCTCTCTAGGTCATTTGATTCTCGGCTAAATCCAAGTTTCTTACTAGCCTCTGCACTAAGCTCTTTCAAGAAACGACGGTTACGCCGTAATACATTTCCATTAGGCGATTTGATCATGTATGATCGAGGCTCCTTACACACTGATTTTACAGTTCCAGGAACCCATGAAGATTTGCCTGGTTCCTGCATCAGTACTTTCATACCAGGGAGTAATCCTGGCAACTCAGGACCTGCATTTTGGTCATAATACTGTGATGACCTTTTTGCATTGTCACTCAACCAATTATGATGATCACTAACTGACTGTCGAATTTCATCCTTGGCAGGGAGATTTGAATGGACCTTCCTTCCATACAGCAACTCAGCTGGACTTGGGACTCTGGGTCCAAGCGGGGTACTTCTGAGGCACAGAAGCGCCATCTGGGGATCTGTCCCAGACTGCTTGGCTTTCTTCAGGACCGCTTTAACAATACCAACTGTTCTCTCAATCACACCATTACTCTGCGAGTATCGTGGGCTGCATGTAATATGTTCAAACTCCCATACCATGGCAAATTTTCTGAACAATGCCGCATCATATTGTGGACCATTGTCAGTGTACAGTCGTTTTGGTACACCATGAATGGCAAATGTCCTTGAAAAATTTGATAACTTCAAGACTGGTCAATGAATGAAGACCACGTACAAAGGGCATTTTTTGGTCGTGGGTTCGAGTCCCGGTCGAGTCAAACCAATGACTTTAAAATTGATACTTGTCGCTTCCTAGCCAGGCGCTCGGCATTATTAGGATAGGGCAAGGACTGGTGTGCTCAGTGTCAGGATAATGTGACTGAGTGGGATACCAGGTCATGGTGCCGGCGGCCTGGTTTCCCAGTGGGACAGCACTATAAAGTCGCCATGAGTGCGCACTGTCACAAGTCGGTACCCGTCCTGATATGACCTTAGATGTTGCTAGGACGTAAAACAATAACAAACAAACAAACAAAGGGCATTTTACTGAAATGATCAACCAATACAATATATGTATGGCCATGCAGCTCAAACAAGTCACTGGACAGTACTTCCCATGGTTGGGAGGGAAGGTCATGTGGCTGCATAGGCTCCTTTTGGGTGCTCTTTGAATTTTGTAGACATATTACACAATCACTTACTAGTGTCTCTATGTCAGATGACATGTTTGGCCAGTATAGGCATTCCTTTGCTCGTAACTGGGACTTGGTGATACCTTGGTGACTGGCATGAATGCGTTCGAGATATTCCTTGCGGAAAGACTCTGGAATAACAAGTCTATTTCTGGCATATACAAGCCCATCTTCAACAGACATGTAGTCTCTCATAGACCAGTAGCTCCGAAAAAACTTTTGGAACTTGTCTAACCTGTTGTGGCCAACCTCGAATAATCTGCTCAGCCAATGCCGATATCTCAACATCTTGCTTACTACCTAAGCGCAACTTTTCAAGCTGGTTGACTGAGATCTGTACCATGTGTATCGCTTGTTCAAGTTCTACACTCGGTCCGGGAGAGGGTGCTATTCGTGACAAGTAGTCAGCGTAAACCATCTCCTTTCCAGGATGGTACTTCAAGTCAATATCATACGGGTGGATGCGCAACAGCATGCGCTGCAACCGAGGAGGAGCTTGGCTTAGCTGCTTCAGCTTAATGTTTTCTAGTGGCTTATGATCACTAAAAACAGTCAGCGAGCGACCAAAAATATACGTATGGAACTTTTCTAGTCCATATACAACAGCTAGCAACTCTCTCTCTATGTTTGCATACCTGGTCTCAGCTGGAGTAAGTGCTTTGGAAGCGAATGCAACAGGCTTCCCATTCTGAATGAGAGCAGCACCTAATCCAAGGATAGACGCATCAACCTCTAGTTCAAATGCTAGGTTAGGATCAAAATATCGCAACTGCATGTCTTCATGAATAGCCTGTTTTAGTGACTCAAAAGCAGCATTATGTTCTACATCCCAACTCCAATCAGCATCTGATTTCAACAATAAGCGTAATACACTGGTCTTGGTCGACAAGTGTGGTATGAAGGGCCCTAAATACTGTATGAGACCAAGAAAGCTTTGGAGCTCCTGCCTATTCTGGGGAGCAGGACGGTTTCGAATGTCATCACATTTCTTTACATCAGGCTTCATACCATCCTTGGACCAGATCAGACCATAGAATTCAATCATCTTCTTTTTGATTTCACACTTTTCAAAGCGAAATACTAGACCATACTCTTTGGATACCTTCATTAACCGGAGTAGAGCTTCATCATGTTTCGACTCATCTTTACCATGTACAACGATGTCATCAGCAATGTCATCCACACCGACACCTGCTTTCCCAATGATCTCATCCATGTATTTCTGAAAGATGTCTTGAGAAACGCACAAGCCAAATGGTAAACGACGGAATCTGTATTTACCAGCAGGGCTGTTGAATGTGCATATGCATGCTGCTTTCATCATCTAAAACAATGCTCCAATACCCATGCTTAGCATAAAGTTTAGAAAACACAGTTGAGCCAGGGAAGTTGTGACTGATTTCTTCTAGTGTAGGTGTCTTATGATGTGTACGCCTAATTGCTTGGTTGAGATTTTTAGGATCTAAGCACACCCTAAGCTCACCAGATGCTTTACGGGAAAATGCTAAGGAGCTGACCCAATCGCAAGCAGTTTCATCAGAACATTTTTCTACAACACCAAGTTTCACCATTTCTTCAATTTTGTCACAAATTTCCTGTCTCAGCTGAATGGGATATTTACGTGGAGCAGAAATAACTGGGGTAGCATCATCTTTTAACTCAATATGGTATGGTTTGGGCATTGACCAATGCCTTCAAAACACTCAGGATAAGCTTGTCGCAGGGCACTCCTGTCAGAAATCTTGGGCTTGACCTCATGTTTATTTGGTCTACTGCTAGGGACAGTGGTGTGGGACTGCAATTTATTTTCATGAACAACACTGATATTTTTGCTCTGTGAAACGCTTATAAGTTTCAACCTTTCAGAGGCCCCACACGACAAAATGGCTGGGCCCCTTAGTGTCACACACATAGAATCTGGCAGTGATCCATTTGGAGTCTTCAAATTGGATCTGCATAACCATTGTACCTAATTGTTCAATGTCTGTGCCATTTACAGCAGTAAGTTTGACAGAGCTACGCTGTAACATGCACTGAGGATGTCTTTCATTTGGATACATCTGCCGTAGGCATCGCAATGGTAGGATGTTACCATTGGCACCTGTGTCTGCTTTGACCTTGAGAGTCACTTTGCACTTTACATCAGGAGGCTTTACATTTAATTTAGCAAAGATTGACTGTTGGTCCGTTGCATCAAAGTCACATACTTGGACTGTCACCTCCCCACAGTCAAGAGCGTCATCATTTGGGAGACTTCTATTACAGTCAAAGTCATGTACAGTCCTATGATTATCCCTATGTCTGCTCTTGGAACGGGCTTGTCGATGCTTGGTCTTGGCACCACCAGGGTCCTTCTTCCCAGCTCTGGTGCTCTGATCGCATTTCTGACGGCACACTTTACCAAAATGGTTCATCTTTTGGCAATTATTACACTTCTTGCCATATGCTGGGCATTTCCTCGGCGGATGCGATGTTCCACAGAAACGACAAGTGTTGTGGTACTCGAATGTGTTGATTGAGGCAGTAGTGGTACCAGCAAAACTGTTAGTATTTTGAAGTGTTGCCTGGTAACAGTCAGCACATTTAATTGCATCCTCTAGTTTCAGTGTGTTTCCCTTCTCAATCAACTTCTTCCGTGCTTCAGGCCAGAAAATACCTTTGATCAACTGAAACGTTATCTGCTCATTTTTCATCTCCTCATTTGAGAAAGTGCACATATTCGCCTTAGCTTTGAGACGGCAAATAAAATCATCAACAGCTTCACCTTCTTTTTGAACCAAACTAGCCAGTTCAAGTCACATAACCCATTTGTTAAGGGTTCCCACCAAATGTTTTTCAAACTGTTCAAATACCTTGGCTGGGTCTCTCTTTGTTTCATCACTCAGACCCCATGAATTCCAGAGTTCATGACCTTTGGTACCAGCTGACAGCAAGATGTAGTGCCATTTCTTTTCATTTTCTACAACACTGATCACAAAGTAGCTGTTAAGGAAGCTCTTCCATTCACTGAATGCATAAGTTTGATCCCTGATGTCCCAGTTCAGTTGTGGTAACGGAACTCCCAAATTAGTAGCCATGTTTGGTGTCTAGGACTTAGCACACAAGGATTAACACAACTATGCACAATGATAACAAGTTGGTGGTAGTCAGAAAATTGGCAATATTGTCAGGACACTACACTTCCACTCCAAAGAGGGAAGACAGCATGTTTTTACACTTGCAGTAGATCGAGATCTGTGGTAGGCCTTACTTAGTGAACCAATTTCAAATTCTGCATGGCATTTTTTCACTTTCCATCTTCATCAGACACAGCACACATATTAATGGGCTCTGTCCTGCACAGAATGCACTTGACAGCATCCAGATCGGTTACAGCCAAAGTTGTCAATGCCCATTAATTCTGGCAGAGGTGAACCTTGCATCCAGAGTTCAAAGTGCACAGCAGGCAGCATGGTTCCCTATTATCACTCACACATCTCAACAATACTCTCATTCCAGAGCTCACAGTTGTCCATTGACAGATCAACACCATACCATTGTTGTTGTTGTTGACTTCCTGTTGACAGAGCTCATTGCAAGGGCAGGTTCCACCCAGCTGTCACCATGTTAAGTTGAGTTGTGTTGGATTGTGAGGGAGACTGTGTAGTGTTTATTCTTCAGCCATCTTGTACCTCCTGGTGCCCATGCCTGCCAGTGTACATCAAAGTATGGATTCATGATAGTACATAATGGAATAAGTATACAACATTATCGTGGCATAAGCTCATGTTAAATGTAGGGTATTGGTTCCCGTAATTGTTATTGCTGGAAATACCAGCGCGAAAACTAGTTCCAAGTCGGGTTGACGATTGAACTTCAGTGATGGTTGATTAAGATACTAGTAGGTATGGGGACATCCCCGCGATGCGTCGGCGCTGTTTTGTCCCCCAACCACTGTGATCGGGAGTGCGCGAACGGGTGTCGACATGTCTACCAAAATCGCTTCTCATTGGCTACCGGATGGGAATACCAGGGAATCCCGATGATGTCATATATGAGGAAATCTCTGAATGGTCTCATTTTCGAATTGTTCATTTCTGTTGATACGTTGATTCGTGAGAGCATTTAAAACATTTGCACTCATTTTCGGATGCTCAAATCGGTTCAAAATCACTTTGTACGTAAATAAAAAATGTGTAGACCCAATTATTAATGTCTTTTCTCCCTTTCTACCAAATATTATCACTATCCTATACGTCGAAAGGTGTTAATTTTGAATCGTAAAGTGTCATGGGTCTCACCTGCTTCGCGTGACTTGGCGTGCATGGGGAGGAGGACTTCTGACAATGACAGTCTCACCTCACCATTTGCACTCATTTTCGGATGCTCAAATCGGTTCAAATTCACTTTGGACGTAAATAAAAAACATGTAGACCCAATTATTAATGTCTTTTCTCCCTTTCTACCAAATATTATCATGATCCTATATGTCGAAAGTTGTTAATTTTGATTTGGAAAGTGTGAGTCTCACCTCAGCATTTGCACCCATTTTCGGATGCTCAAATTCACTTTGGACATAAATAAAAAATATGTAGACCCAATTATTAATGTCTTTTCTCCCTTTCTACCAAATATTATCACGATCCTATACGTCGAAAGTTCTTAATTTTGATTCGGAAAGTGTGATGGGGGTCATTGTTTAGGGTCACAACCATTCCCTTTGTTTCAGTCTAATTACAGGACAAAAAAAATATGCGATTTTAAATAAATAAATAATCATAACTTTCTTAATACTAGACCAATATGCATGATCTTAGTGCAATTTAAAAGCATATATTTGACCCTTTACAATGGTATGAGTATCATTTCTATATGGTAAATTTAATCTTTTTTGTGACATACCTAATACTAGGTAATAGGAATCACTTATATACCCAGCATCATGAAAATAAGGTTTACGGCTTTCATGTTATGAACATAGATCGAGTTATCACCAAATTTATTAATCAAGCTTAATAAATTTTGTAAGATAATGAGTGTCTGCGTCTCAGGTGGTAGCCATACAGGAAGTGCTTTATTCGGAATCCGACCATAATAAACATACCCGATACAACATCTCCCTTCTTTCAAAGATGACTCGGATGGTCAAGATCGTTAAATGAGTATCATAAACCCCAATGATATAAGTCAATTTAATCACTCAAACCAGTTAGTTTTGTTCAGAGTTCATTCTTTTTTTTTCTCTTTTTTTTGAGTGATTAACGATGTCTATATTTATCATAAGACTAGTAAGTAATATGCGGTTTTAATGAAGCATAAGCCAAATGTTCAAATACTACAAGTGGAAGTCAAACATGACTGCTGAAATTAATTAGTAGTCTAATCTTTATAACGTGATGGTGTTTTAACTTCTCGTCCACCCCTGGTTTTAACAACTGTCTCTGGATGAGCTGTTGATCTGACGCTTTGCTCAACTGGAGGAGAAACAACTTTCTCTGGTATTTGCTCAGCCTGATAGTTTGAAGGTAGTTCATTTAGCTGGACACTGTTGCGTACATATGTGCCTTTTGGAGTGTTAATGACATGACCTCTCATGGCGAGCATTCTCCTTAACAGTACCAGTTTCGCTCATGTCTTTTATCCACACATCATCTCCTGGATGGAGCTTGGACAGGGGTCGAGCACTGTGGCGATGGTCAAAGCTGGCCCCCATTTGCTTGCGGTACTTTTCCTCTCTTTCCAGCACAATGTCCATATCAGGAGGTGCTGGTTTCAGCTTTGATGGTAGAACTGGGATCTTTGTGTTTAGCCTCCTGTTCATAAGCAACTGTGCTGGACTAAACCCATTTTGAATAGGAGCATTCCTATAGTTCAATAAAGCAATGTAGGGAACCGGTTGTTTTACCAGTTCCTTGAGAGTATGCACAGCTCTCTCTGCCTCACCATTCCCAGAGGGGTGAAGTGGAGAGCTAGTAATGTGAGTGAATTCATACTTCTTGGCAAAGTTTGCAAACTCTTGACTATCATACTGAGGTCCGTTGTCAGAGCAAACCGTTTGGGGAATGCCATGACGAGCGAAGAATGATTTCATATGGGTTAATTATTGTAGTACTTGTTATGTCCTCTAACTTTGCATACTCAGGATACCTAGAGTAGAAGTCTACTACTACAATGTAGTGATCCTTCCCGAGTTGGAAGAGGTCTGTGGCCACTTTTGACCATGCATGTCCTGGCAGCGCTGACGGAATAAGCGGCTCGTAGTGTGTTGCACTCTTCTTCCTACAGTGATGACAGCCACTTATTAGTTCCTCGATATCAGAGCTGAGTCCTGGCCACCAAACTGAGTCACGAGCAAGTTGACGACATTTGGTGATGCCCTGATGACCTTCGTGCAATTTACTGAGTATGTCAGGACGCAGACTGGAGGGTATAATTATGTGTGTGCCCATTAGTAGCATGTCATCTACGATAGCCAAGTCTGACTTGTATGGCACATACTTCTTCGCAATGCATTTAACCATAGAGTTGTCAGGCCATCCTTCTTGCACATACATGCAAACTTCACGACAGACATCATCCTCCCACTGATGATTTCTGATCTGATTGAGTCGTTGATCAGACGCAGGGAGTGATTGCTGGAAGACGTTCACAAAGGCTATAGTCTTGGAAAGCTATATCGGCATCAGACGGGTCACTTCCTGGAGCGCGCGACAGAGTGTCGGCGGTGTACAGCTCCTTCCCAGGAATGTGGATGATGTCATAGTTAAACCACATCAACCTCATCCTGAACCTTTGGACCCTAACAGGGAGTTGGTCCAAATCCTGAGCTCCTAAGAGTGGAACGAGTGGCTTGTGATCCGTCTCAATGAGGAATCTAGTGCCGATCAAATAGTTGCGAAACTTCTCACAGGACCAGGTGATTGCCAGAGCCTCTTTTTCAATCTGTGCATAACGCCTTTCCGTTTCTGAGAGTGCTCTCGAGGCATATGCAACAGGATGCCACTCTGAGCCTTTCTGTTGCAGGAGTACTGACCCAAGACCAAACGATGATGCATCTGCTGAGATTTTGGTTGGAGCTTTAGGGTCATACAGAGCAAGAACTGGAGTTTTGGTGAGTACGTCCTTGATTTTTGTGAATGCTTCCTCTTGTGATGGTCCCCAGAGCCATTCGCTCTTGATACTCAGAAGCTCACGTAGTGGTTGGGAATAAGATGTAATGTCGGGAGTGAACTTCCCAAGTTGATTCACCATCCCGAGGAACCGACGAAGTTCCGTAATATCACTGGGAGTTTCCATTTCCTTGATAGCGGACACCTTACTGGGGTCAGCTCTGATGCCATCCCCGGATACAATCTGACCAAGAAAGATGATGGACGATTTCCTGAACACACACTTTTCTTTGTTGAGAGTCACTCCAGCATCGGCGAGTCTGTTTAGAGTTGCTTTAGTCACTGGTCATGTTCAGCCTCATCCCGACCTGCAACGACAATGTCATCCATGAGGCAGAATGTTCCTGGGAGTCCCGCGATTATCTGTGAAACCTGGTGTTGATAGAACTTTGGTGCTGAGGTGATTCCAAATGGCAACCGATTGTAGGCAAAGCGCCCAAATGGAGTGATGAAAGTAGTAAGGAGCTTCGACTCCTCTGAGAGTACTATTTGATGGAAGCCACTATTAGCATCAAGCTTGGAAAATACCTTAGCATTTCCGATTTGCCCTAGAACATAGTCAACTGATGGCATGATGTACCGTGGACACATGACAGCTTTGTTGAGTTTAGTTTTAAGTCCACGCAGAGTCTGATATCTGTCCCCTTTGGCTTCGGGACAACTATCGGCGCACACCACTCAGTAGGTTTAGTGACTGGCGATATGACGTCTAGATCTTGCAGTCGCTTTAGTTCCGCTTTGAGCTTGGGCAAGATAGGGTGAGGCACTTGACGAGGAGTGTGAACCGCATATGGTTCAGCATTGTCTCTGAGTTTGATGTCGTACTGATGCACCATTTTCCCCAGCCCATTGAAAAGAGAAGGGAACTGCTCCGAGTATACTGAACAGGTAAACTTCACGAGACCGAGCGCTGTCGAGGCCTTGCAGCTAAGAAGATGGGAGGCTTTCTCAACAACATAAATGTCCTCGGTGTGAGTACGATCCTGATATTGTAGGTTAGCGTGGAAGTATCCTTGAGTGCTAAACTCCCACTGCTTAGCACCCCGGAAGACACAATTTGTAGTCTTTTTTAGAGTTTATGGCCTGAGAAATGCTTTTCGAACAGATGAGTGTCAATCAAAGTCACCTCTGCACCAGTGTCAATGCATAGAGGAACAGTGACACCATTGACACTAACATGCACAACCTTCTTGCTGACTACTTCATGCCGAGTATCAACTGCCCCTAGGAAAAATTCCTGTTGAGAGTGGGGTGAGTCAGTATAGAGAGCTTCGCTAGGCATCCAACCAGCAACTTCGTTGACATCCTTTTTCCGACAGACTTTCGAAAAATGGCCTTTGACCTTGCAGAGATGACATAGCGCATTCTTAGCCGGACATAGTGAACACTGATGCGAGTTTCCCCCACAATACGGACACGAGGATTTCCCTGGCGTCTTCTTGCTGTAATCCTGAAATTTCTTCCTTGACTTCTGAGAGTAGGATTTCTTAACAACAAGCGAGTCCGATGTTCCCCCTATCTCACTAGACTGCCGGTTAGCCATCTCGTGTGTGCGTGCATTTCCGAGGAAATTCTTCAGTTTTAGATCACCAACTCTGAGTGCTTTAGTCCTAAGCATGGCATCGTTTGTAGAATTGACGAGTTGCGCCAGCGTAAGTAGCTCTTCAATTTGCACTGGAGTCATTTCCTGTAGATTTATTGTCTCGATCTTCTCTTTCACTCTCATGTAGAAGTTGTCCATAGATTCTCCTGTGTTCTGCCTCAAGTGGTAGAGCTGATTCAGGAGATATATCGAGTTTCTTTTAGGACTATAATGTTTCCTGAGAGCCTCCTTAGCAACAGTGTAATCCTGATCAACAATTCCATTCAGTTCTAATTTCTTCAGAACCTTTCTGGTAGGGCCTAAATAGTGGTACAGCTTGACAAACTTCTCTTTATTGTCCGTAATTGTCATTGCTGCTAGCATAGAGTCTAGTCCCTCTATCCAGTCTTCCCACTCAGTAGCTAAGGATGGGCCTTCTTTTTCCTCAAATGCAGGATAATTGGGTAATGCAATTGCCATGTTTAGTTTGATGAGTTACTTGAGTGAAGATATACACAACCCTGATTCACACTGGGCACAATGTTACCCAGACAGTGGCATTGGCACTGGCAGCAGAGACAGAGTCACTATAGTGCCAATATCACACACTGCACTGTAGCTGTTCTATGCACATAGTCAGAGTTTATAGAGCAATTGAGTGCCAAATCTAAATATCCTTCCTTCCTGAGTCTCCATGGGTTAATACAGAATTCTACAGAGTCAGTGAGTCCCATAGATATACTGTGTGTGGAGTAAACAAACCCACATGCTTTCTACATAAATGAGTGATACTTAGCTTGTGAGAGCTTCATAGTTTACTGCTGTCAGCATGTAAGATAATGAGTGTCCGCGTCTCAGGTGGTAGCCATACAGGAAGTGCTTTATTCAGAATCCGACCATAATAAACATACCCGATACAACAAATTTCACACTAGCCATTACAGATGCCCAGATAGCTTGTTAATTTAAGGATTTGAGTTTAGAGTGAAATTAGGTAATATGCTAGTGGCAGGACTAGCTATAAAGTTTTTAATTAAACTATTTGGAGGCACAAGGTCATCCAAGGCAGGGAAACTACAGCCCCCGCCGGTGGTAGTGTAACCACGATGCTGACAAGCAGAGTCCAAAGCAGGCTGATCGCTTAGCCATAGCTGTGGAGGGCGCATTGTTTGTTCATCACCATGGCAACCGCGATGGCGGAACCCAGTTGGCCTGGTAACGGTCGCGAGAGGTGTCCGTTGGAATTGATGATTTAAACCCACTGGTAACTGATTTAAACCCTTCCTGTTTAACTGACATGTATTATCAAGCTTGCGATTGCTATTATTATACCATCGAAATTGATTGCTAGCTCTATTGTGCTCAAGTTTATCCAAAACACTACATTCCTGACTCAATACTTGTAATTTTGAACCGGTGGCACCACCCAACGGCTCAAAAGGGTACTCATGTTTCCTTCTAAAATCGCTAGATGGCGTATGCGGTCTTTTTGTAATATTCATCAAATTACCTCTAACAAAAGTCTCCGGGGGACTTGAAAGGATGCAATCAACAAGCTGTGAATCACACAACCTATTATTCATAGGACATACATTCAAATTACCTGATGCCCTAACAGTGGTAACAGGAAGGGAAACAGATTTCAGTAGATTTAACTCAGAATTATGCACTGCAGAGACACCTCCACTGACCTAGTTACAGCGCTTGCCCACTGGACCCGACTTTTCAACGGCGATGCTGCCGCCACCTTGCTGAATGTAGTCGTTGTCAAATCGTCATCAGCTGTACGCACTTCACCAACATCTCGAGCAGTCCTGTGCCGACTGGAACTAAAAAAAATGCTTGGCACGAGTATCATTTTCATTGGACGCATCTTTAGCTTTTAATTTTGATTTACAGTCTATTTCCTTGTGAAGATGTTTCTTTTTTAACTCATAGGCACAATACAAGCACACATGTACATATTTATTAGCTCCGTCCCCATGATCACTATAAAAGCCACAGGACTTCCCGTGATTCCATATCGTACAGGGTCTACCATCCGAATCCCTGTTGTACTCTACAGCTCCGACATCCCTTGTATTCCTTGAAATTTTTTTCCCTAGTCTCTGCCCTAACCAGCACACATCCCGACAAACTTCAATTATTTTTGCCTCATCATCCCAGGCTTTCGGCAACTTTTCGCTGTAATCAAGACAGGTCTGCCAGGTGTAACTATGCGCTAACTCAAGAATGGTATCAATATGATTGTAAATTTTAGGCACCCAATCTGCCGGTACGTCCCCTCGCTTTACCATTCTACGGATCACCGCTAAGTACTCGTACCACTTAGCTTCCCCCATACCGACCTTGCCCTTCTTCTCCTCCCTAATAATCTCGCCGTGAATAAAGCCGAAGCTGCCGACACGGCGTAAAGAAACCACCAATCAATCAATCAAACCTCCCTAATAATATACTTATGTGGGAGAAGCTTTAATTTGTTAGCCATACAAGCCTTTTTACCGGCGATCCGTATGAGATCACACATCATCCCGTCCTCACTGTCTGACTCTTCGTGAAAAGGCATACGCACTGTTATGTGTTTAACAAAGTCGCCGCACTTAAAGGCATGGGACGCTTCGGCGGCGGACGCTACACATGACATAGTGTCTGCGCTGAACAAATCTGAAATACCTTTTGTTTTGGTCGTGCCGCTTGGTTAGCCGCAGCCAACACACAAGCGAGCCGGGCGAATCGTCCTCTTTGGTGTCGCCCGTACAGCCGTTATGCTATCTTCCTCGATGATGTCATCATACACCACTTCCGGCCCGCTCGGCAGCTGATCTATTAATGTCGAACCAGAACCAAAATTATTCTCCAACAAATTAATCCTGGCCAATAATGGCTCCTGCGTCGCCAAAAGCTTCTGGTCAAGCAAGCGGGACATCTCCTCCAGTGACGCCGCCTGACCAGAAACCGATGGAGCAACCACAGGAGTCGATGATTGCAGATCACCAAGGCGTACGCGCCCCGAAGACGGGCTGCCCACCCGCCTTCTGCCGCTGGAGGATGTTGACTGGCGCGGATCGTCCATAGTCTCAAGCAAAGCCTGAGAATAACGCCTAACTTCACTGCGGATCCTGGATGCCTTGGGCATGATGAGGCTGCAGATGCACTTGGATAAATTTGATATGTTAAAGCTACAAACGATCTGCCAGGTAGGGATTGGCTTAGCCTTTGAATTTACTACCGGAAGTTAACTTCGATCGTAGCTACTGAATGCTACGAACGGTATCTATGGTATTCATATTATGGAGCCCGTAGTCAAGGTTTTGAATTACGCATGTTATCGGCAACATGTACAATTGTTATTGCTGTAAATACCAGCGTGAAAACTAGTTCCAAGTCGGGTTGACGATTGAACGTGAGTGATGGTTGATTAAGATACTAGGTAATAGGAATCAGTTATATACCGTACATCATGAAAATAGGGTTTACAGCTTTCATGTTATGAACATTGATCGAGTTATCATCAGCTATAATTTGAATAAATCAAACTTGGAGCGGTTCCTACCTGATATAGGTCTAACCAAACCAAAATCAGATGAGTATAATCAACTATTTCAACCATTACATTTTGTTGGCGTAATGCTGTTTCTTTTTCAAAATTGTATATATATATAGATGCCAGTACTTGGTGAGGAAATAGTGGGAGTGATGGGGGTGTGGTTATTTGAAGTGCACACCCATACTTGTCGCTATTTAGCCGGGTCCTTGTCATTACTAGGATAGGGCCTAGACTAGCTCATTCTCCCTTATCTCCCAGTGGGGTAGCACTATTAAGTCGACATGAGTGCACACTCACAAGTCGTTATCCTTGCTGACCATGAATGGTGCTAGGATGTCAAATCCAAAAAAACAAGCAAAACACTCTCCCCCCCCACATACACAATTTGACCAATTAAACTGCTAACTACAGTGACAGCACACACAGAGGGGAGTAGGTTGGTGGTTGAGGGGTTACTACAGGTCGGGGTGTAGGTGACCGAGATCAGCACTCGGTTGGTTGGACATAAACAGCTGTCGGTTATAAGAGATATACCCACTCATTTTTTTTAAATTAACCAAATTATGTGAAACTTGCAGGGAATACACCTTGTACCAAATCAAAATCGCATGCTAAATTTTCAAGACTAGCTGTATTAGAACGTGAGATATGGCACATTGAAAAGACATATTTTGGCTGTTTGTGCAGAAAACTCATCAAATTATCTGGCAGCCCACTATGAGTGAAATCTGCACCAAGCAGAGGTGTCAGTTCTCCCCACTAGCCCCCACTCCCACCCCCCACGATGAGTCACAACTGTTTTTAAAATGTGTGTACTTCGTGCTGTTTTTGTAAATGGACTTTCTGAGGGTTGTATAGCCAGGTTATCTTAATATCATTTTAAAGAGTGATTTCTTCTCTTTTTAATGATATATAGTTCTCTGAGAACTGATGAGAGCCTAATATGTTATTAAGTGTCACAGTGGAGTCACGCAAGGCAGATGTGTCAGATCTGCCCACCCCTATCCCTACACCCTATGGCGAGTCACAACTGTCTTTAAAATGTGTGAGATTTGCGCTGTTTTTGTAAATGGACTTTCCGAGGCCGATATTTCCAGGTCATGTTGTACATCATTTTAAAGAGTGGTTTCTCCTCTATTTAATTATATAGTTCTTTGAGAACCAATCACAGCTTAATTTTTTATTAAGTGTCAAAGTGGATATGGAAATTTAACGTCTTTTTAAAAATAAAAATCATAAATGCACTGCTACAAAACTCACACTACATCATGGGTCAAGGTCATAGCTTTCTATTGATATATGGTTCATTCTAATTGGTTGAGGCTCGCAAGGACAGTGACCAGTTTACTGGGGACTCCCAAAAGTATTACCAGCCTGGTCACTTTCCAAAGATGGCTGCACATGGTTTGAAAGGCAATACAAGCAAAGGAAATGATGCTACAGGAATAAATCAATCACACTCTTTCACACAATAAGGACACAAATGGATGGGAGAAAGATTATCTTATTCATTCAGCCATATCTCAAGCATGTTTATACACTATTTGTGGTGATACAACAGGCCAAACTTGAGCAAAAATCAGTGTGTTTGGGCCTCGTCCTATACGCTTATAGAGCGAGTGGGCATACCTAGTTATAGGGCTGATGTATATAGACAGGACGTGGTATTTTGCCGAGTTCAGTATATTTGGGTCGTTCTCAGAAGTTGTGTACGTATACTGTGACATCAGTACCTCAAACTCGAAATGCTGTCAAAGTCCTACACAAGCTTCCGCAATGTGTATCTGAGACAGTCTCAAAAGGTGCTGAGCAATATGGGACAAACAAAACTTTGTCCATTGTAACGATCAACATACTATCTGCTTATGCTTTTCATCAGGATAAACTGATTTGTTTTTTTTACATGGTGTTTCATGATCCTAATAGAATACATATTGATTTGAAGCAAATGTCCTTGTGTTTTCAGGACCAGATGGGATGGCCGAATGAGTTAGAGCGTCTGTCTCCCGTGCTGGTAGATCGTGGGTTCGAACCCTGGTCGAGTCAAACCAATGACTTAAAAATTGATACTTGTAGCTTCCTAGCCAGGTGCTCGGCATTATTAGGACAGGGCAAGGACTGGTGTGCTCAGTGTCAGGATAATGTGACTGAGTGGGATACCAGGTCATGGTGCCAGCGGCCTGGTTTCCCAGTGGGACAGCACTATAAAGTCGCCATGAGTGTGCACTGTCACAAGTCGGTACCAGTCCTGATATGACCTTAGATGTTGCTAGGACGTTAAAAAAATGAATGCTGTATTGAAAATTAATGACTTACAGAAGTTTCAGGGAGTTTTGTTACCCCTTTCAGGTCCCCGGGGAGTTTTTTCTCATGGGAACTTCAGTATTTTGAGAAAACAGCATACGGCATCTAGGGCGTTGTACAGAAAATCCGTTAGATGGCATATGTAGTAGGGTTCTTCTTTGCTGCTGGTCCTAATTGGTTGGTCCTCACATTGTAACTGTTTTTGTCTAAATTACTTCTCCTTTTCATACCAAATGAAGAAAATTCCTTTTATTATACCCCAAAGAAGCAATCCAGTGAGAAAAAAATGTTTGGTTTATTTTTTATTGCAAAAATAGATTCATTTGTCACGCAAATATGACAGCTAAAAATGGGAATGGTGAAACAGTACTACTTGTGTTGGAAACTACTTCATTGTAGACCAAAAATTTCAAACATAGATAGTTTATTTGCAAAGTTGTAACATGCAAAAATGTCAGAAAACTAATTTTAGGACTATTGAGGGTCTGTGTGTAAAACAACGATGCTTGAAAGTGAGCATAACGCGTGTTTCATGAGGTGTCACGTCATGAAACACGCGTTCACCTTCAATTTTCACAATATCTAACCATGCAAGCCAGGAAAAACCCTGCTGCTTTAAATAGGATAGCATCATAAGCCCTGTTCACACGGGCAATGTAAATCGATTCGTAGAAAGCGACTTGCCTAGTTCGCCTCACATTTCTCGTGTGAACGGGCGTCTGATGCGGATTAGGGCTGATTCGACTCACGTGATACGGATCCTGTAAACCACCTAAGCGAGGTAGTCTACGTGAATCGATTCCTCTGATGCGGATAATTTTGCCCGTGTGGACGCACTGAGGCGGATTAAGCAGCTCACATGCATGCGCAGTCGACAACTCAGTTTGTTGACTTTCCGGTCGATCAAAAGCGCATATTATATAATTTAATTAATGAAACCGCTATCTATGCACGGATATTTTTTTCATTATTTATTTTTAGGGTTTCACTGCCCAGCAGAAGTTTTGACCGTTCCAAACCAATACGATTCAGTCATTACATATCTAGGTCGAACCCACACTCTCTGGTGCCAGCATCGTCGAACCCAAAATGGCGCTGGTTAGTCTGTACTTGCTCATGCGCAGATATCCACTTCCGCATCACGCAGTGCCCGTGTGAACGGGCCGCTAATTCGCCTCACCTGATTCGATTTGTCTACTTCGCCTCACATTTTGCCCGTGTGAACAGGGCTATAGATGCCTAGTTCTGAACACAAAAGTTATAATATTATTTCCTAAAATGCATTAAAAGTGAAATAAAAACTTTGTGTCACGGGTGAAACACGCGTAACGACGAAAATTTATTTTGCGATACAAAATCCAACAATGGATCAAATCTCTTCTCGCCATGATTTTCAAATATATCGTGGGCATCTACACACCTACTGATGATGTGGTGTCAAGTTATAAACAGGATGTTGCGCTATGATGCTATCACGCGTTCACCTGTTGTCATCTTCATCCTCTAAGTCATCGCAATATCTTTTTCTACATATGAAAACTTATAACACTCAAAAGAAATATTTGCATACATGTAATGTGTACAAATAATGCCCTGAACAAATACATTTTTTGCATGCTATTAGCAGTGTCTAACCTAAGTCATTATTGAGTGTCACATGAAACATGCGTTACATGTTACATGTGTTACAATTCCAAGAACATCAGAAGTTAGGGAAGTGTTCCAAGATTACTTTGAAATATGTCCACAGCATCAACAACTAATAAGCATACATATTTTCACCATCTGTGGTGCTTGTTTCATCATGAAGGAACAACTTTTCCTTTCCATGTAACGCATGTTTCAGTGTCACAATTTTATATCTTCTCTGTTCTACTCTGAAGTGGACGAACACTCATAAAATTGCACTTAGTTACTCCTAGTGACTGCTGTTCAAAACCTAACTAGGAAATAATAAGGGTCTTGTTCTAAATATTACATAATGAAGGTTTTTGTGTCAGCCGAAACACGCGTAACATTCTCCACTTGGTCATGTTCAAAGCCACCCTGACTTGCAGTCTGGGTCCAAATTGTTTTTGTTTTAAATTGTGTCTTAAAATTGGATGTATATGGAACACAACAAGCCTAATTGGGATAGGCTGTAACATATTTCAGTTTTGACCTCCGATTCCCCCTTTTTAGGACCAAAACTGAAGAAGAACCCATTATAAGCAAAACTTGTAACACTCAAAAGACATACTTGCATACATGTAATGTGTAGAAATAATACCCTTAACGAAAACTTTTTTTGTGTGCATACTGTTAGCAATTTCTGAGCCAAGTTATTATTGAGTGTCACATGAAACATGCGTTACAACTCCAATAACATCAGAAGTTATGGAAGTATTACAAAATTACTTTGAAATATGTCCACAGTGTCAAAAACTAATAAGCATAAATACCTTTTCATGCTCTGTGGTGTTTGTTTGATCTTGAAGAAAAAACTTTTCCTTTCCATGTCACACATGTTTCAGTGTCACAATTTTATAAGTCCTCTGTTCTACTCTCAAGTGGACGGACCCTCATAAAATTGCACTTACTTACTCCTAGTGAGTGCAGTTCAAAACCGTACTAGGAAAAAATAAGGGTTTAGTTCTAAATCTGACACTAGGCGGCTTTTTGTGTCACACCGAAACACGCGTAACGTTCTCCACTTAGTCAAGTTCAAAGCCACCCTGACGTGCAATCGGGGTTCAAACTGCTTTTCTTTTAATTGTGCCTTAAAATAGGATATATGTGGAACACAACAAGCCTAACTAGGATAAGCTGTGACGTGTTTAAGTTTTTACCCCCGATTCCCCCTTTTTAGGACCAGCAGCAAAGAAGAACCCAGTAGGTACTCCAAAGTGGGCGTATACGGTGTCCGCAGCGCAAAATTTGACCTATTTAAACCGTTTAAAAGAGGCTTGAATCTCCACTAATTCTGCTTGGTTTGAAATAAAAATGATATCAAATTAAAGCTTGTCTTTTAGGCTGTCTGATTTTTAATTATCATTATGAAATAAATCACAGTCAATGGACACTTGTTGGCGGGTACCATCGCCAGCTCTGAGCATGCTCGCCGATTTTGTTTTCATCCAGTCTGAGCTACTCCTTTCCCTAAACTTGATGGCTTGGTGAGTACATTGACCTGAGCTAAAAATAACCACCAATAAAAGATAGAGAAGAATCTAGGCTTCATTAGCATATCAAGCATGAGTGTTTCTGAGTGGGAAATTTGATTGAACTGAAGCAGTGAAAACATTAAGACATTAATCCTCCTTGAAAATTGATCAGGATCGTTTTGAAAATTATATCATCAGAAAGCTTAAGTCTTCCTCTACCTAGCCAGAACAATATTTGGTTGAGATTTATATCATGCGCATCAAGGTTGGTCTGAGAAGTGACTGCTGCAAGAATGTGGCTATTGTTAGCTTGCGATGCTTAGAAGTGAATGTTGTCTTTCTTTCTCTGATCAGTCAGAAAATGATGTCATCATGTAGAGCTTTTAATTCTGGTTATTTTGGTATAAAGAGTGCAGTGATCGGACAATTAGAATGGGAGTTATGCTATTTTTCTTAATTTTATTGTCAGCTCGCGATGCCTAAAATTGAATGTTGTCTTTCTTTCTCTGATCAGTTAGAAAATTATGTCATCATGTAGAGCTTTTGATTCTGGTTATTTTGGTATAAAGATTGCTGTGATAGGACAATTAGAACGGGGGTTAGGCTATTTTTCTATATTTTACTGAATTTATTATTGGTGGTTGCTGGAAATTAAGGAATTTAGCAAGTTTGACATGAAATTTCAGAAAGAATACTAACAGTGATGGTCTGTAAAAAATTGAGCTTCTTATTTGTACTATAGAGAATGAGATTCTTTAATATTGGACAGATCATATGCAAAATAGCTTCCAGGTGGGACCCTAAAATCCAAGATTTGGCTAATTTGGAAATGTGCACAAATCGGGGCAAGAAAATCAATCTTTAAACACTCATAACTTTGCAGCTATTCAATCGATCTAAATGATTTTTATATCATTGAGATCCAATTTAAAAGATCTGTACAGATATATAAGATGTAATACTCACCTGTTGAAAATAGAAATCACTTTGGAGTACCTATATGTAGTCAAAAAAGAGTATGGGTAGCAGTCAAAATTGTATTTTCGATTCTGTGAGTGGTTCAAAAGCCTGTAATAAGTAAAATTGGTACAATAATAATATACGGAAGCTGTCTAATAATATATCTAAAATTCAAAATGATGGTGGTAAGACAAGAAATACAATTTTGGGTATTTTGAGGTGAACGCCCCTTACTGATGAAAAAGCAGTGACTGAGTTCCAATGCGATGGTTGCCATGGTGATGATGTGTCAACTGCTAATGGTCAGTTAAATAAAATAAAGGATAACTGTAAGTTATTTGCAGCTGACAATTGGGGAAAAGTTATTTGATACCATAGTGGAAACATATAATAATATAGATATTATGAGGCATAGGCTAGAAGATTTGGATATCCAGCTAGATTTGAATATGCTAGAGGAGGAGAAAGTTAAACAAAATTGTGAAAAAAATCTCCTGTAGAGTATAAAAATACTCTGTTAAAGTTGTGGCCTTGATGGAAGTTCAATATAGAGGTGACTAGTGGATATAATACCATATTCAAATTAGTACGGGAAACTGGGGTTCCAAATTACTTATGTGCAAAAATGTCGGTACCTTCAGGATTAAATATAGGTATGTGGAGAAAGTTATTGGCTAATTATCAGGATAAAAATTTAGTAGACTTTTCGGAATATGGCTGGCCAGCTAACTATACAAGAAACTTAGCACCAGTATCAACATAAATAAACCATTGTTGTGATGAGAAAGATTTATTTTGGATAAATAAGTATTTAGAAACTGAAATTTCTCATGGATCATTGTTAGGTGTATTTAATGAACCCCCTTTTTCACCATGACTCGTCCAAAAAAGAATACCAAATTATAGTAGATCTGAGTTTTCCAAAAGGGAAGGGAGTTAATTCTGGTATTGTAAAAGGTTTTTTATCAAGGGGAACCTTATACGTATAATTTACCATCAATTATGGATTTAGCTAGAGAAGTTACGATATTAGGAAAGAACTGCTATATGTGGTCTATAGATTTAGCAAGAGCTTGTCGATAGTTAAGAACATGTCTGTTGAGTGTACCACTTTTTGCAATTAAATTGGATGGGAAATATTATTTTGACAGCACCTCCTTTTGGATGCAGGACCTCAAGTATGGCTTGTGCAAGAATTACTTCTGCAGTAGTATATTTATTAAGGAAAAAAGGTTTTTTGCTTTATGCTATTTGTATGATTTTGTAGGGGTAGAAAGTACACTAGAAAAAGCACAAGAAGGGTATAACTATGTTCTTAGTTTAACAAAACTGTTAGGTTTAGATCTTTCAATTAAAAAATGTACACCTCCTGAAACCAGCATGAAATGGTTAGGTTATGAAATTGATAGTCAGGACATGGACGTCAGGATCCCTAAAGAAAAATTGTTAGATAGTTTAACTGAATGTAATAGGTGGAAAGTGGGGAGTAAAGTAACTAGGAAAAATGTTCAAAGACTTGTGGGTAGGTTGCAATTTATTTCTAAATAGGTGGTTAATTCTAGGAGATTTATGAATGGAATTTTAGATTTCTTAAGGGCTACTTTTGTGTTTCGTGGAAGGGTGTAATGGATTAATTTTATTAAGACCTTTTCCAAAGAAAAAGTAGGTAATTAAATGTGACTCCTCATTGCTCACAGGAGGAGCCTTTAGTAGTACACAGTATTTTTCGGAATTATATTCTCAAAATTTCTTAATGGATAATAAATTACATATTTCACAATTGGAAGCAATTAATTTGTTAGTAACTCTCAAAACTCTTTCCCCCAGCATTCATAGGAATTTGTGATTATTGGGCCCGCTACATGCAAAAATACAAAACATTGCACTTTTTCGGCTTTGGAGGTTATACCCGTCGCTCCTGCGTATATTTTGTATGTACTGTGCCAGAGTTTCCAGTTTTCCGCCATGTTGCCTTCCAGCTGTAACTTTGAGGGTGGTTGTCAGACCAACGTTTGTATAAAACATATGCATTGGGGTCGTAAATTATGGAAATAAAGCAAGCCACTGCTAAGTTGTTGAAAAGTGGGAAGGTTGTAAACAGTGTGTCCAGCGACACCGTACTCTCAATGGGGAATTTCTTCAGGAGTCACTTGTAGAAAATTTGCTTACCAGCTTATAAGTATGTTGTGCATTGTAATGGTATTTCTAGTTACAAGAGCGCACCAAATTTTGTTTGGTGTTTGATTACAAGGATGTATAAGTTCACAATAATACTCATTTCTCATGCGAGCCAATGAGGAGTAAGTTATTTACCTGCCTGGTTCCTGCCCCCAATCACCACATAACTGTGTTCGACTATCTCCATGACCCAGATACTACTTCATAGCATCTTCACAACATATGCTTATCACCTTGCACATCTTTCGTATTTCTCCAATACTCTCAGTCAATGTCTTAATATTTGAATCTAAATTTCTACCTGTCTTGATTCAAAAGGATTGTTCCTGTTGTCTCATTCCAGACATAGATGACCCTCAGAATCTACAAAGATGTCAGGTTGAAGATCAAAGTCGACATCATAAGCACAAGAAGCAACACAAGAAGACTAAGAAGCAGGAGACCTCTCCATCGGGGGATGCAGCTTTGCCGAATTCTGAGCCAGAATGCCAGGAAGAGGTTCTTAGACAGGACCTCTTGCAGTCTTCAGTTAAAGGGTGCACGCAACTTGAATTACACATTTTAAGTAAACCTGATACTGATATTACTTCCAGTGTTTGTCCAATGATGGAAGAAGATGAATTGAATGAGTGCTCAGACATTGTAGCGCCCAGTCCGTCCTCAGTCGGGCTAGAGCCCAAACTCCATGGAAAGGAAGGTTCGTGCACTGAGGTAAGCACAGCTATATCTATCCCTGACCACCCAATAACTGAGAAGATGGAGCAGCCTGCTGTAGAGGTGGAGGTGATTCTTCCAGAGACAAACTCTTTTACTGTTGAGTCCCATCTTGAGAAGATGCCTCTTAGAGAGAACTCCCCGTGTGTGGGTCACAATAAGAGGCTTGAAGATAGCTGTCGTATGCAAGCAGGATTGAGCAAAGAAAGACTGACAGTCGAGGGTAAGGTATGGACGGAGTTGGCCTGTGTTCAATTAAGCACTGCTGGAGAACTCGTGTCAGGACAAGCTTCAACAAATTTGCTCGAGAGCAGTAAAACAGCCGTTGCGGTAGACAAAATCAATATTACCGAATCAAAGCGAGACATTTTACCTGATGGGTTAATGATTCAATCTACTGAAATTACTCATGATAATCGATCTATGGATATAGACTTGGTGGCATCCAGCAAGGTAAGCATCTGTACACCAGGAATTGCTGTTGATGATGCAGTCGACCAGTCCACAAATGGAGAAGCTTTTATAAACAATTCTGGTTGCATAGAAAAGATTGCCCCCTTAAAGAGCAAATCCTTTGATATAATCAGGGGGGATGATTGTGATTCTATTGAAGACAAACCCGACAATACTTCTGAGAAGCAGGAAATGGCACAACAGCAGTGCACATTGCTTGACAGTATGACTTCTAAATTGCGAGCCAACACTGCAGTTACCGCAGTCCTGGGAGTAAAGACAGAATATGATGTGTGTCAGTCAGGGATTGATCCACAGGAATGTTTTGAAATAACTGGGGAGAAGACTGATGTCACAACACCAAAGAAGCTGAAGAAAAAGGAGGTTCACGCTCAGCATGAAAATGAACGGCCGCAGGATGGTACCATTAATCCCAATCTGAAGAAAACCGAGCATCGCTCTATGAAGATTGATGGGCGTCTTCGCGAAGAGGCTTTGGCCGAGAGTAAGGTTAGCAATGTGGCTCAGAGTGTTAGTTTGGGTGGTAGCGAGCCAGAAAAGGCAACTGTGGGTTTTGTGCCAATTACCGGTGTGACAGAGACAGCTGAGGGTATGAAGAGTGTTGAAAGTGTTACTGGCACGCATAAGGAGGGTGTGACAGTATCAGCACAAGATGGTCAAACTGGGCAGGACGAGACCGAAGCACAAGGCATATTTGAACATTCATACCACAAGGACCCAAGCCTAGAAAACACTCCTCAAAAATCACACAATCACCGCGAACACCACAAGTCCAAACATAAACACTCTCACCACCACCGGAAGGAGTCCAGCTTGCAAAACTCCTCACATTCAAACCGTGCCAGTTCAACAGACCATAGCAGTAAAGCCTGTCGGTCAAACTCTCATGGTAGTAGTCAATCACACAGCAGTAGCAGCACCAACACAAGCATCAACACGGAACAGACCAGTCAACACATTACAGACAAAGTTCCAGTTGTGAAAACCAATAGTGAGGTCACAGCGGTTAGCATCTCTACTCTCAAAAGCGTTCCAGCAGTGACTTCCCAGGCTCATCCCACCTCATCCACTAAATGTCAGACACCCGTAAAGCATCACAGCAGCAGTCACAGTTCACCGTCAAAGCGCAGTCATAGTTCACCTTCAACACCCTCAAAGCACAGCAGCTCCTCCAAACATTCGGCATCATCAAAAACTGTCACACCTTCCAAGCACGATGGACAGAAACAATCCAAACACAGCAGCAGCAAGCTCCCAGAGGCAGCAGCATCAACTCCAAAACCAAAGGATGGCAGTAACAGTAATAGTCTTGCTTTGTCTGTGAAAAAGCGGAAGCCTGAGGACCAGATTTCATCACAGTCGTCTGTTAGTAAGAAGCTGAAGTTGGATCCTGCCACACCAAAGAAGTCTCAGACCAGCTTAGGGTCCACGCCCAGCAAGCACCAGCCATCTGGTGAGCACAAGTATTCTCACAGTACAGTCAAGGATGGCAAACACCGTAGCAGCAGCAGTCACTCCTCTTCCTCCAAGAAGCCACGGTTCAGTTCTGACTACGACTATCGGACAAAGAAGAATGTGTTGAGCCGGTCGGCATTCCGCTATGGGAACCTGATGCACATCGAGATCCACCCAAATGGTGGTGCACAGGCCTTGCATGCTTACATGGATGAACTCTCACATCTATCGCAGGAGCGTCTGGAGGAGTTCTCGCGTGACTTTTTCCGCTATGCATTTCATGAAGAGACGCCAGGCAAGGCAAGGTTTGTGATGGGGATAATTCATGGGGCTGCATCCTACCTGCCCGACTTGATCGAGTACTTTGCAGAGGAACAACCCAAGCTGGGAATTACCGCCGGCATCATGGGTAAACCAGAAGTGGAGTCAATGACAATAAGCAGCTTTCGAGATGCAGTGAATAAGACATTCTCACATGGAACCTACAGGGCGGGACCACTGCTACAGGTGAGGCCATCTCTATCCTCAGCAATCAATCCAATTTTGGGCTCGATTCCTATTTAATGGAAATAAGCGAATGGCTGTATTATCTCAATTGCATTGTGTCGCATACAAGTTTGTAAAACAGTAATGTTCATGTGCTCAGCTTCACCAAATGGTTTTGTATAATCATCAATGTAAACCATCGTGTTTGCAGGTCCTCTCTTTAAATCTGAAAAGTGGGATGAGGATATCAACATTTTGAAGCAACACACTTAGCTAAATTTCATTCTGCATAACAAATTTAGGTATTACTGTACTCATTAAGAGCTAAATTTCATCCTACCTTCAAATTTAGATATTAGTATACTCATTAAGTATTTATTGTTGCAGAGAGGGAATATCAAATAAATTTAATGTAACTTGACACTACTGAAGGCTATGATGTCCAGCATTTCAGTGTGCACACACAAATTTATTTTTACATGTTTTCTCCTCAAATATCTCCCAAGTTAACTCTTTAAAATATAACATACATCAGACTAAAGAATTGCGGATTACAATGCTCAACCTAATATATTTATGTGAAGATTATAGCAGAAAGTGAAACCCATCTGACTGCCACGATGTCCTCAGTTGTGTGTTTTGTTTCGTGATTAGGTGAGTGTGGTAGGAACGAAGCAGGAAGAGGTTGGTGACTACTTCCCTGATTTCCTGGACATGATGGAGCGGTCGCCCTTCCTGAAGAAGGTGATGCCATGGGGCGAGCTGTCTATAATCCATGGCATCCCACGTGACACAAGTAATGACGGCCCCATCTTGTGGGCTCGGCCGGGTGAGCAGTATGTGCCAGCCGCTGATATGCCCAAGTCTCCGTACAAGCGGAAGCGGTAAGTGTCCTATGGATGTCGCATGTACATTTTGCACCTTCCGCTTGTTTGTATATTTATTGTTGTTTTACATCCTAGCAACATCTAAGGTCATGTCAATACGGGTACTGACTTGTGACAGTGCACACTCATGTCAACTTTATAGTGCTGCCCCACAGGGAGACTAGGCTGCCAGCACCATGACCTGATACCCCCACTACGTCACATTATCCTAACACTGAGCCTAATAATGCCGAGCGCCTGGCTAGGAAGTGACAAGTATCAATTTTTTAAGTCATGGGTTAGGATCCCCTGATCTCCCAAAACAGGAGACGGACGCTCAACTCATTTGGCCACCCCATCTGGTCACCTTCCGCTTAGTGCCACACATACTTTTATTATAACCTGCATCAGGGCCGAGGTCCTGTTTGTTTATTTGCTTGAAACTTCACATATTTGCTCATAGATATATATCTTCTTGTGGGGACCAGGCTGGATGGCCCAATGAGTTGAGTGTTTGTCTCCTGTTTTGGAAGATCGGAGCATCCGAACCCATAGGTTCGAACCCTGGTGGAGTCAAACCAATGAATTAAAAATTGATACTTGTCACTTCTTAGCCAGGCTCTCAGCATTATTAGGATTCAGCAGGGACTGGTTGTGCTCAGTGTCAGGATAATGTGACTGAGTGGGATATCTGGTCATGGTGCTGGCAGCCTGGTCTCCCAGAGGGGCAATACTATAAAGTTACCCTGAGTGTGCACTGTCACAAATCAGTACCTGTCCTGATATTACCTAGGATGTAAAGCAACAAACAAGCAAACCTTCTTGTGCACTATTGATTGAAGAACAAGTGCATAGCCTGAAGAAATGTTGACCCTCCATTATATTTATAGCTTATTTGAAACAAACTGAGGAGACGGTAAACTGTTATTATATCAGTGGTGTCCCCAGTATTCAGGAAAGGGATGGTGGGAATCGGTAGAGCTGGTAGGAAAGGTATGACGGGAATCGATAGAGCTGGTGGAAACTTATCGGCAGTATGTGTAAGTTGCTGTCAATGGATGGTGGGCTTACTGAATAAGTCAACTTACACTGCCAAAAGATGGTGGACCCGCCATCCCTTATTCTATGTAGTAGGTCCCCAGTATATAATTATGTTTTGACATAAATAACTGGAAAGTTCAGGTACCCCACCAGATAGTTGCTCTACAATGCTACTTCTGAGAAGACATTTTAATTAGAGGCATTTTGTGTGTATGTTCTTGATTAGGAAGTGGTGTGACTAGTTACCTTCCATTTCATTGATAGGATATGTGCAGGGTTGAACATTGTAGTGAAAGTTGACACACTATCTAGATACATTAGGAACCTCATTTGTCTGGCTCTAAAATAAATTTGAGAAAACCATTGAATGAAACTTTGTTTACTAGCGAAAAGTTCTGGGGTTTTATTTAGTTAATATTGCATATTTGTCTCTGTAGAGGTGTGAATGAGCTCCGTAACCTGCCATGTTTGGTAGATGTGGTTAATGCTGTATGCTTGTCTCTATAGAGGCGTCAATGAGCTCCGTAACCTGCTGTGTTTGGTAGATGTGGTTACTGCTTTGTGTTTGTCTATAGATTAGAGGCGTCAATGAGCTCCGTAACCTGCCGTGTTTGAGTAGATGTGATGTGTGCTTGTCTCTATAGAGGTGTCAATGAGCTCCGTAACCTGCTGTGTTTGGTAGATGTGGTTACTGCTGTGTGTTTGTCTCTATAGATTAGAGGCGTCAATGAGCTCTGTAACCTGCCGTGTTTGAGTAGATATGATGTATGCTTGTCTCTATAGATGCGTCAATGAGCTCCGTAACCTGCTGTGTTTGAGTAGATGTGATGTATGATGTGTGCTTATCTCTATAGAGGTGTCAATGAGCTCCGTAACCTGCTGGGTTTGGTAGATGTGGTTACTGCTTTGTGTTTGTCTCTATAGATTAGAGGCGTCAATGAGCTCCGTAACCTGCCGTGTTTGAGTGGATGTGATGTATGATGTGTGCTTGTCTCTATAGAGGCGTCAATGAGTTGCGGAACCTGCAGTACCTGCCACGTGCGTCAGAGCCTCGTGAGACTCTTGTGGAGGACCGAACCCGGGCGCATGCCGATCACGTGGGGCATGGCTTCGACCGCCACACGACCGCTGCTGTGGGTGTACTCAAGGCGTTGCAGGGCGGACAGTGAGTTTCTGTGCTTTTTTCTTTCTTTCTTCTTTCCATGTACAGTAAAACCTCTCTAAATCGACTGACCATGGGACCGACTTTAAGCGCTCCATTTAGGGAGGTGGTCGGTTTAGAGAGTTAGAATATCCTTACAGTGCTATTTTGGGGACCCAAATGAACCAATCGATATAGGGGAGGGCTCGGTATAGAGAGGTTTTACTGTAGTTGTTTTTTTAACAACTAGGGAGGGTGAATTGTATTCAAGGATGCATCCTTTTAGCTTCTCACCAAACTTTCGAAACCAAAGCACCAAACTAAATTTAATCCTACATATATTTTTTTTGGTAAAGTATTTATTCATCTGAATATGACATTTGTCAGTGCCGTAGGACTGGTCTTCCGGCCTTCTTACTATTGGAATTGACAGTCTAAATAATCTATACAACTTGGATATTGATGCACTCATTAAACATGTATTGCTGCATATAATGATTATTAAATCAATTTAATAGAACCTGTGATGCTAAAATTGATTCTGCACATTTTCACTTCAGATAAGTTAATATAAAAATATTGGCAATTCTACCTATTTTCACTATCTATTACCTGAGTATGAAGACCAAGTTTCAGGAATATTAGGAACATTGTAACTGTGACACACTCTCAGTGATGGCTAGTGTCAGGGTTGTGGCCGGGCGGTGTTGGGCCCTGCGTTGTGTGGAATGGTCCCTCCGAAAGTGGACAATTCTCTCATGTGCTTAGCCTGTCAGGGAATCGCGGAAATTTACCTGAAATCAGATTTCATGCATATATTAAATCATAACAGACTTGAAACATTCTGCTGTCCTTGTTGTGTAAGCATGTGTCTGGTTGTGTCGCAGGCCGCCGTCGTCAACAAACCGCATTGTGAAGGATGTGATTTGCTTTGACGCTGGCAGTTATCTGGAGGCCGTGGACAAGCTGCAGCTGGACCTCCATGAGCCACCCGTCTCGCAGGTTTGTGTGCAGCTTGCCTTTTGTCGGTCGAGGAAATCAGCGCTAGGTTTAGTTTTTGATGACAAGTTTCTGTTCCATTCACCAATATTTCAAACATGCCATTATATTGGGAGAATTCTTCATAGTATGTACTCTGCTGCTGTAGGTTGCATATTAGACAATTTAGTCAGTGATTCACAAATGGGAGCTGGGGTGGTGGCTGGAGGGGCAGGGTGTGTGCGCGGCTTTGAAATCCTTGAAAATGCTGGAATTTAACCTCCCATTCAACGCCAAAACAATTCTGAAATTTTTACTGTGTGTTTGAAAATCCATGATAACTGAAACTATCACATGATTACAATTTTTAAAAGGAGTAGGAAGTTTGGATAAAGAAATAGATGGCCAACTCCAAAAACTCAAGACTTGATGGTGGACAGTAGTAGCGTTCATCACGTTCGATTGTATAAATGGTTACCTGACGGTATTTGTGTGTAGAAAGGAAATGTATGTTCTTGAAAAAACGTTTTTTTGCACCCTTGGAAGTCCTGGGGGAAAGCCTTGCATTTTATTCTGACAAAGGTGAATGTGCACGAGGGGGTGTGAGTACAAACCAGGTGAAAGTCAGTCTGAAGTGCTCAGAGCTAAACTAAAAGCAGACTGAACTTTTGTCAAATTGTAAGGTGGTTACCAACCAGTGGTCCACAACTGGTTCAACAAAGGCTGTGGTATGTGCTGTTCTGTCTGTGGGAAAGTGCATATAAAAGACCCCTTGCTGCTTATCATTGTCCTTCCAAATTTGAAACAATCAGCCTAAAAGACTACAAGTCTTAGGTGAATTGACTAAAACTGTCAGCTAAATCTTTGTTAGACCACTGTCCATGCTGTGGATTGTTATTTTATGTATAAATTAAATAGTATATTTTGCGCTTTCAGTGTATTACTTGGATTGAAGACGCCAAACTGAATCAGCTGCGGCGAGATGGCATTAAATATGTGAAGTTGTTGTTACGAGACAATGACATATATGTGATTCCCCGCAATATCATCCACCAGTTCAAGACCATGTCAGCAGTGGCCAGCTTAGCGTGGCACATACGCCTGAAGATCTACTACCCGGATGTGAACTCACAATCCGAACAGTCATCAGACACTGATGATGACGCGAAAGCACTGGGGAAATCTGAGAAGGATAAATTTGAAAATCGAAAGGACATGGTCGAGCAGCGATCTAGCGAAAAGCAGGAGAGTGTGAAAGAGAAGAGTAGTAAAGATGCGGTTGAGAAGGCAAAGGGTACAAAGGAAATCAGTAAAAAGGATAAGGACAAGGAAAAGGAAAGGCAGAAAGAAAAACATAGAGAGCGAGAGAAAGCACGAGCAAAGAACAAAGATCGCAAACGTAAGGAACAAGAAGGATCGAAGGAAAAAAACACATCTGGTGAAGTGAAAATTAAGAAAGAGAAGGGGGACAAGGCACATGACCGGAATACCGAAAAGGAAGCATTCAAGATCTTCAAAGAGCCAGCTTGTGGTCATCAGGTTGCAGAGCCAGTTGTTAAAGAGAAAAGCCCTGAAGTAGTTAATTCTGCTCCAACAATTGCTCCTGCACCTGCCCCTGTTGCAACAAATGCTCCAGCAATTGCTCCAATACCCGGTCCAGCTTCGAAGCCTGTTGCTCCTGTGAGTGCAGCAATGCCTTCGGTTACGGCTACAAGTGCAGGTCCCACTGCGGGCCCGGCCCTCACCACGGCTGCCACCCCTGGCCTGCAGCCCTCTCCAGCTCCCTTACCAGTGACCAGCCCGAAGGGTGCGCTGCAGGAGGCTGCCACCACCCCCAAGACGCCCACGTAGCTGGCCCTGTTCCGACAGGGGGCGGGAGATGCGTGTCTATGTACACACACATAGGCCCTGGTGAGCGTGGCATGTACTACTACTGGGCAGCCACATCCGGGTCGCGCTGGGAAGCATGGGAATTCTGTTGGGCAGAAAAGGCAGCTATACTCGGACCTGACAAGTTGTAGTTGGGCCCTACAAGGTGGCACCCTCTGCCACCCTCTGGTGGGGACAGACCAGGGCTTCTACTGTTGCGGCTACAACTCACTTGGACATGGGCAGTGCATTCTGAACTACAACCGCAAGCATGACTATACTTGAACTTGGATGGCCGCAGGAGATGGACTAGTGTGGGCTAGGGACGCGTGTATATTTGTATGAACAGCGGTGTAGTGCACTCCCTCCCATGGCTGCCGGTTTGACTAGCCAGCAGTGTGTTCGGTTAGTTTTACATCGCTTAGTACCAGCAACGTTCCTGTATTACTCGATTTAATATGCTGTTGGGGAAACAGTCCTGTATTTAGCAGTTGGCACAGCCAGAATCTGCAAACCATGGTTCCTTTTGGGTTTAATTTTCATTCTTTTAAAACAAGCAATTTATCCTGTAAATATAAATATAATTGTTGTCCATGCAGGTGATGTATAGATCTATATGGTATTTATAAATCAGCAAACTGTGTATTGTTTGTCTGGTTGATTAATATATGCAGGGTTGTATGTATACAATTAGTGGAGTTGTAATGCGTTTTGTCCCTGTCGTCTCGGGTCACAGTGAAAACGTGCTTGTTAACTTAATGCAGGAAGCTCCATGTGTCCTGGTCACCGGCTAGCCTGCTCCTATTATTACCCTCATATCGTACATGTGCAATTTGCTTTGTGGTTGACTATTCTTATTTAGATGAAGCTCTATCTGTAGACAGATATATAACGAGAGGTGGTGTCTGACACTGGGACAGACATACCACTGTATACCGCCATGCCTTGAGATACTGTATCACATACACAGTGTCCGCTGCGCGCCGTTGCCGTTGTTTCAGTTTGACATAAAATTTCACCAGATGCAAATCCCGTAGTCAAATCAACATACATATAAACCCTGCTTGAATTTGCAGCGTGGTGAGCTGTGTGAATGGTCAAAAGTGTGTTGGTTGGCTGGGCGGGCTGGTGCCTCGTACCTCCGCTGGACGTGCTGGTGCCTCGTACCTCCACTGGTTGGCTAGGCGGGCTGATGCCTCCTACCTCCGCTGGGCGTGCTGGTGCCTCGTGCCTCATACCTCCACTGGTTGGCTAGGCGTGCTGGTGCCTCATACCTCCGCTGGTTGGCTGGGTGTGCTGGTGCCTCCTACCTCCACTGGTTGGCTGGGCGTTCTGGTGCCTTGTACCTCCACTGGTTGGCTAGGCGTGCTAGTGCCTTGTACCTCCGCTGGTTGGCTGGGCGTGCTGGTGCCTCGTACCTACGCTGGTTGGCTAGGCGTGCTGGTGCCTCGTACCGCCGCTGGTTGGCTGGGCGGGCTGGTGCCTCGTACCTCCGCTGGTTGGCTGGGCGGGCTGGTGCCTCGTACCTCCGCTGGTTGGCTAGGCGGGCTGGTGCCTCGTACCTCCGCTGGTTGGGTACCTCCGCTGGTTGGCTGGTGCCTCGTACCTCCGCTGGTGCCCCGTACCTCCGACTGCATTTGACACCCACCCACTTGACATTGCAGTCGGCCACTCGCTTACAGTTCAGTCAGCGGTGAAATGTCATCGATGATCCCAGTCAGTCGGAGTATGCGCCACTCGACCCATTGAATATTTCAAGTTGGGTTTTTGTTTTAAGTTCGAGGTGGCCCATAATTAAATAGAAGGGCGTGTGTTTGGTAGTGAGAAAGTAGTTATCTGGGAAGGTGGGTGGGTGGTGCCCTGGTGGTGGTGAGACCGGAAGTCAGCTGTGTGGGTGCTGTGTAGGGGGTGCCCGAGCTGGGTGCCGGTGTGCAGGCTTGTGGTATCCCCCTCCCTCACGCCTTCTGTCAGTTGGGGCAGGGCAAGCAGATGTGTAAACCCTTTTCTTATTATTTTTTATTTCCAATTTGGAAATTTAAAAGTTTCCATTCTTTTACTACTCAGTGTGCTTTGTATGTTTCCTCTGAGTATGTATGGTAAGATTCCCATTTGGTAAATGGAACCAAGTATATACTGCTGGGTTTTTATGTTTTTTTAATTATTGAACCATGGCTAGAGTGTTACCTTGATTATGGTGGGGTTTTTTCTCTCACTTTTAAAATTTATTTTTAAAAAGGGAGGAAATAGTGATCTCATGTTTGAGCACTGTAACTGATATGGTGGACTGTGAACACGTAGGCTGGTTCGCTGCTGGTTGTGTTGGTACCGCCTTAATTTGTTTGAAACAAAGACCTCTTGGAAAAGTGTTAAGACCTGGCAGAAGTGAACACGTCCTATATAACAACATATATATGATATGTTTAACCAGTCTCCCATTTTGGCGTATATAATACTGGGTTCTGATATCTATGCGTGTGTGAAATCTATTATTTATCTTTTCATTGAGTGGTTTGCTATCAAATTTGATGCGATGTGTATCATCAGCCAGACCTATTACCTATTTTGTTTTCTTGGATGGGAAATGCGCTGTACTGCTGTCTGAATATAACCAATCCTTCTTCACCACTCCGCTCATAGATCATATCACACTTGTTCTGTCTCTTCGAACAAAGTTTCACTTGCACCAGTTCTAGTTTGATCTTAAACAATATCAGACTTGCACCAGATCTCTTGCACCTCCTTAGACAATATTAATTGTACAATCTCCCCCAGCAATATCAGACTTAAACCAGGTATCTTGCACATCCTTAAACAATATTAGACGTATACAATCTCCCCCAGAAATATCTGACTTAAACCATGTATCTTGCAACTCTTTAAACAGTATTAGATTTGCACCAGATCTCATGCACCTCCTTAGGCAATATTAGACTTGTACAATCTCCCTCAGCAATATCAGACTTAATCCAAGTCGCTTATATCTCCCTAAGCAATACCATAATTGCTCCAGGTTTCTTGAATCTCTGAGCTGAGCAATATTTTTTGCAGAATTTGCAACTAATTCATTTGGCTATGTACTCTTTTATCGCCGTCAAGGTGGTTTTAGCTGTTATTAGAAGGTTGCTGGCATTTGGTGAACCGTATCTTTGGGTGGCCGGTAGGCGCGGTGTGATGGAGCACATAGTCCTGGTTATTACCATGACAACCCTCCCCCCCCCCAGTTGCCCAACCACTGGTTTTACGTCCTAGCAACATCTAAAGTCATATCTGGACGGACTCAGCTACTATAAGGGTCTCGCTCCATAGCATAAAGGATGGTGGGTATGCAATCTGTTGGCAGCGTAAGCTGACCTATTCAGTAAGACCACCATCTGTGCAGCGTAAGCTGACTTATTCAGTAAGACCACCATCTGTTGGCAGCGTAAGCTGACTTATTCAGTAAGACCACCATGTGTTGGCAGCGTAAGCTGACTTATTCAGTAAGACCACCATCTGTTGGCAGCGTAAGCTGACTTATTCAGTAAGACCACCATCTGTTGGCAGCGTAAGCTGACTTATTCAGTAAGACCACCATCTGTGCAGCGTAAGCTGACCTATTCAGTGAGACCACCATCTGTGCAGCGTAAGCTGACTTATTCAGTAGACCACCATCTGTTGGCAGCGTAAGCTGACCTATTCAGTAAGACCACCATCTGTGCAGCGTAAGCTGACTTATTCAGTAAGACCACCATCTGTTGGCAGCATAAGCTGACTTATTCAGTAAGACCACCATCTGTTGGCAGCGTAAGCTGACCTATTCAGTAAGACCACCATGTGTGCAGCGTAAGCTGAATTATTCAGTAAGACCACCATCTGTTGGCAGCGTAAGCTGACTTATTCAGTAAGACCACCATCTGTGCAGCGTAAGCTGACTTATTCAGTAAGACCACCATCTGTTGGCAGCGTAAGCTGACTTATTCAGTAAGACCACCATCTGTTGGCAGCGTAAGCTGACTTATTCAGTAAGACCACCATCTGTTGGCAGTGTAAGCTGACTTATTCAGTAAGACCACCATCTGTGCAGCGTAAGCTGACCTATTCAGTGAGACCGCCATCTGTGCAGCGTAAGCTGACTTATTCAGTAAGACCACCATCTGTTGGCAGCGTAAGCTGACCTATTCAGTAAGACCACCATCTGTGCAGCGTAAGCTGACTTATTCAGTAAGACCACCATCTGTTGGCAGCGTAAGCTGACTTATTCAGTAAGACCACCATCTGTGCAGCGTAAGCTGACTTATTCAGTGAGACCACCATCTGTTGGCAGCGTAAGCTGACTTATTCAGTAAGACCACCATCTGTTGGCAGCGTAAGCTGACTTATTCAGTAAGACCACCATCTGTTGGCAGCGTAAGCTGACTTATTCAGTAAGACCACCATCTGTTGGCAGCGTAAACTGACTTATTCAGTGAGACCACCATCTGTTGGCAGCGTAAGCTGACTTATTCAGTAAGACCACCATCTGTGCAGCGTAAGCTGACTTATTCAGTAAGACCACCATCTGTTGGCAGCGTAAGCTGACTTATTCAGTGAGACCACCATGTGTTGGCAGCAAGTTACACATACTGCCTATATCGTTCCACCAGCTCTACCGATTCCTGTGATCCCTTTCTTACCTGCTCTACCGATTCCCGCCATCCCTTTCCTGAATGCTTCAGAGACCGCTGTACTATGATGTGATGTATCAATAGGTTGCACTCTGTTCATCTCCAAATCCATCCATACTGTCCACTGCACATGTGTTAATTTGGGACTTAGGCTCCTTTAGATTGAACTCGTGCCATACAAAGTTTGTTTTCATATCCAAGGAATGAAATAACATGGTAGTTGGGCAATAATAGGAAATGTGAGAGCTGTCCTTTTATGTATGTCTAGGCACGCGTAATAATGTAAGTGAGTGGTGTAATTTGAACTGGCCCAAAGTCGATGGTTGAGTGATGGACAAGTTGAAGGCTGCGTGAGGTCCATTTGAAATCATTCCACTTGCCTGAGCAGCATATTTGTAAAATATTTTCTTTCAATAGCCTCAAGGCCGCTGTAGCCAAATCTGCACGAGTTCACACACGCGTAGAGCGTCATATTCCACACATGGCTCCGAATTCACAGTTCAGCGTCACTCGATTCTGTTTATATATATATTTATATAACGTGTTTATTTCGACAGTTACGATTTACTACTATCGAGCACTTCTGTGGGCTGATCCTTTTTCTTTGATTTGTTTTTTATTAACTGACATTTTGGATGTTCGACTTCCGGCCCTTGTGTGGCGCACAACTGGATGCCCCCCTCCCCACCCTTCACTTTAGGTGCAAAATTCTCATTTCTGGCAGTGAGTGGCTGGTGGCCGGTAGTTCTGAGTCTTCTCACAAGGTGGCGCCAACAGACGCAGGTACAACCCTTATTCCGCCGTGTCGATACACTCCGCTTTCTGTCGCTGCTAAGTTATTTACAAATGTTGCGCCCAATAACTGCACAATTAATTAACTCTATCTCTACTTTGGGCCATCGTAGTAAGTCATTGGGTGGCTGTCTGACAACATATCTTCCCATGTGGATATGACGTGGTTCTCACGTTAATGTTTTGTTATATATATATACACACATGCACCGTAGTGTTTCTCATTACTCATGTTGGGCAGTATAATTATAACAGTGTATGGCACGGATCATGGCGAAACGGCAGTTGAAGTTTGCACGAGGTTTAAATAGGGATTAATAATATAAATACGCAGTCCACTATGTCAACATTCATGAAGGGCGCTCAACCAAGTCTTGACGTTTCATTTCAACAAATGGTTTTAATCGCCATTGTGGTGTGATGGTGAGATGACCTCGTTTCTTTTCAAGACCATCAGGTACATGGGCTGCCACCTTGTAGAAGTGTCCAGAGGGGAAGACTGTGTCGCCTTATGTGGCAGTTGTTGGCGGCGGAGTTTGCTTCCTTTGAAAGAGTGTGGGGGGAATAGAAGGGGGGGCGGGGGGGCGGTCACCCCGGGACGAACAGACAGACTGCCATTTCCGCGACCTTTGTGTGCTGTGCTACTGCTTTGTATCATATACAGTCGGTCATATTTCAAACTGTAATTTATTCAGTTGTAAGGTTGTTTGCCTTATGTAGAGTAATACATATAATATAAAGTATATATATGCATACACGAAATGGAGTGTTGTCATCCTTTCATCTGATGTTGATTTGTTTTAATTGTTGATAACTAGCTACAATAAAATATCTCGAAATCGACCGACTTAAATGGCCCATTTAGGGAGCTGATCAATTCAAGTTGTTTAGTTTTTGTCATCGCAATGGTATGGGCGATCGTTTGAGACCCAAATAAAGCGCTCGATATAGGGCAGTGTGGTCGATCTGTGGCCGGTTAGAGAGGTTTTACTGTATTTAAAGTTGCATGGTTCGATGGCATTTGAATTTTTGTCTTATTTTTTAGATAAATATCAAATTGATCGTTACGAGCTACTAATCATTAGTCCAGGAGTGATTTTGATTAAAGATGATTAGTTTTGAAGTAATTTGAGCTGAAAGAACCAAAAATAATTTCTACAAGCTTGTCAAAAGTCCTGTGGCTATGACCCAGATGGTCATCTCGCACTGACCACGTGATGTGAGATGGTGACCACGTGATGTGAGATGACCCTGCACAATAGGCCTACTTGAGCCGTGTTCACACGGGCAAAATCTAAAGCGATTCAGCCAAGGCGGATAGCAGGAGTCGAATGAGCCACCCGTTCACACGGGCACTACTTGGGCTGGAAGTCGATATCTGCGCATGAGCAAGTCCACGTCACCACGAGAGAGTGGGTTCGACCTAGATATGTATGTACTGAATCGTATTGGTTTGGAACGGTCAAAACTTCTGCTGGGCAGTGAAACCCTAAAAATAAATGATGACAAAAATATCTGTGCACCTCTAGCAGGTTCATAGACCAAATTATATAATATGTGCTTTTGATCGACCGGAAAGTCAACCAACTAAGGTGTTGACTGCGCATGCGTGTGAGGTGCTTAATCCGCCTCAGTGCGTTCACACGGGCAAAATAAATCGACTCACATAAACTACCTCGAGGTGGTTTACAGTATGCGCATCACAGAAATCGATTCAGCCCTAATTCGACTCAGACGCCCGTTCACACGCGAAATGTGCGTCGAACTAGGCAAGTCGCTTTCTACGAATTGATTTACATTCCCCGTGTGAACACAGCTTTGGTTCGGGGGAGGCTAATGAGATCGCAAGATTGGCATAGTTGGTTAATGGCCTCCCTGCATAATGGGTGTTTCAAAGTGAGTGTCTGAAGGGGTGAGCTTATAAATTCACTGATTATTCTGTCCCAAATCATTAGCTAATACACCAGTATCTAAGTTGGATATATAGAATCAAATGTAAGTAGTTGTTTTAATTTTGAAAAAATTATATTTCATCAGACCATGCAACTTTAATATTGGCCGTGGTTGTGCATTTTGGGCTGACAGAATTTCCACTTTCCAAAAGCCCTAAAGACTCGATACCAAACCTACTCAATAATAAGGGCATTTGGATATTTCCAGGTATGTGTATTATCAAAGAAGGTGCACGGCTCATGGTGTAAGAAACATCCTGTAGGAAGTGGCACAATGTGCCTGCACTGGATTTAGCCAAGAATATACTTCATTTTCAGTGTCCAAACATTGGTCTTGTGGTCATATGTATGCATTGCAGCTATTTTCACTAAGTATGACTACACCGAGTTCTCTTTTCTTCTATACTTGAACAGATTCCAGATTAATCACCTTTATTGCTAACTCACGGTTCACAGGTGTCCTTGAAACCTGGAATTTAATAATTCTGGATTCCAGGCCTAGAACTTGTCTTAAAGATCCTTGAAAATCATGACTTTTTGTTAAGCCTATTTTCGCCAATTTGCCCGAACTTCAATCGGTGACATTTTGTATTATAAGTGATTTTTGTGGGTTCGTTATCCTGCCTCTTGATTTTTATATTAAAACCAGTCGTTATTTCTCATGCTTATTTTTCACATCTTATCTCGTGAATCGCCTGAATACAGCTATTTCGGGGCACTTTAATTTAATAAACGTCCTGGAATTTGATGTCAAAATGGGTGTGACCTCTGTTAGTCGTGAACTGTGCATGTTATATGGGAGAAGTTATTGATACTGTCAGTTTGCACTGAGCCGCAGATGGGTGTGGATAGGGTGAGAGCCTAGGTGGTGTAATGGTTAGCATGCTACTTGGAATGCAAGAGGTATGGGTTCGAATCTAGAAGATTCACCCATACTTGCATTGCAGGAGTGAAAGGCTGGCTAAATGAAAGCATACACATTTTTAATTTAAGAAGCAAAATATATTCTTTAATCTTCATGTATCATCTACTTTTGGGTTGAAAGATAGGCTCTCCTCTTGTGTAATTAAATGCATCGCTTACAATCCCAACACGACCTCACACGCTGCTAGGATACGAAAGCCCACCGGTCAGTCAATGCCATTTATATTGTTGGATTCGGACATAAGCGGTTTTGTGTGGAAGAGTAAAATTAAAACTCAATATTCCCATCTTGATCGTTTTAATAGTTAAATAAATCAACATTTAACAACTCTGGTGTGGTTCAAAGGACAATTTATTTAACAATGCTGTGTCGCCGCCTGTTGGGCGCCATCAATGGTGAATTCTCAAACCGGTAATTTCTGAGATCGTGTTAATCAGACAGTTAACTAGTTGACTTTCCCTAAATTGGTCCCGTGAGTTCAAACACGCATATTCAGATAAGCAGGCCTCGCCCACTGCACTCATGGTTCATTGATGAGAATGGCCTGACAAAAATAAGAGGAAAATATTTTATAATTTTTTGGAACTTAAAAAAAGTGACGTGAGAAACCAGATTTATTGCAAATTTTGACCATCCCCCGGAAAAAATCGGACATAAATATGGAATTCCGGAAGATTCTCATCTATGAAGGGTTAATTAAATGTTAGAACCTTATAGCTATGCAATACTCCCATTATTTGGTACGCGCCGAAGCCCCAACCTAGATTGTATAACAACCTAGATCATGTAACAAAATTCATGTAAATCAAGATAGGTAACCATAGCAACTAGACGCCTGTACAGATTCCGTTCAGATCGCCCTAATAATGGCGCGAAAATCAGAGCCCGCCTTTAAGTCAAAGTAAAGCATACACCTCAATTCGGGAATTGGAAGGAATTCTAAAGTAACCTAGATCTACCAACACCGACCTCCCTAATTCAGACTACACTTAACTCCATTACTAGTACCAGCCATTCTTCTATAAGCGAAGTAAGTTTAAGCAGACGACAAAACGATAAGTACAGTCTGGGTTTAATTAACCTCTGTTGTGACGGTATTAAACAATTCAAATCAAACACCGGGCATAGAATGTGAGTCATTTGTGTGTACTTTCAAACATGTAAGTTTCTCATGTCTTAAACCAAATGAGAAGCGCGAGTTGCTTCTAATGAGAAGCACGAGTTGCTTCTAATGAGAAGCGCGAGTTGCTTCTAATGAGAAGCGCGAGTTGCTTCTAATGAGAAGCGCGAGTTGCTTCTAATGAGAAGCGCGAGTTGCTTCTAATGAGAAGCGCGAGTTGCTTCTAATGAGAAGCGCGAGTTGCTTCTAATGAGAAGCGCGAGTTGCTTCTAATGAGAAGCGCGAGTTGCTTCTAATGAGAAGCGCGAGTTGCTTCTAATGAGAAGCTCGAGTTGCTTCTAATGAGAAGCGCGAGTTGCTTCTAATGAGAAGCGCGAGTTGCTTCTAATGAGAAGCGCGAGTTGCTTCTAATGAGAAGCGCGAGTTGCTTCTAATGAGAAGCGTGAGTTGCTTCTAATGAGAAGCGCGAGTTGCTTCTAATGAGAAGCACGAGTTGCTTCTAATGAGAAGCACGAGTTGCTTCTAATGAGAAGCGCGAGTTGCTTCTAATGAGAAGCGCGAGTTGCTTCTAATGCCTAAGTTGGTCCCGGCTGTTGTCTGGAGTCTATCACAAAGCTTGTAGGGAGGAATGTCACACCAGGTGTCTAACAGCACCGGGTCCCTCACACCCCGCTGTGTACTTGTATAGAAGTGCTTTAACTATTCACAATATCATCCCAATTAAGCAAAATCACCAAACTTACACATGCCAACGACGAAGGTTCCACATGACTAATAATACTTACTGTACTATAAAATATTTCTATTTAACGGTTAAGTACGACGTGGTATATCCATTACTCCCCCAACCGTCCGTAAGGCCCGGGAACCAGCTGCCGGTGTGTGGGTCCCTAGGCCTTGATGAAGGCCTTAGCGGCCTTGACGATGCCAGCCGCGTCCAGGCCGTACAAGCCGAGCAGCTCCTCCGGGGTGCCGGACCGGGGCACTGAAGTAACGCCCACAATCTTCACCCGGATGTCAGCACGCTCACTGACCGCAGAGCTCACCGCCTCACCCAGCCCGCCTGCAGAGACACGACATGGCTGTAGTAGGGGGAGGTGGAAAGAGAGGAGAGCAAAAAGTGGGAGAGGTGGAGGGTTTTTTGGGTTCTTTAAAAAAAATAAAGGCACAGCATAGCAGTTAGGGCGTCTGGCGTTGGGGGTTCAAGGGCATAGTTCTAAAACAGTAGGAAGTGTCTGAACATAGATGAGAATGGCCTGACAACTTTAATTTTTTTTTAAATCAGGACGTCAGAGGTGGGGGGAGGGGGGGGTGTACAAACCAGGAATGGTAAAAAAATGTTAACCATATCCGGGAAAAAAAAAATTGGCCAGATCAGTATAGGTGGAGATGTGTAGGTGCGACAAAGACATGGCAAATGAGATGTCAGTATGTGTAAACCTCATGTCAGTATATGTAAATCCCAGGCCAGTGCAACAAATGAGTTGTCAGTATGTGGAAATCCCAGGTCAGTGCAACAAATGAGACGTCAGTATGTGTAACTCTCAGGTCCGTGCAACAATGGACATTGGGATTTTAGTTTAATATTAAAAAGAGTAAAGTGCTAATAAAAACACGACAAACCAAATAATTACCAAACACATAAATACAAAAATATAAGCATTTAAATACAAAAGTAAACATCTAGCTAGATCTTTAAAAACAATTAAACAAGAATTTTTTTAGTTAAAAAAAAAAACTTAGTGTTTGTACCAAGGCAGGAATAAAAATCCTACTTTTGTGCACAAAAACGTTTTCCTTCCATTCAAAACAAACAATAAATATAGAGATTAAAGTTTGTTTTTCTTTTAATTCCCCGAGGCTGTGTAAAAAAAACACGGAAATCAACTTAAAAACGGAAATTTCTTGAATAAGAAATGTAAGCAAAATCAGACATTCGTCCAAAAATTATTGAAAATCTTAATTTATCTGACAACTACGTGAATATCCAACGAGAGTCGGATTATCCGACCCGACTCTGTACAAACACTTATCGAACAAAATAGCGAGGCTGCGTACCCTGCAGGTAGTGGTCCTCCACTGTGAGGATCTTGCCTCCCGTCGCCTGTGCGCAGTGTACGAGCGTGTCAGCGTCGATGGGCTTCACGGTGAAGGGGTCCACGACTCGCAGGTGGATGCCCTCCGCTTCCAGCTGGTCGGCCGCCTTCAGGGCAGCCACTAGGGTCACACCGGCACCTACCACCGTCAGCTGGTCCTTGTCAGACTCACGCACGATCTGCGCAATGTGCAACGTGGGGTCAATGTCAGAATATGTGGGTGGGTGTCCAGTGTCAGTCCAGCGCAGAACGTGGGGGGCGGGGGGTCACGGAACGCGGGGGCCAGTGTCGACAGAAAATGGGGGTGGGGGGTGCGGGGGGGAGGGGGCACAGAACGTGGGTCCCGTGTCGGCACATGGCTGAACAGGGTGGTCAGTGTCAGAATTCTGCACAACAATCACAGCATTGTGTGATCAAACAAAGGTATAAAACTCAGCATCCACCAAACCCCACACTCACTAAGGTCACTCACCGTATCAAACAAATACTGCCACCACATCCATGGGTTAATAATACAATAACACCGTCCCCTAGCAAAACATTAAATAACCCCCGAGAATGGAGACATGAAACCACGCATCTCAACTCGCTCCAGAATGGGGTCATGTATTAGGACAATAGAACACCCCCACATTAAAGTTGCATAGTCCGATGGTTTTGAGTTTCTGTCATTTTCTCCGATAGATATATTAGATTGGTCACTATAATCTACCTGACTTTAGTTTGAAGTAACTGATTTTAAATGTCTAAGTTTTGAGATATTTGAAGTGCAATGGTGCAAAATTAGTTTTGGCATGCATACCATAGGCTTTAGCAGTAACAGGTTCTATTAAATTGTACCAGTATTCCCTTATATGTGGTGACAAATGTTTAATAAATGCACCAGTATCTAAGTTAGATTTGTAGAATCAAATCTAGGTAATTGTTTTGGTTTTGGAAATTTGATGTTTTCTTCGGACTATGCAACTTTAAGATACCCAACATTGGCGCTACAGCCTGAACACACTAATCACCACTGCCACGACTCAATAAAGTCATCCCATTAACTTCCACACTGCGTCTCATTTGCTTAGTTCCATTCTCTACAAAACAGTGCAAATATACAGAATTTATCCAGAATTGCGTATGACATGAGGCCTTGCGTGGCCTTGTGGTCTCACCTTGGCCTTTCCAATAACAAACTCCTCATCGTTGTCATAGAGGACTGGCATGTTGGGGCGCGAAGAGCGGATGAAGCAGATGCCTTTGGTGTTGGCGGCCAGCTCGACAGCGCGCTCCATCGACACTGCCTCAGACGGGTAGAAGACGGTGCACCCTGGCACAGCGCGGAACATCGCAAGGTCCTCGAGCGCCATTTGGGACGGCCCGTCCGCACCTGGGTGTCAGCAAGGTTAAAGACATTGGTTGGTTGTTGCAGTTTTACGTCCTGGCAACATCTACGATCATATCAGGAGTACCGACTTGTGACTTTATAGTGCTGTCCCACTGGGAAATCAGGCCACCTACACCATGACCTGATATCCTACTCAGTCACATTATCCTGATACTGAGCTAACCAGTACTTGCTCTATCCTAATAATGCCGAGCACCAGTCTAGGAAGTGACACATATCAATCTTAAAGTCATTGGTTTGACTCGACCGGGAACCGAACTGCCGGGTATTCATACGCGAGGCTCACGGTCTGCCGATTAGGACACCGCGTCCAGTGGGTTTAAAGAGGCACAGCCCCAACCAAAGCATTCTCGAAAACAAAACACTCAGCGAGATTTGAGCATACATATACAACTTAGATACAGATACATTCATTGAGAAATTATATGCTGCGGGAAACCGAGATGAACGTGGTCTCCGTAAAAAAAAATTTAATCATGATTTCCCTCACCATATATTTTTTTCAAATTCTAAATTCCAAGTAGGAATTCTCTAATTTCAGATTTAATTGAATTGTCTATGACCAAATGAACACTTAGCTTTAGCAGCACAACTCACCAATGGACACGCCGCAGTGGGATCCAGTGAAGTTGACGTTGGTCTGTGACACTGCCCCCATGCGGATCTGGTCGAAGGCACGAGACAGAAAAGCGGCGAAGGTGCTCACGAAGGCCACCGAGCGGTCACGACATGCAGCACCGATGGCAACCCCAGTCAGATTCTGCTCAGCAATGAAGCACTCCACATAGCGGTCCGGACACACGGCCTGAGGAACCAATGAGGTACTTGTCACGCCAGTAGATTATTGCATCCCAAACACGGAGATAAATTATCACCCTGTTCATAACGGATAAGTGTGTTAACACTTGTTTTCACCGATGGTAGTGACAAGCTTCATTTTTTGTAAGCCATTAGTTTAGTTGGGAAGCCTGCACCTATTCGGCCACCACGTCCAGACAACATATATGTAGGTGAGGCTTTACTTGATTAGGGCAGTCATTGTACATGTAGGTGAGGCTTTACTTGATTAGGCCAGTCAATATACATGTAGGTGAGGCTTTACTTGATTAGGCCAGTCAATATACATGTAGGTGAGGCTTTACTTGATTAGGCCAGTCAATATACATGTAGGTGAGGCTTTACTTGATTAGGCCAGTCAATAGACATGTAGGTGAGGCTTTACTTGATTAGGCCAGTCAATATACATGTAGGTGAGGCTTTACTTGATTAGGTCAGTCAATAGACATGTAGGTGAGGCTTTACTTGATTAGGCCAGTCAATATACATGTAGGTGAGGCTTTACTTGATTAGGCCAGTCATTATACATGTAGGTGAGGCTTTACTTGATTAGGCCAGTCAATATACATGTAGGTGAGGCTTTACTTGATTAGGCCAGTCATTATACATGTAGGTGAGGCTTTACTTGATTAGGCCAGTCAATATACATGTAGGTGAGGCTTTAATTGATTAGGCCAGTCAATATACATGTAGGTGAGGCTTTACTTGATTAGGCCAGTCAATATACATGTAGGTGAGGCTTTACTTGATTAGGTCAGTCAATATACATGTAGGTGAGGCTTTACTTGATTAGGCCAGTCAATATACATGTAGATGAGGCTTTAATTGATTAGGCCAGTCAATATACATGTAGGTGAGGCTTTACTTGATTAGGCCAGTCAATATACATGTAGGTGAGGCTTTACTTGATTAGGCCAGTCAATATACATGTAGGTGAGGCTTTACTTGATTAGGCCAGTCAATATACATGTAGGTGAGGCTTTAATTGATTAGGCCAGTCATTATACATGTAGGTGAGGCTTTACTTGATTAGGCCAGTCAATATACATGTAGGTCAGGCTGGCTTTGATTAGGCCAGTCAATATACATGTAGGTGAGGCTTTACTTGATTAGGTCAGTCAATATACATGTAGGTGAGGCTTTACTTGATTAGGCCAGTCAATATACATGTAGGTGAGGCTTTAATTGATTAGGCCAGTCAATATACATGTAGGTGAGGCTTTAATTGATTAGGCCAGTCAATATACATGTAGGTGAGGCTTTAATTGATTAGGCCAGTCAATATACATGTAGGTGAGGCTTTACTTGATTAGGTCAGTCAATAGACATGTAGGTGAGGCTTTACTTGATTAGGCCAGTCATTAGACATGTAGGTGAGGCTTTACTTGATTAGGCCAGTCAATATACATGTAGGTGAGGCTTTACTTGATTAGGCCAGTCAATATACATGTAGGTGAGGCTTTACTTGATTAGGCCAGTCAATATACATGTAGGTGAGGCTTTACTTGATTAGGCCAGTCAATATACATGTAGGTGAGGCTTTACTTGATTAGGCCAGTCAATATACATGTAGGTGAGGCTTTACTTGATTAGGCCAGTCAATATACATGTAGGTGAGGCTTTACTTGATTAGGCCAGTCATTAGACATGTAGGTGAGGCTTTACTTGATTAGGCCAGTCAATATACATGTAGGTGAGGCTTTACTTGATTAGGCCAGTCAATATACATGTAGGTGAGGCTTTACTTGATTAGGCCAGTCAATATACATGTATGTGAGGCTTTACTTGATTAGGCCAGTCATTAGACATGTAGGTGAGGCTTTACTTGATTAGGCCAGTCAATATACATGTAGGTGAGGCTTTATGTTTATTAGCACATCTGATAATTGTTAGCTCTAGCGGAGTGAAGACAAGGCCTTCGAAGATTGACACTTGGTGCTAGTCAGACACTTGTTGTAATTAGGATAGGTTGGTTGTGGGAGTTTTACATCATGGCAACATGTTAGGTCATTTCAGGACGGCAACTACGATAGGACAAGGGCTGATTGGCTCACTACAGGAATGTGATTGAGTGGGATATTATATCATGGAATCAGGGAAATGGGAAGCACTATAAAGCTGTCCCGGGTGCACTGTCGCAAGCCAATACTTAATACTGATGCTAATCAAATCTAAGACTTTCTAACCTGCCTTTACAAAAAACTAAAGCTATCTTTGAGGCGTACCTTGAACTTGTCGGCGTACGTCGAGTTCTTGGTGTCCCCGTCCATGGCGATCACACGGGGGTTTGCCTTCCCAAGCTTCGCCAAGGCAACGCCGTACGCAAAGCGAGGGGCCACCTGAAACGTCGAGTGGGGGCGGGGTGAATTGAAAGCCAAACTAAAACCTCAATTAAGTGCAACATAAATCTCAAAACAGGAAATAGTTATATTCTTTGTAAAAGAAAACAAATCTGTACATTTCCAAAATGAATTTGCGTGCAAAATTTTTATTTTGCGTATTAGCGTACTCTGATTTAAAACTATGAAATATGCAAAGATGGTCTGGGTAGGCAGGCAAGCAAGCCTGCTATTGTTTCAGTTGAACTCAGCCAGAGATTCAATCCACAATCTCCTGAATATGTGAAGAGTACCAGGCTTAACACAAAATTTAAAATTGCATTTCGTTTCCTTAGAAATAAAAAAAGTAATGCCTCCTAGAGCACATTGATTTTTATCGGCTACTGGACATCAAATATATGGCCATTCTGACATTTCTTTTGGAGGAAACTCTGCTGCCACATAGGTTACTCTTTCCGATAAGCAGCAAGGGGTCGTTTTTATGCACTTTTCCACAGACTGGACAGCACATACCACAGCCTTTGATGAACCAGTTGTGGACCACTGGTTGGAATGGATAATAGCACAAACTGCAAATGGATCCACTGAGGAGGAGCAGGATCGATAGGATGATCAACACCTTCATAGGTGGACACGCTACCACCTGAGCTACGTCCCGCTCCCTCCTTAGAAATCAGTGCAAACGCAGAGATTTTTCGATCGTTAATCCATGTATTGAAAATATAGCTTTGAAATAACACATTATTCAACTTATATTTAAATGTACGATGGAGACATTTAAACCGCAGAAAGTTGCAAACAGCCAACAGTTCATTTCAAAACGAGCTTGATGTTGGTGCTCAGTTCGCTTATGGTGTACGGGTTCCCTCCATCCCCTCCTGAGGTCACCCTGAGGTCAGCAGGTATCCTCACCATGTCGCCCTTCTTGTACTTGGGCGGTTCAGACAGCTTCATGTTCGAAATGTTGGTTGCGGCCAGTTCGGTGGCCGGAGCAGGGATGCTCAGCGCGTGCAGGTCCTTGTTGACAATCTTCGCTTGAATGTCGGCGATCACACTCTCCGCCTTAGCACCTAGCGGCTTACCATGGAAGTTCTCCTTGTCCGAAATATCTGCACACGAAAGGTACCAAGTGGCGAGTCAACACGCAGACTGGATACATTGCATGCCACACGCACAGAGGAGCAATGCGATGCACCATTAAGATACCCTGGTAGCATGATATCCTACTCAGTCACATATGACACTAAGCCTACAAGGCCTCGGTCTGATCTTAGTAAAGCCAAGCAGCAGGTGAGAAATTATTGCTACGTTATTGATCAATACTGTACCCAAGTGACAAGTTGGAGACTACCTCATCAAATCCGGGGAGCGTTTTCACTTTGAGCGATGGAGTAATACCCATTCGACTCTTGTCAATTAAAACTGTGTAAAGGTCATTTCCACACCAGTGTACATGTAGCAGACAAGCAGAGATGAAAGTCACTATTGACAAAACAGCAGAAATCAACTTCTGGTTTAAAATGTCTACGTTTCTCTGGCAATGCTTAGACAATAAAGCCCTATTAAAATATTACGCAACACTATTTTTTGTCAAAATTAGGACAACCCCTGCAACGCTAGACTATACACACCACATAATGCTTGGACCTAAACCCCCAAACCCCCTAAGCACTACGTGATATTTGAATGGGCCCTAAGGTAGGGGGGGGGGCACTGTCCACATTAGTGAAACCTGTAGAAGTCAACTAAAGCACAGAGCTCATCGATACCAGCACCAGATCCGACACCTACCTTGGAATCCCATGCCCTTGAAGGTCTTGGCGACAATCGCTGTCGGCTTTCCGCTCACCTGACTCCCGCTGTGGAAGGCCTTCGCCAGCGCCTCCACATCGTGACCGTCAACCACGAGTGTGTTCCAGCTGCAACAGTCAGCGCACCCCAGTCAACAACGGGTAAAGGGCAGTCACAGCGGGCTCACACAAAAACACCGCTTCTTGCTTCCGTTAATATTTAAAATGGAAATGGAAGGATCTACTAGCATCTATTGCTTACACCGCAGTCACACTAGGCTTGCAACCACTTGCGACAAAAAAGAAGACAGGCGGTCGCTAGTGGTTGTAAAAAGGACTATTTGACCGCCGATCACTTTTCTTCATTTTGGTAGCAAGAGAGTTGCAGGTGTTGCACCAAAAACCACATTGCGACCAAATAGTCGCAGACCTACTGACTGGTATTAGCCATGACTGAGTTGGCAGACTGTATGTAAGCATGTACACTTATTTACATTTACTTATAGTGGTAGGGCATTTGGGTGAGCATCCACACCCTAAGGGGTCATCTAGTCGGTCTAGCTGACGAATCGTTAGAGTACCAGTAGAAACGCACATAATTATTTTAATTCAAGAGGATACGTGGTAATGGGTATTCAATTAAAAATTAGACAGACGAGAGCTAGTTTAGATACACGAGCAATCAAAAGGCTTTCTTTTTCATTCAACATTTTCTTTAAATATATATATTTTATTTGGCTGAATAATTCTGCTATCAACGCAGGGACACCGTCTTTTCGACAGCTTACACAAGAACCCAATCAAACTGCAGTGTACCATCGTTTAAAAGGCAGCTTGACATGGCAATACCAGACAAACCTCAGATTCCAGGATACACGCAGCGAACACCAGCAGATTTAAATTCAATGCTCCACACAGCAAAATGCTCCACACAGCAAAACAGAACAGAGCATCCACACCACACGTAGTGGGCTCTGATGGTGGAGTCTCCGACTTGGCCTGAGCATACAGCTCAGACACGCTAATCTAAGTATACGTTAATTATATATTTATGTGAAATTATTGGAAGACCTAACACCAGCTCGGACTCAATGCACAAACTTGGATTATTTTCAGTAGGACCACACGATAGAAATGGACTGCACAAAAGAACAGGTGTAATCAGAATAGAGGTGGCCATTGTAACAATGACACCGTAATTAACAGCATTGTATGTGTCGAGACAGCAGAGGTAGTTGTGCGGTCGTGCCATACAATAGTGCTACTTTCTGTTTGTTGTTTTATGTACTAGCAACATCTAAGGTCATACCAGGACGGGTACCGACTTCTGACCGCGCACTCATGGTGACTTTATAGTGCTGCCCCACTGGGACAGAAGGCTGTCAGCACTGTGATAGGACATCCCACTCAGTCACATTATCCTGACACTGAGCCAACCAGTCCTTGCCCGATACTAACAATGCCGAGCGCCAGGCTAGGAATCAACAAGTATCAATTTGTAAGTCATTGGTTTGACTTGACCAGGATTCGAACCCACAAACCCACGGGTTCCGATCTCCCAAAACAGGAGACGGGACGCTCTACTCATGCGGCCACCCCGTCTGGTCCCTACTTTCTGACCTCTGGTGTGATGGGTGTTCGCGTGAGGAACCTCAGGATTAGTCACTGAATGGGGGTGGGGGGGGGGGTGGAAATCGAGTTACTACAGCGGGTAGGGAGTCTGAGCTTAGGGCAGGGGCTACATTTGAAATAACCCAGCAACTGTGAAGTTTAACAGAAGTAAATTGAACATAACATTGTAATTACATTAAAATTAAATGAGCCAATAAAATAACCACTTACCCAGTGTGAAACTAAAATAGTTTGGGATAGCAATGTGAAAAGATGACAAACATTGACAAGTGGGGATGGAGTTGAGTGGCTGACAGTGATTCATTAATCAACAACAGAGGCTATATTCTTGTGTTGTTTTACGTCCTAACAACATCTAAGGTCACATCAGAACGGAAGGCTATAATCACCGAGAGAAATGAGAGTCCCATTTCACACATCAATATTTTTAATCTAATCACTTTCCATGTCTTTAACAAGAATTAAAGTGATTAATTAAAACCACATTTGGATTTGGCAAAATAAGAGAAAGAAGCTCGTTTTATTTAACGATGCCTCTAGAGCACAGCTATCAACGGCTATTGGATGTCAAACATATGGCCATTCTGACATTTCTTTGAAGGAAACCCGCTGCCGCCACATAGGCTATTCTTTCCGATAAGCAGCATGAGGTCTTTTATATGCACTTTTGCACAGAGAGGAGAGCATATACCACAGCCTTTGATGAACAAGTTGTGGACCACTGGTTGGAACGGAAAATAGCCCAAACTCAAAATAAAAGAAACCCTTACCCGAAAGCCTCCAGGCGGTTCTTGTACGTGTCCAGGTCGTGCTGGTAGGCGGTCGGCTCACTCTGCCCGAGCCGGTTCACATCAAAGATGGCCACCAGGTTGTCGAGCTTGTAATGGCTGGAGAAGGCGAGCGCCTCCCACACAGAGCCCTCCGCACTCTCACCGTCCCCAAGCAGGCAGTACACCCGGTAACTAGCCGCAAAGATGGTCAAAGGTGGCACTCAGTCCTACACTCGCAACTAACTTTCGGCACACGCACACGTATATATAATATAGCACTTTCCAGGCTAACGTCACCAAAATGTCAGGACTGTACCAAGATAAAAGTAACAAACTTTGTTTTCTATTATGGCGATCATATCGCTTAGCTTAAGATTGCGGCCAAATCTTTCTCGCATCGCAAGATATATTTGATACATACGTTATTTTTTTAAAAGACATTTTAGGCATTTATATTTTATAACAAAATTACCATTTTCAATGGTTTTCCAGACCACAAGATGCTTTGAAGCACTTGAATACTATATTTTACTAGGGTTTTCCAGGCGCATGCGATATAAACAAGGAAAAAAGGGCAGAGATAACCCAATTATATACAGATAAGCACAACCACACCTAATTAGGTAAAAGTGGAAATTCATAGAAAGCCATTCGACATCGAGAAATTGACATGACACAGTATTTCACTGCAGTGCACATTACCTCCCCCCCCCCCCCTATCTGTTGCACTGTGCAAATAGGCATGACTGCATCATTACAGGATGACGCATCCGTACTAAATGTACATATTAAAGACATGTACGATAAAGTGTACGCTATCAGTTCTCAATAGCAAGCCATAAGGAATTGCTCCGAGTTCTTAAATAGCCTGATCTACGGGCTAGAAATGGCGGCTTAACCAACAATTGAACGAGCACACTAGGCCCTCACTGCGCCAGTCAGTACGCGAGTAGCAGTACTCACTCGGCCTTGTCCAGGTTCTTGCCGACCCAGGCCATGCCGGCCGCACAGCTCAGACCCTGCCCCAGCGAACCGGTCGCCACGTCGATGAAGTTCAGCCTCTGAATGAATGCAAACAAGACAGGGTTACCGGCTCGTCATGAACCAACATGGCCGCTCCACTCCTCAAACAGCAACCGGAGAAGAAGCTTTAATCAAAGGAATGTGGGACTAATAAATAGGTCTATAGAAATTAAATTAATTTAATTTTTGGTTGGTTGGTTGTTGGAGTTTTACATCCTGGCAACATCTAAGGTCATATCAGGATGGGCATCGACTTGTGAAGGCACACTCATGGCAACTTCATAGTGCTACCCCACTGGGAAAGCAGGCCACTGACACCATGACACGATAACCCACTCGGTCAAATTATCCTGACAGTGAGCTAACCATTCCTTGCCCTATCCTATTAATGTCGAGCGCAGCCTACAAAGCGACAAGTATCAATTTTAAAGCCACTGGTTTGACTCGACCAGGAACCAAACTCCTGGCCTTCCACAGATGAGGCCCATGCTCTACCAATTAGGCCACCGCGCCCGGTCCCCACAGCCACCCGAGAAGCTTTAATCAAGGGGACATGGGACTACAGAAATTAAATTAATTTTCTTTTTGGTAAATTAGCGACCAAGACATAGCTCAGTTCCGTTTTTTTAGAACATATTGAATGGAAAGAAAAAATACCAGTAATTTACGTTCTCAAAGAAATAATGAACGCAGTGTCGTCGCATAGTAGTGAGCACAAGCTAACAAAAAATAAGGACACCATTCATTATCAGTGTAACCAGCCGTATGAAATTTAAATAAAATATCTCCTACTTAACAAATATAACAAACTGACTCGCAAGAAAAGCTTGTCATAAAAAAAAAAACACAACCCATAATCATAAGTAATGTATAAATTTGTTTGTACATTAGTTGATTAAGCAGGAGAAATATCTATCACAGACAATTGGTCTTCCTCATTTCACTTCTTTCCCTATCCTAGTAATGCTGATGTCCAGACTAGCTAGCGACAAGTATACATTTTTAAGTTATTTGTTTGACTCCGACATCCGGAAAAATCTGCACCAACATTTTGATATACTTGTGCACTTGCGACAGGTGGGACACTGAAGGCGGGTCTTACCGGTGTGGGGTGCCCCTCCAGGTCGCTGCTGATCTTGCGGAGGTTGAGGAGGTCACTGCTGGGGAAGAGGCCGGCCTCTGCCCACACGCCATACAGGGCCGGGCATGCATGGCCCTGAGAAAGAAAGTAAAGCTTGTTTTATTTAACGACGCCTCTAGAGCACATTGATTTTCATATCATCGGCTATTGGACTTAAAACATATGGTCATTCTGACATTTCTTTGGATGAAACTCGCTGATGCCACATAGGCTACTCTTTCTGATAAGCAGCAAGGGATCTTTTATATGCACTTTCCCACAGACAGGAGAGCACATACCACAGCCTTTGATGAACCAGTTGTGCACCACTGGTTTGAACGGAAAATAACCCAAACTACAAATGTATCCACTGAGCAAGATCGATAGTATACCGACACCTTCACAGGTGGACACGCTACCGCCTGAGCTACATCCCAACCCGCTCCTGGCAAAGAAACACACACATCAGCACAAGTTGTTACTGGATACTGTGATCTTTAGAATGTCAAATAACGCAAGCACCAGATGTAAGAAAAGCAACAGTTCTCCAACATTTGAAACCCATCACCAAGAGTCACGTGTTTATGGTAGTCATGAAAATGGGAAACATTGCATATAGAGCAGGATTCAAACCCAAACTTCATGTCATTCCAGAGCTAGTATGCTAACCATTACACTACCTAGGCTCCCTGAAGCAATCACCATATCCACACCTGCCTGTCTATGTGGCTCCTTGCTTTAGGTCAGTGCACAGTGCAGCAATTCTCACATGCATATCCTTGTAGTATGTTAACCAACTTGTAAATGTCATTTCGTAGCCTTACTATACAGTCGTGCTAATGAAGGTGCTGTATTAAATGTACATCATGAATATAGTTCCATAGCAAATAATGCAATGGAAAAAAAGGGCAATACATTAAAAATATATATATTTAACCAATATTTTTTAAGACAAATTCAAACCTACGCAATAGTCTAAATGGGGAGTCGGACATTGACAAATTCAAATGGACATAGAGAAGCAACTGGGCTATCAGTTGTGTGTTGTGTTTAAGTCTAGCAACATCAGGTCATACGGACAGGCACCGACTTGTGACAGTGTGCATCATGCGACTTTATAGGCTGCCCACTAGGACACCAGACGTGCGATATCCACTCATCATTATCCTGACACTGAGCCAACCAGTCCTTGCCCTATCCCAATATCGAGCACCAGGCTAGGAAGCGACAAGTATCAATTTTAAAGTCATTGGTTTGACTCGACCAGGTTCGAACCCACGATCTACCAACACGGGAGACGAACGCTCTAACTCATTCGGCCATCCTGTCTGGTCAAAGCGCTGTGTGTAAACGGCATATTAAACCGACATGACCCAGTTCAGACGGCGACCACTCCCAGACTAAGTTGCTACTTAGTGCCCAGCCTGCTGAGATAGCCAGAGATCGCTACTTAGTGCCCAGCCTGCTGAGATAGCCAGAGATCGCTACTTAGTGCCCAGCCTGCTGAGATAGCCAGAGATCAACTAGTGCCCAACATTGTAATAAGGCGCGGGTTCTGTGGTTACCACACCGCAGGCGTGAACTTGCACACCCTGTGTAAACGGAGCCATTACCGTAAACCCCCAACTACAAGCCCCCACTACATGGATGAGAGTGGTTTCAAGCAACAGAAAAAGCGGAAATCAAGCTGAGATTATTATCCTGACAGCAAATTTCCGTTTACACCTATATAAAAAATGCCCCCAGGCTGTGAAAAATCCCCGGATATCCGCTTAAAATCAGGAAAATATCATCCCTGGACTAATAGGCGGAAGTAGCACACAGAGTTGATTAAGTCGGTTGGGTTGTTAACGGAGCTTCTTAAGCATGTTATTTTGGTGGCGAAAACCCCAAATATACAGGCATGTGTCTTTGAAATTATGAATGGTTGTCACGCGAAGCATGGAGATGAGGAAGGAACAACAATAATAACAAAATTGACAAAAATAGATGATCGATTCACGGAGTTCTCTTACTTGTTTACAGCAACAACCATCGTAAACATGAACATATCGCTCGTAGATCGGAGTAAAGTTAACATGTTTGTTTTACGGTCTAATATTTGGTGTCAATTGGTACTTAGATGCAAGTGAACACGCGTCAGAAAAAAACACGGCATCAGATTATACAACAATAAATTTATTAAGCTGATTATAATAGGGCATTCTAGTTTGAAGTATCCAATTTTAAAGGTTAGCTTTGCAGACCTTTTAAGTGAAAACATGGCAATTTAATTTCGACTTGGTATTTTTTGTGTGCAGCAATAAATGTTTAATGAGTGCGCCAGTATCCAACTTGAATATGTAGCACTAGGTAAGCTCTTTGGTTTAGAAAACCAATTTGTCTTTTTATATTGGCAATGAGAACAGAAAGCTGGAAAACACCATATACGAAACCACCTTACACAAAGCTGGAGTGGTTAATTTGTTATACGGAACCATCTTACACAAAGCTGGAGTGGTTAATTTGTTATACGGAACCATCTTACACAAAGCTGGAGTAGGTTAATTTGTTATACGAAACCACCTTACACAAAGCTGGAGTGGTTAATTTGTTATACGGAACCACCTTACACAAAGCTGGAGTAGGTTAATTTGTTATACGAAACCACCTTACACAAAGCTGGGGTGGTTAGTTCATGACTCAACATTAAATATAACCCATACAACAAAAACGTCGGAATATTTAAATGTACCCAACGTACTGTAAAACCCAGCCTCACCGCCAACACATCCTTATTCGCTGTACAACTCACAGGCCAAGGTTCACAACACCTAGATTTACACCAATATCTTATGTAGTGTATACACTTTAAATGCCCTCAACCACAATGCTTTTGAAGCAAAGATACATAATTCGATTTTTAGAATACAAAATCAACTAACATGTCATTACCACGATAGAAAACATGTTATATATAACTATGAAATAACGTATGGGTGCTACTGCTTAAAAATGTACTGCCATATATTCACACCCCCATGCAGAGACTTGCGAGACTGACACACTTGCGAGGCTATGAGACAAGACTCGCAACACTCTGACAGACTCGCAAGACTGAGACAGGCTTGCGAGACTACCTCACCTTGGACATGACGAAGCGGTCATTGGCAGGCGCCCGGGGCTCCTTGATGGTGTACTTCATCGTGTTGAAGAAGAGCACAGACAGGATCTCCGCACACGATGCGCATGATGTTGGATGCCTGCGAAGGAACGCACAGAAGAGTCACGTCGACGCACAGGTCACACATGCAGTCACAGGGGGTTTTAGGTCCTGGCAACACCTGTCATCTTATAAGGACGAGTATCAACTTGTGAGTGTACGCAAATGGCAGGTTTATACCCAGCGATGAAAGTGGTCATGGAGGGAAAAAACTTGGAAATTGGTGAGTGGACATTTCTAATGATGGTGAGATCCAATGATTGGTGATAGGCATGGTGTAAAAACTGAGCACACAATATGAAACCCGACTTCCGCCTATTTCCCACGATTTTCTGACATTGGTGAATTTCAACGTTTTCAGGAAAATCCACTGCTTGCCTTATTTGTTTTGGTTTGGTTTTACGTCCTAGCAACACCTATGATCAGGATGGTCCACTTCCTGATCCTTACTGACCAACTTTTGTCATTTCCTAGTCAACAATCACCAGAAATCGTGGGAATTGCGAGAAAACCCAGGGATCGTTCATCCCTGTGTAAAGGCTAGGGCTCAAATCTGTGGTTGTGTAGGCAGGCTACAGTGAAATCAATACAGACAAAGAGAAAGGAAGAGTATAAAGTGTAAAGAAGGAGAGAGTGTCAAGCCCTGTGGTTTATTATTTATATGGTTACCAGGGGCATAGCTAGGCATACGTCCACATCGTTTTGTCAAAAAAAAATTTAATTAACAAATAATAAAGAGAGAGAAAGAGAGAAAGAGAGGCATGTAGTAGTCCGGAGTGTCAAAAACTCAAGTCTAAAATGTGTAAAATCCGCCAGCTTAAGCTTAAGTGGCCCCCTAAACCCCCTGCCGACAATTAGGCGGACACATCGTTAAAGGTCTAGCTAAGCCCCTGGTTACATGGGTTCATTGTAGAGTACCACCCCACCCCTTTCCTCGAATGGGAAACAGCATTCTTGGCCCTACCAATAGGGATCCAGCATTCCTGGTCCCCACCACCACCAACCAATGCTATTAAATTAAAGGGGTGTCATGACGGGACCAGCACTTTTTGCCGTTATCGACAGAGATTTGTTATTAACAGAGGCTGTTATTGACAGTAGACTATTAACGATGGTTGTAATATTGGTTGAATTTTGATCAGATTTTGACCTTAGCCATGACTCCCACGTTTTGGCCCTGTGCATGCACGTGCACAAAAACATGCCATGTCATCAATTATTGCAGTTTATGTCACTTCCTGTTGGAGTTTCCATGTAAAACGTCACCAATCTGTCTGCTACGATGGTTTGTTTAGTCTGGAGTCTTCCCTTCCCTCATTATGACATTTCAGCTCTGAAATTTTTTTTTTTTATTGAGGCTGTATTTATACTGTCCATAGCATATAAGCCCGGGTACCCAGGCTTGTTTTCAATGCTGGCCAGTTGTAGTGTTGGTGTTATCTTACCACACAGTGGCTGCTGATAAGGTATTTGATTGCCTGCATTTCAGTAGCAGATAGATAATTGGTTGGTATGGTTAGTAGCCTATGTTAGTTTTTTTGGATTTTCTTGGTATATATGTTTTTATTTTTCTACTCTTATTACTACACTAGCCTACTCCTATTTACATATCATAGGCTTGTACGTAGCTGTGTGGTGTGTTATCTGGCTACTTTTGGCATGGTTACCTTCCATTGGGCATCCCGCTGGTGGGCCGTGACATATCACATGCCCCTTTGCAGTGCAGCTTACTGGGGGGTTTCCTAGCCTTATTTTGCACAGATATTTTTTGTAAGTTTTTAGGTCAGGAATTTGTCGTTCCTTTACCGTTTGGGCATTCCACAACTTGGCAGCCATTTCCAGCGTGCTTCTCTCATGAGCTTTTATTTGGCTTCTGGTCTGCTTTAGTAGTGGTGCATTATTTGCTCTAGTAGCCCTTTGTGGTTTTGTTAGAAGTTTAATGTTTTGACTATAGCTATATGCTAATGTTTTCAAATGAATTATTCTCCTATTTTCTAGTAGTTTCACTTTGGTTCTTTTGTGTATGTCATAGGTTGGGTGCAGCTTGTCTACTCTTAGACAGATTTTTAGGGCTCTGTTCTGCAGTGTTTGCAGTTTTTTTAGTAGTTCTTTTCTCGCACCCATGTAGTTTACATCTCCATAGTCAAAATAGGGGTGCATTGGGGGAATATTGAATTTGTAAATTGGCTGTCCCGTACGTTACAAATGTGACACGATCAATAAAAATTGCTTTAAATCAGCCAATTTCTGATTATTCCAGACTACCTCCTATTATTGATAACTGGTAAAACTAACAAACCATCTGCGCTGTCAATGTGACACCAAAGGTACGCACAGGACAGGTATGTTTACAGCGATATTGTCATGTAACTGTGCAATGTAAAAATCTAAAAGTAGTGAAAAATATCTTTGATATAATCTTGAAAACATAAAATCAAATTGAATTAACTGTGCTTGATAGTTTTCTTTATTTAATGCTTCAAAGATGGTGGGCACTGCAGTGCAAATTTATCGCTGCCACTTTTTGGTCAATTTTCCACTTTATTTAATTATTTGTCCGCCTTGTAGACTCTTTATGTGTCTGGTTTTGATACTAGTGTTTGCTTAGTATATTCCCTATAGGCATATGAACAAATGTTTTTCTGAAATTGTTTTGAAGAGTTTAGTGATTAATAATGAAGCGCAACCCAACGGGTCTCCAATCCTGGAGAACTACTCACTTATAACATAATTATAATTTATAGTGCTAAGCAAGCCACTGGAATATCGCTCGGCCAGTAACCTGAGTCAATATCCCCACTCACTCAGGGTGGTTGTTGGAGTTTTATGCCCTAGCAACATCTAAGGTCATATCAGGACAGACATCGACATGACAGTGCGCACTCATGTCGACTTTATAGTGCTCCACCACTGGGAAATCAAACCATGGGCACCATGACCAGATATCCCACTCAGTCACATTATCCTGACACCGAGCTAACCAGTCCTCGCCATATCCTATTATTGGAGAGCGCCAGGGTAGGAAGCAGCGAGTATCAATTTTAAAGTCATTGAAATTGACTTGACCGGGAACCGAACTCCCAACCTTCCGCATGCGAGGCCCACGCTCTACCAATTAGGCCAGTGCGTCTGGTCCACAGAGAGCAGGGGATTCCTGGAATAAATGTTGCATCCAAAACAAACCATGGGTAACCGACTAAAATATGTGACGGGCTATCACAGCACTCTCGTCTATATTTCAGGTACAACACATGCCAGATTATAACAATGCAAGATACATGACTTAAATACTAAATCACCATTTGGTAGTCAAAAGGCAACATGGTGGCATCTACTGCTTAGTGTTAGCAACCTCAGGCACACAAACAATTTTGTTGGTTTTACGTCCTAGCAACATATAAGGGCCGAAACAAGTGAGCGCACTTCTTGTTGCAACCAGGGTTAAATCAAAGTTGTATATTCTGATGGTATTTTAATTTCTGCTACACTTTCCATTTACTTTTTCTACACGCGGATGTGCTTCCTTCTCCCTGGCCTATGAGTAGCCAGAGGTAAAAAATATATATATATGGGTTGTTGGTGCCCTAGTGGGATGGGATGTAAATAGACATAGTGGTGCTGGCAGGTCTTCTGCTGGGGTAGGGGTCACCACACTCAAAAGGTCAAGGTTGGTGGTGGCCAAGGGGGCCATACAGCTCCTGGTGGTGGGCACACCACTAGTATCCATGGAGACCATGAATGCTGGATTCCTATTGGTAGGACCAGGAATACTCGATTCCCATTGGGTGGAGGAGGTGGTATGATACTCTACAATGAAACCATTTAACTATATAAACAAACCAGAGGGCCGGACTCTTCTCTTATACTTTACTCTCTTCCTTTCTCTTTGTCTGTATTGTTTTCCTCATAGCCTATGTACACAGCCACAGATCCGAGCATTAGATTCCGCACAGTGATGTAATTTGCCAGAAAAGCTTTCATTGAACTTTGAAGTAAGGAACTTTATCAATAGGTATATGTGATGGTCTGAAAGGATTCCTAAAGATTAAAAGAATTGTCGGGTAAAATTATTTACAGTCGACAACTTTCTGCATACTTGTTCACGCAATAGGAATGGGGAGTGGCCAGACCATTGGGAGTGCCAGACCACACAGCCAGAGCCTGCCCTCTGAACCGTGACAGGTCAGCACTGCTTACAGTGTCTCGCCGTCTCAAGCGAAATAGCGAATGGTAGACAGGAAGTGTGAACACTTATTTGTCTCATTTTTGCTTGAGTGCAAGTAGATAAGCAACACAAGGAATAATTAGTAGCATGTGGTGAAATAGGGGTCAAATTTCCCTGGATCATCAGCCCATGCATTTTCTAATCCATTCTTGAATGAATTTATTGACTCGGCATCAATAACATTTTGTGGACGCTGTTCCATATATTTATGATCCTGTTTGAGAAAATGTGTTTTAAATACTTATGTCACTTCTTTTCCTTCTGTAGGAAAGGGTAGGAAGTTTCAATTTCCTAAGCCTTTGTTCATAGGGTAAATTCCTTTATAACTGCAACTAATTTCGTTGCACGTCTCTGAACCTTTTCGATCTCCAGAATATCTTTCTGAAAAATTGGGCTCCAAATTTGTGGACAGTATTCCAAAATTGGCCTAACAAGAGACTTAAATAGAATGAGAAATTTGTTCTTGTTGAGGCGATGGAAAGTTCTTTTAATTATTCCTACTCTCTGGTTAGCATTTGAGATGATAGTCCTCATGTGTTTCTGAAAGGAGAGTTGGGAGTCGAAGGTTACGCCCAAGTCCTTTTCATAGCTATCTGGTTGCAGGACAGTGTTCTTCATATTGTAGTGGTCTGCACTGACCTCTCAGGCAAGGAGCCGCATAGACAGGTAGGCGTGGGTAGTGTGTTGATATCAGGGAGCCTAGGTGGTGTAATGGTTAGCACACTGGCCTGGAATGCAAAGAGATGTGGGTTCGAGTCCCGCTCTAGACACAATATTTCCCATTTTCATCAACCCCACGACAATATTATCGGCATAATGAGGATTATTTTTCCCGTAACGAATAATTTTGCACTTCTTGTCATTGAAGGGCAATTGCCATTTCTCGGACCATTGTGCGAGTTTAAAAATATCCGCAAGCTATGCATACACCAGAGAGATCCAGCATTGGTAAAGGCATCTCAGTGTCTATATCATGAAACTTTAAGGAAAACGCCCTCCAGCCATGTACAATTACATGTTACATGTCACTTTTATTGTAGAAGTGGTCAGTCAGGGATGCGTGTAGGCCCCCACCCGCAAATTGGGCTTGATATTTAGGATGGGTTTTCGTGTGTGTGGAGGACTGGCGGGTATCCCATGTGGTGGTGGTGGTGGTGGTGGTGGTGGTGGTGGTGGTGGTGGTGGTGCCAGCTGTCACTGTCAGGGTCACCTTACTAGGTACAAGACCACCTACCTCTTCGAACTATAATTGATAGGATTTACAAAACTATTTTCACACCTGTATCCTCTTGACCTGTTCAATGAAAATATAGGATTTGTTTGTTTGTTTTACGTCCTAGCAACATCCAAGGTCATATCAGGACGAGTACCGACTTGTGAAAGTACGCACTCATGGTGATTTTAGTGCTGCCCCACTGGGAAATCAGGCCGCTGGCACCATGACCCGATATCCCACTCAGTCACATTATCCTGACACCGAGCTAACCAGCCCTTGCCATATACGAATAATGCCGAGCACCAGGCTAGGAAGCGACAAGTATAAATTTTTAAGTCATTGGTTTGACTCGACTGGGAACCAAACTCGCGAACTCCCGATTTTCCACACGCGAGGCCTGTGTTCTACTGATTCGGTCACCACGCCCGGTGAAAATATAGGAACATGCTTTTAGTTTTGATAACCTCATAGAGGCCACACCCTCACGGGCAGTGTAAGGCAGTGTAGTGCACTGTTTATCTTCCTCATACGGCTGTTACGACTAAAGTTGTAGTCGAATAAAATGTTTATTTGAGCAGTGAAAGGATCAATTGCCAACAGAGGATTTGGGGAAACTGCACATCCAGATTAATATTTCGACCAGTCAGATAGCAGAAGCCATTCTAACCCCAGCCATGCCCAAAAGAAATCACAGATCTCTTCATAAACAACACTTTCACACTGTAACAGCATATAAACATTTACTGCCTTATGAAGTTATGTTTGCATCGTGTGTGGTTACTTGATTAATCAGGATATTTCAAGCTCACACGGACCAGACTGGGTGGCTGAATGAGTTGAGTGTCCCTCCCATGTTTTGGGAAATCGGGGGATCTGAACCCATGAGATCGTGGGTTCGAACCCATGTCCAGTCAAACCAATGACTTAAAAATTGATACTTGTCACTTCCTAGCCTGGCACTCAGCATTACTAGGATAGGACAAGGACTGGTTCGCTCAGTGTCGGGATAATGTGACTGAGTGGGATATCATGTCATGGTGCTGGTGGCCTGATTTCCCAGTGGGGCGGCACTATAAAGTCGCCATGAGTGCACACTGTCACAAATCGGTACCCGTCCTGATATGACCTTAGATGTTGCTAGGATGTAAAACAAACTCAAGCTCACACAATTAGTCTTCCTCATTCCACTACATATCTTCCTCATTCTATTACAACCTTCCTCATTCCACATCCTATTCTACTTCTAGTAATGCCAAGCTCTAGGCTAGGTTGTGGTATGTAGACATTGTTAGGTCTTTGGTGGTGAGGCCGGCGCCGTCAGTTACTAGTGAGACACTCCAAACGTACATAAATTTACATATTGCCATACCCGTGGGAAAACTATACAGTATCAGTCCGAAATTCTCTTTCGGTTAGACGAGTGGACATAGAGCAGGACCTGATCCCTGACCTACTCTACCTACCTAACCAGGGATGAAAGTGCTCTCCGGAGGGGAACAAAGCGGAAATGCAGATGTTCTCCCATAGGCTTAGCATTGTCAGGGAATTCCGGAGGTCGGGTATCATATATATTGGTATACGCTGATAGTGCTGCGGCATTTGAAGCATGTATTCGTAGTATATGCTGATAGTGCCGCTTCGTTTGGCGCATTTATTAGTAGTATACGCTGATAGTGCTGTTACGTCTGCAATATATATTAATATACGCTGATAGTGCTGCGCCGTTTGGAGCATTTATTAACAGTATACGCTGATAGTGCTGCGATGTCTGCAGTACATATTAGTATAAGCTGATGGTGCTGCAGGATCGAAAAATCCCGGAAATCCGCGAAATCGCGGAGATCTTTCATCCCTGCTAACGATATAGAGCAAGAATGTCATGACAGAAACTTAAAATTTTTTTTTTTTACAAAGAATTCAACTGAAATATTTTCTTTAAACATAAGAGAAATTAACAATAGCATTAAATATCAACATACCTAAGTAGCACCTAAAAACTTTCAAAACTGAACAAATGTAGGACATGTATAGTTAATTATGAAATTTTATATCAACACTTTATTTTCGGAGAAATGGGGAGCGAATTGTTAGTGCTGCAGAACACTGTTATCACTCACCAGTTATCACTCACCAGCACACAAATAAATCAACAACAAAAAAAACACCAAATAAAAAAAAACTACACAAAAACGCAGCAACTAAAGGAAAGGATGTAAAAGCAGCAAACAGGAGGAAACCTACCAAAACAAAAGGATAAACACTACGACAGATAACCAGTCATTAAAAATGGAGAGAAAGGACGACAAACAGGATAACAAAATGGAAATAACGGAACACGGAGATAAGCATATGGATAAGGATGAGATAGTGAGACTGGTAATCCAAACAGTCAAAGAAGAATTAGCGAAGGGGGGCAAAAACAAAAAAGATATAAAAGTAAATGAAGGAAACGGCACGAATGACAATGGAAAAACAAAACAAAACCAAGGGACAACGACAATGACAATGAATATCAAAACCAACTGCAGGCACTACAGGTAGCGTACAACACGTTGCAAATCGAATGCACATGGTACAAATCGAATGCACATGGTACAAATCTGAGTTTGAGAAGCTCAAAGAACAAAAGAACAACACAAATGCAAACAAAGGTATAAACAATGCCAGGACTGCGCCCATGGACAAAAGGAAGCCACCCATGGATACAGGCCAAACAGAGGTGACAAAAAGTGATGGGAAAAAAACTCAGCATCATAATACACGGCATCTTGGAAAAAGAAGACGAAAACATGGAGAAAACTGTCACAAACATGCTAAGAGAAGCAGACTGTTTTTTTTTGTTTTTTTTTTTTTTTAATTGAGGCTGTATTTATACTGTTCATAGCATATAATAAGCCCGGGTACCCAGGCTTGTTTTCAATGCTGGCCAGTTGTAGTGTTGGTGTTATCTTACCACACAGTGGCTGCTGATAAGGTATTTGATTGCTTGCATTTCAGTAGCAGATAGATAATTGGTTGGTATGGATACAAAGGGCTACTAGAGCAAATAATGCGCCACTACTAAAGCAGACCAGAAGCCAAATAAAAGCTCATGAGAGAAGCACGCTGGAAATGGCTGCCAAGGTGTGGAATGCCCAAACGGTAAAGGAACGACAAATTCATGACCTAAAAACAAGCCTATGATATGTAAATAGGAGTAGGCTAGTCTAGTAATAAGAGTAGAAAAAATAAATACATATATGCCAAGAAAATCCAAAAAAAAATAACATAGGCTATTAACCATACCAACCAATTATCTATCTGCTACTGAAATGCAGGCAATCAAATACCTTATCAGCAGCCACTGTGTGGTAAGATAACACCAACACTACAACTGGCCAGCATTGAAAACAAGCCTGGGTACCCGGGCTTATATGCTATGGACAGTATAAATACAGCCTCAATTTTTTTTTAAACAACAAAACTGGACAATGCACTCATGCGTGTGATGCTATTCCCAGTGGACAAAGTCGTATTCGGTTCAGTCCAGTCAGTACACATCGACCCATTTAACTGCTCAGAGCCTCAATCTAGTTCCAAGCTAGATAAAAAGATTCACCCCATACTACAGTACAGCGGTGTAAACCAACCCTATATAAAAGCTGGTGAAAAATGAGGAAATGAAATGAGACCCTAATTCCACAATCAAAGAAGCAAAATATATTCTTCACCTACCTGGATGTAGTTACCCTTACCTTTGATTTGTTTAGTCAATTATATTTATAGATGCCTGAAGTTTAAAATCTGGATGGACATATCCTCATGTCTATGTCATTTTGATTGGCTGATGTAGTCAGATGGTACAAACAGTTCATTCAAACGTGGAGGATTTATTTCACAAACTCTACCACTGAAAACTGATTGTGTCACTGAGCCTGATATTATGTGATTTGGACACTAGAGAATATATATTGAGGGGAAATGGATACAATGGATTGTGGCTATTGCATTTTAATCAACATCTGGTAGGAAAGGCCATCCGCTGGGAAACATTTGCACCAGATTTTACATAGCCCGTTGGTTCACCGCTGTACACAGCGGTGAATCTTTTATCTAGTTCCAAGCTAGCAATTATGGTTTCAGTATTGTCTGTTCCATCAACAGCTAAAAGTAAATTTACCCCTACTATTGATATAATTATAGTTACACGGTCATGTCAGAGTGGGTACGGACTTGAGATTGTGCGCTCCAAATTTATAGTGCTGCCCCACAGAGGTACCTACCCCCCACCGTCACAAAATGACCAGAGATAGTTCTCTTCTATGACATTTAGGGCGTGCCTTGTCGCCTTGCTTTTCAGATAGACAAAAAGAGCCCTCAAAATGGCTGCCGGATTCAGTGATTTCAACCAATCAGAGCTGTTCTTTTCAATTGGAGGCTGCCATTTTTGAGGCACCAGACAGCTCAAGTCGTTTAGACTAGCGCAACATCCGGAATTTCTCCCGAGGTGTACCTTGAACATGGCGCTGATATCTAACTCAAGTCATGTTGCATTACTTCCCAACGATTTACTGTCGAGCCTTGGAAGAGTGCTGGCTATCCGGATTGGTTAGCACAGTATCAAGATAATGTGCCAGTGGGGTGTTGGGTCATGGTGCCAGTGGCCTGGTCTCCCAGTGGGACTACACTATAAAGTCCCCATGAGTATGCACTGTCTCAAGACAATTTCCCATCCTGATATGACTTTAGATGTTGCTAGGATGTAAAACAACCTACAAACAAACCTCATGATCCATCATTCATTCGTAGGCGGTTCAAGAATTAGCGAGAAACCGCCTAATTTTAAATGATTGCATTGCCTAAGCATTGGCCGAGGTCGAATGACTGGGCAAATTTTATGTTATCACTATCAATACCATAGTTAGGTAGACCAGCTACAATTTCAAAACACAACAAACAATAATAAATTTAAGCTCTTTCAACAGACCTTGCTGAGACAAACTCAAATCTGTTGTAAATTTGAAAATATCTTAATAGGGGAGAAAGTTATGGCATTCATAATGTTGGTTTAATTGACCAATTTAGTAATACTGTGAGCTTTTCCACATTGTCACAGCTTTCTATGCTCTAAATATTTTGATTTTGGTATTTTAATGTATATTTTCAGTGAGATTAGTTCATGTTCTTTTCAGTGATATAAAAGTTATGAAAATATTCTAATGAGAAAGTACTTTAATCAAAACCGGAATGGTATAAATACAGGAACATTTTGCTGTAGACATGGTGACTGGCGTGCCCCTATCGGTATCTGACATACCTATCATAGTGATGATTAGATCAAAGATTCACCCCGTACTTCCAGTACAGGGGTGAAAACCAACCCATTAGAAAAGGTTAGAATTTTGACATGCTGGGTTAATTAACTGAGCTGGTAAATTCGTAATTTAAGAAGCACAATATATTCTTTATGTACATCTTCATATTTACCCGCTACTTTTGAGTTGGAAAATATAATAAAACATATATTTCAATGCAATTTAAAAGTGAAATCGACGGCGTTCTCTGGCCGCCATCTTGTCTTTTTGCATTCTCTCCCATTTCACTAACTCTGTGTTGATATAAGTAACCATTTGACACTGGTGCCAGGCATTCCACTTCCTATTCCATACTAAACCTATTTTCGCCCGTATTTAGACTACGTTGTCGTTCACCCCTGTACTGTAAGTATGGGGTGAATCTTTTATCTAAGTGACTATGTGAGTACCTACTAGACATGGAGGTTCCATGCCAGCAGGCCTACTTGTATGCCAAGCCACACACGTCCTAATGTAGTAATGGTACATGACAGAATAACGGCTGCTTACTGCATTGACTTTATATTAAAATAACTCACTTAAGTTAATTTGCACACCCTTAGTTTAGTTTTTGTATTAGCACAAGAACAAAATGAGAATTAATTAATTGGGGTGGCGAGGAAGGGTGGGGTTGGGGGGCGAGTGTCATGACTCACAATTTATTTGACAAGCGACTAACAACTTACAAAAAGGCATTAATCTTAAATAACTTAGAGAACACGGATTAACAGGAAATGTCAATAAATGGTGAGGTCTGAGAAAGTTAAACAGTGCACTATCCTGCCTGTGAAACCTAAATGTGTGGCTGTAGTGTGGGCGCTATGTCACTTAAAGTTGCATGGTCCGATGGCGTATGCATTTTTGTCTTATTTTTTAGATAAATATATCAAATTGATCATTACGAGCTACTAATCATTAGTCCGGAGTGATTTTGATTAAAGATGATTAGTTTTGAAGTAATTTGAGGTGAAAGAACCAAAAATAATTTCGACAAGCTTGCCAAAAGTCCTGTGGCTATGACCCAGATGGTCATCTCGCGGTGACCACGTGATGTGAGATGACCTACTAATCCTGGAACCTGACAGGACTGTAGGTAGGTATTTTTGTTTGGGTTGGGAACATTTTAACACAATATAATGTGTCTGTCTGTGTGTGACTGTCTGTCTGTATGCCTGTGTGTGTCTATCTGTGTGTTTCTGTGTATGTGTATGTGTGGGTATGTATGTGTGTGTGTCTGTCTCTGTGTATGTCTGTTTCTGTGTATGTCTGTGTGTATGTCTGTCTCTGTGTGTCTGTCTGTGTGTGTCTGTATGTGTGTGTGTGTCTGTGTATGTCTGTATGTGTGTGTATGTATGTGTGTATGTATGTGTGTGTCTGCCTCTGTCTGTGTGCGTCTGTCTATGTGTCTCTGTCTGTGTGTGTGTCTCTCTCTGCAAAGTCAGGTCGGGTGTATGTGTGTCTGTGTATCATGGGTGTGTGCATGTCTGTGTGTTTCTGTGTCTGTGTGTGCTGTCTCTGCATGTCTGTCTGTGTGTCTATATGGGTCACTCTCCTGAAAACTGGTCAGCATGGGATGGGATTTTAAAACATCAATAAAAGAAACTTCCTACTTATTTTTTCCCTTATACTTTTCATATTCATGTTCATATTTGATGAAAGAAATAAGGGAAATAAAATATACTGTGTGCAACTTTGGTCCTTTTAGTTATGAAGTGTTTTTTTTACCAAAGAAAAACATTTTACAGTCAGCCTTTTGTAACATGACATATGGGACGTGGTTGAATCCTTATTAACATGTTGTATTGCATTGATATATCAAACAAAACAGTTCCCAAATCAAAAAGGAAGTATTTATTAACATGTATGCATGCTTCAAATTTTTTTTTAAATGTTGATGTCTTCAGAAATAACATTACAAATTTCCATCACACGTGGAACCAGTGGTGTCTGGATGCCACACAAATATTGTACACTAATTATTCAGTGAATAAAGCATGGCTGGAAATTACTCTTTTTTTTTAATCAATATAAGCACTACATATTCCTGTATATTATGCCATAATGAATATGCTTCTAAGTATGAAATTATTTAATTCAGCTTAGATTTAAATTAAGCAGACTGTGTGGTGTCCTAAACATGTGTTACATGTGAGCAACACATAGCTTAATCATGGACTACACCTTTATTTTGTATCTCATCGATCTATATTTTACATAGATGTAAAGGGCACATTTCCAGCTTTCATTTGCAACCAAATTTTTTTTTTTAAATTCAAATATTAGATTTTAACTCTCCACATGACACTTCTGGCCAGTTTTCAGGAGAGTGACCCATCTATGTGTGTCTGTGTATGTATGTCTGTGTATGTCTGTTTGTGTATGTCTGTGTGTGTATGTCTGTCTCTGTGTCTCTGTAAAGTCAGGTCAGGAAACACACAGACACATCCACCTCATTTCCCCTTCCCCTCTATGGCCCTGCACAGTAGGCCTTTCTTGGTTGGGGGAAGCTAATGAGGTCACGAGATTGGCCCAGTTGGTTAATGGCCTCATTGCATAATGGGTGTTTCAAAGTGGGTGTCTAAAGGGGTGAGCATATGAAATCACTGGATATTATGTGTATGCTGTCCCAAATCATTAGCTAACACACCAGTGTCTAAGTTGGATATATAGGATCAAATGTAAGTAGTTGTTTTAATTTTGACAAAATTATATTTAATCGGACCATGCAACTTTAAGCCCCGGTCACACATGGGCCTTAAGTCGCCTCAACTAGTTTGCCTAATGTAAGTCGACTCACATTGGCCGTGTGGACGTGACGCTGAAGCGAATTAGGGCTGAGTCGATTCATCTAGTTCACCTCAAGTAGACCGCGTAGCGAGGTAGTTTATATGAAGCGAACCAGCTTAAGTCGGCCCATCTTGCTTGTGTGGACGGTAGCGATTTACTTGAGGCGGCTTAAGCATGTCACATGCATGCGCAGTCGAGACCTGAGTTTGTTGATTTTCCAGTCGATCAAAAGCACATATTATATAATCTGGTCTATGAAACTGCTAGCTATGCACAGATATCTTTTTCATCATATATTTCTAGGTTTTCACTGCCCAGCAGAAGTTTTGACCGTTCCAAAACAATACGATTCAGTCTATACATATCTAGGTCAAACCCACACTCTCTCGTGGTGACGTCGACTAATCGAAAGTGGCGCTGGTTAGTATGGACGTGCTCATGCGCAGATATCGATTTCCGCCTTAAACCTCCCCAAGTACTGCATGTGTGTACTCGACACACTTTCATGCCTAGTTCGCCTCATCTAGTTTGGTCTAAAGTTGTGTGTGTGAACATAGCTTTAGATAAAGGATTCACGCTGTACTCGCAGTACACGGGTGAATACCAACCCTATATAAAAACGGCCGAAAAAGCAGGTTAATGAAATGAGAATCTAAGAAGCAACATTTATTCTTTGTAGATGTCTTCATATTTACCCGCCACCTTTGAGTTGAAAAATATAATAAAATAGCTAGTTTAATACGATTTAAAATTGAAATCGACGGCGTTCTATGGCTGCCATCTTGGATCTTTGCATTCTCTCCCATTTCACCAAATCTGTGCCAATATCAGGGATGAAAGTGGTCTCCGGGAAAAAAAGCGGAAATGCTGATATTCTCCCAATAGGTTTAACATTGTCAGGGAATCTCGGAAAATTCCCGGAAGTCGGGTTTTAAATATATTGGTATACGCTGAAAGTGCTGCACCGTTTGAAGCATGTATTAGTAGTCTATGCTGATAGTGCTGCAACGCTTGGAGCATTTATTAATATTAGTAGTGTATGCTGATAGTGCTGCGGCGTCAGCACCATCAAAGAGGATAATAATAATAATAATAATAATTAGTATACGCTGATGGTGCTGCAGGATTGAAAAATCCCGGAAATCCGCGGAATCGCGGAGATCTTTCATCCCTGCAATATATGTAGCCATTTGATCATAGTTTCTACTTCATGTTCCATACTAAAGCTATTTTCGCCCGTATTTACATTATGTTGTCATTCACCCGTGTACAACAAGTACCGGGTGAATCTTTTATCTAGTATATGTCACTTTGACATGTCTATGAAATGAGGTTAGTAAATTCCAATTATATTTTCGTTGGATAAGTCAACAAGATACAGGCGGGGAAATGACATGTCTATTCAGTAAATCATATCAATTATGGTTCGAAGAGGTAGGTAGACTTGGGACTAGTAAGGTGACACTGACAGTGACAGCCGGCACCACCACCACCACCACGACGTGGGATGACATAGGTTCTGCCGGCTCACACCACAAGTAACCGCACAGGTGATGAGATAGGACAGTGCCGCCACGACTGGACCCAAACTGATCACCCATTTACAACTAAATAGTCATGACGAGCCAATTCGAACTCAATATTCACATACCCAGAATTGCTGGCCTGTGTAGCGTTGATGCTGTGGATCCGGACCTTGTTGGCTATGTCCTGGAGTTCCTGGACCGTCTTGGCATTGGGTCTGTGATAGTCGGCCATTCTTACTATCAGTGTTGGCTTCCTAACCGTGAGTGGTGCGACACCGGCGCGCACGCTCGCGGAGCAACCATTACTGACCTTGACCTCAGCCAGTTGCTCTGACGTCATAACCGGGTCAAGTTTAAAGAATGGAAATATCCTCGTTAAGAACCAATATAGCTAAACGTGAATTATTCAATACTGCAACTATACTTGCTATCTGGACCACACTTCGTCCACACCCCTCTCTATCTCCTGTCCGCTGGCCTTGCTCCTCCTTGATATGTCTGAAAAGAGTTCCAGGAGGGGGAGCCTGCCAGCATTTCACTTTCTACTCTTACTCTGTTCGCGTCTTTGGCTCGCTGGATGGTCGCCATACAGAAATAGACACGGTCCTTTGACTCAACTCTCCTCATTTCTCTTTCCTAGACTCTACCCTTTTTTCTCCTCCCAGGCATACTTCTCCCTAGATAAAAGATACACCCGGTACTTGTAGTACATGGGCGAACGACAACATAGTGTAAATACGGGCGAAAATAGCTTTAGTATGGAACAGGAAGTAGAATGCCTGGCACAGAGTTGGTGAAATGGGAGAGAATGCAAAAAGACAAGATGGCGGCCAAAGAACGCCGTTGATTTCACTTTTAAATCTTATTAAACCAGATGTTTTATTATATTTTTCAACTCAAAGGTAGCGGGGAAATATGAAGACATATAAAAAGAATAAATGTTGCTTCTTAGATTGTGAAATTAGGCTCCCATTTCATTAACCCGCTTTTTCGACCGTTTTTATATAAGGCTGGTCTTCACCCGTATACTGTGAGTACTGGGTGAATCCTTTATCTAATTTCTCCCCCTGACCAAGGGAGTTGTGTGCTTGGGTGGGGCCCGTTACCTTTAGGTTTCCCTCGCTTTGTTCTCGATGCTGGAACCGCTGGACCCATCTTTACCCGCCCTTCCTCGGAAACCCTTGCTGCTGTCTGCTGGATACAAGTGCTGTGCTACTGCTGGACCAGAGATTCTGGACCACCCCAACGACTCATCGTCTAATCGTTGTAAAGGCATCCGCGCCCTGGCTTCTACAAACGTCCCACCAGAAGATTATTCTTCAACCAAAGATTTGGCCGATTTATCAGAGCCTCTCTCTAATGTTGCAGTTCTGCAACCGGTAACCGTCGTAAGGTTACAAACAACCCAGTATCTCTCTCTACTGCAACTTTTAAATTTTAGTCATTAAAAACCACTAATTTTCACTAACGACTAATAGGGTCACATTCAGGGTGTGCCTCCGAGTCGTCTCGGAGAAATCCCTGACGTCATGCTAGTCTGAACGGCAACAGCAGTTGGTCGCCTCGAAAATGGCCGCCCCCATAGGCAGCAGCCATTTGCAATGAAAAAGAAGTGCTCTGATTGGCTGCAACCACTGAATACGGAGGCCATTTTCGAGGCGCTTTTTGTCTTCTGTCTGCAAAGGGAGACATCTCGGAGAAGCCTTGGAAACGGACCCTGAATGCGGCCCTGCAGGTAACCCCACCCACTGCCTCACTTCGCTTCATCCTCTGGCCTTGGCTGGACTCACTGTGCATAGCGGTGAATCTGGAGGGACTGAAGTTTGGATCCTGGTCGAGTCAAACCAATGACTTATAAAATAGGTACCTGTTGCTGCTCAGCACTTAAATTGGCGTTATGAGGTCAGGACAGGGACTGGGCACACATTGTCAGGATAATGTGACTGTGTGGGACATCAGGTCGTGGTGCCGGCAGTCTGATTTCCCAGTGGGGCAGCACTATAAAGTCGCCACGAGTACGCGCTGTCACAAGTCGGTGCACGTCCTGGTATGGCCTAGGGTCTTACTGGGACATAAAACTACACCAACCATGCAGCATCCCCCAGCCCTCTCAGAGGACTGTGGTTGGGCTCTTGGGATGCCTTTTTTCTTCCTCACCCCACCCCCAATTTATCTGACCACTACCCATTGGAAGCCAACTCGAGACCACATGGGACAACTTTCAGCGGTGCCCATATAGTGCTGCAGATTTGCAGCCTTTAGAGCCCCAAAGCGACTGAAAACTCCCCAAAAACAACAACGTAACAACTGTTTGTATTTGATCAGACTGTTTATCATTAACCATTCCCTGAGTAATACAGGGTATTTACTTTAGGGAAATTTCAAGCGCGAACAATTGGTCTTTCTCGTTCCTTGATCCTTGCCTGTTCTAGTATCCTAGTAATGCCCAGCATGAGGTTAGGTAGTGACAAGTATCAATTTTTATGTTATTGGTTTGAATCAGCCAGGTTCAAACCTGGGGGTTCGAATCCCATGACCTACCAAAACAGGAAGCGGATGCTAAACTTATTCGACCATCCCGTCCAGTAAACGACAGTTGATAATACAATGCTGTAGAACAGGTTTATGATATGGTTAACACATCCCTCATGAAATTTGGATTTAGAGAGAATCACTCAGCAATAATGGCCCTGACTGAAATCTTAGACAATACACTACAATACCTTGAAATTGGGAAACATGTTGCAGGAGTCTACTTAGACCTGAGCAACGCATTTTATACTGTAGACCATGACATCTTACTCTCGAAACTCAGGCACAACGGAATTCGAGGCCAGGAACTTAAATGATTTGAGAGTTACCTAAGCAATTTACATAAACGGTAAACGATCCAAGCTAAACTCAGTCAGCCATGGTGTTCCCCAAGGTTCTGTCCTGGGACCTCTCCTATTTTTGATCTACACAAATGATCGTCGTCTGTACAAAACGAGATGTCAAAACAAGGTTATTTGCAAACGATACCAATGGCTTCATAATCTCAAATTCACCCAAACAACTAAAACATTCAATTAAAACATTCCTTTCAGATATATTCACATGGTGCAATGATAACAAATTAGCAGTAAACATGCTACACAATATTTAAAAGCAGAAGTACAAGCATCCTGATTACCTAAACAACATAAAGATAAACAATAACACAATTAAACGAGTCCCATCTGTGAAATACCTAGTCATAATTCTATATGAAAACCTCAACTGGGATGAACATATTGATAACTTAAATAATTCAATCATTAAAACAGTTAACTCATTTAAAAGAATCAGACGACAGGTACATGAGGAAAATAAAAAATGACTATACTATGCATATGTTTACTCCAAAATTCAGTATGGTATAGAGGTGTATGGGAGAGCCAAGTTATCAACCCTAAAAAGAGTACAGACAGAACTGGAAAATACTATTTTGCAAAGACTATCTCACCCCAACTAAATAACTTCATAAAGACCTGGACTTACTTATGGTAACGGACATTTATCAAATATACATTGCAAAATTTGTTTACAAGCAAAAGAATCACCTCCTCCCTGAAATATTTGATAATCTCTTCAAAGAAAACAATCAGGTCCATTCCCATAGCACACGACAGATAAATAACATACATCACAAACACACTAGAAACAAATATGGCAAAATAACAACTGAAAAACAAGGAACCAATATCTGAAACTCACTACCAGTAGAAATTAAAACCTTAAAACTATGACAAATTTCTGTAAAAAACTAAAGATAAGCTAGCTCAATGCATACTAAATCAATTACCAGTAAAGAATATATATAATAGGACATAGTTGTCATTAACTAGTCGCATAATTTTAAATATCAAGTGGCTATGGCAAAGAACATAAAATTTACCCCTATTAACATACATGCAAAATAACTACTGATACTGGATCCCAGATAGCACACAGCCGTCGGGCCCGACGTTGGCCACGCCGTCGGGCCAACTGTGGGAAACTGCCGTCGGGCCGACATTGTTTTGTCCACTGGCCCGCCGTCGGGCCAACAGCGGCAAACGCCGTCAAACCACGCCTGTTTTATTCATAAAATATTATCGTTTAACTCGAAAACCACCACTAAATGCACAAATAATTTGTCTAATTAACTTGTAAGAACCAAATCTACACAAGAATTTGTATCCTCCGGCATTCTTGGGTTTTAAAAACTATAAAAGCGCTAAAATACAACAGCGATAATGGATTCGGGAAGGTCCGACAACAATAAAAACAAAATGGCGAATCTCAAAGCTACATACCGTACCGGCGGTTAATGAAACGGTTTAACGCCAATAAGTTTGTTAATATATTCGACAACTTAATCAAACTTGTACAAAGTATTTTATACATCTTCATGATGAATCGTGTGAATTATTTCCATGAACTTACTGCGAGTTCTGGAGTTATTTGTAGAAAAAGAATGCTGGTCTCAATTTGCGCCCGTCCACCGCTTGCAACTCGAACCGGTTTGGCAAAGACGAGCGGCGGACCACCACCGTCGGCCCGATGGTGGCAAAAATGTGGGGAAAAAAGGCAAAGAGCGGCGGACCACCACCGTTGGCTGACGGTGGCAAAAATGTGGAAAATGAATGGCAACCAGCGGCGGGCCACCACCATTGGCCCGACGGTGGCCCGACGGTGGCAAATGTGTGGGGGGAAAACAGGAAAAAGCAGCGGACTACCACCGTCGGCCCGACGGTGGCCTGACGGTGGCAAGTATGTGGCGACGGTGCGACCAATAGCCAATGTCGGCCCGACGGCGGTGTACAATCTGGGATGTAAGTACATGAATCCATGACATGATATACATATAATATTCCTATCATTACTTTGTTTTTTACTAACTGTGAAGACACGCATCAGTATCTCATCATAATCATTAGTTAAAAATGCAGCTTAAGTTTAATCATCTGTTATTGTCATCATTTCTTGTTCATTCACATCATGGAGACCAGTTAGATAAGCATTGCTTTTCTGGGATCCTTTACTGTCTGTAAGGAATTTGTATGCATTTATTGTACCATCTTAGTTTATTGTAAACATACCTTGCAGAGAGTTAAAACAAAAGAATATATCCCCTTCTTCTGTGATGTTGATTTAACTGACCATGTGGCAAAACAGAGCAAATCAGTGCTGTTTGTGTAGAAATGAATAGATCAATCCAAAATTTGTAAAACGGAGGTAGCGTATGTGGGACACGTCATTACCAAAGAAGGGTTGTTGCCAAGCAAGGAGCGGGTGCAAGCTATAACAGACATGCCAACACCGAGTAATGTAGCTGCAGTACAACGGTTCTTAGGGATGATCGGCTATGTAGCCAAATTCATACCGAATCTATCAACACTAAGCAAGCCTTTACGCCAGCTAATAAGTAAAACAGTTGCTTGGCATTGGGAGGTGGAACAGCAAAATGCATTCGACACACTTAAAAGATTGCTTACATCTGCACCGGTACTAAGATTCTACAATGTGAAAAAAGAGGTAACGCTACAAGTAGATGCATCCAAGTCAGGGCTTGGGGCTGCATTAATACAAGAAAATCGACCCATTGCTTTAGCATCTAAGTCGTTAGACAAAACACAGTCGAACTATGCCACAATTGAGAAAGAATTGCTAGCAATCTGTTTTGGATGTAAAAAGTTCCATAATTATATATTCGGGAAAACAGTACAAGTCCAAACTGATCACAAACCTTTGGTATCAATTTTGAGTAAGCCATTGCATGAGTTATCAGCCAGAATGCAACGCATGCGAATGCGGCTGTTAACGTATGACATAAATGTTTTGTACGTTAAAGGCTCTCTAATGTTTGTTGCAGACGCGCTATCACGAGATCACAGCAAGACGATCGAACCGAACGACCTCTTCGATCAGAACATGCATGTCGCATCGATCACGCTATTAGATGAAACTACAGAACAGATACGTACAGAAACAAAGAAAGATGCAGCGCTAGTAGAAGTGAGTAGGTTAGTCAAGCAAGGATGGCCTGAGCACAGTAATCAAGTGCCAGAAAATGCAAAAGCTTTTCACACATATCAGACAGAAATAACATATGATAATGGAATGTTGTTCAAAGGGGCAAAAATAATAGTTCCGCAATCCATGCAGTCGCAGATGCTTAAAAAGTTACATGAAACACACATGGGTATTACGAAAAGTAAGCAGTTAGCGCGCGACTACCTGTTTTGGCCAGGCATGCAGAAAGAGCTAGAAGATGTAGTAGTAAGGTGTGCATTGTGTCAAAATTTCAGAAAGAAGCAGCACAAAGAGCCTATGCAACCACATGAAATACCAGGATTGCCATACCAAAAAATTGGAGTAGATCTGTTTCAAATCAAAGACCAAATGTTTGTAGTGGCTATCGATTACTATTCAAAATTTCCGGAAGTTGCGGAGCTTAGTTCAATAACAAGTGCAGCGGTCATCAAAGAGCTCAAACAATTGTTTGGTCGGCATGGTATTCCGGTCACAATAGTAACAGATAACGGACCACAGTTCGCGTGTGCCGAATACAGAGCATTTGCCAATGAATATGGGTTTAAGCCGGTGTATACGAGTCCGCACCACCCGCAAAGCAATGGGCAAGTGGAGAGAACAGTACAAAGTATAAAAATAATGATCAAAAAAGCAGTTAGTGAAGGCAAAGATTATAATATGGCATTGTTAAATGTGAGAAATACTCCCCTGGAGGGCTTACTAGCATCACCAGCACAACTCCTCATGAGTAGGAGGCTTAGGTCGAAAATTCCGGCTACATCAGAACATTTGAAACCGTATGCTCAAGAAGAGAAAAAACAACAGGTCATCAAAATACAAAAAAATCAAAAGAAATGGTTCGACAGGCATGCGGGAACGCCGCATCGGCTGTTAGAGGTGGATGACAGAGTAAAATACTTAAAGCATACAGGCGAGTGGGCTGAAGGTACAATCACACGTGCAGACGAACAACTAAACAGAAGATACGAAACAACAAATACAGTAAACAAAGTAGTAAAATGAAATCGTGTTCACATATTCAAAATAAAGAGGGATGGCCAAGCGCATAGGAAGGGAAAAAACGAACACGAAAATGGGAAAAAGACAACTGACAATGGTAGCACAGACGATTTCGACTATACTGTATACGAGCCAGAAAATGATTATGTAACAAGGTATGGGAGAGCCATACACCCGGTTCACCGGTTTGGAATCGACAATTAAGCAGGCAGGTAAGGGTGTGCAGTAGAGAGAAGTCGAAGCACTGTAAGAAATGTAAACAAATGAGGAAAGTAGCAAACAGGCCTGATGGCATCAAGCAGTGCAACAGTGGAATTTAGGCCAGGGCCGGCCACCTAGATCATTGGAACGTAAGTCATATATATAGATATAATAAGAAAGTGTGTTGAACTAAAAATTGTACAACGTATAATGGAGTCGAGGGACTGTCGCGAAGATCAATTGACATGTGTTAGAATTAAGTGCCAGAGACGTAAAGAAATCAAACTCAACACGGATTGGGTAACTGAACATGTATAACTATGTTGCCACACCATTTGATGAAACTTTATTGCCGTGTATAATCATGACCATTGTGTAATGTTAAAACTTGTTTAAGGAAAGGAAGATGTAACATATGCTAATAAGCTAGCGAGCTGGTTACGGTGTGTGAAGGGCAGCCGGGAACCGGCTGCGGAACCAGCGAAGGAACCAGCGAGAGGAAGGCAAATAAACCACTTGTATCACGGACACTGTAGAGTCAAGACTTACATTCTTTACAGTGGCATGCAAATTGTTCTTTCATGAATTGTATAACGGCATAGCTCTTGGTGTCCTCAGACAACTTTGTGTATTCTACAAATTTGGAGTAATAGTCTGCTATCAAGACATATGTATCTCCATCAAATGCAAATAAATCACTGGCAACTTTCTGCCACAGTCGCTTAGGGATTTATAAGATTATCATAGGTTCTTTCATTTGCTTTGTTTTGTGTTCCGCACAAGTGCTGCATTGCTCACACATTTCTGTAATCTGTGCCGACATTCCCGGCCAGAAAAATACATCCTTCGCACGTTTGTTGCATTTTTCAACACTTAGATGGCTTCGGTGAATTTGTTTTAGCATTTCATTCCTTGATGTTGCTGGGATAATCAATCAGTTATCTCTTAAAACTAACCCTTCAGATATGTATATCTCATCCCGCACATTCCAGTACAGCTTTACCTCCTGGGGTATATGTATCTTGTCGTTGGGCCATCCTATGATGGCATATTTACTCAACATTTGAAGTGTTGTATCGTTTGCAGTCTCTTCTCATAGTATTTCAAGCCTTACATCTTTTAGCGGGAGATTCCTTACAGTATGAACCTCATAGTCTTCATTTTCCTCATCTGGTTCTGTGTTCTTCGTGCAAGGACCTCAGTTAAGGTATCTGCCACAGTCAGGTCAACTCCTTTTCGCCAAACCAAGTCAAAGGTGTACTTCTGCACCTTGAGCATCATCCTTTGGATGCGTGGGGGTGCTGCGCCCAATGGCTTCTTGTACAGAGGGGTTTATGATCTGTCTCGACCGTTACATCTGTTCTTCCATAAATGTAGTCATGGAATTTTCCACATCCCCATGTAATCGCCAACATCTCTTTTTCAATCTGACCATAGTTCTTTTCTGACGGTGTAAGTATGTGAGAAGCGTATGCGACTGACTTGTCATCTTGAAATAAATATGCTCCTAAGCCATAGCTAGAAGCATCAACAGACACTCTCGGTCTCTTAGACAACCTATAGTATCTCAAAACAGGTGCTGTTATGATATCGTTCTTCAAGGTCTCAAAAGCCTTGTCTTGTTCTTGATCCCAGTGCCAATGCACTTGATTGTTCTGCAACAATCTCAGTGGTGCCGCTTTCTTGGACAAGTTTGGAATAAATTTACCAACGTATGTTACTGTAGTGGTCTGCACTGACCTCTCAGGCAAGTAACCACATAGACAGGTAGGCGTGGAGAGTGTGTTGATATCAGGGAGCCTAGATGGTGTAATGGTTAGCACACTGGCCCGGAGTGCAAAGAGATGTGGGTTCGAGTCCCACTCTAGGCGCAATATTTCCCATTTTCATCACCCCCATGACACTGGTTGCCGTGACCATGATTCTGTACAAGCTACGCATTGTATAGTTGTTGAACCTACCCTGTGTATGTATGTGTTAGTGCATTGCCTGTATGTATGTAATTGTAAGCATTAAAAGGCTTACAATTCCAGGGGGACAAGTGTAGTGGTCTGCACTGACCTCTCAGGCAAGTAACCACATAGACCGGTTGGCATGGAGAGTGTGTTGATATCAGGGAGCCTAGGTGGTGTAATGGTTAGCACACTGGCCCGGAATGCAAAGAGATGTGGGTTCGAGTCCAGTTCTAGGCGCAATATTTCCCATTTTCATCACCCCCATGACATTACCATTCCTAACCATCTCTGCACCTCTTCAACACACTTGGGTGTTGGAAAATCGGTTATAGCACACACTTTCTCCAGGTCGATTTTGACACCTGTGGCCGAAAACATATGCCCTTGGTAACGCACACTATTTACGGCAATCCTTGACTTCTCTCTGTTTAGGCCTAAGCCTCGTTCCACTGCGCGGTCCAATACTCGTCTGAGTATTCTGTCATGCTCTTGCACATCTTCACCGGCAATGAGAATGTCATCCCGTATTATTTCTACTCCTTCGATGTCACTAAACATCTCTGTGATCGTGCGCTCCCAAACTTCGGACACTGATGCAATCCCAAAAGGCATTCTCTTGAACTTATATCTGCCAAATGCAGAATTAAATGTCAGCAACTTTGATGTTGCTTCTGTCACCTTTATCTGGTAAAATGCCTGTCCTGCATCCAGTACGGAAAAAACTTTCTTTCCTGAAAGTTATGCTGCTACATCCTCGACTGTCCGCATGGGGTAATGCTCCCACAAGATACCTGTATTTAATTGATGTGGATCAATACATAGCCTCAACTTGCCTGTACGCTTCTCTATGATAACTAATGCATTCACCCATTCTGTGGGCTCGGTTAAAGGCTCTATAACTTCCTGGAACACTAGAGAATCGAGGGCTTCCTTTAGCCTTCCCAACATAGCATGGGGAACTTTTCTGGGGGGATTTATTATTGGCTGTACTTCTGGCTTCATCTTCGCATCATAAATCGCATCTTTTATCATACCCAGACCTGTGAAACACTTTTTGGTTCTTCCAAAATCTCTCTTGACTTAGAATTCACCTTAGTGACTTCCCACATTCGTTTCACAAGACCCATATCTACACATGTTTGAACGCCCAGGATTGGAGTACTTTTGTCAACCACCATAAATTCTACAGGGTAGAACAAACTTTTATGTTCTACATTTAAAACTACTTTTCCATGAGGTCTGACCTTTGTACCAAAGTACCCTACAAGCCTAGCCTTAGTCCGCACTAGCTTGATGTTGGAAAAATGTTTATCCTATAAGTCCTTGGATATGGCATTTATCTCGCTACCCGTATCAAGCTTAAATTCGATACTTTTACTGTCGACTCGTACAAAAACCTTCCACTCCTTTTCTTTTGGTGGAGGGATTTTGTCAGTGAAATTCGGGGAATTTACTTTACTACAAACATTAACCTGTTTCTCATTGTTATCAGACACATCATCTTGAACAGTAACAGTTTCAGTAATCATCTGTCTCATAACTGTCTTCAGCTTCCTGAACCTCATGAGTCTTTTTCTCATAACATTTCTTTGCATAGTGCGCTCTTCCTCGGCACTTGTAGCATGTGGCGTTGCTTGCTGGGCAAACTCCACCACGATGGTTATCGTAGCCACATTTGCTACACCGTCTGTCCAATGTCTGATCTCTCGATCGCCAAGTCTCTTGGTGTTGACCTGAGCCATGATCGTCATGACTTCTCGGGTGACTCTCTCCTCGGCCACCACGCTGACCTCGGCCTATTTCGCGGCCACGTCCGCGATCACGATTATTCGTTATACAAACTGCTTTGAGGCCTTTGGCCAGTCCCGAAAGCGATGCTTCTCCCATCATCTTTTGGCGTATCTCATGCGTGGCGAAAAGTTGTAGCGCTTTTTCCAGTGTGACATCGTCTTCCTCGTATAGTTTGTCTTTCAACTTTTCATCGTCAAGCATACCACGCACTAACTGATCCCTTATAGCACTATTTCAAAGTTGCACGTTTCTGTCAGTTTTCGCAGTTCACTCGCGAACTGAGTCCCTGACTCACCAGCCTGCTGTTTTCGTTCATAGAACCGTTGTTGTTCTAAGAGTTTGTTTTGCTTAGGGATACAGTGTTCTTCAAACTTTTTTAGCATGGGCTTTAACTTTAGCCTGTCGTCGTTCTCCTCAAACTGGAATGTTTCGTAGATTGCTCTACCTCTCGCACCGACCAGATTAAGTAGACACATCACCTTTCGTTTCTCGTTTTTTTCATCAAACCCTGTGGCACACATGAAAATGTCAAATTCGGATGCAAACTTTTTCCAATTATATGCAACATTTCCCTGCAGGTCTAGCTCTTTTGGTGGACAAAATGAGGATGCCATGGCTCTCCAACACTACTATGGACAACACACACTGTCCTTGATTACAGACCATCTATAGCCCGCAATTATCGTAGTAACTGTTATTTCTTAATACACTACTCGGAGCACTCAGAGCCTCAAAACTGTACAATATCAATGATATCACCATCAACTACTGCATGCACCAACAAACTACCAGTGACTAGGCCGACTACATGTTGATAGTTTTAGTTCCAGTCCTTCTCATGTTTACACATTCAGGCTAATAACCAATTGTACTTTGGCCTAATGTTTATGTTCATTGTGTGTCCCAGTTGGACCTGATGGAATTCATTATCAATTTTTGAAACATCTCCCTGAACATGCACTGAGACTGTTGCTTCAACATCTGGGAGTTGGGTGTCGTCCCCGCCTCTTGGCGGGAGGCGACAGTAATACCGATTCCCAAACCTGGTAAAGACCAGAGTGAAGCCCACAACTATCGTCCCATAGCCCTTACAAGCTGCATCTGTAAAACCATGGAGCGCATGGTAAACAACCACCTCGTCTGGCTACTGGAGTCAGGACACCACCTGTCGAACCTTCAATGTGGCTTCAGACGGGGCCGCAGCACCCTCGACCATTTGGTGCGCATGGAGACCTTCATAAAAGATGCTTTCCTTAAGAAGGAGCACGTTGTGGCTGTCTTTTTCGACCTCGAAAAAGCCTATGACACAACGTGGCAGCATGGCATCATGGAGGATCTTCATGCGATTGGCCTTCGTGGCCACTTGCCAATTTTCATCAGGAACTTTCTAGCCTTCAGGCATTTCCGCGTCCGTGTCAAGACTACCTATTCCCGCCTGCACTCACAGGAACTAGGAGTACCTCAAGGCAGCATACTGGCCGTGACCCATTTCGGGGTCAAGGTCAATGGTATTGCTGCTGCTGTAAAGCAGGGGGTCTCCTGTAGTCTTTTCGTGGACGACTTTGTTTTATATTACAGCGGTGCTAACATGAATGTCATAGAGAGACAGCTACAACCAAGCATAAATGGGATCTATCGATGGTCAGTTCTGAACAGTTTCAAATTTTCCAAGACCAAAACAGTCTGCATGCACTTCTGCCTGCTGCGTAGAATACATGCGGAACCGGAGCTGACCCTGGATGGGGATCCCATTAAAGTCGTTGAGAAAACCAAATTTCTGGGCCTCATTCTCGACGCAAAACTGTCTTTTGTGCCACATATGAAGTACCTGAAAACAAGATGCCTGAAAGCGCTGGATATTCTGAGGGTTCTGTCCAGCTCAGAGTGGGGAGCGGACAGAGATGTTCTGCTCTCCGTGTACAGAACCTTTGTTCGTTTACGAGTGGATTACGGCAGCATAGTATACGGTTCCGCAAGGAAATCATATTTTGGGCTGCTAGACACGATCCACCACCAGGGACTGCGCCTGGCCCTTGGGGCCTTCCGCACCTCACCAGTTCAGAGCCTTTATGTCGAAGCCAATGAACCATCACTTAACAACAGGAGAATCAAACTGGCCATGCAATATGTAGTCAAGATAAAAACTAATGCATTGAATCCTGCACACAATTGTCTATTCGAGCAACATGACGAATCTAGGTATGAAGCCAGGCCAAATTACATCCGGCCACTGAGGCTACGAATGAAACCTCATTTGGAGGCCTTGGGCGTGGATTTGGATGTGTTGGAGGATGCCAAACTCCCAGAACATCCCCCGTGGTCGTTGAGAAAGCCATCGGTTATCCTCCGACTCACGGAACTGAGGAAGTCTGGGACAGTCTGCCAATGGGAAAAATTTGGTGTACGTTTGCCCGATCAGAGCTCGATTTTCACTGCAGAAGCCCGAGCACTCCTTCTCGCTTTGGAGTGTATCGAGGTATCCAACCACACTAACTATGTTATATACAGTGATTCGTTCTCTTGCCCCCTGGCTGTTGCTGGACTGAAAACGAATCACCCTATTCTAGCAACGGTCATTTATATAATGAACCAACTGACACCGGACGGGTATGATATCCACCTGTGCTGGGTGCCTGGCCATGCTGGCATACAAGGAAATGAACGAGCTGATCGGGCTGCGAAGAAGGCCCTGAACTGTGATCTTGAACCATGTCTGATCCCTCACTCTGATCTGAAACCACTGATAGCCACCCACATAAAATCCAAATGGCAACATGAGTGGGATGAAAACATTAATAAACTTAAAGAAATTGAACCATCTGTGGGAAAGCCACCACATACTCATGCGAGGGGTCGGCGGGACCAAGTGGTCCTTAGCCGCTGCCATATTGGCCACTCGTGGCTTACACATGCTTTTCTGCTCAAGGGGGAACCTCCCCCTGAATGTATTGGGTGTCAGTCCCCACATTTTACTAAGTTGCGTTGATTTTTTGGCCCTGTGCCAACGGTTCTACACTGCAGACAGTATGCATGATCTTTTTACTAAAGTAAAACAGGAAAACATTTTAGCCTTTTTGAGGGCAGCTGGACTGTACCACCTTATATAGTTTACTAAATGGATTCTATCAATTATTAATAAAACTTTTCTTTTTCTATGGGAATATGTTTCCCTTGACCACAAATATATGATTGTGAGCTTTCTAATTTAATCAGTGTCTATTGGCACATAATTGATTGTCTGCTTTTACATGTAAAAGCGATGGTTTGAACAAAAAACTAACATTTCTCACCGTGAATATGGCCTATGCTGCCGACACGGCGTAAAGCAACCACCAACCAATCAATCAATCAATCAATCAATTGTGTGTCCTCACTCAGAGTTACTTAATGGTCAGCAAACACTCATATTTCCTTATTTTATCTGACACCATATTTGTGTGAACGATCAAGGACATCGTGCTGGTCCGGTAGTGTTTATTCCTACAAATCAGGTCTCATAGTACTAATTAACGTAATGAGCAATAATGCCGGTAATCAGCGTAGTACGATGACTACGTAACACTTACGACCGGTTCCTGAGAGGTTGCCGACCATTTTGGTTGGTTTTGGTAATAACCCAGTCACACGAGAGCCAGCATTCGCCGCCAACCTCCTTACATCCAAAAGGATGCCAACCTCCCAGCGTCCCACTCGATACATTGATTCAAATACATGGTCGGCGACAGGGCGGCACTGGGTCAGTGCCGGGGCGGCGTTAGGTCCAATGCCGGGTTGGGGAAAGGGTGGCGCCGACCACACGCTGAGTGCAGCATCGCATGTGTTGGTGTCGCCAGGTCGCCACCAGATCACTGGCAACTCGCCAACCAAGAGGTCCGTGCAAGGGCGGCGCCAGGCCGGCGCCAACCAGTTTTGAATGGCGCCGCCAGAACAGGACACAAGGAGGTTGCAGGTGCAGCAGCTGAGGATGTTTGGGCGTAATGAGGACGTTTTGATGTTGCGAATCGATCATAAGCGAACGCAGGTCTCGTGTGACTGGGGTATCAGAAGGAGGTTGCATCTGCTGCACCGACAATCTCCTTGTGACCAGTGGGGTCAGCAACTGCTCGGCAGCCGCCGCACCAATACAAGCTAAGCTTTGTATATGCTTTGTATATGCTAGGAGTATGCTAAGAGTATGCTCGAATGCGTTACACGTAGGCTAGGCATACGCTACATACGCTAGAGATACACCGAAGGCGCGGTTTCAGCGTACGCCTAACCTATGACGGCGCACCCCTAACCTATGCATAACCTATGTCGGCGTATGCATAGGGTACGTCTAGCATATGAGCAGCGTATGAGCCATATGCTGAAAATTTTGAGCATGCACAAAATCTTTTGGACGGACGGGCGTAAGACGGCGTATGACGAACGTATACGGCATATGCCCAACCTATGCGTAGTGCATGATGGCGTATGGGTCGAAAACCGCATACACCAGCATACGCTGACGCCATACGCCGTGTGACAGCCCCAGTTATAGGTCTATCCTATGAGTAACATACGCCGACCTATGGCCATGCGTAACCTATGCCGGCATACATCTAGCATACGTCTAGCGTATGAGAAACCTATGAGCCACACGCCGGCATAGGTTTTAAATTTTGACCATGCACCCAAAATTTTCGGCGGCTCAACCTACTCTGACCTATGAAAAGCGTACCTATGCCCAACCTATGATGGCGTATGCCGACGTGTCCTTAAGTGCTGGTGCCACGAGGAATTAAACCTCCCGGCGTCCATTTTGGAAATTTTGGACGCAAGGAGGTTGCAGCTGCTGCACCTGCGACCTGCGACCTCCTTGCGCGATTCAAAACTGGTTGGTGCCCTGGCACCGACCTGGTGCCGACTAGGCACCGACCTCTTTGTTGGTGAGTTGGCGCCGACCTGGCGGCGCCAACACATTCGATGCCGCACTCACTGTGTGGTCGGCGCCAGGGCGCCGACTCGGCACCACCCTTGCCCCAACCCGGCGCCGCCCTGGCCCCAACCCGGCGCCACCCTGGCCCCGACTTGGCACCGCCCTGGCGCCGCCTTGTCACCGACCTCTTGGTTGGCGAATTGCCGGCAACCTGGCGGCGCCAACACATGCAATGCCACACTCACCTCCCTGGCCCCAACCTGGCGCCGCCATGACGCTGACCCAGCACCGCCCGAGCGACGATTTGTCGCCGCCATGGCACTGACTGCGTATTTGAATCAATGTATCGAGTGGGACGCTGGGAGGTTGGCGTCCTTTTGGCCGTACGGGGGTTGGCGGCGAACGCTGGCTCTCATGTGACTGGGGTATTATCTAGGGGAGAGGGTGAGAGTACACATATAGTCGAAACGTACACAAATAGGACTTTTAAAATTACTAGATTTGGTGTCATGAATAACATTTCTGAATAAGGCCAAATATTAATTTTGTTTTATTTTTAACGTAATAATGATAATGACATGTTTAGTTCCACACGATTATTTTACATACACTAATGTTTCACGTGAAAAAAGGAGAAAGCAGAAGTACAATACCTATGAGGTGCTTTCCGCATTTAAAAATAACACAATAGACGTAGTACGCAATCAGATGCGATGGCCGAAAAAATTGAGCGTCTGCCTCCCGTTCTGGTAGGTTGTGGGATTCGAACTCTTGGGTTCAAATCCTGGCTGAGGCACCCCAAGTTAAATTGCTGCTAGCCGAATTTTCAAGCAGGGGCGGGGACGACCGCCAACTTTTTTGTTGTGGGGGGGGAGAGTGGCGCTCGGGCTAGGCTAAATGTTAGCACATACCAAAATAAGACTTATGGTGTGGGTCCATCGGTAGCAAAAGGCTTCTTTGTTGTGGTGTTGCATCCTGGCAATATTTAGCGCCATAGCAGGACATGAACCGACTTCTGACAGTGGACACTCATGGTGACTTTTTAGCGCTGCCCCACTAGCACGTCCACATTGCTCAACATCAAGTGTAAGTGGCAAATTTCAAACGGACATCGCGCGCATCCTCACGTGCGCCTAGACCGCGAGGCTAAGCGTACGGCTCACTTACGCCTAGACACTACGTTAACATTTAGTAGGTTAATGGTTTGACTCAGCATTTATTCGAACATCCGACCTTACGGTAAGTTACGCACAGGAAGTCTGCGCTCTACCATTATAAGTGCGAAGGCGTACAAAGCGCACGATAGAAAGGATACGGTAGATTTGGAACTACAGATGGCGCCACTCCAACCCACTTCCGGTTTGTGTAGTATGCGCAAACTTCTTCTGTTATCGTCCATATGCAGTCTTCTGTTTACTAGATTTCTCCACCTTATATCATGTGGTCCTGAGTTTGTGATAGAAAGTGGCTATTATCCCACGCAACAGCTCATGTATGGGATAGTTGGATTAAGTCAAGTTGAATTCTCGTAAATTGGAGAAGAAAGCAGTAATTTAATAATACTGTTTTCGTGTTGCACTGAACCTATTTTCTGAGGCAGTGAGGGCTCCCACGCGTCTGAACACAGTCACAACAAAACTCACAAGTCAACCAGACCTGTGTTGTATCAGGACTTACTCCTAGGTATGTATATAACTAGGAACTGTCGACATTACGCATGTTACCGGTAACATGTCTAATTCAAAACCAAACACAGGCTTATTAATCAGGCTTAAATTAATAAATGTTCACACAGCCTTTATAATCCTATCACTTATAAGATAGGTACCTCAGTAAAATTTTCAAAATATTCCAAACATTCAAGTTATAATTTCATTGGAAGCTCCAATGAATCAAAAGCAATATGCTTTTTGAATTTTTAAGATATTCCAAAAATTGAATGAGATATGTGCATTTGAAGTTTGTTGAATTTAAGATTTTTTGTATTAGCTAATGCACTAGAGAAGTGCCTTATTTAGGGCTGTTAAATAGACTAATTATAACAACATTTCCTTGTAGTTTCTTTATTAATGATCCTATCCTGATCAAACTTCACACCAAGGTTCTTCTTCGTATACCAAATCACCCCAGCTTAGCAAAACTGATATAAAAAAATTAGATCACCGGAAAATGTAGGTTTCCATGGCAACCATAATGCAATCACTCCCACCTACAATATGAGTCAACTGTAGCTATTTTTAAATAATGGTCAGATCCGGATGAAATTTCACATCAAGGTTCTTCTTGGTCTGTCAAATCACCTCAGCTTATCAAAACTGATATAAAAAAATTAGATCACAGAAAAATGTTGGTTTCCATGGCAACCGTAATACAATCATGCCTACAACTGCAGTTTCTTTATTAATGGTTTGATCCTGATCAAACTTGACATCAAGGTTCTTCTTATGCACAAGTCAGTGTTAGGCCTAATACCAAACGTTTAACCGGTGTTACGTTACCCCTAAAAAATATTAGGTTTAGCAAGTTTATTAGGCCCAAATCTATTCAATGCTGTCATATTTAACAGAATTACATACGCAATAAGTGAAATTTTTGATCAATTTAACCCTAAATTCAAAGCATTATTAAGGCTACCGCCGCATTGGCAGCGATATTAATAGTTATATTTTTGAATCAACGAACGTAAAGTAAACAAATCGACGTCGCTGTCCATAATGGCGGCGGCGGCGGTTTGTTTACTGTACGGTCGTCGATTCGAAAATATAACTATTAATATCGCTGTCAATGCGGCTGTAGCCTTAATAACGCTTAGAATTTAGGGTTAATTTGAATCAATTTCACTTATTGCGTATCTAATTCTGTTAAATATGGTCGCATTGAATAGATTTAAGCCTAATATATGGATGGGTACAGACGCAGAGGGATTTCCCAAATCTATAAATATATTCACGTTTAGCAATAATGAAAGTGTTACGCGCTCCTGCATACCACTTGACACAGTTCCCGACGTCGGTGTTAGCTAAACGCTAACAGGCTTTAACACCAAAACCCGCTAACACCGCCAGGTCACCGACCTCTTGGTTGGCGAGTTGGCGGCGACCGCGTTTTTGAATCAATGTATCGAGTGGGATGCTGGGTGGTTGGCAACCTTTTGGGCATAAGGAGGTCGTAGGCAACCACTGGCTCTCATGTGACTTGGGTATGACACATCATAACTTTGCTCCTATTTGACCTATTAAGTCCATCCATATGTCAAATTAAAGGGCTTAAAGTGCTTTATGGGTCGTTCTCAGAAACTGTGTACCACTTGAGGTAGTCCACTTGAAATGCACATTTCAAAGAAACCCATTATTGGAGTGTCAATATTTAGATTTCATCATTTAGCCCAATAACGTGGGAGATATTTTAGACCAAAAGTAAATGTTGCTACTGTGTATTATGTATCTTATTGGGATGGATGTAGCTTAATAAATAGAAAATTACATCACTAATTTGTGACATTGTCAACAGCATTGAAAATAAAGTGTCACAAACATAATGGAAAACCTCTTAACAACAGCACATTTCACTTCAAATGGTCATATACAATGTCTTCATTAAATTGAAGACATTTATTTCTTTAAAAAATTACGAAATAGTTGACCTTTTGTGGAGTCATTAACATCATAACATTCGCTTCCACTTGCAAGTACTATGAAACTCTATCAAACCCTGAGTATAGATACAGTACAGGAACTATTTTTACCATTTGAGACTCTATGCATGGATGGACCCAGTTATGGTATAGTAAAAGATCAATCCTGAAATTGCCCCTAAACATTGAAATTTGATCCAAACATTTGTGTAAAATAGTTGATTCTACTTGGACTGTTACCATGCTAATATTTTTCTGCTTTTCTCTTTTATCATCACAAATAAGACTAAACCATAGCAATGAGGTTTCAAATTATTATTACTACTCTTTATAAAGCAAGTTGCATATGAAATGTCCTAAAAATGTCAAGCTTTGTGTGGAAAATATTTGATTTTGGAGTCAGATTGGTTTCCATGCTATACTGCTATTTACTGGGTGTGAGCATAATTTTACTTACTTTAAAATGTCAGCATATGTTTATTTTTAATTATTCAGATGCAAAAGGACATACACATTGAGGAAGCTTGTATATATATAGGACTTTGACAGCATTTTGATTTTGTGGTACTGATGTCACAGTGTTCGTACACAACTTCTGAGAACGACCCTTATCAGAGTACATTTGTTTTGAAAGCCACACACCAATATGGCAACCTGCAATAACCCAAAACCTTCAGACAGAAAATGTGAAATATCTCTAAAATCGCACCATATACAAACAAATCGCCTGGCACACATAGAGATAACATGTTTAACAAGCAGATTATATTAAGTTTATATGGGGTACTTTGCCGATTAGCGTGGCCAAGCACTGAAAGTTGGGTGTCTTTTGAGTTATTTCCTCAGCTCAACTAGAACATATTTCTTCCTAGATAAAGACTTACTCAAATCTTGGTGTTTCAATCATTCAAATTTCCCTTCAAGATTTGTACTGTGTTTACATCAAACCAGAAACCTAGAGGTTGTTTGCATGCTGTGATGCTGCGCGCGGTCAACCTTTTCTTATTGGGCGAGGGGTGAGGCCCATTCACGCGGATTTGCAAGTCTCTATCTAAGAAGCAAAATATATTCTTCACATACCCTTGTTATATTTACCCTCAACTTTTGAACTGCTTAGTAGATTAATTCCAGTAGATAAATGAACTTTTAACTTTGAATTGACAGAGCCCAAATATCTACAGGAGTTGAAAGGTTCCTGGGTAATAATCCAATCTAGGTCAGGAGCGGTCATTTTCATTGGCTAAGGTAGTCAGGTGGTGAACCAGTTCATTCAAACACGACAGATTTACTTCATGGACTCTCTCAATTTAACCTGATTTTGTGTCATTATGCTTTAATTACCGGGATGGCCGAATGTGTCATTATGATTTTGTGTCATGATGCTATTATGTGATTTGAAAACTATGGAGAGTATATCTGGAGGGAAAACATAAATCGCATTGTAGCTACTGGATTTTAATCAAGATAAGTTGGGGATGCTAAACTAAGACCATCAACAGTGAGACACATTTTCTCCAAGTTTTACATAGGGTTGTTATTCACCTCTGAACAGAGTCTGAGTTGAATCTTCTTTATCTAACTCAGATACTGACATGCTTAGTTATTGTACTAGTACTACACCACACTACAGTAATAGTACAGTATTATATGAGTATAATAGTTGACCTACTAATGAACAAGAGGAAGACATGATAGTGGGTCAGAGTGTATTTTTTCTGGCTAGAGGAACATTTTCAACGGTAAGTGAGTAGGATAATGAGCAAGGCGAGCTGTGGCGCCACTGTCGGAGCTGAGGCGAGTAGGTTGCAGCAGTAGATGACTAGCACGAGGCTCCACCACCCAATTACTGGTGACTGGGTGTGAGGAGCGAGTATAGAATTCCGTGTTATTATACTCCTACAATTCTTATACAGCATATACATCCTGGGACTAAAGTTAAACTCATCTGGGTATGCCACTCACTGACTCAGTGGTCTGTTGTGGGGTCAGGTAGTCCTTACCTAACTCCCTTGAAATGCTACACTTTTTAACCATGAAATGTAACCGGGGAGTGTGATCGGCACCATAAAAACCAACTGGGTTACCTTGGGATTTGATGGCTTACATTGTGGAAAATCTTTTGCAGCAGAGAGATGGATGATTTTGTACAGACGGGGATGAAATCTAACTTCTCGAAGAGTTATGATTGCTAAGTAACTAAACTGAGTGTCATGGGTTCGAAAAATGGCTGGTTGCACAAACCATTCATCAGATGGTTCTGTTGTGAAGGAAAAGCCCCGGCCCTACATCACTACCTATGCCCCACAAGAAATAAACGTGACTGAAGTAATCAACAACAGTCATGAATATTGCCAAGAGGCACTAACACAGCATGACCGACCGATGATGATAGGCTTATACACCATATTCATAATGTCACTTGGTGGTGTATTGTGTAACTTAGATAAAAGATCCATCCCTATCCAGCGTGAATGACAACCCAACCTAAATCCGGGGGTGGGGGGGGGGAGTACCTTAGTATTAATGTACTATAAACAAGCTATGGAGGTCCTTCTTCCAGCACTCAGTATGTATCTATATTGGCGTACAGTGGAGAGAATTAAAAAAACCCAAACTGATTCAACTTTTAAAAGTCTACTAACATTCATACCTCCATGATTTGAACAGTTTAACACTTTAAAAGTAGCAGGATACATTATATAAATATCTGACCAATATATTTAGCGGTTGAGATTGGAAAATCATGTGCATATGTCCATAACCCAGCACCCCCAATACTTTTCCTATAGGGTTGTCCTGTCGCAGAGACAGTGATGTGGAAGTAACTAGGTGTAGCAAATTATGAATCTGTAGCGTTCGTACCCGTGGGCTTGAATCCGACGATTTACCAAAACGAGAGCGGGACGCTCAACTCATTCGCCCCCCCCGACTAAGGAGCCGATGCCACTTGTTGCAGGGCGCCATGTCGTCACGCGTGTGCACCCACTGCGGGTGCAGCGACATCGACATCGACTCTGCACGTGGGGACGCAGTGTGCACCAGCTGCGGCTCCGTGCTCGAGGACAACATCATCGTGTCCGAGGTGCAGTTCGCTGAGAACGCCATGGGGGGCGCCTCCGTCATCGGCCAGTTTGTCTCGTCAGAAGGTCAGTGACACAGGCAGTCAGGGCTGCTTTGAAGAAACAAATTATTTTAAAATTTGATCAATTTCAATTTTATACTTGTTATGACTAAATCCAATCTATACATGTTTTTACTAAATCCAATCTATTCATGTTTTTACTAAATCCAATCTATACATGTTTTTACTAAATCCAATCTATACATGTTTTTACTAAATCCAATCTATACATGTTTTTACTAAATCCAATCTATACATGTTTTTACTAAATCCAATCTATACAGGTTTTTACTAAATCCAATCTATACATGTTTTTACTAAATCCAATCTATGCATGTTTTTTACTAAATCCAATCTATCTCTTTGTAAGCCCCCCAGGGACATTAAACTATAGTAGTCTGCACTGACCTCTCCGGCAAGGACCCGCTCCACGTGGATAGGATTGCATCAGGGAGGCTAGATAGTGTAATTCTGAGGACGCCAGCCCTGGATTGGCAAAGGTTGTGGGTTCGAATCCTGTACTGGAGGTAATATGTTCCCTTTGTTTGCATCAGCCTCATGACAATGGTGTGTGTGGGGGGGGGGGGGTGCAGACTATTGGGACGCCATACCTAGAGCGGACCTCAAACGCACATTTCTGCCATTCCGTTGCAAACATCTTAACCATTAGCTTACCTATGATTGCTACACTGTTTGGTTAAGTCATTGCAGCCTGCTGCACTACATTCTGATTTCTGTACATAACATCTAATTATTGATTATTGGGAGCGGGACGTAGCTCAGGCATGGTCACCTGTGAAGGTGTCGGTCATTCTATCAATCCTGCTCAGTGGATCCATTTGCAGTTTGGGATATTTTCCGTTCCAACCAGTGATCCACAACTGGTTCATCAAGGGCTGTGGTATGTGCTGTCCTGTCTGTGGGAAAGTGCATAAACAAAGACCCCTTGCTGCTTATCGGAAAGAGTAGCCTATGTGGTGGCAGCAGGTTTCCTTCAAAGAAATATATCAGAATGACCATATGTTTGACGTCCAATAGCTGATGATAAAATCAATGTGCCCTAGAAGCGTCGTTAAACAAAACAAACTTTACTTCTTATTTTTATTGATTAGTTAACTGTGGCAAAATAGCAAAATGGAAATACCAGTACTCATTGTTGCGATTGAATAAACTATAAATTGGAGGCCATTAAGATTTAAAATGACTTCATCACTTTGCTGTTTTGTCTTTATTTAGGTGGGAAGGCTCACATGATGGGCAGTGGTTTTCATCACGGATTCGGCAAAGAGTCGAGAGAAATCACCCTGCAGAATGGTATGTGGTAGAGCTGGAGTGGATGCTGAAAGCGCCCCAAATGAAAGTGCAGTGCATATTATAATTAAAAAACCAGACACAGGATTCTATTATTTTGGGCCAATAATTTATTAGACATTTTAATAAATTTCACACTAGCCATTATTATTCTATGACTAGCACAAATCATATTTCATTTACTTTGGCAACAGTACAGTTGCTCGGATAGCTTGTAAACTAATCTACCTCCGAGATAGTACAATCCAGAGGTAACTGTTAATTTATGTAATTCAAATTAGTTATATGCAGGGTTGATAGTTTAATATTTAGGTTTACTCTACTCAACAATGACTATTCTGTATTATATATGCAACTGAGAAATGTTCTTGAGTTGATGACAGCAGACATCCGCTAGGGGTAGATAACGGTCATACAAGGAAGCACATCAGGGACATCTCACTCACTACAATTCTTACTACCAGACATTACTATTTTTGGATTTGGACCATCTGCTCTCAGCCAAGATTAGCTGTTATGATGGGATGGTGGGATGGACTTTGAAATTCCTCGCAGTTGATACGTCCAAGTCGTTACTGCTCGGTGATACGGTGATGAATGATTCAACGGGTCTTGTGCAACCGGAAATCAACTCTCCCGGGTTACCAAATTCGAGATCATGTTTTGTAACTAGGATGCATTACTATGGCCCCGTGGTCAGGGTTTTAATTATGCATGTTACCGGCAACATGTACAATATAAAAAAAAGGCACTGCTTACATGCACATAACCGCGTGTAATAAATAGTTCAAGTGGGTGGGCGGGGTGAATTCAAATGGGTCAAAGCCCATTTGAAATCACTCCGTCCAGCGACATTCGCTGCGCTGCACTGTGGAACTATAATCTGGTGCATCCATGTTATACTGTTATCATTCGATTGAGCTAAACTCAACCTGTATCAAATAAATATGCATATAACAGATGCAAATTATGTCTGATAATAGAGCTCAAATATATGGTATATAATTGCGTTATTTAGGTCGTAGAATGATAACTTCTTTCCTGTGCTTAGTGTTGGGAAAATAAGCTGCCAATATATCCAAATTTATCAATTTACTGTTTTCTTTATTTCGCGATATTTATTTTTAGCTCTCTGGTGAGATGGGGGGCCATATACATATTGGAGAGAGATCTGTGTTGTATATCTAAACTGTATTTTCATTATTATATTTGATTTAAATATTGGTAATTAAATCCTTTAATTACGTAAATTCCCTCTAATCGCATAGCTTGCCTTAGAACTAGTCTTGCTCTTTTTATGTCCATGGGATCAGGTTCCCGCATTCTCCTTCGAAAGTTCTTTACTTGCGTACCGCATCAATTTACATGCTGCATGAGCCGATGGAAACATTAAATTTTCAAAACCAAAACAGTTATCAAGATTTTATTCTACATTTCTAACTTCGATACTGGTGCAGTTATTAAGCATTTGTCACCACACCGGTTTGATTTAAAGCAGCATAGTTCGATGGAAGCATCACATTTTCAAAACCAAAACAATTATCTAGATTTGATTGTATATAACTTAGATACTGGTGCGGATGTTAAATATTTGTTGCCACACAAAAGGGAATACTGCGGCAATTAAATAGAACCTGTGACTGAAGAACCCTATGAGTTTTGGTGTGCTTGCCAAAATTAATTGTGTGTGGTTGTGCTTGAATATCTCAAATGTTAGCCATTTAAAGTCAAAGTTACTTCAAACTAAAGTGAGTAGTTTATAATGATCAGCCTAATATATTTATCTCAAAAAATTACAGAAAGTCAAAAACATCGCAATATGCAACTTGAAATAATTGATTTAAAAAAAAAAAGTAACTTAATTTGCCTGAGCAGGGAAGCGGCGCATCCAGCAACTAGGACATCAGCTCAGGCTGAACCAGCACTGTCTGGACACTGCCTATAACTTCTTCAAAATGGCAGTCAACCGGCGTCTCACCAGGGGGCGCAAGACTGCACACGTGATCGCCGCCTGCCTGTACCTTGTGTGTCGCACTGAGGGAACGCCACGTATCCTTAGTGCACTGGGGTGAATGTCGTTATTAAAGTATGTCATCGGTGTAAGTGTTGGGAACAGTTTGTTTTTGAAATGTTGAGTAGTAACAATATTTATTGTTTCTCAATTTGGAAATCGATTAGCAATTGCTCATTTAGTGTAGCAATCTACCTATTGTACCCCCGGATATGATTCCTGATTACACATGGTATGTTTTACTAATTGTGCAGTAATCTACTTAACCTGTCTTGGTTGTCCATCGGTGACGATGATGATAGATGAAGAAGAGAGACTTAACTTGTATTGCGATTCGCGACGCAACCCTAAACGAAAATGTTCACTGGCGGGTAGAAAGCTAAGTTATTTGTAGATCATGGTGTGTAAACGCATAAAGCATTCTTTGTTTACGGGGTGCTGTGGCCGAATCGGTAGAGCACCGGCCTCGCGTGCGGGAGATCGGTTCCCGGTCAAGTCAAACCAATGACTTATCAAATTAATACTTGTCGCTTCCTAGCCTGGCGCTCGGCATTTAATAGGATAGGGCAAGCACTGGTTAGCTCCGTGTTAGGATAATGTGACTGAGCATGTGTGCGCACTGTCACAAGTCGGTACCCATCCTGATATGACCTTAGATGTTGCCAGGACAACAAACAACCAACTATTCTTTCTTTAACGAACCATTTTTACTTTAGATCCATTAATGTTATTTTCTGAAGGTTGTGTGATTTTACTCCTCTACAATCCTTATATATTGCTACTTTTTTATTGACAGATGAAATATTTCTGCTTTTTGCTCTTTTTTTAAAATCTAAAAGACCCCCTAATAGATTTAGCACGACCAGAGAATTAATGAAAATTGACCGGACGACTTTAATCATTTATAATTCAGGGATGAAAGATCTCCGCGTCCCGGATTTCCGCGATTTCTTATATTTACCGATTAACATTAAATAAAATGCTAATGAATCAGGATATATGTGACAACAATTGGTGGGTTCGAATCCCGTTCTTATATGATGTTCCTAGAACATAAAAACCCAAACAAGAAATAGTTACGTATGGGCGATAATATAACCACAATAAGGATACTTGAAACGTGACTTCTGGCATTTTCTCCACGATTCCCTGACAGTGCTACGTCTGTTGGGGTGGGGGGTGGGGGGGGATGGGGGGGGGGAATCATCCATGTTTTCACGGAAATTCACAGTTGGTGTAATAATTTCGGCTTGATTTCTGTGGGTTTTTTGTTGTTGCTGTAGACCACTTTCATCCCTGTTTTATATAAGTTTCCTTCATTCACAAAAAGACATGCTTCTGGACTTTGGTGACATTCTACAGGTGAGTCCTGAATTGTCTGATAACCGCCTTTGCTGTCGGATCTGTGGAATATTGACCGGTAATTAATTAAACTGGTTACCAGTCTGCTGCTCGGCCTTCATCAAGAGCTCAGTTTTTTATGTACAATTTTCGAACCAATGTTTTTAAAAGGTGCTCCTTAGTTTAGTAGTGGCATTACTGGGATGGCCGAATGAGTTGAGCCTCCATCTCCCGCTTTGGTAGGTCGGTGATTCAAACTCTGGGTTCAAAACCTGGTCGAATCAAACCAATGACTTAAAAATTTATACTTGTTGCTTCCTACCCAGGCACTCGGCATTATTAGGATAGGGCAAGGAACAGTGGAATGAGGAACACCAATCGTCCGAGATTGAAATTTCCTTGGCTTAATCAACTAATGTACCAACAAAAATGTGTTAATTACCTTTCGATACATGGTATATCCTGAGAAGAGTGAGTACGGCAGGAGTAGCTTTTGTAAATTAAATTTGCATACTCCGATGGTTTTGAGTTTTTGTCATAAATATATTTGAAATGTATACATGGCTAATTTAATTTCGCTGTGCTTGTGAAAATTGTCACACCCTAGACTTCACCAATAACAGGTTCTATTAGATTGACTTAGTATGCCCTTCTATGTAGCAACAAACATTCTAATAAGTTCACCACCATCTAAGTTGGATATGTGGGTTCAAATCTAGATAATTGTTTTGTTTTTGAAAATTTGTTGCTTTTATCGGACTATGCAACTTTGAAGTGAGACTTGGAACAGTTCAGTGCTTTGTTAGTTTGAGACCGGACATGAGAATTTTCGATCTGTGGAGGTGGTCGGTTATTGAGATTTTACTGTAAATGCTTTATATGACATATCGGGCAATAAGTGCTTAATAAGAGGATTGTGAGTGTGATTGGTTGGTTTCAGGTGAACGTGTACCTATTGGGACGCACTTACCTCCAACTGTCCCGGGAGCTGTGCATCAACATACCCGCCCTGGGTAAGTTCCCTTTCACCTGTTCACTCTGCACTACTGTCCCGCTACAACTGTCTGCAACTTACCAATATGTCTAACCGAAATACCGGACGTTGTGGCCGATCACAGGGCCTCCCGTGTGCTAGGTCGGCAGTTTGATTCCCAGTCGAGTCCAACCAATGACGTACTAAATTTATACTTCCCGTCGCTTTCTAGCCTGGCTCTCGGCATTAATAGGATAGAGCAAGGACTGGTTAGCTCAGTGTCAGGATAATGACTGAGGAGGATATTGGGTCAATGTGCCGGTGGCCTGATTTCCCACTGGGGCAGCACTTTTAAGTCACAATGATTGCGCACTGTCACAAGTAGGTACCTGTCCTGATATGACCTTAAATGGTGCTAGGATATAAAACAACAACAAATAAACAAACAGCATTAACGCATGCGCCTCAGCACTAACTGGTGCAGAGGTGCTAAGTCTCCAGATTTGGCGGGAAATCTTGCTCAAATATAGCAAAATAACCCCGATCTCCTGATTTCCCACCTTTAATGTGTAATCTCTTACCAAAGAATCATTTTACCTTTTTTCCCCTTTAAAATAAATGCATATTTTTCGCTCAAAATGCACCATTTTGGATCACTTTCCCCCAAAATTTTCCAGTCCGCTTCCCTCCCTGCTAGGGACTCATTCAATGCTTAATAATAATAATAATAATAAATAAATAATAAAAGATTTATTTCGAAAATAAGATGACACTTGAGACTTTTGCATTTCTTTTCCCACCAACATTTATTTGACAAAGGAGCACAAATAAAAAGTAGCGCCTAATAAATCATGCACATTGTTTTCCAGCCAGCAGCATGTGTGTGTTACACATAGCGAACGCATTTAAGACTTATTGTACTGTTGTGGTTGGCAACACTAACAATCTCTATCGGTGTTTCAGTCTGCCAGTTTTGTCTCACTTTTACCCAGGTCACACTAGGCTTGGGACCATTTGCAACCATTTTGGTCGCAAGAGGTTTTATGTACAACACCTGCAACCGTCTTGCGATCAAACTGAAGAAAGGTGATCGGCGATCAGTGGATTCCAAATAGACTTTTTGCACCTACCTGCCACCACCCAGGTTTTTGTTGTCGCAAGTGGTTGTAAGCCAAGCATGACTTGGGTGTTCGTCACTAAATAAATATGCATCAACTAAAAGGCCCAGACGATACCGCAGGCTGCAAGAGTTCTGACTTAACGTTCATCAGGACATGACGCGGGTCAACAACAAGTATTATGACTTTCTGTATGATTGGGGCGGGGGGGGGGGGGGAAGGGGGGGAATAAATATTGACTAAGTAACCAATGTCACATTATTCGTACAACTGGGACTGGTCATCACCGAGGTTTTGAAGTGCTACTGGTACTAAACTGTACATGATATTATTATTGCAGGGGCAGGGGCAGATTGCTCTTTCTACTGCACAAAAGTACTGTAAATAGCTACACAAGAAACAAAGTCTGAATATGCTTAAAAGCTTTTGAATAGACAAACCCCGTCCTGATATGACCTTAGATGGTGCCAGGACATACAACCCCAACAAACAAACCCATAGTGAAATGCATTGTATGTCTATCCACTGAAATATCATGTCTTATTTTGCCTTGAAAGATTTTAGCTAGCAAACAATAAACAGCGAATTAACATGTAGTTGGTCATCGAAAATGTAGTCGATGTATTAGAGAATACAAGAAATGAGGGGACAAGTTTTTATGTGTAAAACATTACTATGTAAATATTGAACCTATGCTGAGTATTTGAAACGGGCACCATTCTAATAGAGCAGCCACCAATAATACTAGTAGCATTGAACTGTGGCGATTGACATAAATTGCCGGGACCCACATGGATTGATTTGTTTTAAGCATTGATAATGGACCAAATGGCAGTCAGTAGTCCGGTGACCGCCATAATGCCCAGTCAGCAGTAGAAAATGAGTTCGGGGATCTGCCCGCCTTGGACTCCAGTGCCATTTGTACTGTCCGTTGAGCACTGGAACTGGAAGGTGACCTTGCCGATGATCACCTCTGCCATGCCTTCCTGGCCGAAGAAGCTCAGCTCCGGTCCGTCTAGCGTAGCGCTTGCGGTGTAGAAGGTGTCCGGGTCCACCTGGATTGGGTTATCGAAGTACACTGCGAATGTGTTACTCGAGCCATCAGAGAAGAACTTGGTATGGTTCTGCCCGAGGATGTTACCATTCCTTTTGAGTTCCACCTTGATTCTGTATTCTGCGGCGCCGTTGCTGGAGCCGTATAAGCCAAAGCCAGCAATGAAGATGCGCTGGTCGACAGAGAATTGGATGCTGTCACAGCGGCCCCGGTACCGCCACTGGTTGCTGCGGTAGGCAGAGCTCTGGAAGCGGTGGCATACCCGTGGGTTCAGGCCGAGCCGCGGCAGTGTGGGGAACGGCAGTTTGGGCTTGTTCTGTGCGGTGAAGTACAGGAAGATGTCTGTGGTTTCCTGCAGCGTCAAGATCTTGGACTGTGCCGCATCATCTGCAAACTCCTCAAGCTTCATGGTGGGGATCCGGATGAGGTACAGTGCATTGCGCAGCATCTGACGTTGGTTTTCAGGTGTCGGTTCCATGTCCTGTCGCACAGTCTCTGCCTCTGCCCAGCGCATGGCGGCCGCAAACAGAGACACCTCTTTGGCATTGAGCGTTTCCCTGGCCAGCACCGACTCAAGTGTGTAGAAGTCAATGTCACAGAAGCCCTCGGAGCAGAGCGCCTCTTCGGCTTGTGCGTCAATCACCTCCCAGCACCGCTGCATCAGCTGCCCTTCCTCGAAGAGCCGACTCTGCGAGAGCAGGACACAGGCATTACGTGCACTCAGGCTTGTTTCCAGGTACCGCACACACTGGCGTGCCAGATGCGGGATGATATACTTCTTGGCGGCGTACAGAGTAGCCAGCACCGTGTCTGCCTCCAGGTCCACCTCATCACAGTACAGGTACCTGCAAGCGTCAAATGGATGACCAGTTATTGAGCTTATCGAAAGGGATGCCATTCATTCTGGGTTTTTTGGTTCCTGCCCTATGGAAACTAGTTAGGTAATGATTTCATGTGGTTGTATGTTATATGAAAGTTTCTTGACATTTAAGTATTTTTTTCGGATATATATACGAAATGGCTGAATGAGTAGAGCACTTGCTTCCACTAGTGGTACAACCGCTGTGCAAGTAAAACTACAAGCTTACATAATTAATACTTGTCATTTCTTTGTGCTGACCCTCAGAATTATTAGAATAGGACAGTGAGCAGTGTAATGAGGGCACCTAATTGTCTGTAATTGAAATTCCCCGTGTTTAATCAATGAATGTAGAACAAATATACACAAATACCAGGGGAGTAACCAGAAATAAAATTGTTTACATGTGCTTACAGGAAATTAAAAAAATTGCAAGCATAAAATAAAAATGCATATTATAACAGATTTAGTGGGGGTAGGGGGTGGGGTAAATATGACGCTGAGAGAAATTGTTTGCATGTGATTACAGTGCAACAATGTAGCTACGCCCCCCGAATATATACATAGGATTTGAGATGCAAGAGGGTGAAGTGGGGGCTCACTTGAGTAAGTTGAGGAAGGCAGGCGGTTCGACGTCAGGGATCTGGATGTCATTGTCAGTGTCGGCCAGCTGCCCATAGAACATGGCGTAGAAGACGGAGCTGCCTGTGGCCAGCACGTACTTGTGGGCGGGCAGGCGCACCATGCCAGGCCCCTGCCCCACGATGAAGTGCACGTCAGCCATGAGCTCATTGTTGAACATGGCGGCATTGCGCTCTCGCACAGACGGCTTGTTCGCCTGCCAGTTGTTGTCCAGGCCCGGGGTGGTGCCTGTACTGCCGCTTATGGCACCATTGCTGTTGCTTCCGCTTCCGGTCTTGCAGCCTCGTTCTGGCTGCGCGCTGGCGGGGCTGAGCGCCTTGTGGAAGATGGAGGTGGTGGTGGATAGAGGCGGGCAGGTGAGCGGCACCAGGGTGGGGCGCACCAGGCCCGGCTTCCCGCGACGGAACATGCCTGACGGCACCTCCTGGTTCATCTCCTCCTCCTGTTGCATCATGGGAGACCTGCATGCAAAGTAGCAGCATGGTTACAGGATGGCCCGATTGTATTAAATATACAGGCACAGGATGTGTACGGTGAGGCTTACGCTCTTAGTTCTCTATAGCAAGCCATGAGGAATTTCTCTGGGGTTTTAATGTTACATGGTTTTAAAGCTGCAAAGTCCGATGAAAACATCAACTTTTCAAAATAAAAACAATTATCTAGGTTTCATTCTACATATTTAACTTAGATACTGGTACACTTATTAAACATCTGTTGCCACATAAAAGGGAATACTGATGGAATTTAATAGAATCTGTTAATACAGAAGCCAAAACTGTGACTCCATAGGCTTCTGCACTGACAGGTTACATTAAATTGACTTTGTATTCCCTTCTAAAGTTCTATGTTACAACAAATGCCTAATAAATTATATGCAACAAATTTAACTCTGTATTACTAACATTTATTAAGTTAGTCACTCCCGAAACTATGTATCATGTACTGTGGGTATGGTTGAATATTTACTGACTATGTCTCACATGTCATAGATTTAACTCATTGTAGCGACCGCAAACGGCGACGCTGCGCAGCTTTCTGCGCATGTCAACACGGCCATTGAAAAGTTGGTAGCGATTTTGATGCCACCCATGCTCTGATAAACGGCTTTGCATTGCATTGTGGGAGTACATAACCTACTGATTATTTGAACTAACGATTCTGAACAGTCTTCCCAAGTGTTTCAGTAAAAAAAAACTAGCATATTTGAGCACTTCTTCTGGATTCGGCAGACAGATTAAGTTGAAATGTAACTTTGTTACCCTTAAATCTACATCAAACCTTGTTTAAAGTGGCTTAAAGTTATATAAAACGATTCTATGGCCTGTTCTCGGTTGAACGATTTCAAAATTCTATGGAGACATGGTGTTGTTTACATTGCAGCTATGTCACATAGTATGTCACAACTATGTGCGAATACCGCCGATCGCCGCTTTATAAAGTGTCACAACTTCCTTTATAATTGTCACAGGATGATGATTTAGGTATCATTAGAAAGGTATTTCCAATACCTCTGCAATTATATGTTTTATGTTGGAATCTGTTGACTTTGAAATTTTTTGTCATCCCCAATTAGCATTGAGTCATTCAGGACCTCTTGACTAGGCTAGTCTACTATTGTCTTTTGTTGATATTGTCTATTCACTATTGACTAGTCACTGTGACTGTGACTTGTGAGTGTGACACTGCAAGTCAGTCTACTCGGCGACCAGGACTGTGATATACACTCAGATATCAGACGCTCATCCTTTGATTCGGCCCAGGGGACCTCTCCTTGAGACAATAAGTTATACTGTACTAACCCTTGCGAGTTACCATCCACGGAAACAGCAAGGTGCTGAAAAAACGTAGATGCATGTTAAGATCACTGCCAGCGTAGAGGAAGCCATCGTTGTTTTTGTTCTCATTACCCAGAGTTCCCTGCTGCCACTCCGCCTCCTGGCGGCTCGCCGCGGTACTAGACACCCGGCAGTTCGCGCACTCTACACCAGGTGGCGCGCCGGCTGGGAGTTTGAACGAGTGTGCTGTTTTACACAAACATTTAGACATTACTTATTCACAATTTCATACATTATTCCACAAACATAAACTATTCTGTTAACAATAGGAATTGCAGGAAAAATGTAAACATTAATAGTTGTCTTCCCACTACCCTTATAAACAAAATAATCCATAAAAGAGCGACCATCCTGATATGACTTTTGATGTTATTAGGATGTAAAGCAACCACAAAAAAGGCTCCTGTAATTATAGCTATGTTTTGTGAGTTAAAGATTGCTGTCATTTGACAGAAATCTGGCCATTTCACATTTTCGTGGGAATTTCAATGTAGGCATGTAAATGTGTACCACGAACTCTTGGCCCTCGACACATCAATCAATTAATCCTGTGCGACCAACCAGAGTATAATTCTATTCATCTCTTTTTATTAAATATATTAATAATATGAATATCGAATGGATGTAAAATACCTATGTGAGTTGAAAAGTATGTTCTTGGTGTTTATATATGTTAGTTGTGTGTGATTTAAATCAAACTTCAAACCCAGTGATTGGCAGCTTAGTCACCATAGCAACTACCCCTTCAATGTTTTGTAAATTGACACCACAGGACTACAAGCCACATGTTTTCGCTAATTTCAACGCTGCTAAGGGGCGTGGGGGACATGGGAGCATCATGAGCATCAACATAGGAGGCCCGTCCTGAGATGACTTTCAATATTGCCAGGACGTAAAACCCCAACAAACAAACAATGACAGGAGGCAGCATTGTGTGACCAGCTTCCGTAAATAAGGCGATGGAGGGTTGGGGTGTTACTTGGCAACTAACCGGTCTGTCCAACCATTGAGGTTGTTTGTTGGAGTTTTACGTCCTGGCAACATTTAAGGTCATATCAGGACGGGTACCGACTTGTCACTGCGCACTCATGGCGAGTTTATAGTGCTGCCCCGCTGGGAGACCAGGCCGCCAGCACCAACCATTGAGACCCCCAGCCTTTAACGCACACCAATATGCGTGTGATGTCAGGGGCCATCCAAAGCTTTAAATATTTTCACGTTCATACAAAGAATACTATTTTTCCAGAACCCCTCTCTCCCCCCCCCCCCCTCTAAAAAAAGTAGTACACATCAACATTTAAATACTTAGTTAAATGCAATGTTTTAAATATCAACACTTTATTCGATGATAAAAGTCATACTTGGCTGACACCGCCCCCTCCCCCCCCCCTCCCCCCCCTCCCCAGTCATACCGTTTATGACATTGAAAATGTTGAACATTTTGGGCCGCCCCTTAACGCTCCTCATGTTCAGTCCACGCCGCGTCTTACAAGCCTCAGTGACCTCTCTGACCTCTCTGATCTGCCTGGTTCTGACAGATCCATGTCTGTACATCAACCGGTTCGCTCACAAGCTGGAGTTCGGCGACAAGACTCACGAAGTGTCCATGACTGCCCTGCGTCTCGTGTCCCGCATGAAGCGGGACTGGATGGCGCAGGGACGCCGCCCGTCAGGGCTCTGCGGAGCAGGTGCGTAATGTGCGCAATGTGCGTAGGTGGGGCGTTTTGGGGTGTTTTAATCTGTACAAAAATTTGATTTGTTATTTTTGGGGGGTAAATATTTTATTCGTCTGAACACATTTTAAAAGTTGCACAGTCCGATGGTTTTGAGTTTCTGTCATTTTTCTGAGATAAACATATATTAAATTGTTTGCTATAGTCTACCTTACTTTAGTTTGAAGTAATTTTTAAAATTTCAAATGGCTACCTTTTGAGATATTTGAAGTGCAAATATGTAAATTACTTTTTGGCAAATATGCCAACACTCTGACACCATTAGCTTCAGTAGTAACATGTTCTATTAAATTAACTCAAGTGCTCCGTCTATGTGGCAATAAATGCTTAATAAGTGTACCACTATCTAAGTTAGATATGTAGAATCAAATATAGATAAGTGTTTTTGTTTTGAAAACTGTATGCTCCATCGGACTATGCAGCTTTAACTATATAGGTAGAGTACACATCCCCGTATGAGCAATTTGTTGTAAATAATATTGGTTCTTTTATTTAAAGTTGCATAGTCTGATGGTTTTGAGTTTCTGTCATTTTCTGAGATATATGTATTAGGTTGATCGTTATAATCTACCTTTGAAGTAATTTTTATTTTAAACTTTTAAGATATTTGAAGTGCAAACATGCAACATAAATTTTGGCAAGCATGCCAAAACTCTGAGATCATAGACTTCTGCAGTAACAGTTTATATTGAATTGCCTCAGTATTCCCTTCTATGTGGCAATAATTGTTTAATTAGATATGTAGAATCAAATCTAGATAATTGTTTTGGGTTTGACAATTTGATGCTTTGATCGGACTATACAGCTTAATTTTGCTGTTCTTTTATTTAAGACAATGTTGCGTTTTCTATCCTTACACTGTATTTGTATATATAATTCCAGCCTTGTTAGTGGCTTCGCGTATTCACGAATTTAACCGAAGTATCCAAGATCTCATCAAAGTAGTTAAGATCGGCGAGGGGACTATCAGGAAGCGGTAAGTGACATCTTAATTTGTGAACGCTGAAAACCAGCTGTCCTTTGTGACTCGATTATTGCAGACCAAAATGAAACCCTGAGTTGGTCACTTTCCTTCACGTTGTATATGGCTAGAATACTACCTCCTTGAAACTATCCGAATGTCAGTAATCAAGTATGCAAATCAACAGCAGTGAAAACAAATGAACAACCTCCCCGCAACCTCTACAATTTCTGCTGTGTGGGCTTTACTTAGTGGGTTTGGCTGACACCGTGGTACCCAGCTGATGTGTGGGCGTTACTTAGCGGGTTTGGCTGACAACGTGGTACCCAGCTGATGTGTGGGCTTTACTTGGCGGGTTTGGCTGACAATGTGGTACCCAGCTGCTGTGTGGGCGTTACTTAGCGGGTTTGGCTGACAACATGGTACCCAGCTGATGTGTGGGCATTACTTAGCAGGTTTGCCTGACAACGTGGTACCCAGCTGCTGTGTGGGCTTTACTTAGCGGGTTTGGCTGACAACGTGGTACCCAGCTGATGTGTGGGCATTACTTAGCAAGTTTGGCTGACAACGTGGTACCCGGCTGCTGTGTGGCCTTTACTTAGCGGGTTTGGCTGACAACGTGGTACCCAGCTGCTGTGTGGGCTTTACTTAGCGGGTTTGGCTGACACCGTGGTACCCAGCTGATGTGTGGGCTTTACTTAGTGGGTTTGGCTGACACCGTGGTACCCAGCTGATGTGTGGGCTTTACTTAGTGGGTTTGGCTGACACCGTGGTACCCAGCTGATGTGTGGGCTTTACTTAGCGGGTTTGGCTGACACCGTGGTACCCAGCTGCTGTGTGGGCTTTACTTAGCGGGTTTGGCTGACCGTGGTACCCAGCTGCTGTGTGGGCTTTACTTAGTGGGTTTGGCTGACAACGTGGTACCCAGCTGATGTGTGGGCTTTACTTAGTGGGTTTGGCTGACACCGTGGTACCCAGCTGATGTGTGGGCTTTACTTAGCGGGTTTGGCTGACACCGTGGTACCCAGCTGATGTGTGGGCTTTACTTAGCGGGTTTGGCTGACAACGTGGTACCCAGCTGATGTGTGGCCTTTACTTAGCAGGTTTGCCTGACAACGTGGTACCCAGCTGCTGTGTGGGCTTTACTTAGTGGGTTTGGCTGACACCGTGGTACCCAGCTGATGTGTGGGCTTTACTTAGCAGGTTTGCCTGACAACGTGGTACCCAGCTGCTGTGTGGCCTTTACTTAGCGGGTTTGGCTGACACCATGGTACCCGGCTGCTGTGTGGCCTTTACTTAGCGGGTTTGGCTGACACCATGGTACCCGGCTGCTGTGTGGCCTTTACTTAGCGGGTTTGGCTGACATCGTGGTACCTGGCTGCTGTGTGGCCTTTACTTACCAGGTTTCGTTAACACTTCGGTACCCGGCTATATGGTGTCCCTCGCTCCTTGCAGACTTGCCGAGTTCAGCCAGACACCTTCCAGTTCGCTGACGATCGACGAGTTCCAGAAGATCGACCTAGAGGAGGAGAGTGATCCGCCCTGCTTCACGGAGGGAAAGCGCAAGGCCAAGCTCACACAGGTGAGGCACCGGGGACGCTGGCCGAATTGGTAGAGCACGAGCCTCACGTGCAGGAGATCGGAAGTTCGATTCCCGGTCGAGTCAAGCCAATGACTTATAAAATTGATACTTGTCGCTTCCTAGCCTGGCGCTCAGCATTACTAGGATAGGACAAGGACTGGTTAGCTCAGTATCAGGATAATGTAACTGAGTGGGATTTCGGGTCATGGTGCTGGTGGCCTCATTTTCCAGTGGGGCAGCACTAAAAAGTCGCCATGAGTGCGCACTGTCACAAGTCGGTACCTGTCCAGATATGACCATAGATGTTGCCAGGATGTAAAACTCCAACAACCAACCAACCAACCACAGGTGAGGCGGCAATACCAGGCATGGCCAGACCTGGTTCCTCCAACATCAAGTATTTACGCTGTAAGGTGCATGCCTCTACCAGATGCCTTAGTGGTCAGCGCATCCACTTCCCATACACGAGGGAGGATGTCGGTTTGATCCCCGCTCGTGACTTATAAAGTTTGGTTCTTGTCGTTACCTTGCCTGGTGTTGGGTATTGTGGTATCGGGTAAGGACCGGTTATCTATGTTAGCATTATGTGACTTGAGTGGAGCTGGGTGTTAGCAGCAGGTGTAGTAATAAAAAAAATCCACAAAAAAACCCAGAATACTCTACTTCCTTTGAGAGATTTATTCCAAATAATTCATGTGTAATGACTATGCCCTAATAGAATCAGTGATATGTTAGTATTGCACTATACTAGGCTAGTGTTATCACCAAATCAGTGTTGTAGTCATAATATATCATATTATGATTGCTGGATATATAATAGTGAGGGATAAAAGTTAGGCTTGCATAATTCTAATGAAGAATAGAATCAGGTTATTCTACATTCATATACATTGTCATATCTTTCATATGCCTACTATAATTATCCGCTATTTTGGTAGAATCAATTTGTTGTTGGAGTTTTACGTCCTGGCAACATCTAAGGTCATATCAGGACGGGTACTGATTTGTGACAATGCGCTTTATAGATCAGGCCACCAGCACCATGACCCGATATCCCACCTTCACTATCTACCTAGCCTGTCATTCGGCAATATAAAGTCGCCATGAGTGCACACTGTCACAAGTTGGTACCTGTCCTGCCTCCTGATATGACCATACATGTTGCTAGGATGTAAAACCCCAACAAACCAAACATTATTGCGCAGCTGGAGGAGAGCGGTCAGCTGCAGGCTCTGACGTCAGAGATCAGCGAGCTCCAGGGTGAAATAGACCGGATACTGGACGAGGCGGTGCTCAAGAAACAGCGCAAGAAAAAAGACCCAGGTGAGGAATAGCCGCGGAAAGTTACACCATTAACGACTGTGGTAAAAACAGGCAAACAACAATTCATGTGCACGCTGCAGTACAAGTCATTGAGGTGGACCATATAGACTGTCTGCATATATAAACTCACCTAGTAATTAGTGTTCGCTCCCTATGTGGTCCTGGGTATGTTCCTTGATCGAGTTGACCCGAAGACTTGCCCAGTGTTCAGCATTAATTAACATAAGTCAAGGTTTGTAGACTATCTGGGGCTTACACTAGAGGCTTAATGCTTCATGTCATTTTCATCATCTCTTCCACTAATTTAATTAGTGAAATAAGGTTTTGTTGAACTAGCTGTTCGGAGGCAGTGTCCTTCTGCGACATGTATTAATACGAGTGGCGCCCCCTGTGGTGATACATTAATGCAGGGGATGTCCTGCTGCGGGGATGTATAAATGTAGGCAGTGTCCTTCTGTGACATATATTCATGTGGGTGGGTCCCCTATAGTTTAGGAGCAGGATGTAGTGGTGTTCTCTGTGGTGGAGTGGTTAGAGTGTCTGGCTTTTTTCCCTAGGTCAGACTCCTAATCTGAAGGTCGGTGGTTCGATTCCCCATGCCCCCCATCTCTGCCAATTTGGATTTCCACTACTGTGTATAACTTACAGTTTCATCAAAGGCCAGTTGCTCTCATTCCATGTCTATGTGGTGTGGGAGGTTAAAAATCCCTTGGGTCAGAAAAGTGTAGGCTCTGGCTTTCTATCGACAAACTTCTAATGGTGATAACAAGTCTATTCAGACTTATCCATGAGAGGCAGTATAAATCTTCAAGAAAAAAAGCTCAGGCAGTAGAGTGTCCACCTGTGACGGTGTGGGTCATCCGATCGATCCTGCTGAGTGGACACATTTGTAGTTTGGGCTATTTTTCGTTCTAACCAGTGATCGCCAACTGGTTCATAATAGGCTGTGGTATGTGCTGTCCTGTCTATGGAAAAGTACATATAAAAGACCCATTGCTGCTTAACGGAAAGAGTAGCCTATGTGGTGGCAGCAAGTTTCCTCCAAAGAAATATATCAAAATATTGGACGTCCAATAGCCGATGATAAAAATGAATGTGCTTTACAGGCGTCATTAAATAAAACAAACTTTACTTTTCCCCTTGTAGTGATACATTATTGTAGGTGGTTTCCTGTTGTGTGTACCGTCATAGCTGGTGGCGCCCCCTGTGGTAATACATTGGTGTAGGTGGTGTCCTGTTGTGATATAGCTGGTGGCGCCCCCTGTGGTGATACATTGGTGTAGGTGGTGTCCTGTTGTGATATAGCTGGTGGCGACCCCTGTGGTGATTCATTGGTGCAGGTGGTGTCCTGTTGTGATATAGCTGGTGGCGACCCATGTGGTGATTCATTGGTGCAGGTGGTGTCCTGTTGTGATATAGCTGGTGGCGCCCCCTGTGGTGATTAATTGGTGCAGGTGGTGTCCTGTTGTGATATAGCTGGTGGCGACCCCTGTGGTGATTAATTGGTGCAGGTGGTGTCCTGTTGTGATATAGCTGGTGGCGACCCCTGTGGTGATACATTGGTGTAGGTGGTGTCCTGTTGTGATATAGCTGGTGGCGCCCCCTGTGGTGATACATTGGTGTAGGTGGTGTCCTGTTGTGATATAGCTGGTGGCGACCCCTGTGGTGATTCATTGGTGCAGGTGGTGTCCTGTTGTGATATAGCTGGTGGCGACCCCTGTGGTGATTCATTGGTGCAGGTGGTGTCCTGTTGTGATATAGCTGGTGGCACCCCCTGTGGTGATTAATTGGTGCAGGTGGTGTCCTGTTGTGATATAGCTGGTGGCGACCCCTGTGGTGATTAATTGGTGCAGGTGGTGTCCTGTTGTGATATAGCTGGTGGCGACCCCTGTGGTGATACATTGGTGTAGGTGGTGTCCTGTTGTGATATAGCTGGTGGCGCCCCCTGTGGTGATACATTGGTGTAGGTGGTGTCCTGTTGTGATATAGCTGGTGGCGACCCCTGTGGTGATTCATTGGTGCAGGTGGTGTCCTGTTGTGATATAGCTGGTGGCGACCCCTGTGGTGATTCATTGGTGCAGGTGGTGTCCTGTTGTGATATAGCTGGTGGCGACCCCTGTGGTGATTCATTGGTGCAGGTGGTGTCCTGTTGTGATATAGCTGGTGGCGACCCCTGTGGTGATTCATTGGTGCAGGTGGTGTCCTGTTGTGATATAGCTGGTGGTGACCCCTGTGGTGATACATTGGTGTAGGTGGTGTCCTGTTGTGATATAGCTGGTGGCGACCCCTGTGGTGATACATTGGTGTAGGTGGTGTCCTGTTGTGATATAGCTGGTGGCGACCCCTGTGGTGATTCATTGGTGCAGGTGGTGTCCTGTTGTGATATAGCTGGTGGCGACCCCTGTGGTGATTCATTGGTGCAGGTGGTGTCCTGTTGTGATATAGCTGGTGGCGCCCCCTGTGGTGATACATTGGTGTAGGTGGTGTCCTGTTGTGATATAGCTGGTGGCGCCCCCTGTGGTGATACATTGGTGTAGGTGGTGTCCTGTTGTGATATAGCTGGTGGCGCCCCCTGTGGTGATTCATTGGTGCAGGTGGTGTTCTATTGTGATGACCCTTTATAGCTGGTGGCGCCCCCTGTTGTGATACATTGATGAAGTTGGTTCATCAATGGATTAAATATCTGATTTCAGACTCAGCAAGTGTGTGTTCGAGTGCGCCTTCGGTGTCAGACCTGGAGAGTGAACTAGAGCAGATGGCGGCTGCCAGCTTCATTAAGACTGAGTCGCTGAAGGAAGCATTGTCAGATCCACAGCAAAAGCAATCCGACCTCGACAAGGAGAACACGGCGCTTACCGATACCCCGGCCGGTGTCGGGGTAACGCTTACTGTGATGCCGGCCGAGCTAGTGAAGGGCGAGGCTTTGATGGACCCGGATGTGGAGCAACTGGAGCGGCAGGAGCTCGATCAGCTACTGATGCCACCGCCCACCTGCGAAGGCTTCGGACCACGCCCCACTGCCGCCAGCCTGGGGCTGACTGAGTCTATAGAGGAGTGCATGAAGATCTCCAAAGATGACGGTAGGTCTGTCCGAAGTGTGGGTTGGGGAGGAAGGGGGGATAAGGGGTGCACTGGATAAACATATCATTTTGGACAATTAACATGGTGATTTATGACACCCCGTCCTAATATGACCAGAGATGTTGCTAGGACGTAAAACAACAAACGAACATTTGGGGCAACTTGTCCTGTTATGACCTGAGATGTTGCTAGGACGTAAAACATTAAGGCATTTGTTTCGTGTCAGAGGTTGTGGTCTCGAACCACAGCTGAGTCAAACCAATGAGTTTAAATAAATTTGGTACGGCAATGACTGGTCACCTTACTGTCAAGATAATATGATTGAGTGAGATATCGTACCATAGTCCCGATGACGTGGTACCCCAATGGGGCAACATTATTAAGCTACCAGGAGTACGTATTGTCACAAGTCGGTTTGATATGACTTCAAATTTATCTGGGACATTAAACCCCAAATCACTCACTATTTGCATATAAGAACTGCCGTGGATATTCTTGAATTGAGAAGTTAAAGAATTTGGAGATAAGCTCTTTGTTTTTGATTTGCAGATGAGAATGCAGAAAGTGGAGAACTAGACATGGAAGGGATCGACGAGGAGGAACTGGATCTGGTACGCAGTTCTGTGATTTTCTGCTGGTATGCGAAGTAATGTGGTTAATGAGGTGCAACTCGCAGGGTCTGCACGGGCCCTGGAAAGTCTTGAAAAGTCTTCAACTTCATTTGCCTCATTTCAAGGTCTTGAAAAGCCTTGAATTTAACCTATTTTGGGTAATTAGTCTTGAAAAGCCTTGAATTCCATTAAACTGTCCCCACTGATCTAAATTAGTCTGAAATCGTCATTCACCATTGTTGTTTTTTCCTGAAATCCAAATGAAAATAGTTTTGAATTTCTGTCAAAAACAGCCTTGAAAAGCCTTGAAATAGCCTTGAATTCCATATCTTCACATGTGTACGGACCCTGAACTCGTCGTCTAACAATAATGTTAATGTAGACTTAGTAGATCATCTTCACGAACAGGAGCCATTCTAAGGTGCTGTGCTGTTTGAGCAAATGGCAACATGTGTTGTGTTGTGTTTGTGTTCCGGCAGTGTATGCTTCAATACATACTTGGTGTTCCTGCAGTATATATTGTCGGCTGACGAGGTGAAGGTGAAGACGAGAATCTGGTACATGTCGAATGCAGACTACCTCCAGGAAATGAAAGGTTAGTCGCTGTTCGATTAAACCAACTTCATATCCGGTGTGTTTTCACATGTATGTAGTAGTCCCATATGAGCCCCACTGCCGCGTGGTGGCGTCTCGACTTCGCTGACCCTTGCATTGGCAACACGCCGGCAGATCAGTCCCAATGGTGGAGCGTTCATTCCCTTGCTAGTTACACCCACACCCCACTGGAGATTGCGCGTTACTGGCGGTGTAGCGATAGGTCACTCTACTCTCCGATCTCGGTGGTAAAAAACTGGGGAATGACGAACAAGGTTGACACAACTATGGTGTGGTGCTTGTCCTTTACATACCCCATAGGACAATAGATACCTGAAACCTATCCATCACAGGATGGCTGAGTGGGTAGAGCGCCTACTTCCCATGTGTGAGGTTATGGGGTTCAATCCCTGGTCGTGTCAAGCCAACATCTTAAAAATCAGTCATAATCGTGCCTGATACTCAGCAGTACTATGCATAGATGCGACAACTTATACAGTTGTGAAAAAGTTGTGAGTCTGCGTAACCTCATTCTGTGTATTTTGTGTGTTTTAGAAAAAGCAGAAAAGGAAGCCGCTGACATTGAAGCCGGAATAATCAAGCCGGACGCGAAGAAGGTGAGTTTGGTCTGCAATATTTGAGTTATTTGTGTCTTTTCAGCTAGTTCCACGGCGAGAGATCTTTAAGTTCACAAGCAGTGTATTATTGAAGAAGCATAACTTTACTCTCAATGGGTTGGTGGAGCGACTTCAAATGACCCAAAGCCCAAGGTTTTGGCCGATTTGAGATCACTCAGCCTCTCCGGAGGTGAACACACATATTTCATGTATCAATCATGTCTTTCAATATTTACTATGTCATTGCTATGTCATATGGGACTAGTGTCATTCGACTGAACTGTAAATATCCAGTATGAAAGTAACGGTTGTAATATGGCCATCCTGTTGTTCAAAATTGGGCAGACAGGATGGCCAAATGGGTTGGGCACCCGCTTACCATGGACATGGTGAGATCAATCCCTGTCTGAGTAAAACTAAAGTATTTAATTAATTGGTACATGTCACACCCTTTCCTTGAACACAGGATAGGGCAAGAAGGGGTTGCCCGGCTCAATATCAGGATATGTTTGAGTGGGATATCAGGTTCTGGTTTCAGAGGCATGGTATCTCACTGAGGCAGCACTATGAAGTCACCATCAGAGCACACTCAGTAGTCAGCACCCATCCTGATATGACTGACCTTACTAGAACGTGATACCCCACAATTTAAGAAAAACTTCTTTAATTTGCAGAGAAAGAAGCCGCGCAAGAAGGGAAGCCGAGAAGCGCATTCAGCAGGCGAAGCGATTGAGAAAATGTTGGCAGAGCGAAAGATCTCATCAAAGATCAATTATGATGTGCTACGAGACTTGAACAAGACGGAGACGAAGCCTTCACGCAACATCAAGATGGAGGAGGCGGCTTCCGTGTTGGGAACTGGGCCAATTGAGGTCACGCAGGTCAACCTCCGACAGCTCGACATCAGGTGGGGCTGGCACTAAGTCAACATCCTACCGTCAGGGGGCGCTTTGGAGTGTAACTTTTGGCAAATGAAGGAACATATTGCACATAGGGTGGGATTCTGGGGTTCGCGTCCTAACGCTTAACCTATCTAGACTCTAATACAGCCAACCTACCCAGACATACTTGTGCATGATGTATTTCACATGTGGCGGTTAGCACACCTCACTACACTTGCCCCCGTCGAATTGTAAATGTCATACCTACAATTACAAATATCCAGGTAGTATACTTGCGCTTCATGGACAGGGATGGTTCAACATTTTACGGCAAGCAGCCTATACAGAATCCGGGTCATGGCACCAATGTTAAAAGGGTTATTTTTGCAAATGAAGGAAAACATTGTACCTAGAGCGGTACTCGAACCCATACTTCTGCCATTACGGGAGTGCCGTCCTAACCATTTGTCTAGCTAGGCTCCCTGATATATTCACCCACACTTATCTGTGCATATGAAAAGCTATTTGGATTGTGATTGGAGCTAATATGTTCGCAATCATTGAATCATTGATCGCAAAACTATAAATCACTGTTGTGCACTATTTCAATCAATCCAAATAGCCGAAACCATAAGAACTAGTGATTGACAAGTCGGTCACCATGGCAACTGTCCACTGAGTGTTTATAAATAGCCACTACAGAAACCCCGTTGGTAGACTTGATAAGTGTCCTGATTGGTGGCCACACGCGACCTTCTCAAATAGCAGGGATAATTTTTTCCCTTTTTAAGTAGATTTCTTTGTTTTTTTTCACAGCCTGGGGGCATTTTTTATATAGGTGTAAACGAAAATTTGCCTTTAGGATAATAATCTCGGCTTGATTTCCGTGTTTTTTTGCCTGAGACCACTATCATCCCTGAATAGGACGTCTGCCCCAAATAAGGGTCGGGGAAGGTCAATCTTAGTTGGCGACTGACTGGTTCGTGTGCCACGAGGCTGCTGACACTAAGATCCCCGAAGTACATGGACGCTATGACAAGGCTGCACCAAACAAAAACCATGCAAATCTAGACATGCTCCAACAAAGATTTGCGCAAATTTAAATTAAGCATGTTTTAATATGGCAAGAAAATCAGTGCTGACAAAACCTATTCCTAAAAAATAATATAATAAAAATGTTGAATTGAAAAGATTGAAATTATTTCTAATATATGGTTTTCTCCTGTTTCTTCTTTATTTTTATTGACACAGGTTTAGGCGTCAAGGCATGCCAGATATTAAACCGACAATTAAAACAGAAGGAGAGGTATGTATTAAGTGAGAGACGTGGAGTGTTCGGCCTATAATCACTTACAATCACCACCAAGTAAGGAAATGTGACAGATAAATCACTCCCCGCCCCTCTCTCTTTCTCGTGCGTGCACACTCTCACTCTTTTTCTCCGTCTTTTCTTGAATTGCATCAAGTTAATATGTGCAATACAATACGATAGGCAAGATGGCCGAATGAGTTCAGTGCTCGCTTCCCATTCTGGAAAATGATGAGATTTGAACCATGACTGAGTCAAGCCAATATACAAAGATTTATACTTGTCGCCAGCTAGCCGGCGCTCGGCATTACTGGGATAGGACGGAGCGGGATGTAACTCAGGCAGAAGAGTGTCCACCTGAAGGTGTGGGTCATCCGATCGATCCTGCTCAGTGGACACATTTTGCAGTTTGGGCTATTTTCCATTCCAACCAGTGGTCAATAACGGGTTCTTCAAAGGTTGTGGTATGTGCTGTCCTGTCTATGGGAAAGTGCATATAAAAGACCCCTTGTTGCTTATCGGAAAGAGTAGCCTATGTGGCGGCAGCATATTTCTACCAAAGAAATATGTCAGAATGACCATATGTTTGACGTCTAAATAGCCGATGATACGAAAATCAATGTGCCCTAGGAAAAAAACTTTTACTGAGATAGGACATGTAGCAGTGGAATGAGGAAGACCAATTGTTTGTGATTGAAATTTTGCCTACTTAATCAACGAATGTAAGACGAGCATATAACTTTTTTAAAGGCAGTGACTCGATAACAAATATTGAATCTTTTTTAATTTTCTCATTTAAATTGACAAAAACAACTACATATAATTTCACTTTGTGTGCAGCCAATGGAGAAGAAGCCCAAGTTGTCGGAGGTGGTGATCGAGTCTGGACCCATCTCGTACGTAGCGGGTAAGTCAGACACCCCGCTGTGTAGGCGTGTGCATGGCGCTGTGGTCTGTTGTCCTTAACAGACGTACTATATGAAGGGCTCCAAACAATACTCTTTTACCGCCCACCTAATGCTCACCACCAACCCCTACACCTTAAAATACATATTCAAAAATGCTCGCTGATCTTTGTATTCGCTTCATGTATTAATTAATCTAGTTATTAATATAATACGTTATTATTTATTATAAATACTGATATTTGTTCAGTATTATTTGCTATTACTAATTTTATAATTATGTTCTGCATTATTTGCTATTACTATATTTATGATTAAGTATGTAATAAATAAGAGTTTTTCTGTCTTTTTTTACTGTCTCGCGTTTAAGCAGAAATAATGAAGCAATAATAACCAATAAACCGTGACTTGGCATTCATGATTGGAGCCAGTCTTAGTATGTCGGTATCATATTTATAACTTGAATAGCGAAGAGCATTGTGAGCAGGGTTACAAGCGTAAGCGTGGTATTCTCTGTGGCAGAGTGGTTAGGTTTTTTTCTAGGTTGGACTCCTAATCTGAAGGTAGGTGGTTCAATTCCCTGTGGCCCATCACCTCTACCAATTTGGATTTCCACCAGTGTGTATAACTTACAGCGTCATCAAAGGCCGGTTGCTCTCATACCTTGTCTATGTGGTGTGGGAGGTTAAAAATCCCTTGGGTCAGTAAAAGTGTAGGCTCAGGCTTTCTATTGACAAACTGTCTAATGGTGAAAACATGTCTATTCAGACTTATCTATGATAGGCAGTATAAATCTTCAAGAAAGAAAAAAAAGGGACAGGCCATAAATATGTACGCTCTTTGCTATCTTAATGTTCGTAAAGGGAAGGGGAGATGGGGGGCGGGGGGGGTAAAAGCTATGTTCTTGAAGATTTATACTGCCTGTCATGGAAAAGTGTGAATAGACTTGTTTTCACCATTACACAGTTCGTCGATAGAAAGCCAGAGCCTACACTTTTACCGATCCAACTGGCCTTTGATGTCGCTGTAAGTTAGACACAGCGGTAGAAATCCAAATTGGCAGAGATGATGGCATGGGGACGTAAACCACATTGCTTTTTAGGCTATAACATCAGGGTTGGGATTGGGGGAAACGGTAATCTTGGCATTGTTAGCATTGTGAAAACCAATTATGGATGGTCCCTAATGCTTGCCTACTCGTTTTGTTGTAGAACTGGAGGAGGAGTACGAAGAGGAGGAGTACGATGACGAAGACCAGATAAGTGCCGCACAACTCATGGGACACACAGGTCAGTTAGCACACCGAATCATAGACACTGGACACATGGATAGTACCCCCCTAGTTGCACTGGACACCATGTTGCCCGAACCAGTAGTTAGCACCCCCCCTTTGTATCGACACACGCACCGGACACACGGGATAGGTAGTGCACTGGACACACAGGATAGTTATGCACCAGACACACAGGATAGTTAGCACACATCACACACAGGTCAGTTAGTGTATCGGACACACGGGATAGTTAGTGCACCGCACACACAGGATAGTTAGTGCACTGGACACACGGGATAGTTAGCACACATCACACACAGCTCAGTTAGTATACTGGACACAGGTCAGTTAGTGCACCGACACACAGGTTAGTTAATGTACCAGACACACAGGTCAGTTAGTGCACTGGACACACGGGATAGTTAGTGCACCGACTCAGGATAGTTTGTGCACCGGACACACAGGATAGTTAGCAACCATCACACACAGGTCAGTTAGTGTACCGGACACACAGGATAGGTAGTGCACCGGACACACGGGATAGGTAGTGCACCGGACACTCAGGATAGTTAGTGCACCAGACACTCAGGATAGTTAGTGCACTGGACACACGGGATAGTTAGCACACATCACACACAGGTCAGGCAGTGTACCGGACACACAGGTCAGTTAGTGCACCGGACACACAGGTCAGGTAGTGCACTGGACACACAGGATAGTTAGTGCACAGGACACACAGGATAGTTAGCACACCGGACACACGGGATAGTTAGCACACATCACACACAGGTCAGTTAGTTTACCGGGCACACAGGTCAGTCAGTGCACCAGACACACGGGATAGTTAGTGCACCAGACACTCAGGATAGTTAGTGCACCAGACACTCAGGATAGTTAGTGCACCAGACACTCAGGATAGTTAGTGCACCAGACACTCAGGATAGTTAGTGCACCGACTCAGGATAGTTAGTGCACCAGACGACACTCAGGATAGTTAGTGCACCAGACACTCAGGATAGTTAGTGCACCAGACACTCAGGATAGTTAGTGCACCAGACACTCAGGATAGTTAGTGCACCAGACACTCAGGATAGTTAGTGCACCAGACACTCAGGATAGTTAGTGCACCAGACACTCAGGATAGTTCCAAACTTTAAGTTTTCAATGAAAAATAAATTGACGACTCAAGTAAGTATTCTCACTTGTGTCCCGTGTATAAGTGTTCCTGTATACCAAAATAAATAAATGTGAGTTTTAAAATTATCTTTAAATCTTCAAGAAAAAAAACCATAATTTTAAAACTCCAACTCACTTTTAATAGAAATGTATAAAAAGTAATTGTGTTAAACTAATAGACATTTGTAGTGCTCCTTCCTTACCGTGACTGGCCTTCGGTGCTGCCATGACGTAAAGCCACCTTGACGTAAAGCCATACCCGCTCTCGTTGTGTAGGTGATGAGGAGTACGCGTACGTCAACGACTATGAAAGCAATGAATTTGACTGAGACTCTGCAACCTGCCAAGCGCCACCTTCTCCCAGGGAACCACTCATTACCGTCATGTATTTATGCGCATTGTCATGAGAAACATTATCTGTACAGTTACATCGCACCCCGCATATCCTTATCATCATATCTGAACAGACAGATTTATACACTCTACATCTACGAGGATGCTGTTGTTGAACCGACTTGCTATCAGAGTCGATGTAGATTCCACGTGAAATGTTATTTATTCTGACTGATGAATTGAATCAGCTTCAACAATAAAATATTTTGTAAATGGTGTATTATAATTGATATGATGTATTGTACCGTTGTGGTATGTATGAGATATAAATGGTGTTCTATAATTGGTGTATTATCGGGTAGCAGCTGTGTTACCTACATATTGTGTGATGTAGTGTCACATTGTATGTATGGGATATAAATGGTGTTCTATAATGGGTGTATTATCGGGTAGCAGCTATGTTACGTACACATTGTGTGATGTATTGTCACATTGTGGTATGTATGGGATATAAATGGTGTACTATAATTGGTGTATTATCGGGTAGCAGCTGTTACCTACACATTGTGTGATGTATTGTCACATTGTATGTATGGGATATAAATGGTGTCCTATTGGTGTATTATCGGGTAGCAGCTGTATTACCTACACATTGTGTGATGTAGTGTCACATTGTTGTATGTATGGGATATAAATGGTGTTCTATAATGGGTGTATTATCGGGTAGCAGCTGGGTTACTTACATATTGTGTGATGTAGTGTCACGTTGTATGTATGGGATATAAATGGTGTCCTATAATGGGTGTATTATCAGGTAGCATCTATGTTACCTACACATTGTGTGATGTAGTGTCACGTTGTATGTATGGGATATAAATGGTGTACCATAATGGGTGTATTATCGGGTAGCAGCTGTTACCTACACATTGTGTGATGTAGTCACGGTGTATGTATGGGATATAAATGGTGTACCATAATGGGTGTATTATCGGGTAGCAGCTGTTACCTACACATTGTGTGATGTAGTGTCACGTTGTATGTATGGGATATAAATGGTGTCCTATAATGGGTGTATTATCAGGTAGCAGCTGCGTTACCTACACATTGTGTGATGTAGTCACGTTGAGGTATGTATGGGATATTTATTTGTTTCTGGTAATATATGAAGTTACAAGCCCTTTTAAATTAATCAATAAAGAATCTGTGCGAACAAGTCGTTCGATTCGTGCACACATCTACGTGAAATTCCTGTTATGGAGGTGGGAAACGCTGAAAGTTGCATCCTCCTTTTTTTGTCAAAACGAAAGCCCTTACCTACATTTGATCCTACATCTTCCACTTAGAACCCACGACCTGTCACTATTAATTCATTTGATTCTGGCGGTAAGACTGGTCATATAAATGGTACTTTAAAACAAATGACGTTAGGTTTGTGTTGTTTTACGACCTAGCAACATCTAAGGTCATATCAGGACAAGTACTGACTTGTGATGGCGTACTCATGGTGACTTTATTGTGCTGCCCCACTGGGAGATCAGGCTGCCAGCATCATGACCCGATATCCCACTCAGTCACATTCTCCTGATACTGTGCTAACCAGTCCTTGTCTTATCCTATTAATGCCGAGCGCCTGGCTAGTTAGCGACAAGATAAGTCATTGGTTTGACTTGGCTGTGATTTGAACTCGCAACTTTCTGCATGGGAAGCCTGCGCTCTACTGATTCGGCCACCGCGTCCGGTCAATAATATTTGGTTCTTAAGATTGGAGTATTCAAGTGCGTTTCGGCTTAATCATCTGCAGATGTGTATAAGTGACCATACACGTACGCATACATGTGGAACTGTATGCAGATATTAACCAACATTTGGTGTGTGTTTGATAACTATTGTATTTAAAGCTGCATAGTCCGATGAAGCATCAAATTTTCTAAACCGAAGCAATTATTTAGATTTGATTCTAATTTAACTTAGATGCTGGTGCACTTATTAAGCATTTGTTTCCACATAGAAGGGGATACAAAGTCAATTTAAGAGAACCTGTTACTGCAGAAGCCTATGGTGTCAGCATTTTGGCGTCCTTGCGAAAATGAAATGTGCATGTTTGTAAAACCTCTCTACCCGACCACCTCAACAGATTGACCACTGCACTCCCTTATATCGATCGCTTTATTTGGGTCCCCAACGATCGCACATACAATACCACTGTAAATCGACCACCTCCCTAAATGGACCATTTAAAGTTGGTCCCAAGGTCGGTCGATTTAGAGAGGTTTTACTGTATCTTAAAAGTTAGCCATTGAAAATAAAAGTTGCTTCAAACTAAAGTAAGGGAGATTATAACAATTAATTTCATATATTTATCTGAGAAAAATTACAGAAACTCAAAAGCATCAGACTGCAACTTTAAGCAAATGTTGAGTCTCAAAGTCCAACGTGAACGTGAACGTGAACGTGAACTACATATCCCTGCTGTATCAAGGTTTAGACACGGTAATAAAGTCACATCCCTTCATTGATTCCACACAATGGGAAAGTTTCAGTGCCTAGATTTGATGGTGCATATGCACTTTAGATACCGGGGCGGTATTTGTTGTCAGCATAGATGGGCATAGTAATTTAATTTAATTTAATAGAACCTGTTACTGCTGAAGCCTGTATAGCAATTTTGATAATTATAACCATCTTAATTTATTTATAAATACTTTTCTTTTTTGGGGGGGATGGGATATTTATGCTGCTGATAACACACAACCCACAAAGAAACATTTCACCTCTTTAAACATTTGAAAAATCATGTCACTCATAATTAAGTTATCTGTATCTGTGTTTACTAGTAAAAGTAACCTCTTTGGAATGTGATGTGGTTGGTTTTTGGAGTTTTACATCCTGGCAATATCTAAGGTCACCAGCACGGTAATGTTATGTGTGAACAAATGCATGTATGATGTAAAGGTTGCTCTTAGCAACAATCAAGATAAATAAATTGTATACAGCTGTGTTAAAAAAAGTGCATCTTTGTTTGTTGAGGTTTTACATCCTAGCATCACAAAAAATCAGGACAAGTACGGACTTGTGACTGCACACTCATGGCGACTTTATAGTGCTGCCCTACTGAGAGACCAGGCCACTGGCACCATGACCTGATACCCCCTCAGTCACATTATCCTAATACTGACCCAATCAGTCCTTGCCCTATCCTAGTGAAGTGGGCGAGACTACTCGACCGATTATTTGCGGGCTCACATTTCGCGTGGGCACGCATTTTGCTCTTATTTGCGTGGGCTCGCAACTGCCACTTTTGCGAGGCAGGGTTCCCTGCTGTAAAGCGTTGCTTGGATACGTCGATTGTGACTATTTTTTTATTTTTATTTTTTTAATATTTTTTATTGAGGCTGTATTTATACTGTCCATAGCATATAAGCCCGGGTACCCAGGCTTGTTTTCAATGCTGGCCAGTTGTAGTGTTGGTGTTATCTTACCACACAGTGGCTGCTGATAAGGTATTTGATTGCCTGCATTTCAGTAGCAGATAGATAATTGGTTGGTATGGTTAGTAGCCTATGTTAGTTTTTTTGGATTTTCTTGGTATATATGTATTTATTTTTCTACTCTTATTACTAGACTAGCCTACTCCTATTTACATATCATAGGCTTGTACGTAGCTGTGTGGTGTGTTATCTGGCTACTTTTGGCATGGTTACCTTCCATTGGGCGTCCCACTGGTGGGCCGTGACATATCACATGCCCCTTTGCAGTGCAGCTTACTGGGGGTTTCCTAGCCTTATTTTGCACAGATATTTTTTGTAAGTTTTTAGGTCAGGAATTTGTCGTTCCTTTACCGTTTGGGCATTCCATACCTTGGCAGCCATTTCCAGCGTGCTTCTCTCATGAGCTTTTATTTGGCTTCTGGTCTGCTTTAGTAGTGGCGCATTATTTGCTCTAGTAGCCCTTTGTGGTTTTGTTAGAAGTTTAATGTTTTGACTATAGCTATATGCTAATGTTTTCAAATGAATTATTATCCTATTTTCTAGTAGTTTCACTTTGGTTCTTTTGTGTATGTCATAGGTTGGGTGCAGCTTGTCTACTCTTAGACAGATTTTTAGGGCTCTGTTCTGCAGTGTTTGCAGTTTTTTTAGTAGTTCTTTTCTCGCACCCATGTAGTTTACGTCTCCATAGTCAAAATAGGGGAGCACCATGCCCTTGAAGATTTTTATTGACATTTCTTGTGTCATGTAGTCTCTTAGCTTTGCAAATAGCCACAGTTTGTGGTTTACTTTTTGTATAATTTTATTTATACATAGGTTGTAGTTTAGTTGGCTGTCCAACTCAAGGCCTAGGTATTTGTAATGGTCTACATTTTCTAGTGTTTGGTTTCCTAACTTACAGTGTAGTTTTCTTTCTGGCATTTGTTTATGCGAGAAGAGTACTGTTTTTGATTTGCTTGTGTTGATGGTTATTTTGTTGGACTCACACCACTCGTCTAGTTTTAGTAGGAGTTTATTTAGTTTAGTTATTACCTCCTCTTCTGTGGTGCCATTTGCGTATATGACTGTGTCATCTGCATATAGTTGGAGGCATTCAGTTTGCAACCATTTTTCAAGGTCGTTTATATAGATTATAAAGAGTAGTGGCCCTAACACTGACCCTTGGGGTACACCACATGTGACAGGTTGGTTGTCTGATAGTGTATTGTTTATTTTTGTTTTCTGTTGCCTGTTGTTCAGGTAACATCTTATCCAATCCATAGTGTTGGATTTTATGCCCATGGTTTTTAGTTTTTCCAGTAGTATTTTATGGTCTACTGTGTCAAATGCTTTGCTGAAGTCAATGAAGGCGGCTCCAACTAATTGTTTTTGGTTCATTGATGCCATTATGTCATTTGTTAGGTTAGCTATTGTTTTTTGATGTGGAGTGCAGTTTCCTGAAGCCCCCTTGTCTTTCGTTTAGTATATCGTTTTTTCCCAGGTGTTCATTGATGTGTCTATGTAACACTTTTTCAATGAGCTTGCCTGGGGTTTGAAGAATTGATATTGGCCTGTAGTTTCCCATGTTTTGTTTGTCTCCACCTTTGTGAATGGGGGTGATGGTTGCCATTTTCCAGGCTGAGATAAAATGCCCTTGCTCAAAGGAGATGTTGAATAGGTCTACTATGGTGGCTGGGATGGCTTGGAGTGCCTCTTTCAGTATTTTGGTTGGTATTTCATCTATTCCACTTGGTTTATTCGTGTCTATGTCATTTATTAATTTTTTTACTTCTATCACATCTGTTTTGCAGGTGGGGATTTCATGCTCCACAGTTCCTGATCTGTTCTCCCCATCTTTTTTTGAATTTTTCTGACAGCTTTTGCCCTATTGTGGCAAAGTGTCTGTTCAGTTTGTTTGCTGCATCTTTGTCTGTGAGCATTGCCCCTTCGTTGTCTTGGAAGTTTGTATGCTCTTCTTTGTTATTTTTTTTGGGGGAATAATAGGTTTACATTTTTCCAGAATTTGTTTGTGTTGCTTCCCAAGTCTTTGTCCTGCTTTATTATGTATTTCTTTTTTGCTGTTCTCACAGCTTTGAGAGAGTTGTTTCTGGCGATGCGGTAGGCCAATTTGTCTTCTATTGTTTCTGTGCGTTTTGCTTTATCACCCAGTTTACTTTTGGTTGTGATGAGTGTTAGCAGGTCTTTGTCTACCCAAGGGTCTTGGTTTTTTTAAACTTTTATTTTCTTCATGGGACACATCTCATCAGTTGATTTTCTTATTTCTGTGATGATGTTGTCCCAATAGATATCAACATCATCTCTGTTTTGTGTGATGTTGTTTATGTTTTGGTGCAGATGATTTTTTAACGTATCTTCTGAGTAGTTTTTTAGGGACCTGCCCATTTTGTATTCATAGTGATTTGTGCTTTTGAGCTTTTTCCTGGTTACATATACTAGTTCGTGGTCGCTTATACCCCAGCTTCTAGTGCCCCATTTTGTGGCATGGTTTGAGTTGGTTAATATTAGGTCTATTGTTGAGCTATTGTTGCTTAGCCTTGTGTTTTCAGTGATGAGCTGCTGCAGGCCTAAGATCTTGATGGTGGTTTGCAGCATTAGTTTAGCAACGATAGGAGGTCGGGCGTTCGGACCCAGACACATCAGACGTGTTTTTGCATGCTCCGATGTTTTAGCCGAGATTTAGGCTTTTATTGTGGAAATTCCAAACTTATTTAACTTAATTATATGGGAGGGGATTTGGCTTATAACATACATTCCACTGTTGAACTATATTTAACTCATAACATAAGTTATATTGATCAATTCATTCTGTTAGAAAGAGGTAAGAATAAAATGGTGAGCTCCTAAGAAGTGACATGAACGTTCCTTGCATTCTTTACTGTCCTCCAGACTTATATTATTAACCGCTATGGTCAATTTCAGATTGCTATTTGGATTGCTCTATAATCTTATTTAATTAAGGGCCTTCTGCCCATGGTCTGTCAGGAGTCAAACTCTCCACCTCGGGCATTGCTAGTCAAGGGTCAGGCTGGCAGGATGACAGACAACCGGCGGCAGGAGGCACAAGTCATTCACATGGAAACAATTATTTATATTAACACGTAGGGTCGCCTTAAGCGGGGGTGGAATAGCCCGACGGTTAAACTAGTAATGCTGAGCGCCAGGCTAGGTAGTGACAAGTATTAATTTTGTAAGTCATTGGTTTGACTCGGCCCGGATTCAAACTTCCCGACCTTTCACAGTGGAACCATGCGCTTTACCAGTTTGGCAACCACGTCCGGTAAAGGTGCATGTGGAAACCAAATTTTGACTTTGTACAATTTTATTTAACATAAATAGGGCTCCAAATTCTGATGATTCTATCCTTAAAAGATTAGTTTTTTTAATTAGAAACGCTAGCTAAGGATGATAATGGTTTCGGCCCAAAACGGAAATCAAGCTGAGATTATTATTCGGATGGCAAATTAAAGTTTACACCTATATAAAAAATGTCCCCAGGCTGTGGAAAAAACCCCGGGAAATCCGCTTAAAAACGGAAAATTACGAACCCTGGCAAGCTGAAGGTAAACATAAGACAGGACACGGTATATGTGTAATAGATATATATATATTCAAATATGAATAAAACAAACCATGTAGAGCCATATAGTTTGCATTAAATAACTGGTGACGTTGTGGACGGATACCATGAGACAGGAATGACTAGGTGACAGTAACACACGTACAGGGGCTGTGTGGTGCCCCAATCAACACAAAATGCCAACGACATTGCACGCTTGTTATGCTGTTACAGTGCTGCTTTCTGCTCAGTCAAATGGCACTTGAATGTAGTTTCATAGCGAATAGCAAAATAACGCGGTAATAAACAAAGCGTGATTTCATGTAAGTGCAGAGTGCATGGCTAGTATTAAAGATGCCGGTGCGTGTGTAAAAAATAGTTCGACACAGATATCTAACCAACAGCAACCAAGTTTGTCACTTCCAGTTCAGTGTCTGTGAACATTGTAGAGCTTCGGTCATTGCTCCCACTAGTGCTTGCATTGCTCCCACTAGTGCTTGCATTGCTCCCACTAGTGCTTGCATTGCTCCCACTACTGCTTGCATTGCTCACAATAGTGCTTGCATTGCTCACAATAGTGCTTGCAGCGCTCAGACTAGTGCTTGCAATGCTCACCATACTGACACCCTCATGTTTGCAGAACTCAAATTAGTGTTTGCAGAGTCCATATAGTGCTCACCCTAGTACTTGCAGCACTCACACTAGTAATTGGGAGCAGTCACCCTAGTGCTTGAAATGCTCACCAATGCTTGCAGTGCACACCTTAGTGCTTGTAGCGCTCACTAATGCTTGCAGTGCACACCCTAGTGCTTGAAACGCTCACTAATGCTTGCAGTGCTCACCATAGTGCACACCCTAGTGTTTGTAATGCTCATTAATGCTTGCAGTGCTCATCATAGTGCACACCCTATGTTTGTAACGTTCACTAATGCTTGCAGTGCTCACCATAGTGCACACCCTAGTGCTTGCAGCACTCAACCTAGTGTTTGCGGTGCTCATGCTGGTGGCTGCATGTGGTCTGCTAGAAGGATTCAATCAGATCTGCATGCAACCGTAAAACAGCCACTGCAAGTTGCAGCTAATATGGAGAAATTAGTACAGCGCTGCCTGCCAGAAGCTCCCAATCGATGATCCTTCTCGGATTAGTTTTTGTTCACATCTGGCTGACTACTGCTATTACCATATTACATCTAGTAAGTCCTCAGGGATTACCGCATCATATTATACATCGAAAAAGAAACCACCAGGTACACTGTATATTAAAACTTATGGTGTCTTATAGCAGAGGCTTTCGAGTACCAATGAACTATGAAGCGAACATAGTATTCAAAGCTGTTTAGAGAGTTTACATGGGGGTTTTATGTGTCCACAGCCATAATGCTTAGAAACGTGCAAACCCCACTTGGTCATTCTTGTTCATGCGGTTAGACGGTAACAAGCTGGGAATCATTCATACATTTACAATACAAGGCTCAGAAGTTGTTTGCAAGTTTTCTCACGGACGGAGTGTACCCTGGGAAGGGGCATTTACATCACATTTTGTGTTATGTGCGCTTACATCATTACATGGAGTATTTCGGGTTCAAGTAATCAGTTGAAAACCAGGAATCAATATTGTCCGGTACAAATCACCGTCCACGCATTCAACACGACAGAAAGGTGCCCACTTCTAGGATCACTCTTAAACATGCGAACACTGTCACATGGAGGGGGGAATGAGAAGATACACTTAGAGCGAAACCAGGTTGTGTGAGTGGGCAGGACGGGGTGTTGGGTGGGAAGGGCAGGGACGGGGATGGGGATGGGGATGAGCAGGGCAGGGCAGGGCAGGGCAGGGCAGGGCAGAGCAGGCTCCAAGTCACCACAGTCCTATACCGTGCACACCACCCGGTTAGTGCACATCCTAGAGACCTATATACATGACCTTAAAATCTACGTTGAAATTCTAACTGACTGGCTGTGCAGATACATGGTCAGGGTACGGTCTGTCGTGTTTATGGGGTAGACGTAACAATATTGGGAGTGAAAAAGATTCCTTCATGCAATTCTGGAATTTCCAAACAGATTTTGTCTTCTCCACCCAAATTAATAATTAATTTTTTTGTTTTTTTGCGAAATCCCCATTAGCTTGAAGACTGGCATCCCCGAAATAATTTACATACGCAGAATGTTCTGTGTGTGTGCGTCTGTCCAAGTTATTAGAAGAATGAATAAATAAAACGATTAATTAAAATATGGACGGAATGTTGAAATGAGGTCAGGGAGACGCTGGTCCTTGCGCGTGCCCGGTAGACGCGGTCACGTGCACACGACTTCCGCCACCAAAATGAGGCCACGTGACAGGGGGAGCAGTGTGGGCTGCACAGCTTGTAACTGGCGCCAGCATAGGCACATGAAAACGAGCATAGGCACATGAAAACGGGCATAGGCACAGGAAAACGGGCATAGGCACAACAGGTACAGCGAAACGGGCAATACACAGGCACATCCACAGGGAAAGGGCCAGTCATCGGTTAACAGGCATTGGTAAACAGGTAAAGAGACATTGGTAAACAGGTAAAGAGACATTGGTAAACATGTGAAGAGACATTGGTAAACAGGTAAAGAGACATTGCCAAGGCACGGCAGGCTCCCACAGCTACCTCACAACAGCTGAACTTGTACAGACACTTTGTGCTATGCTGGTTGCTAAGTTTAACATTAGGAATGTTTCCAAGTGTCTGCATTCTAAAATATAATTACCCCCCACCCCACGCCCTTCAAGTCGATATGTTTGAACACCTCCCCCCCGCCCCCTCTTCCCACCCAAGTTTAATACATTACTGGCTCCCAGTGTTGGGTTGCAAAACTTGTGCCTTCGCTCCCTATTTGTGGTGTTCGCATTGCGGCTTTCGTTTACTCATCCATTGCTGATTTGGCAGACTACAAGTCTGTATCAGGATGTCTACACCACCATGCGTTCCTGCGTCGTACTAATGAGCGTCAACGTTGCTTAACTTCAGTGATCTGCTGAGAACTCGTGCTTCGGATGTGATATTACAGTAGTGTTTTACACACACCTCACACAGGCAGAGAGTGGCGTATTACACAGGAGAACTCCAACACGCCCGCTCCCAGATCCCAGCAGGCCTCCGCAGCTACACGCGGTGTGCTGTCACACGACACACACTCAATAACAGCTTGTTCACTTCATCTACCGGTGTTTGATTACTGATCTCACTCCGTCTTTAAGTCTTAATAAGGCTGTCATTGTCTCCATGTGTCAAAGAATCTAACTGTACCGGTGTTCTAATATAAATACTTTCACCACCTACATCCAAAGGTTTACTGTCTCTGCGCTTAAGGCCAAGACAGTCTTGACATGACAGTAGTATCTGTCTTCAATGGACAACTGTGCATCTAAACCAATACAGATACCTGACCAAATACCCGGCAAGCTTGGGACCGGAAGTGGCCTGGGTTTCCGGATATTCCAGTTTTCTGGGAGACAGCCGAAATATATACTTAAAATATCAAATAAACAATGGATGGTAAAGATATAATAGATCTATTATTATATAATTTATCGATTATTATATATAATAAATAAATATATATGATACATATTATATATATATTTATTATTTTTATTTATTATATATATTGATCATATATATTATGTATATATAAAACAAAGCGAACGGGCAGCGAACTACAGCCAGCGAAATCCAAAACTAGCCAGTATAGGTACATTGAAAAATTTAACCATTCACACCAAGGGTTTTACTGACCACAGAAGTCGCTGAAGACAAGTACTAGAACCATACACCAACACTTGGATAACGCGAATCGCATGGACGATGACGAACAATGAGTGCATCACAAACTATCCCCACCGCACCAGGCACACTGCGCCGCATCACCCCCTACTTCCGGATCACCTCCCGCTTCAGCTTCTCGGCTATGGCGCGTCGCATCGCCATCTGGCGGTCGCCGTCGCCGCCCGAGACGGGCGCGGGGCGCGCCATGGCGCTCGCGGCGGCACGCGCCGAGCAGGGCCGCCGGGGGTTGCGCGACACTGCGTCCGACAGCTGGTCCTCACGCTTCGCCTTCTTCATCGCCATCAGCTTGTCACGCTGCGCCATCAGGTAGTTCTGCCGCTGCTTGATCTCCTCTGTTGATAGGGTCGCCAGGTTCTTCTGTAGAGTATTACAGCCGGGTGGGTGAGTGAGGCAGTGTGTCCGAGTGAGGTGAGGGAGTGAGGTGGGTGAGTGAGGGGAGTGTGTCCGAGTGAGGTGAGGGTGTGAGATGGGTGAGTGAGGGGAGTGTGTCCGAGTGAGGTGAGGCAGTGAGATGGGTGAGTGAGGGGAGTGTGTCCGAGTGAGGTGAGGGTGTGAGATGGGTGAGTGAGGGGAGTGTGTCCGAGTGAGGTGAGGGAGTGAGATGGGTGAGTGAGGGGAGTGTGTCCGAGTGAGGTGAGGGAGTGAGATGGGTGAGTGAGGGGAGTGTGTCCGAGTGAGGTGAGGGAGTGAGGTGGGTGTGTGTCCGAATGGATGGTGTGTCTCAGGGAGTGAGGTGGGTGAGTGTTTGAGTGGATGGTGTCTCAGGGAGTGAGGTGGGTGAGTCTTTGAGTGTCAGGTGTGTGTCAGGGAGTGAGGTGGGTGAGTGTCCTAGTGGATGGAGTGTCAAGGAGTGAGGCAGGTGAGTGTTGAGTGGATGGTGTGTGTCAGGGAGTGACATGATTGGGTGTCCCAGTGGATGGAGTGTCAGGGAGTGACGTGAGTGAGTGTTGAGTAGGTGTGTGTGTCAGGGAGTGACGTGAGTGTGTGTCCTAGTGGATGAGTATCGGAGTGATGTGAGTGGGTGTTGAGTAGATGGTGTGTGTCACGGAGTGACGTGAGTGAGTGTCATAGTGGATGGAGTGTCGGAGTGATGTCAGTGAGTGTTGAGTAGATGGTGTGTCAGGGAGTGACGTGAGTAAGTGTCCTAGTGGATGGAGTGTCAGGGAGTGATATGAGTGAGTGTTGAGTAGATGGTGCGTGTCAGGGAGTGATGTGAGTGAGTGTCCGAGTGGATGGAGTGTCGGAGTGATGTGAGTGAGTGTTGAGTAGATGGTGTGTGTCAGGGAGTGACGTGAGTGAGTGTCCTAGTGGATGGAGTGTCAGGGAGTGAGTGTTGAGTAGATGGTGTGTGTCAGGGAGTGACGTGAGTGAGTGTCCTAGTGGATGGAGTGTCAGGGAGTGATGTGAGTGAGTGTTGAGCAGATGGTGTGTGTCAGGGAGTGACGTGAGTGAGTGTCCTAGTGGATGGAGTGTCAGGGAGTGATGTGACTGTTTGCATTGTTTGTTGTTGTTTTACGTCCTAGCAACATCTAAGGTCATATCAGGACGGGTACCGACTTGTGACAGTGCACACTCATGGCGACTTTATAGTGCTGCCCCACTGGAATACCAGGCCGCCAGCACCATGACCTGATATCCCACTCAGTCACATTATCCTGACACTGAGCCAACCAGTCCTTGTCCTATCCTAATAACACCGAGCGCCAGGCTAGGAAGCAACAAGTATCAATTTTAAAGTCATTGGTTTGACTCGACCAGGGTTCGAACCCACGACCCACGACCTACCAACACGGGAGACGGATGCTCTAACTCATTCAGCCATCCCGTCTGGTCTGATGTGACTGAGTGTCCTAGTAGATGGAGTGTGAGGGAGTGAAGTGGATGAGTGTCAGGGAGTGACATGAGTGAGTGTTTGAGTGGATGGAGTGTCAGGGAGTGAGGCAGTTGTCCCGAGTTGACAGTGGGTCAGGGAGTGAGGTTAGTGAATGAGGCGGGTGAGTGGTAGAGTAAATGAGTGTGTCAGGGAGTATGGCATACTGCCACTAGAACTACAATCACGGTTTACTGATATATGGACACCCTACTTACAGCAATTAGAACTACAATGATGTTTACTGATGTATGGACATCCTACTTACAACAATTAGAACTACAATGATGTTTTACTAATATATAGACACCCTACTTACAACAATTAGAACTACAATGAGGTTTTACTGATATATGGACACCCTACTTACAACAATTAGAACAACAATGATGTTTTACTGATATATGGACACCCTACTTACAACAATTAGAACTACAATGAGGTTTTACTGATATATGGACACCCTACTTACAACAATTAGAACTACAATGATATTTTACTGGTATATAGACACCCTACTTACAACAATTAGAACTACAATGATGTTTTACTGATATATAGACACCCAACTTACAACAATTAGAACTACAATGATGTTTTACTGATATATGGACACCCTACTTACAACAATTAGAACTACAATGCTGTTTTACTGATATATAGACACCCTACTTACAACAATTAGAACTACAATGATGTCTTACTGATATATGGACACCCTACTTACAACAATTAGAACTACAATGCTGTTTTACTAATATATAGACACCCTACTTACAACAATTAGAACTACAATGCTGTTTTACTAATATATAGACACCCTACTTACAACAATTAGAACTACAATGAGGTTTTACTGATATACGGACACCCTACTTACAACAATTAGAACTACAATGATGTTTTACTGATATATGGACACCCTACTTACAACAATTAGAACTACAATGATGTTTTACTGATATATAGACACCCTACTTACAACAATTAGAACTACAATGAGGTTTTACTGATATATAGAACTACAATGATATTTTACTGATGTATGGACACCCTACTTACAACAATTAGAACTACAATGATGTTTTACTAATATATAGACACCCTACTTACAACAATTAGAACTACAATGAGGTTTTACTGATATATGGACACCCTACTTACAACAATTAGAACTACAATGAGCTTTTACTGATATATGGACACCCTACTTACAACAATTAGAACTACAATGATATTTTACTGATATATGGACACCCTACTTACAACAATTAGAACTACAATGATGTTTTACTGATATATGGACACCCTACTTACAGCAATTAGAACTACAATGATGTTTTACTGATATATGGACACCCTACTTACAACAATTAGAACTACAATGAGGTTTTACTGATATACGGACACCCTACTTACAACAATTAGAACTACAATGAGGTTTTACTGATATACGGACACCTTACTTACAACAATTAGAACTACAATGAGGTTTTACTGATATACGGACACCCTACTTACAACAATTAGAACTACAATGAGGTTTTACTGATATACGGACACCCTACTTACAACAATTAGAACTACAATGAGGTTTTACTGATATACGGACACCCTACTTACAGCAATTAGAACTACAATGATGTTTTACTGATATACGGACACCCTACTTACAGCAATTAGAACTACAATGATGTTTTACTGATATATAGACACCCAACTTACAACAATTAGAACTACAATGATATCTTACTGATATATAGACACCCTACTTACAACAATTAGAACTACAATGAGGTTTTACTGATATATGGACACCCTACTTACAACAATTAGAACTACAATGAGCTTTTACTGATATATGGACACCCTACTTACAACAATTAGAACTACAATGAGGTTTTACTGATATATGGACACCCTACTTACAACAATTAGAACTACAATGAGGTTTTACTGATATATGGACACCCTACTTACAACAATTAGAACTACAATGAGGTTTTACTGATATATGGACACCCTACTTACAACAATTAGAACTACAATGAGGTTTTACTGATATACGGACACCCTACTTACAACAATTAGAACTACAATGAGCTTTTACCAAAACATGAATGTAAACCTACGTCGACTACAACTACAATGATGTCAACTTACAGCGACTTTTGCATGTACCGCAAACTGCTTAGAGGCTTCCTCTTGGGCTGAGCTGAGCCAGGCATTTGCAGCATCACTGCTAGAGACGGGCTTGCTGCTGGTAACCGACAGAGAAGGCGAACTCGTAGCAGTGGTCTGCAAACATCAACAGCTTTTTAGAAAACACATCAACCTATTAATCGGGTCATGTCATCAGGATTTGGACAGGTTTTCAGCAACCAAATATAAGGTTTGATTAGCGCATCTTAAAGTCATACATTTATTATTTTAAGTAAAGTAATGGTAAAGCTTGCTTCATTTAACGACACCTCTCGAGTACATTGATTTTTTATCATCGGCTATTGGACGTTAAACATATGGTTATTCTGACATATTTCTTTGGAGGAAACCTGCTGCCGCCACATAGGCTACACTTTCCAATAAGCAGTAAGGGGTCCTTTATATGCACTTTTCCACAGACAGGACAGCACATACCAGTCTTTGATGAACCAGCTGTGGACCACTGGTTGGAACAGAAAATAGCCTAAACTGCAAATGGGTCCACTGAGCAGGATCGATAGAATGACCGAAACCTTCACAGGCAGACACTCTAAAGCCTGAGCTATGTCCCGCTCCCCCTTATTATCTTAAGGATCAATACGTTACCATTAAGTTTCTATAGTTGTTACCTTGGCGAGCTTAGTGTGTGACTCTTTCTTGGTGATGGCTGGGACGGAGGTTACTTGTGCCACACTGGTCAGAGCGGAGGGGGAAGCTTCCAGGGTCAGCTTCTCCAGTTGCTGAGGACATACGCAATATAGCTTTAGTTAGGAAACCACAAATTACTGGTACTACAGCCCATGCCCTAGAATATAGAGTGTGTTCTTGTACATTCCTTATACATGACCATCATTTTATACTGGGCGGAGCGGTGAGGTATCTACACCAGGGTTTATACCCATTTTGACATATCAAACTCCAGGACTTTGTCCTTCCAGGGCAAAATTCCACAACGTTTTTAAGATGTTTGCTAAATTAAAGTACCATGAAACACAACCGTATTCATAATCGATTCACTGTGTATGACGTGATATGTAAATAAGCATAAAAAATAACTGTATGTATAGTTTTAATATAAAAATCAAGAAGCCGGATAACAAACCCAGAAAAATTACTTTAAATACAAAATATCACTAATTAATGTTCCGCCATGTCAGCGAATATAGGCTTAACAAAAATATATAGCCATGAGTTTCCATTTTCCAGGAATTTCAAGGATCTTTAGACAGGATTTTCCAGTCATGAAATCCTGAATTATCAAATTCCATGACATTCCAGGTGTTCAAAGGACTCATACGAACCCTGTACACAGAGCCTTCATTACATCACAATGTAGTTGATTACTCACCTACCGGAATAAGAAAAACTAATCTTAACATAAAGAAACAGATCGGGGGCGTGGGTTTAAAACTAGATATTTCAAATTATGATTAGTTCAGCGTAAAATAAGACAGGTGGTATTAGTGAATGGAAGCTGGTTCGGTGCACACTCCGAGAACAGGGCACTAGTGCATGCCAGTCTATAATTATAATTATCACCTACACAGATGCATCATGGGCATACTTAATCTGTTCATCAGTTACATTCTGTGGGTAAGTGTCTATCAACCATGACAATTATACATGTTCCCGTTTAAACTACTGCTCAGCAAACACTGCTGCCAAAAGCTTCAGGGGCACGCGTCTCCCAACCCCACCTTGCACCACCCACCCCCACCATGGGGATGTGCTGCTGAGTGATCATTGAAGTCCCCCCCCCCTACCCCCACCACCACCGCCACACACACACACACCAAAAGGAAAGTTTGTTATATTTAACGCGTCTAGAGCACATGATTTTTACCATCGGCTTTGGACGTCAAACATATGGTCATTCTGACCCACTGCCGCCACATATGCTACTCTTTCCCATAAAGCAGCATGGGTTCTTTTATATGGACTTTTCCACAGACAGGACGGCACATACCACAGCCTTTGATGAACCAGTTGTCGACCACTGGTTGGAACTGAAAATAGCCCAAACTGCAAATGGGTCCACTGAGCAGGATCGATCGGATGACCCACACCTTCACAGGTGCCTGAGCTACATCCGGCTCCCCAGACACACATACTAATTCACTTCTGATTAAACTGCTGACTGTACTGCACGCCCCCCTCCCCCCACCCATACCCCCTCAAACACTCACCTCTCTTGTGCTTGAGTTCCCGATTAGGTGCGTCTGCGTTGCCCTTGGGCAATTTGAGTGTATATCATCGCCTTCCTCCAGACACCTTGCTTTCCCCCGAATAAGAACTGAGCACTTCAGCTTCAGCCTTCGCCAGCATGAATGTGTGCTGAAGCTGACTACAAGACCCACTCGCTTACACTCACCTCCTCTATGTGTTTGCGCTCCTGACTGAGTGCTTCGGCTTCGGCCTTCGCCAGCATGAATGTGTGCTGAAGCTGACTACAAGACCCACACGCTTACACTCACCTCTTCTATGTGTTTGCGCTCCTGACTGAGTGCTTCGGCTTCGGCCTTCGCCAGCTTGAATGTGTGCTGAAGCTGACTACAAGACCCACACACTTACACTCACCTCCTCTATGTGTTTGCGCTCCTGACTGAGTGCTTCGGCCTTCGCCAGCTTGAATGTGTGCTGAAGCTGACTACAAGACCCACTCGCTTACACTCACCTCTTCTATGTGTTTGCGCTCCTGACTGAGTGCTTCGGCCTTCACCAGCTTGAATGTGTGCTGAAGCTGACTACAAGACCCACACGCTTACACTCACCTCTTCTATGTGTTTGCGCTCCTGACTGAGTGCTTCGGCTTCGGCCTTCGACAACTCGAGTGTGCGCTGCAGCTGAGCCTTCTCCTGCTGCTCAAGACTCCACTGCATATGATGCTCATCCTTCGATGCCCTATCAACACAAGCAGCTCTATCAGTCCCCGGTTTATGGGGGTTTTACCTCCTGAAGTCATATCAGGACAGTTACCGACATGTAGATTTGCAAACTGTTTGCGACTTTATAGTGTTGCCCTACTGGGATACTGTGCCACTGACAGCATGACTTGATAGATTAATCCGTCCCATTAACTTTGCCTTATCCGAATAATGATGAGTGCCAAGTACCAATTTTGTAAATATTTTGCTTGACTCACCCGCTTTAATCCCACAATTTCCCACACTGGAAACTGCTGTTTGTATGGGGCTTTACATCCTGGCAACATCTACGGTCATATCAGGATAGGTACTGAGTTGTGACTTCACACTCATGGCGACTTAATAGTGCTGCCCCACTGGGAGACCAGGCCACTGGCACCATGACCCAATTTCCTCACTCAGTCATATTATCCTGATACTGAGCTAACCAGTCCTTTCCCTATCCTATTAATGCTGCGCGCCAGGTTAGGTAGTGACAAGTATCAATATTTAAGTTAGCTATGTTTATATTTAACTTTGATCTTGGTTTGGATCAAAAGACAAATTGACATTCCAAAACTCCTATATAGATGATTAAATAATATTAAAAAGATTATTAGATTACAAAACCTCCATATAGTAAGACACCAAAACCACCTTCATTAATGAAACCAGGATATCACCCGTTTATATATCTATACAGCGAGAAACATCTACACTAACAGACTACAACAGGACACCACCTGCAGTAATGCATCCCCAGTGTCATACCACCTGCATTTAAGAAGGCAATATACCTATCCAACAAAAATGTCAAATATTATTTTGGGAATAAAGAAATAGCTGAAGATATGAAAAATGTACATTAAGACCTCCAACCTGATAAACACATCAAATCACTACATGTTAAGTGGTGGCTTCCCAGTAGCATAGTTTTCAAATTTAGCCTCAATTGTTTTTTTGTATAAACTTCCCACCACTCTTTTATCTTTGTGAAGTCAATCAATCAATAGTTCCATCCTCTAGTCGAGGGTTGGATGCAATGGTTCTCCACTTGTCCCGATGGTGTGCTGTTCTGATAGACTGTGAATAATTCAAGCCTGTCCACTGTGAAATATTTGTAAACCATGATGTTCTTGGTCTCCCTCTCCCTCTGCTGCCATTCACCTTCCCTTCCAACAATGTACGGTATATTGAACTCTGACGAATGATGTGGCCAAAATAAATAAGTTTGTGAAGTGCATGACAGTAAAACCTCTCTAACCGACCACCGCCACAGATCGACCACTCCCCTATATCGATTGCTTTATTTCGGTCCCAAACGATCGCCTATATCGTAATGATAACAAAATTCCCGAAACCGACCACATCCCTAAATGGATCATTTAAAGTCGGTCCATGGTCGGTGGATTTAGAGAGGTCTTACTGTAATAATAAACAAGAATGAAAGTCACGGCAAACAAATAAAACAAAAAAATGGAAATCTAAGCAAAAGGGCCTCGTAATAAAAGTACATCAAAAACATTCAAGGATGAAAGTGATCGCACAGTTGGTTGTTGGAGGTTTAAGTCCTAGCAACATCTAAGGTCATATCAGGACGATGTGATCGCAGAGAGAAAAAGCGGACATGGACGGTGAGGTGGACGGTAACAGCGCTCCGAGAGTAGTGCATGAAACCCGCCATCCGGTATTTTTCTGCGATTCCATTGACGCTGCTAAGCCGACGAGAGAATTTCAATGTTTTCGCTGAAATTCCCCCTGACTCAGTATATGGGAAACCCAACACCGTCCGTCACCCCAACACGAGCAGGAGCCGACACGAGCCGGGGGCAGAATTAAATAGGTCACATGTTTGTGGAATTTTGTGTTGATATTAGGTATTAGATGGAGAAAATGCTTAAATTAGGATGTTTCTTTCTTTCACATGGTAAATATGTCAGAAACGACACAAATAGCAAATTCACCCCGAAAAGCCTTTGAGCCCTAAACATGTCTGAAAAATCGCCCACTCCTGATAGTTTTTTTTTGTTTTTTGTTTTTAAACTGTTAAAAATGTGTCAGGCTAGCAGCAATTCAACTTTCGTAAGCACGCAATTGAAACTTTAAAAATTGTTATAAATTTCTAAATGAGAATACCGTGTTCATTGTTTGACTGAAAACATTGTGATGTGTACGTGAATGACATGTAATCCTTTTATCAGTCTAGGGTGGTCCAATTCTTTTTTAAATACTGAAAGGGGAAAAAAACACCCAAAACGCCCACCCAACCCTGATTTATGTGATCCCCAACTTAAAAAATATATATTTGGCCTAACTGTTCTTACGCAAACAGGGCAGGAGTAGGTCAGGCACGCAGTGACAACCCGGTAAATCAAAGGCAATGAGTATGTGACAGGTGGATAGGCAGAAACCCAGCAGATGCTGAGGAAGAGCAGATGCCGAGCAGATGCTGGGGGTCCAGCGCAGATGGCGGAATGAAGTCAGCGCTGGTGGGTTGGTCAGGAATTGAATTGTGACAGAAACTGATTTCCAGTCACGTGCTACGCCAGTATTCATGTAAAGCAATCCCCGTCATTGGTCAGTACGTTGTCTTTTAATTCCAGGACTGATTAAAGTTTGGGCACGTCGGTAAAATAGGCTTTACAATATATATGGATAGTGATAATCACATTATCGCATATAATAAGGTCTGGAGTCCCTCCCCCCCGACACTGATGGGGAGGCGGTCCGGCCCTCCTCGCCGGCCCCCTGCGCCGGGTGCCACATGCCACTCGCGCGGAAGTATATATGAGTCAGCCTCACGAAAATGGGCCAATCGGTGATCAATTGAAGATGTCGGCATCGCAATTCTTAAAAGTGTAGTACATTTCTTTGTTTCATATTAAATTATCCTAGAAACAAATAAGGTTGTATTTTCTCGACCTTTACATTCAGGATAAATTTAAGGACTTTCCAATACCTCTGACAATGCTAAATTATAAGTATACCGATCGACGCTGACATTCATGCTCGTCGCTGACAACTTTCCCCAATTGGCCTCTTTTCGTGATCCTGACTCATATATATATATATTGTAAAGCCTATTTTACCGATGTGCTATAATATAGTAAAAACTTTCCAATTTCCCGGATTTTCAAGGATCTTTAGCTAAATGCCGGGACATTCCAGGTCGGGAATTCTGAATTATGAAGGAAGGAGACAGATGAAGTGTGCCTCCTGCTGCATGCTACGTGAGATAAAGGAGAAGTGGTCGAGTGCATTCCCCACGGAGCAGTGTTTTGAAGAGAGAAGTTCACCAGATTACTTACGGGGTGCTGCGTTTTCCCCAATGATGGACAACACAGTAGAATCAGTGATTAACAGGTAAACTATGCAGCCTTCTGCAGCTTATATTCAAATACATTTAGTTTAATACATGCAGAAAGATCGAAATCTTAAAAGGGAACTGTATACTTGCTAAGGAGGATAATATTTTAGTTTTATTTTACCATAAAATAGTGTAACGTATTTTTAGTTGGCATCCCCCATGGGGGTAATCTTTCTGCCTGTACACCCACATGTGTCTCTCTAAACTAAATATAAGCGACTGTGAAAACAATTTGAATGTCGTTATCTTGCAAAGAAAATACTAGACCAGATTCGCTCATCGAGGATTATTTTCAAAAGTGCAGCCTGTTAGATATGAAAGAAACATGGTATTTAAAAATAAATGTCACAACGTTGTACAAAGAAATCACGTAAGCCTACAATGTACTTCTAGAACCTACCACTACAAGGTACACTAGCAAGACCTACTTATTGCATGCGCCACGTCTACAAGCAACTACTTTCACTGACCTACTTATGTATGACCTACTTTCTTCATGGTCCATTTCAAAATGACTGTGTTACTTTATCAGAACCTACTTACTTCAGGCTCTACCTGATCACGCCAGGCTTATTTCATATCCTACTTGATTATTTTCCACTTACTTGTATCCCACTTTCTCATGACCTACTTACTTCATGACCTGCTTGAGCAGTTCCTCCTCCTGCTTGTCGGCAGCCGTGGACACCATGGCATCGACCGGCTTGCTGCCGTCTTCTTCGCCTTCATTAAGGAGAAGCGAAGCCGGCATGGAGCCTGTGGCCGCTAGGATCATGACGAGTACCTGCTGCTGGATAATGATGTTGCGCTTCGCCATCACCGCAAAGAACATGTTAAAGTCTGTGCTCGCCATCACCTGATCGTAAAACACCTACAGAGGGAAGGACAAGGGAATGGAGACGTTAGTTCTTTTAGACCGAAAGAGATTTCAATTGTTAAGTTCCTGGAGTCCTGGTCGAATTGTTGAAAAATCTGAATATGTGATGTTAGTGCAATTAAATTGATATATCTCAAAAACCGTTGAAAGTCAAGTTAATTTTATGTGTATGTATAAATGTTTACCTTCATGCAAATATTATATAAGCAGTGAAGGTGAATCTACTGTGTGCTGATTTGTAAATTGATTTCTCTTTCAAATGATACCAAATTTAGGCTCCTTTGTATCACTGGTTATTAGATAAGATATGGCAGGTGCATTCAGGCGTTCCTGGCCTGTAAGCAAGTGTAACTTGTGGGCGCATCCCACCTTAAAGGGTTAGTGCACATCCTATCACCGAACATCTGACAAGTCAAGTCAAGTCAAGTATTTCAAAACTGCAACGTATACAGAATGCGGCTGCCAGGTTGTTGATGGGTACAAAGAAATTTGATCACATCACTCCTGTGCTGAAATCATTACACTGGCTCCCTTTGGAGAAGAGTATTGATTTCAAGGTGCTGCTTCTTGTATATCGTGCCTTGCATGATCAGGCTCCAGAATATATGAGAGATATGCTCCAGGAGAGAACAAATGTTCGAACACTGCGCTCCACAGTCTCCAGCCAGTTAGCAGTTCCTCGGAGCAGACTCAAAGGCTTTGGGGATCGTGCTTTTAGTATTGCTGCCCCGGGACTGTGGAATGCTCTGCCAGGATATATCACTGATTGTAAATCTGTTGGTGCTTTTAAAAAAGGTCTTAAGACACATTTGTTTAAATCTGCTTTTAACTAGGTGAAATTTATTTTCCTGTATATTTGTTTATGTAAAGCGCCTGAGAACGGCTTGCTGGATCGGGCACTATATAAATGTTTTATTATTATTATTATCTTCCAAAACTGGGAGACTTTGTGGTCAAATATATGGTTACTGCGGCAGCATACATAACTACTGCTGTTGTTTTTATTTGCGAATTGCAAATGATCATTACCTCAAAGAAGTCTTTGAGTCCTTCGTCTTGTTTGCACATGGTGTCGAAGGCTTTGATAGCCTCATCGACACTGACACCAGCATCATCACAGAAACCTTTGAGGAGCAGATTAAACTGAAGAGACAAGACAGTTGGTCAACTTAACAAATACAACTTACTCATCAGGTCAAAGATATAATTTGCGATGATAAACTTTTCATCATATTATATAATCATGATTTTTGTTTGTTTTTTTGTTTTGGCTTTTGTGTAAATTTCAATCATGGACAATTGGTCTTCCTCATTCCACTGCTCCGTTCTCTATCCTAATAATACAGACCGCCAGGCTAGGTAGCGATAAGTATAAATTTCAATCACGGACAATTGGTCTTCCTCATTCCACTGCTCCTTTCCCTATCCTAATAATACAGAGCGCCAGGCTAGGTAGCGACAAGTATAAATTTTTAAGTCTTTGTGTAAAATATTCTGATAAAGCACATTGGTGGGGGAATGCAAATGTTCTACTTATGAAAAAGGTATATAGGGCCAGGTGCATGAATGTGTTTATGTAGTTGCTGGTGGTACTTTACTCATTGTAAATAGACATTGTAGTGCTAGTAGGATAGTGTGTAAGGGGCACTTGGAGCTCTACTCACTACCCCCTTCCCCCCTCTGTTAGTCATGGATCACCACACACTCAGCTCAGGGCAGGTGGTGACCAAAGGAGCCACGCCGCTTGGTGGTGGTGGGCAGATCACTGTAACCATGGGGACCGGGAATGCTTGATTCTCAATGGGAGAGCTGTAGATGCTTGATTCTCATTGGGAGAATGTGGTCAGGTGATATGCCATACTGGATCCATGTACCATATAAGAATAAACCTGAGGGCTTGGCTCTCTCTCTTCTTTCACTCTTTATACTCTTCCTTTCTCTTTTTGCCTGTATTGATTTCACCATAGAATGCCTACACAACCACAGATTCCAGCCGTGGACTTTATAATTGGTTTGACTTGGCCAGTGTTCAAACCAGGGAGTTTGAATCCGACAACCTGCCAGAACGGGAGGCCGATGCTCAACTCATTCAGACATCAGATCTAGTTCAAAATTAAATCGCTTTTTGCATCCTTTTGGGCTAAGAAGACAATTTAGAATAGAAAGGAATGTAAACCAAACAATCTTGGAGGGTTTTTGCCAGAGGGTAAAATGGGTAAAATTATGTACCCTTAAATTTTCTAAGGGTAAGACTGCACCCTCAAATTGTTGGGATGTTTTTTTTTTTTAATGTTCTTCAAGGAGGCAGAGACAACAGACCCCCTTTTTGCGTACCCTAAAATTATTTTATGGCAGAAACCGTCTTGGAGCAGTGATGGTTCTTTTTGAAGACACGTACCATCTTTAGCCGTGGGAAAGCCCTACTAATTTGCAAAGGGAGTACCGTTCAATGCTTATGGTTGAAATAAGCACCTATGAAACTAAGTTATACTGCATTCAACATGTACAGATGGAATTAATTATTACACTAACCATTTCTTTGTACCCATCGTGTACTTTTTTGTGGTCGTCTGTAAACGCTACATCAGGATCAAATGCTGAGTGGAAAAAGAAAGAGATTAATTACAGCGAGGGGAATGCAGACATACTAGATATATGATGATAGATATGATATATGATATGATAGACATGATATATATATATATTGAGGGCTCGGTAAGTACTGCATGCCTTCAATCAAGGGTTGATTAATTTCTTAGGACTTCCTTCCTCTCATCCATGAATATCAATCAATGAGCGACCACCTAATTAAAGCTAATCAACTGATAATAATTCGAACATATGACTCCAATTACTGCATATTATTATTAATATAACGTGCGTGGTTTAGAGGGGAACCTTTACATACACTTCTACTTGGCCTACACACTAGCCATCGGAATCGAAATGATTGAATAAAGAAGTTGGGGGAATGTAAAACAGCCCTAGAGAGAAAGTGCTGCATTCCTGGCTTATAAACTATATATATGGGTTGAAGACTATTTTCCCATAGTTTGCAATGGACCATGAAAGTACAACATATGGAGAAAAGAGGTGCAAGTGAAGTTGAGACCCCTGCGACGAAGAACCTTGCTGTAAATACTAACAGGGAAGAGGTGATTCTCAATGATAATAAGAAAGACCATATTAATGATGAGGGTGGCCCAAACCCTAAGGGGAGGCCACCATCTGATGATCTCTCTGAAATCAAGAAGGAAACGCCTTAGAATAGGCACATGGAATGTAAGAACACCATACCAACCGGGAAAGATTGACAATCTTATTCAGGAGGCAAACACCATGGATATCGATATAATGGGAGTATGTGAAACCAGATGGACGGACTCCGGTTACATCGAGAAAGACAACCACATTTTCATTTACTCTGGAGGAGAACAACATAACATGCTCACGGAGTTGGCGTTCTAATGAAACAACAATATGGAAAGTATATAATGGGCTATTGGACCATCAATAACAGAATGATGTTGGTTAAACTAAGAGCCAAACCGTTTAATATTGCCATCATGGTAGTGTATGCACCAACACAAAGCTACGAGGATTGGGAGGTTGAGTCCTTCTATGAGGATGTGGAAGCTGGTTTAAAACAAACAAAGCCAAGTGATATCCTTGTAGTGATTGGCGACCTAAATGCAAAGGTTGGACAGGAACAATATCCGAAGGTGACTGGACACTATGGACTGGGAACCCGAAATGACAGAGGAGAACGCCTGTTACAATTCTGCGTAAAAAACAAACTGGTCATAACTAATACCTTCTTCCAACAGCCAAATAGAAGACAATCCACACGGAAGAGCCCAGGAGATGTCTGCAGGAACCAGATCGATTACATCATGATTAAAGATAGATTTAAAAACAGTATAAATAGAATAAAAACATACCCAGGTGCAGATATAGGTTCGGATCATAACCCACTCATTGCCACCATAGAAGTCAAACTGAGGAAGTCGAAATCCTCACAGATAAAGAGGCCATACTATGACATCACAGCACTTAAACAACCAGAACTGAGGAAAACCTATGCAGTGGAGGTGAACAACAAATACGAATCTTTACTCATGGAACTAAGTGAACAAAATGAAAATAAAGAATCAAAAATGGAGAATAACTGGAAGTGTTTCAAGGAAAGCCTAAAACAAACAAATGAAATATTGCTCCCACTGAAAAAATGGGTAACACAGAAGGCATGGATGACAGATGAAATCCTACAACTAATGAAAGAGAGGAAGATACATAAGAATACAATCAAATACCATGGAATGGACAGGGAAGTAAAGAACAAGTGCTCCCAAGAAAAAGAAAGATGGCTGAGATCGAAATGTGAGGAAATAGAAACCCTTGAAAACAATCATCAGACAAGGGATATGTACGAAAGGGTCAGAGAAATGACAAATAATAAGCAATCTTCGAAACAAAGAGGATGTATCAAGAATAAGAAAGGACAACTACTTTTTGATGAAGAGGAAGTCTCTCATAGATGGTCTGAATATATCGAAGAACTTTTTGACGGGCAGAGAGAGGAAATACCTGAGATGAGGAATACTGATGGGCTTCCTATTCTGGAGAGCGAAGTAATAAGACCCATTGGGCAACTTCGGAATGGGAAAGCAGTAGGAACAGACGATATCTCTTCTCAAATGTTAAAAGCTTTGGAGGGAGCTAGCATCACAAGGATAACTGCTCTTTTTAATTACATATATAACACCGGATATATTCCATCAGACTTAAGAAAATCGCTATTTATTGCCCTTCCTAAGAAACCAAAAGCGGTGGAATGCTCGGATTTCAGAACAATAAGCCTCATGAGCCATGTTATTAAAGCTTTACTCAAAATACTACTAGAAAGGATTATAAACAAAATTAATCGAGAGGTATCAGAAGAGCAATTTGGATTCAGACAAAACAGTGGAACAAGGGAAGCCATTTTTAACATGAGAACAATAATTGAGAGACACCTAGAAGTAGATAAGGATATATACATATGTTATATAGACTACGCTAAAGCATTTGACAAAGTACATCATAAGAAACTCATAGAAGCTCTACAAAAAATCGGTCTAGACGGTAAGGATGTTCGGCTTGTGGCCAACCTCTACTGGGAACAGTATGCTGCTGTAAGAATTGGAGACTCATTGACACCAGAAGTGAAGATCAAATGTGGAGTGCGACAAGGATGTGTTCTATCACCTAGTCTTTTCAACATTTATATGGAAATGATTTTCAGAGAAATAGATGACATCATAGGAATAAATGTTGGAGGTGGAAATATCAATAATACAAGATACGCAGACGATACAGCACTGCTAGCCTTAACGTCAAATCGACTACAAGATATAGTGGATGAAGTAAAAGAAAAAAGTGAGAGATGTGGCCTCAAAAGGAATGTAAAGAAGACAAAATCCATGGTTGTCAGCAGAAAGGAATTCAAACCAAGAGCAGAGATAAAAGTTAATGGTGTAATCTTGGAGCAGGTAGAGTCATGTGTGTATCTGGGCCATTTAATAACTAGTGATGGCGGATGTGAGAGAGAGATTAAACGGAGAATAAACATTGCCAAAACAACATTTCTAAAGATGCAGAAAGTACTAACATCTAGAGACATAAATATAAAAACAAGACTCCGACTGCTAAAATGCTATGTGTGGTCTACACTTTTATATTGCTGCGAGACTTGGACTTTGAAGAAAGCAATAACAACAAAGCTCGAGGCATTTGAAATGTGGCAATACAGAAGAATGTTAAAAATTCCATGGACAGCAATGATAAGCAACGTGGAGGTCCTAACAAGAATGAAAATAAAGAGACAGATAATACAAACGATCAAAAACAGAAAAATTAAATACTTTGGCCACATGATACGACACCAGGAATCATAGAGAAGAATACTGGAAGGGAAGATAGAAGGGAAAAGACCAAGAGGGGGGAGAACAACATGGATGGACAACATCACTGAGTGGACAGCAATGAGCTATGCGGAATGCGTGGGGGGAACGAATGACAGGAAGAGATGGAGGTCCATTGCAGCCAACCTTCTTCGAGAAGACGGCACCCATTGATTGATGGATGGGTTGTTCCCAGAAATTGTGTACCACTTGGGGTAGTTTATTTGAAATCTGTATTTCAAAGCAACCGTTCATTGCAATATGAATATTTTGATTTCATGTTGTAGCCAATTGATGTGAGAGATAATAAAGATAACATTGAGTGTCAGTATTGTGTATTATTGGGATGGATGTGACTGACTCAGTAGAGAATTATGCCACCAATTTGACGATTGAAAATAAAGTGTCACAAACTTAATGAAAACCCCTGAACAACAAGACATTTCATTTCAAATGGTCATATTCAACATCCTCCTTAGTTGGAGATTTGTTTTTATAAATAATATTTTTAAGAAAGGAATAATTAACCATTTCTGGAGTCATTAGCAGAGTAACATTTTGATTTCACTTGCCCACACTGCTTTGTTTGTTTGTTTTTGTTGTTTTATGTCCTAGCAAGATCTAAGGTCATAGCAGGACGGCACCCACACTGTGAAACTACCCATCAAGCACTGAGTATGAATACAACACAGGAATTACTTTCACTATTTAACCCATGCCACATTGACCTGATTATGGTATAGTTAGAGTTAAATCCTGAAGTTGCCTCTGAACAGTGAAATTTGAGCTCAATGTCTGTGTAAAATAGTTAAGTCCCATTTGGAATGTCACCATACTAATTGAAAAGTACACCATCAAATTAATTCAGAATAGAATAGTGGCCTACTTTCATATGAATCACTATGCACAAACTGCGGGAAAGGCAAATGAGCAAGAGTGAGCAGTTGATCACGTCTGTTATTTGGTCAAAATGTGATTTTCTATTTTGTTTCTTCCGTGTTACCCATGTTTGTGTGTTAATAGGTTTTCCAAACTGTTTTTTTTCTTTTCATTAAGTTAATTTGCAAATGGTACAGTTAGAAAGAGTTCATCATTCTGATTACAAATATATATAATTAAGGTAAATTGGGTATTTACTCCCTAAGTAATGAATTTCTTAATATTTCAAGCATTTCAGTTTAGCATGCGGTCTACCTGGCCATTTACACTTTAACGTGCCTTAACCGTTAGTTAACATTACATGGTGTACTTTTATAGATATTTTAATTTTTCACTGGCCATTTACACTTTAACGTACCTTAACTGTTAGTTAACATTACATGGTGTACTTTTATAGATATTTTAATTTTTCACGAAGTACAGAGTGATTAACTTCAATGGATCACATGACAAAAATGGAGCATTCAGATTGGTTTGCCATCTATATTTAGCACATGGCAGGTGCTATTGTTTATATTTACATGACCCATGCCAGGTATGCTTTTGTTGATAATGCTATTTACTTCTTTTTTCTTTTTCTTTGTTTTTCTGTATTTTTTTCAACTAATAGTTGTTAGTTATTCACCACAGTATCACAGATGGTGTACATATACCTAAAAGACAGTTTTCCTGTATTTAGGACTTTTCATTGATAATTTGTGGTTTTTATTTATTAATTAAAATCCTGCAATTAAAAACCAATAGCTACCGTTAGATAATTAGCCTATTTTCCTAATATATGAAATATAATAGTGTTTTAATACCGACCCATCCAGGGGGGAGACTAAGGACTAACATGTATATGAGTCTATGTTATGAAAATTGGCCAATTAGTGCATGGGGAAAAGATGTCGGTGTCAAATGGCATACTTATAGCTTAGCATTGACAGAAATCTCTAGGAATAAGAGTGGACACAATAAGGAACCCTGAGGAACCCTGCAATTAATACTCTGACAGGAAGACTTGTTATGGAATTGAACATACTGAGTTCTATTTTGAAGATAACTTTCAAACCATTTATTGGCTATGCCACGTACACCATATCTATTTAACTTATGTAAAACTATTTTATGACTAATTGTGACAAAAGCTTTACTGAGATCACAGAATATTGCCAAAGTATATATTTATTAGGAGTCTGGTTGTTTGCTTCTGCATAATGGTTTATCAAGCGTATGATTGGATGGATGGTTGAATGATTGGCTCGGAAACCATATTGGGGCTTGCATAGTAAGTTATGGAGAGGTAGGTGTAGTAGTTGTCAGTCGGAGGCGCTGTTGCGGACTGACGTTTGGATGGGCAGCCTGGAGGACTGCGGATGATTTTTTTTTTTTTTTTATTTTTTTTAATTGAGGCTGTATTTATACTGTCCATAGCATATAAGCCCGGGTACCCAGGCTTGTTTTCAATGCTAGCCAGTTGTAGTGTTGGTGTTATCTTACCACACAGTAGCTGCTGATAAGTAATTTGATTGCCTGCATTTCAGTAGCAGATAGATAGTTGGTTGGTATGGTTAGTAGCCTATGTTAATCTTTTTTGATCTTCTTGACATATATGTATTATATTTTGTTCTACTCTTATTACTAGACTAGCCTACTCCTATTTACATATCATAGGCTTGTATGTAGCTGTGTGGTGTGTTATCTGGCTACTTTTGACATGGTTACCTTCCATTGGGCGTCCCGCTGGTGGGGCTGTGACATATCACATGCCCCTTGCAGTGCAGCTTAGTGGGGCTTTCCTAGCCCTATTCTGCACAGATATTTTTTGTAAGTTTTTAGGTCAGGAATTTGTCGTTCCTTTACCGTTTGGGCATTCCACACCTTGGCAGCCATTTCCAGCGTGCTTCTCTCATGAGCTTTTATTTTACTTCTGGTCTGCTTTAGTAGTGGCGCATTATTTGCTCTAGTAGCCCTTTGTGGTTTTGTTAGGAGTTTATTGTTTTGACTATAGCCATATGCTAATGTTTTCAAATGAATTATTCACCTATTTTCTAGTAATTTCACTTTGGTTCTTTTGTGTATGTCATAGGTGGGTTGCAGCTTGTCTACTCTTAGACAGGTTTTTAGGGCTCTGTTCTGCAGTATTTGCAGTATTTGCAGTTTTTTTAGTAGTTCTTTTCTCGCACCCATGTAGATTTCATCTCCATAGTCAAAATAGGGGAGCACCATGCCCTTGAAGATTTTTATTGAAATTTCTTGTGTCATGTAGTCTCTTAGCTTTGCAAATAGCCACAGTTTATGGTTTACTTTCTGGATAATTTTATTTATACATAGGTTGTAGTTTAGTTGGCTGTCCAACTCAAGGCCTAGGTATTTGTAATGGTCTACATTTTCCAATGTTTGGTTTCCTAACTTACAGTGTAGTTTTCTTTCTGGCATTTGTTTATGCGAGAAGACTCATCTAGTTTTAGTAGGAGTTTATTTAGTTTAGTTATTACCTCCTCTTCTGTGGTGCCATTTGCGTATATGACTGTGTCATCTGCATATAGTTGGAGGCATTCAGTTTGCAACCATTTTTCTAGATCGTTTATATAGATTATAAAGAGTAGTGGCCCTAACACTCACCCTTGGGGTACACCACATGTGTCAGGTTGGTTGTCTGATAGTGTATTGTTTATTTTTGTTTTCTGTTGCCTGTTGCTCAGGTAGCATTTTATCCAATCCATAGTGTTGGATTTTATGCCCATGGTTTTTAGTTTTTCGAGTAGTATTTTATGGTCTACTGTGTCAAATGCTTTGCTGAAGTCAATGAAGGCTGTTCCAACTAATTGTTTTTGGTTCATTGATGCCAGTATGGCATTTGTTAGGTTAGCTATTGTTTTTGATGTGGAGTGCAGTTTCCTGAAGCCTCCTTGTCTTTGTGATGGGATTGGTAGCTGGATATTGGCTTTATATTGGTTGGGAGGAGTTGAGTGGAGTGTCAGGCTGGGAGCCTGGCATGCTGGTGCTCACCCCCCTCCCTGTCACCCCCCCACCCGATACGGGTGGGGGTGGCGGAGAGGAGAGGAGAGGGGCATGAGTCAGCCTCGCCGTCACCCCGTGCCCAGCAATGAACCCGAATGAGCGCAACCGCTCATTCCAGACCATTATTCATGCTATTAATTTAGAAAAGGCTGGTAAAAGACTGACAGGACGATAATTGTTCATCTGGGATGGATATATATATTTAGGGAATGTAAATATCTATCCATATATATATACGAGCCATTCTAACGATGGACACAAAACAGCACAGAAACGGTTACACTGAAAACACAAGAACATTTGCTTCAAATCAATATGTATTCTATTTCTATTGGGATTATGAAACACCATGTAAAAAACAAATCAGTTTATCCTGAAGAAATGCATAAGCAGATAGTATGTTGATTGTTACAATGGACAAAGTTTTGTCCCATATTGCTTAGCACCTTTTGAGACAGTCTCATATATACATAAACAATACCCATACTCCTAGAGGTAGAAAATGAATAGACTACATCACAGTTCCGACTGAGCATGCGCTGAAAACAGCGTTGGGAGCAAAGCAAAGGAGTACGGCCATTGAGTTTGCCGATACGAGCAGTGCAAAACGTCAGTTTTATTCAAAATTAATAGAAATCCAGAACTCTAACCTTATCAATTTAATATAATCTTTTTCTTAAACATGTTTTCTATATGTGTTCCAAGCGGTTTGTGTCTAGGTGGTGTGGTTTTATCAATATTTTACTTTTTCTGTATGGAGATTGCTCACTGCCATTGACAATGCATTGAGTACGGCGTACGGCCATTGAGTTTGCCGATACACGTAGGGCAAAACTGGCATATTATTCAAAATAAATAGAAATACATAACAATTTGGCACACAAATGGATGGAAGGATGCAATATAATAATATAATGAATATGATTAAGACACACTCTCCATAATTAAGCATTTTGAGCTAAGAAAAATACAATTTCAGTCACTTTACACTATTACAGGCTGATGTTTACATCACCATTGATTAGGCTAGCCAGAAGTAATTCTTGTTCTAAATATTAAAATGTCAAATGTGTCAACAAAAACTGGTTTCAAAGAAATATATAACCAATATCTGATTAACCCTACTAATTTTCTAGTTCTACATATGTCATTGACCATAGGATATAAATAAAAACATGAATAAAATAAGTAAAACTGACTCTGGATATGGCCCTAACACTAGTCTGAGTGCCTAGATTTGTCTAAATCTAAATGCACATGGCATAAAAGATTAATATCTTAATTTATTATATATATATTTTTAGTTGGTATTCTATATTTCAAACAAGACCTGAGATGAGCTGAAACTAAGACATTTCATAGCTGCACCCAGTGTATTAGCATGTGCCATGTGCTTCTGGGGGGGTTGTTTTGCTCTGGTGCATCCCACAATGCACCGCGCCGCTAGAACAGTGATGTAGTCTATTCACCAGAATCCAGCAACCGGAAACAGCTGTTTCTGCGGAAGTGTGCTGGTCCGCAGCAAACAGGGTGGATGACAGCGATTGGTTAATAATATACTCTGTTGAATCGCATAATAATAAATTCTCCAAGCAGGGGTCGGTCGGTCCTAAGCATTGCTTATTAACTTTGCGTATGCTAGGCCTATAAAGTCCATGTCTCAAATTAAAGGGTTTAATGAATTTAAACTTTTATCGAAATACATTTGTTTTTCAAGGCTATCTGATATTTGACATTTTTCTGCAAGTCTCTACCGATGAGTATAAGCCCCGTTCACACTGGCAAGTTAAGTCGGCTTAACTAGTTCGGCTTGGTCTAGTTCGCCTCACATTTGCCGTGTGGATGCTACGCTGAAGCGAATTAGGGCTAGGTCGCCTCATCTAGTTCACCTCAACTAAACCACCTCGCGAGGTACTTTAGATGAAGCAAACTAGCTTAAATCGGCCCAACTAGCTTGTGTGGACGGTAGCGGTTTACTTGAAGTGGATTAAGCACGTCACACTATATAATATATTTTGGTCTATGAACTGGCTAGAGGTGCACAGATATTTTTTTCATCATTTATTTTTAGGTTTTCACTGCCTAGCAGAAGTGTTGACCGTTCTAAAACAATACGATTCAGTTAATACATATCTAGGTCGAACCCACACTCTCTCATGGTGACGTCGACGAACCGAAACTGGCGCTGGTTAGTATGGACTTGCTCATGCGCAGATATCAATTTCCGCCTTAAACGGCCCCAAGTACTGCATGTGTGGACAGGACGCCTAGTTCACCTCATCTAGTTCGCCTTATCTAGTTCAGCCTAAAGTTGTGCCGTGTGAACGGGGCTTATGACAGCAGCTTTTGCTCAAATTTAAAGATCATTAACAAGGTCGTCATTCACTCTTACCAGAAAGGTGACTACTTGATCTAAGACTAAATCAGTGAGTGTCATCGGAGGGGGTGGGCGAGCAATACCCCTCCCCCGTACGGCCACACACACACAACTTCTTATTCTAGATGTTGTGTATCCCTTAATTACAATCTGAACATTGCAATGCGTTTTCTAATTACATTGGACACAATTAAATACAAGTGAGCGAAATAAGAAAAGTGGTAGCTATCGATTGGCGTTAAACACCAGGGCCCGTATGCATGACGAGTAAGTTATCACCCCCGGGGGTAAGGACCGAGTTCGGGGTAGCTACCTCCGGGGGTTAGAAATGGGTCACGGGCTATGCATGGAGCTAAATGGGTGAGGAGGAAGCTATACTTGTGGTTATTTATAGATTTGGGAAATCCCTATCCATATATTAGGCTCAAATCTATTGAATGCGATCATATTTAACAGAATTACATACGCAATAAGTGAAATTTGATCAATTTAACGCTAAATCCGAAGCGTTATTAAGGCTACCGCCGCATTGGCGGCGATATTAATATTTATGTTTTCGAATCGACGAACGTAAAGTAAACAATCGCATCGACGTCACTTTCCATACTGTATGGATATCGACGTCGCGGCGGCGGCGATTTGTTTACTTTACATTCGCCGATTCGACACTATTAATATCGCCGCCAATGCGGCGGTAGCCTTAATAATGGTTCGAATTTAGGGTTAATTTAATGAAATTTCACGATTTGAGTATGTATTTCTGTTAAATATGATCGCATTCAGTAGATTTGGGCCTAATATATAGCCGCCGATTCGACGGCGGCGGCGATGGACAGTATGGATATCGACGTCGCGGCGACGGCTGCGACGATTTGTTTACTTTACATTCGTCGATTCGACACTATTAATATCGCAGCCAATGCGGCGGTGGCCTTAATAACGGTTCGAATTTAGGGTTAAATTGATAAAATTTCACTTATTGGGTATGTAATTCTGTTAAATATGATCGCATTCAATAGATTTGGCCCGAGTCGGTCCCTACCCCCACCCTTATACCTGCTACGTAGTAGGGGTAGCTTACCCGACTTTTATCCCCCCGGGGCTGGCCTACCCTGCTCACATGCATACCGACTTTTCGACGCTACCCTGGATATCCCCGCTACCCCGAGAGGTAGGGCGCTACCCCCGCGTCATGCATACGGCCCCAGGGGCGTAATCGATTAACACGACTAGGGCGACTCGGGTCACCCGAGTTGCTAGAATTTCAAATCGAACACCGCGATAGGAGTTGACAAAAACAGGTGCCGTGTGCAAAACGACCCGACCCCAGTCACCCACCTCTTGCCTGGGGTTTGCTAGGAACGATGACGTCACATTTGTGCTGGTACCGTCCTGCAGGATAATAGCTAATAGCACCGGTCCAACAGGTTTTTTTGGGTAATAACACAGATTAATGAAATGGAAATATAACTACACCATGCAATCATATAATACTTTAAATCCTATTTTGCTGTAGTTATATCGGTTATGAAAAAAAGAGAAAAAGTTTTGAATTAAGCCACCATTATTTCCACCCCGAGCGTGAGAAGCGTATTCGATTATTCGACCCAAGTGTGTAGGATGTGCGCATGCACCAAAAAGTAGCTAGGGTGACCCGAGTTGATTAATCGATTACGCCCCAGGGGCCATATGTATGTGTCAGGGTTAGCGTGGCGAAGCTGGTTTTCGGCGGGTTTATGGCGAAAACTCCATATGTATGTGTCAGCGTTAGACAAACACCGCGAGTTTAACGTCGCCTGCACTAACCCCAAGCCATAGCACGTTTAAGGTCGATGTTAGGGACCGATTATGCCCAAATCTATTCAATGCGATCATATTTAACAGAATTACATACGCAATAAGTGAAATTTAATCAAATTAACCCTAAAATTGAACCGTTATTAACGCTGCCGCCGCATTGGCGGTGTAATTCATATTGTCGAATCGACGAATGTAAACTAAACAAATCGCCCCCGCCGCAGCGACCTCGATATCCATACTGCCAGAACGCCGCCGCATTGGCGGCAATATATTAGGCCCAAATCTATTCAATGCGATCATATTTAACAGAATTACATATGCAATAAGTGAAATTTGATCAATTTAACCCTAAATTCGAACCATTATTAACGCTGCCCCCGCATTGGCGGCGATATTAATAGTGTCGAATCGACGAATGTAAACTAAACAAATAGCGTTGCTCGCCAGGCTCACCACTAAGAAGGCTGCTGGTTCCTGGCCACCGATATTGTCAAATAGCAGTGCTCGCCGGGTACAGGCTCAGAGGGGCCCCCCAAGTTGCTAAATAACTAATACGTTAACTAACCCTGCCATGCTTTGGACACATACATACCCTGCGACACATCTGGAACACCGGCGTTAGATAACCCGGGACCTGCCTTTAACACCGGAGCAGATAAAAAGTTGCTCATACATATGGCTCCAGGGGCGTAATCGATTAACACGACCCGGGTGACTCGGGTCACCCGAGTTGCTAGAATTTCAAATCGAACACCGCGAGTGGAGTTGACAAAAACACGTGCCGTGTGCAAAACGGCCCGACCCGAGTAACCCACCTCTTGGCTGGGGTTTGCTAGGAGCGATGACTTTACATCTGTGCTGGTTCCTGTAGGATAATAGCTATCAGTACAAGTCCTACGTGTTGATTTAAAATGTTTTTTTTAATAACCTAGATTGTCAGCTTCTACAATCATAAAATACTTTAAATCCTACTTTGCTGTTCTTATATCGGTTATTGAATAACAAATATTAAGTTTTACTTTGATATTAAGCCACCATTTTTTCCACCCCGAGCGTATTCGTTTATTCAACCCGAGTCTGTAGGATGTGCGCATGCGCCAAAAAGTGGCTCGAGTGACCCGAGTCGATTAATCGATTACGCCCCAGTGTGGCAGTGACAGTGGCACTTGAAGTTGAATGAGACTCAGTGACAGTCAGTAGTCAGTGACATCTCAGCGATGAGTTCGACTGTTAACTTCGAGCGTTTACAGTTACAGATAATCAATACCCTCTTTGAATCAGTGTATCTTACTTACTTAAACAGTTTTCATCCATGTACGTCCTTATAGGTATTTGGAATATTGGGTCACCCAAAAAGCCCACAAGCTCATCGAGAAACTGTTCCTTAGCCATTTCGTTGGTTTCTGTACACAACATACGGGTAATTGCGAGGTTTACGTCACACTACTTGTAATTCTGGATCGAGGAACCCCAATCCTAGCCGGGTCCCCTGTTCAGATATTTACATAGAGGTCGCCACTGTGGAGGGATTGTCCATGTGGATGCGACAGGTAAAGCTAAAGTTCCGTATACAATGAAGTTGTTTGTTTGTCAGGGTGATATATCCTGACAACATCTAAGGTCATATCATGGCAACTTTGTAGTGGTACCCTACTTGAAGACCCAGCTGCCAGCACCATGGGTCAATTTCCCACTCAGTCACATTATCTTGGTACTAATTCTGAGCTAACCAGTCCTTTCCATATCCTAGTAATGTTGACTGCCAGACTAGGTAGCGCCAAGTATCAATTTTGTATATCTTTGATTTGAGTCAGGCGGGCCTCAAACTCGACCCCCGACCTTTCACACAGGGTCAGGGCCTGCATGCGCTCTTACTGATTCAGCCACGTGTCCGGACATACATTGAAGGTATGACATTTTGTGTTTGAATGCTGCTCTGACCGTCACTTGGACCTATTCAATTTACCACACCTGCATTGGTATGAAAAATTGCAGCCATGTTAATGCATTTGCATTTATTTGCTCTATTCCACATCCACATAATGCTAGTTACTCCCGCGGCCCTGTTCCTCTGACAGGGTTGCTGAACAATCCATCCCAAAAGTGTTGGAAGGATGGGTAATAGAAATAACCACATGATTTTTTAATCTGAAGTGCTAAATATATAGTTCAAATGCTTATTTATCAGATCCTGCTAGATTTTACAGAAGAAGTTATGAAATTATGTACATTAACACACTATAAAAGTTTAATTGAGATATTTCTGTGGATGCTATCTTGTTTTTGGGGGGGGGGGCGTTTTACATTCTCACTCAATTAATCAACTCTACGACAAAATGAACATATAGATATAGAATGCACATTGGAGCCATCACCTGTACAGTTAATTCCTAGTAAAGCGGGTTTTGCTTAGTTTTTTAAAAGCAGGGTTTTCATTCCCCTAGTGACTCCCACAGCTGTCTCTGAGACAGGGCTGCTGAACAACCCATTAGAAAAAGTGTCGAAGGATAGGTAAATGAAATGACCACATAAATTCATAATCTAAGAAGCAACACATATTCTTCCGTAAACTTCTTTTTATTTACCTGCTATATTTGAATGAAGAATTCATTAATTAAAATAGATTAATAGACTTTAAAAATGGAATTGATACCTTTCTGTGGTCACCATGATATCTTGTCTTTTTATCTTCTCTAGCCCATTTCACCAACTCTGTAGACTGTAGGCCTACTAATATATAGGCATGTAGAGAGATAAACACTGTGCACTGGAACCACCCCCTCCACAGATAATTCCTACTGAAGCAGATTTTCTCGAATTTAAGCACGGTTGTCATTCACCCCTATTTTGGTAAGGGTGAATATTTTAACTACATTCCCCTTTACTCAGGATAAGGGTTAATCTCGTATCCAGCACAATGTATGCCAACACCGTTCATATAGAATCTTAGCTCATCACTATTGGTCAGACTAGCGTCTACGTTGGGTACTGGAACCCGACTACACTGCTGCTACCGTTATGGGTCAGGCAAAGTCTTTCGTTCCCCGAGTCTGCATCCACGTTGAGTAAACGTGGCAGGGAGAGGTCGGTGGTGCTAGGTGCGCAGGTGGTATAGGACGCCCGTCTCAAATAGGTCACGTCCTAAATGCTGTTGCTATTAACCAAGTAGACACGTCAACAATGTCGTCTGTGGAGGAATTCTCTTCGCCTATTTCATCTAATACCATAGAACTAGAACTACAAAACGACCAAGTAAGATTCAGCTGCCAGTTAGAACTGATAAATTGTAGCTACAGTACACAGCCCACAACTTAAGGCCACATAACACATTGTGATTGTCCAACTAAAGATAAAAGTGATACTGAGTCTGACTTTTCAGTCAGTTACCCTACTTACTTACTAACTTAGGCTACTAAAATTGTCAAATTATTCCAAACATTCAAATTATGATTTTATTGGAAGCTGCAATGAGTCAAAAGCAATATGCTTTTTGAATTTTTAAGATATTCCAAAAATTGAGTGAGATATGTGCATTTGAAGGTTGTTGAAATTCAGATCTTTTGTATTGGCTAATGCATTAGAGAAGTGCCTTATTTAGGACTGTTAAATAGACTAATTATAAGAATATTTCTTTGTAGTTTCTTTATGAATGATCAGGTCCTGATCAAACTTCACACCAAGGTTCTTCTTCATATGGTGAATCACCCCAGCTCATCAAAAATTAGATCACAGGAAAATGTAGGTTTCCATGGCAACCGTAATACAATCACTCCCACCTACAATATGAGTCAACTGTAGCTTTAAAAAAAATAATGGTCAGATCCTGATGAAATTTCACATCAAGTTTCTCATTGGTCTGGCAAATCACCTCAGCTTATCAAAACTGATATAACAAAATTAAATCACAGAAAAATGTAGGTTTCCATGGCAACCATAATACAATCATGCCCACAACTGCAGTTTCTTTATTAATGGTTTGATCCTGATCAAACTTGATACGATGGTTCTTCTTGCTATGGGAAATCATCTCAGCTTATCAAAACTGACATAACAAAATTATATCACAGAAGAATGTGGGTTTCCATGGCAACCATTATACAAAACTGCCTGAGACCTACAATACTATGCCAGATTCTAGACTTGCGGTTCCAGTTGTAGTCATAGCATGACCATTTTTAGGAAGAAAAATTGCTAAAGATTCACATTCTAATAGTTAACATGTCCATTCCTGGCAGTATTACCTCTGAATGTTGCATCTGAAGACTTGAATAGCGTAGTAAAATGCCTTTCAAATGTCATACAACAGTGAAAATAGTCTCTATCGTTGCTGAAATCTTTGGCACTTCAAAAACGGTTGTAACAATGAAGGTACTGCATATGTGCCTTGGGTGCAGCGCCTTTTCCTGACTCAACTCTGCCGCAGATGAGGCCATGAAAAGTTGTACGAGTTTAATCGGTCCGGCAGCAGTGGTGCCAACTACTAACTTAACTAGTACCGACACTGACACTCAGAGAGGGAGTGACAGTGAATGACTAGAATGACTAAATGAGAATCATTTAATTTAGTAATCAATTGAATGACGTGGCTTGATTGAATTGTCACTTTCTACACACTATCATATGCACAAGATATAAATCATTAATATATATGTTAAATTGTCGCGGCATGTGAAGGAGAGCATAATTATGTCACGGCTTAGATTTAGAACTAGTCCTCACAGTCCACAGCCAGCCCCTTTAATGTCACTGATTGAAATGTACAAACTGACATCAATTTCACACCCAACAAATGTGGGAGAATATACAAATATTTGTTAAAAAGATTAAGAAAATTGGAGCGCCTCAGTGTCACATTATCACCGCTTTTGTCAGCGATATATATATGAATATAAATAATGTAGTTATGTGAATCCAGTATGTGCTACCTAAGGATAACTATTTACTGATATCTATATTTATGTGCTTATTAAGTTATATTAATTATCACTTGTATTGTAATAAGGCACAATTTCTTTGTCAATCTTTCAGGACTCCTTCAACACTGTCCACTTAGGACCAGACCCGGAGAAAGGGAAGGTAAAGAAAGTTCCAAGGCGGGTTTTACACTTCAGTGATGGCACAATAGAAGAATATTCTACTGATGAGGAAGTTGAGGAGCCACCCAAACCAGCGCCAGTCGACACGGTCAGTTTGACAGGTTTACAAAGCCATTCTAATTTACGCATTGGGATCAGATTTAATGTCTGGCCTCTGGGGTCATTTTCGTGTTGTATGCTTGTTATCGTGGTCTGACCACTATTTTGATTATGTATATATTATATATATATATATATAATATTTTTTTATGGGGTGTTTATGCTGTCCATAACATGTAAGTCTGGATGATCGGGCTTGTTTTCAATGCTTGGTAGTTTTCGGCTTTTTTCTTTTTCTTATAGTTGGTGTTTACGGTTAGTAAATCTATGTTATTTTTTTTTGTTTTTCTTGGCAATTGTTTTCCTTCTACTCTTATCCCTAGACTAGCCTACTCTATTTACATATTATAGGCTTGTATGCAATAGATGGTTGGTATGTGTTTGGTGTGTGGTTTTGTTGATATCTGCTTAGTTTTTTTGCCTTGGCACCTCCCAATAGCTGTCCAGCTGGTGGGCCGAGACATATCACATGCCCCGCTTGGTCACAGTTCAGGGGTGGTTTCCTGGTTTTACCTTGCACAGATATTTTTTGTATGTTTTTAGGTCAGGAATTTGTCTTTCCTTTACCTTTTGGGCGTTCCAGACTTTGGCAGCCATTTCTAGTGTACTTCTTTCATGTGCTTTGATGTGGCTTCTGGTTTGCGTTAGTATTGGTGCATTGTTTGCTCTGGTGTTCCTTTGTGGCTGGGTTAGGTACCTTTTTTCTTGACTATACCCAAATGCCAGTGTTTTTAGGTGTATTACTCTTCTGTTCTCTAATAATTTAACTTTTTTTTGTGGATGTCGTAGGTTGGGTGTAGTTTTTCCACATTAAGGCATGTCTTTAGGGCTCTGTTTTGCAGTATTTGCAGGTTTTTTTTAGCAGTTCCTGTTTGGCACCCATGTAGATGACATCCCCGTAGTCGAAGTAGGGAGCACCATTCCCTTGAAGACTTTTATTGACATTTCTTGGGTCATGTAGTTTCTTAGGTTTGCAAATAACCATAGTTTGTGGTTTATTTTTTTGATGATTTTTGTTATACATAGGTGGTAGTTTAGCTGGCTGTCCAGCTCTAGGCCAAGGTATTTATAGTGGCTTCCTTTTTCTAGTGTTTGGTTCGCTAGCTTGCAGTGCAGGTTGCTTTCTGGCATTATTCTATGCGAGAAGAGGGCTGCCTTGGATCTTTTTGCATTTATGGTTATTTTATTAGACTCACACCAGTCATCTAGTTTTAGTAGGAGCTTGTTTAGTTTTGTTGTTACTTCTTCTTCTGTACTTCCTTCTGCATATATGATGGTGTCATCTGCATACAGCTGGAGGTGCTGTTTCAAGCCACTTTTCTAGGTCATTTATGTAGTATAAAGAGTAGTGGTCCCAGGACTGATCCTTGGGGTACACCACACGTGACAGGTTGGTGGTCTGATAGTGTATTGCTTACTTTAGTTTTTTGTTGTCTGTCTTTTAGGTAGCATTTTATCCAATTTATAGAGAGTATAATGTATTATACGTATATAAAAGGGGCGGAGCTCTCTCATAATATTATCACGATTATTCCTCTGTATTCGACTAATGTTATTCTCCAATCGCTGACTTGCCCGCGTGATTCTAGGTCGAGTAGTGACGGGAGTTCTTCACGAAGGCGGCGCAGTAAGTGGTCATTGAGAAAATATGGGATGGGCAAGGAAGTCAGGAAGATGAACCCCCATGAACTTGTTACGGCTTCATGCGACTGGTGCCTGGACATTACGTCACTCTCAATATCGGACTACAGATCGTTCATCCAACACATTGGCTTCATCTCAGCTCGGGCGCGTGAAGACCACTACAGGGACTTTGCCCATGTTGACCACGTGCTTGCCATTCGCAAGCTCGGGGAGAGCATCGGGTTCAAGGCATTCTCTAAAGCTCACCAGGATGAGAGTATAGAACACTACTTAGATTAAGAGGCAGGGCGCTAACACATATAGCGCTCGGAAAAGATCACCGGGCAACAACACTAAGAAGGCTTGTTACGCCTGGAATGGCGATTCGGGCTGCCTTAAAGCTGACGATGAGTGCCGCTTCGCTCACGCTTGCTCAAGATGTGGCTCTAAGTCACACAAACGGACTAAGTGCAAAAATTGACGTGCTCGAACATTCAACATGTCTAGGCACAATGTTGAATTCTCATATAGCGCCGATCATCCTAACGATAACATTGAATCTAGGACTGTCACCCCTAACCGGACTGAACATCCCAACTCCTCTGATAATGATTGCATGCCATGTCTTGATCTTTCAGCGGGGGTCGAGATCGGGGATGGTGCGGGGGGGGGGGGGGTTGATGTCAGTATTATTCATGATAAGGCTAAGGTCTTGCTGTGGGAGCAGCCTGAGGGCGCCAGCAAGGCGGATCGTCTATTTGTAGAGCATACCGCATCGGGCGGCCTGCTGGTATACGTTAGCGAAACCGAGGGGGCGCCACCCAAGAGTTTTCAGGTAGATCGCAGCTGTGTTGATGGGAGCTGCACATGTAGCCACTTGATCGCGGGTAAACCGAGCCAATTAAAACCTTGCAGGTGGTTCGCTGAAATATGTCTTCGGGGCGATTGGGACCCAGATTGGGTATATCTGATGATAGGGGTCAGGTGTTCAGGTCTCCTATATTCCAGACAAGCCCAGGAGGAAGGCTAAGTGGGAGCGTGATATAATTAATAAGAAATTCCTCGAGGAGGAACGTGACGGCTTAATTTCTAGGGTAGATGCCCCCCCTCTCTGCACGCACGAGGCCTTCGTCGTCCCTAAAGACGATGGCGGAGGTCGTGTTGTTATCGACTGCAGTATGCCTTCGCACGAATCCGTGAACAACTTCACTGATGAAGTCCGGACCAAATTTTCTTATAAAGGCCTCGATGATGTAACGGAGATGCTCGAGAGGGGTGACTATATGGGGACGATAGACATAAAGGACGCCTATCGTGCAGTCCCTATCCACCCTGATGACCGCCAGCGTCAAGGCCTTCGCCATGGCGATGATAACCTCGATTACTTTCTTGATAATCGTTTGAGTATGGGCCTTTCATCGAGTCCCATTATATTTTCCAAGATATCGGACTTCATCGTGAGATGCGGTGTTCGCGAAGGCTTGGCCAGAGTCGTAAACTATCTTGATGACTTCTGTCTGGTCGGTGGGACACGTTCGGAGGTCCAGGGCGCCCAGAGAACCCTCATCCATATCTTGAGAAGACTGGTTTTTTTTGTTAACTTCAAGAAGGTCAGCAGTGTCGAGACCAAGGTTAGGTTCCTTGGCATATTCGTAGACTCTGTACGCCTCGAACTTAGCCTTCCTCCCGATAAATTAGAGAAGACATTGGAGATCCTCCGCAAACTGCGCGGGCGCAGGAAGGCCAGTAGAAGGGAGCTGGAGCAGGTTGGGGGGTTGCTCGCTCACTGTGCCAAGGTCGTCCGGGGGCGGGCGGACCTTCTCTAGGCGGATCTATGATCTCATGTCTAAACTTAAGCAGCCTTTCCATAGAATTAGGCTAGGCACCGGAGTTAGGGAAGACCTCGACTGGTGGCTGAATTTTGCAAGTAGCTTTAACGGGAAAGCCAAGATTCTTGGTAAGTTTGCCCCAGTCATATCCTGTTACAGTGATTCTTCCAAGTGGGGCTTCGGTGCCCTGCATGGCAGCGACTGGACTGTCGGCGCTTACACAGACTCAGCTGAAGACATCCTTGACAGTTACGTCGGTCATCACCACTTCCGTCCTCCGGAGGATGTCTGGACCGCCCACATCAACGTGCAGGAGATGTGGGCGGTCTACGCATCCTGCGTCCGTTGGAGTGCGGGCTGGGCGATACCGCTGTCATCTTCGTCACCGATAGCTCTGTCGTGCAGGCAGCCCTTAATACTGGCAGGTCTAGGAGTGCCGAAATCATGCACTTCTTGCGCAGAATATTCTGGTTCTCGGTTGAATACAACTTTACCTTTACTTCTGTTTATATATGTAGTGCTGTTAACGTAGTATGTGATGCCTTAAGTAGACTGTGTGACAAGGATAGTGCCGCTAGAATCAGGAGTGTCGATGGTGCCAGAATGCTCTGTTGCAGCGACACCTTTGACCGATCGCTCGTCTCTTTCAGTGAGGGCAGCCCTGAGAGCCGAGCAGCAGCAGTACCAGCATCAGGCATACGCTCAGAACTCAACAATAGCGAGGGCCACGCAGATCAAGAAATATTTAAGATATGCTGAGCTTTTCCATTCTTCAAGGTCTCCCATACCATGCTCCGAGGAGCAGGTGGCCCTATATGCCGCCTGGTTGGCGAGGGACCTCAAGTATGTATCTGTCATCAACTACCTTAGTGGCCTAAATTTTTTCCTCAAGCAAAACGGCGGAAGGCCGATAGACTATACAAACTTTGTTCTTTCTTCCACGCTCAAGGGTATTCGTAGAGCTAAGTCTGATATACCTAGGCGTGCTATGCCTCTCCTTCCCCATATGCTTCGCAAAATCTTCGCCTTGTTAACCAATAACCCCGGCCACGTCGCCTGGCGCGCAGCAGTCCTCTGTTCATTCCGAGGGCTGTTGCGTAAGTCCCAGGTCACCTTGTCCGATGCCTCCTTATTGAGATCGGACTTCCAGTTTTATGACTGGGGCCTGATTTTGACTGTTCGTCGCTCCAAGACCATTCAGTTTAACGAGAGGGTCCTCGAGATCCCGATAGCTAGGTGTGTTGATACTGACATGTGTGCTGTTTATTGGACTGAGCGGCATTTCAGCCAGATTGCCGCTAAACCATCTCAGGTAGCCTTCCGCATTCCATGCGGCGGCGGGAGTTCCGCCCCTTTCCCTTACTCGGTCTATCAGGAGACTCTAAAGATATTTTCGGCCAGGGCCGGGCTCGATTCCGCCACCCTCTCTTCCCACTCACTCAGGAGGGGGGGTTGCACCTTCCTGTCCATGTGTGGAGCCACCATAGAGGAGCTTAAGGTCCGGGGCGACTGGGCGTCCGAAACTGTCTACTCATATCTCAAGACACCGCTCGGCACAAGGATTGTGAACGACATGAGGGTTGGGGTGGCGCTATGCTCGAATCAGGCTGGCGTTGGGTTGGGGGGAGACGCTTAGGCGTCTCCTTGGCCTATATTTTGCTGCCCTGACGCAAATAAAGTCGCCTACCCATCACCGCCTCTTGTCTCTCTCTTGCCGTAGCCCAACTTTATAGAGAGTATAATGTATTATACGTATATAAAAGGGGCGGAGCTCTCTCATAATATTATCACGATTATTCCTCTGTATTCGACTAATGTTATTCTCCAATCGCTGACTTGCCCGCTTTTGCCCCGGTCCTTGCCTACCCCAGCGCCACCACCTGTGGGTTCCTGGCACTACTTGCCCGGGCAGTCAGTCTCTCTCCTGCTTCTGAAATTTTTTTTTTACCGGTAGCCTATATTTTGCTGCCCTGACGCAAATAAAGTCGCCTACCCATCACCGCCTCTTGTCTCTCTCTTGCCGTAGCCCAACTTTATAGAGTTAGATTGGATGCCCATGTGGTTTAGCTTTTGCAGTAGTATATTGTGATCTACCGTGTCAACAGCTTTGCTGAAATCAATGAAAGCTGCTCCAACTAATTGATTTTGGTTCATTGAGGCCAGTATGTCGTTTGTTAGGTTGGCTATTGTTTTTGATGTGGAGTGCAGTTTCCTAAAACCTCCTTGTCTTTTGTTCAGTATATTGTTTTTTTCTAGGTGTTCATTTATGTGCCTATGGAAAATCTTTTCAATTAGCTTGCCTGGGGTTTGCAGAATTGATATTGGTCTATAATTCACCATGTTTTGTTTGTCACCACCTTTGAAGATGGGGGTAATAGTTGCCATCCTCCAGGCTTTGATGAATTTTCCTTGGTCAAAGGAGATGTTGCATAGGTCCATCATTGCATCAGGGATGGTTTGGAGTGCATCCTTCAGTATTTTGGTAGGGATTCCATCTATCCCACTTGCTTTGTTTGTGTCTATGCTGTTTATGAGGTCTGTTATTTCTTTTATATTGGTGTATATATATATAGGGCGGGGATCATTTTCATCTTGTTTGGAGGTGGGTATGGTCGTTGATTAAGCTAGAGAAACTTCTATTAGGGAAAATTGGTCTTCCTCATTCCACTGCTCCGTCCTCTATCCTAGTAATGCTGAACACCAGGCTAGGTATCGACAGGTATAAATGTTGATGTCATTGATTTTACTTGACCAGGGTTCAAACTTGCGAGTCCCATGACCTACCAAAACGGGAAGCGGTGTTTATTTAGACATAGCTAAAATAACATAAATTATTTAGAGATGCTATTCTTCGCTTATTGTGGTGTGATTAATCCTTGTTTTGGTTAATTATGTATTACATTTCAGAATATTGCATGACGGTTAGTGGGAGGCTCCGATTGGGGTTTTGCCCTCATTGGGGCTCTTCCCTCATTGGTGCTCTGCCCTCATTGGGGCCCTGCTTAGTCTAATTTATTTCATCATTTTAATTGCTTCTAAATTAACTAAAAGCTTTTCCTTTCTAGAAAACTCTACGATGGGGTCCGTGGGCTTTTTACCAAGTTACGACGGCTGCCTCGAAATCACTTGAAGGTATGACGTAGATTAAAATATTGATTAATTTGAAAATTAGCGAAGAGGATAACAAACTGAAAATTCACATTTGTGTTCATTTGGTATATGATGGTCTCTTTGTATTTGGAGCTTTAATGGTAATGATATGTGAGCATGAAATAAATCAATAAAACAAATATAATTTCTAATGTTTTATTTTTCTTTCCATTTCTCGGTGACACATTAATTATGCTGGCCATAATGGTTAAGTGTTGACTTTTTTGTCATGGCTGGAGAGCAATAGTCTTGTGGTTCCCATTGTTTTGACACTTTCAGTTGTCGTGTAGTTATCTACTGCATGCATTCTTTGTTTGTTAGTATAGTAGTCTGCACTGACCTCTCTGGTAAGGAGCTGCATAGACGTTAGATGGGGATAGGGTTATGACATCACTGAGCCTAGGTGGTGTAATGGTTAGCACAATAGCTTGGAATGGTGGGTTTAAATCCTATAGCCACAATATTTCCCATTTTCATCACCCCCACAGCATTGGTTGACATGACCTGGATTTGCTACAAGCTATGCGCTGTATGGTTGTTGAAGCTAAGTTGTGTATGTATAGATGTAAGTGCATTGCCTGTATGTATATAATACAACCCGCCAATTAAGCTGGAAAGTACCCGAATAGAGTGGTTCCAGATTCTGCCGATAGATGTCACTAGCTTAACTGGCAGTGTGTACATGCACACATTTGTTAGTTGCTAATCAAATTTGTCCTTAAGTTCAGCAAAACTGTGCAGACCCATAGGGCAGCTACAGGAGAGGAGCTGTGCAACCCCATAGGGCAGCTACAGGAGAGGGGATGTGCAGAACCATAGGGCAGCTACAGGAGAGGGGTTGTGCAGATCCATAGGGCAGCTACAGGAGAGGGGATGTGCAGAACCATAGGGCAGCTACAGGAGAGGGGTTGTGCAGACCGATAAGGACAGCTACAGGAGAGGAGCTGTGCAGACCCATAGGGCAGCTACAGGAGAGGGGATGTGCAGACCGATAAGGGCAGCTACAGGAGAAGGGCTGTGCAGACCCATAAGGGCAGCTACAGGAGAGGGGCTGTGCAGACCCATAAGGGCAGCTAAAGGAGAAGGGCTGTGCAGACCCATAGGGCAGCTACAGGAGAGGGGCTGTGCAGACCGATAAGGGCAGCTACAGGAGAGGGCTGTACAGACCCATAGGGTAGCTACAAGAGAGGGCTGTGCAGACCCATAGGGCAGCTACAAGAGAGGGCTGTGCAGACCCATAGGGCAGCTACAGGAGAGGGCTGTGCAGACCCATAGGGCAGCTACAAGAGAGGGCTGTGCAGACCCATAGGGCAGCTACAGAAGAGGGGCTGTGCAGACCCATAGGGCAGCTACATGAGAGGGGCTGTGCAGACCCATAAGGGCAGCTACAGGAGAGGGGATGTGCAGACCCATAGGGCAGCTACAGGAGAGGGGCTTTGCAGACCCATAGGGCAGCTATAGGAGAAACACAATGCAAACGTAAACCTTGCATGACAAGCGACTGTCCCAACATGGTGAATACACCCCACGAGTTAAGCTAGAAAGTACCCGAATAGAGTGGTTCCAGATTCTGCCGATAGATGTCACTAGCTTAACTGGGGTGTATTGTAAGGATTAAAAGACTTATGGGCGTAAACCATTTAAAGATTTAGAATTCCGGGGGGGGGGGGGGGGGGGCTGAGTGTAGTAGTCTGTACTGACCTCTTAGGCAAGGAGCTGCATTAACAGGCGTGGGTAGGGTTATAACATCAAGGAGCCTAGGTGGTGTACTGGTTAATACACTAGTCCGGAATGCAAGAGGTGTGTGTTCGAATCCTGCTCTTGGCACAATATTTCCCATTGCCATCACCCCCATGACGTTTGCTTTTCATCTTCAGTGACTTTTTTATTGTTTGTTGTTGCTAAGTTTAGCAGGCATTTAGCTCCATTATTTCTTTCTTAGAGTGTCAGTGCATTCCATTCCCTTGTTTTAATATACTCGGTACACCTCTCATATAATCTGTTTTGGACTCGGTCTATTCTGCCTGGGTAGTGGCATCACCCCCTCTTGTTGCCTTTATTGTTACCTGCACCCTCCCACTCCCAGGCTTCCTTGTCTCCCTGAATGCTGCTATTTTGAGATGTGCTTTTCTGTCATTTAGTGTGTTGACTCTTGTTTGCATTGGAGATCATCAGTTGGGTGTCTATGTTTCACCTTTAGCCATATCTTAAAGTGCTCTATTTTGTAGTCTTTATAATTTATCCAGCATATTTGTGTTGCCCTCATGTAGACTACATCACCATAGTGAAAGTATGGTAGTATCATATCCTTGTAGATTTTAGTAGCCATGCTTCTGGTTTGATATTTTCTGGTATTCGCTAATATCCAGATTTTGTGGTTTACCTTCTTGATAACTTCTTTTATGTTATTATGTTATTATGGACCAAATTATGTAAAGATCTACCATAATCCTGAGTCTGAAATAAAGAATTGAATTGAATTATCTTATTTCAAGATTCAAGATTCTGATACTCATGAATGTTTCCTTCCAACCTTATTCGCTACTCATTGTCATTGTTGATTTTTCTACTGCCAAGCACTAGAACACCTTCTGGTTTATGGAAATCTTGTTTGAGTTAAACCAATTATCTTATTTTATGTATGTTACCTAAATTTATGAAAGTTTCAACTTCCTACTGTCACATATCTGCCTGATTTTAAATATTATATAAACTGTTGTGGGTTTTGCATATCTCATTGGTTTTCGCCTTTGATTATTTTGGAACAGAAATTAGTGTACTGAGCTCTGACAATCAGTGTTCATTTCTGCTTTTCAGCTGCTGACTATTTGGGAGAGAAACTAGCATGGTTCTTCGGCATTACATCACCGAAATACCAATATGCGATTGATGAATATGAAAAAATTAAAGCCGAGGTAAGGGCTCCTATGTTAACTTTGCAGTAGCAGGCCAGCATGGTATTAGCAGCCATAAGATATTCTGGAAGAAATTTGCTGTGTATGTTGATAAGTGAGTTGTGATAAGTTCAGGGGATTGTCCATCACCTCAATGACAGGTACCCGCCAATCCGCAAGTGCCACCACTATAGCCAAGCCAATCTCATACACACCATTTTATGTTACCAAATCTACAGCGCACTCCAGTGAAGAAAAACACCTCACCACATGTGCAAAAGTTTTATTTAACGACGCCTCTAGAGCACGTTGATTTTTATCATCGGCTATTGGACATCAAAATTCACCACATGTGCATCGCAGTGCCGTCATTGTAACATCAGGTTTTGAAAAGCCTTCGAGTTCAGCAAAACATATTTACTATTTTCACAGTGGTGCAATGTTTCAAAGGCATTTTATTTGAATAGGTCTTCCGAGGCACCCACATCATTATCTTTATAAGGAGCCAATGAAGGCAACATTAACCTGCATGAAGTGGATCTGTAGAATAATTTGTTCCAGGAATTGGTCACTTGATAAGTTCATGACCCTTTAATGTGCAGTAAGGCTCGATATGGAGGTATGTGGCAATGACGCTTCATGTGTCGTGACTGAGGCGATTTCAGCACTGGCATGGTCCTTAATAATGCACTTCTCTAATTCATTAGCTAAGACAAAAGATCTGATTTTGGAATATTAAAAAATTTCCAAAAGCATATTTCTTTTGATTTATTCAGGCATGTGATTTCTCCAGTTTTGACTGGAATTCCGTTTTTTTTTCTAGCCGCCGAAACCGGAATTCTGTGGGTTTTTTTAATTCTGTTATTTTTTCTGGCCGCCAAAAGACTTCTGAAATACACTATTTGCATCCCTCTCGCGACTCAGTAGGATGCTGTCTGTCCCCACGATAACCTACAAAAGAATTCAGGTTTTTTTCCTGCACCCAATCACATGCCTGTTTATTGCAGCTTGCAGTGAAAATATAATTTTAATGTTTGACCCCTTTGAAAATGTAAGGAGAGCATGTCGCAATGAAGTACATTAGTAAATATCTGTTCAGATATAGTGAATTATGTATTGATTTTCATCCAGTTAATATAGATACACAACAAAACTTAATTGACAATTTAATCAACTGTACAACCATTTCTAATTAAACCAAGACTTGATAATATTGTTACTTACAACTCACCAAACAATCCTACACCACTGACATCACATTAGTTGCATCCTATTCATTAATTACCCAAAGGGACTCTACCAGGCTCGACTTTTACTAAAAAAAACTTTCCAAGGGCGACTTTTCTGGAGCAGGTGTAAGGAAGCCACATGTTCCTTTTTCAGGAGGAGGAGGAGCAGAACAGGCTGGTGCGAGAAGCGGAGGCGAAGGTCCAGAGGGAGACTGCCGCCATGACCAACCTGGAGGATGGATTTTCTGCTGAGTCAGCAAATAAAGTCGCCAATGGGGTGAATGGCGGCTTACCAGGGGTCATCTGTGGCCAGAAACAAGGCATCGACAACCCTGCACTAAAATATTAAGTGTGCGCATGTCAGGGGTGATCCAAAGTTGTCAACATTTCCCCAGTAGTACTAATAGTCAAGGATGAAAGATCTCCGCGATTCCGCGGATTTCTGGGATTTTTCAATCCTGCAGCACCATCAGCGTATACTAATTATTATTATTATTATCCTCTTCTTCGATGGTGCTGATGCCGCAGCACTATCGCGTACACACTAATATAATAAATGCCCAGCGTGCCGCACTATCAGCGTATACTACTATACATGCTCAATGTGCAGCACTTTCAGCGCATACCATATATTTAAAACCCGCTTCGAGATTTTCAGTGATTCCCTGACATGTTAAACTATGGGGAATATCGCATCCGCTTCCCCGGAGACCACTTTCATCCCTGAATAGTACTACTTTTCCAGCCACCCACCCCCCCTCCCCCTCCCCCGGTTGTAAACGTCACCATTTTACTACAAACGCAGACAGGGGGGCCAAATGAATTGAGCGCCCGCCTCATGCTTTGGTAGGTCATCGGATTCAAACTCCCAGGTTCAAACCCTAGTCAAGTCAAACAAATGATTTTAAAATTTATACTTGTCGCTACCTAGCCTGGCATTCTGCATTACTAGGATAGGGCAAGGAACAGTGGAATGTGGATGACCAATTTCCGCAGTTGAAAATTCACTGCTTAATCAACTAATGTACAAACAAACAAAAAATATTTTTAAATTGCCAAAAGATATTGACATTTTATTGAATGATAAAAGTTGTAATTTACTGACAGCCCCGTCATACACTTTGTACAACAGTGAAAAGGTTGACAACTTTGGACATCCCATTAATTTGGTCGCTCAGTTATGTTGAGCACAATATAATGAAACCGAAATTGAAATCTAGTTATAGCTTGATGTAGAAACAAAACAGATTATTATTATGCAAAAAGAAAAAACACCGATGACTAGCAATTCTCCGACATTTTTTCTGAAAAAAGAAATTCCCGATTACCATTTGTCAATTAAAGAAGCATTTTATTTTGTACACGGGTTTTGCTGATGTGGACGAAAATAGAAACTATATACTGTCCAACTTGAATGTCGATATGAATGATGTGCACACATTGACTCTGTGAGTCTCACTGATATGTTGATGTTATTTTGATACGCAATACATCGTACTGAAGCATTGCCTTTAATGGGTAGTCTGCCTACTATAGCAGGCTTTGTACGGGTCCTTGAAGACCTCAATATGACCTATACTGCCGACACGGCGTAAAGTAACCACCAATCAATCAATCGAAGACCTGGAAAGTCCTGGAATTTGATAATTCACCAAGGCGGAGACAGTAGTGGGTATAATGCTTTTTACTTGTCATCTCGGGAAAGGCTCAATAAGTACAAGAATGGTTAACCAGAACGCTATCATCTTCTCCCGTGTCATCAGTCATCCTTCTGGTGACTGGACGAGACTCGAACCCTCAATACTACCCCTCAAGTCTTTTCCCAGGTGGGTGAAAAAAAGGTGGTGATGTGGTGATGATGGCGGCTGCGGGGGGTGTGCGCGGGTTTGAATCGTTCGTTAAGTCAGTTAGCCGAAATGGCGGGAAAGGCTTGTGTCGCCCCCTGGCAGCGTCAGTTGTGGTTAGGTTTGATTCGTTCGTGTACTTGTCAAGTCTCCGCCGTGAATTAGCCATGTTATCTAACATGTACAATTCGGGATTCTAGGGCTCAAATTTCTCTAAAGATCCTTTAAAGTCCTTGAAAATAGAAAATCATGGCCATATTTGTATTTTTAAGCCTATATATCCAAAATCAGTGATATTTTGTATTAAAAGTGATTTTTGTGGGTTCGGTATATTAAAACCATAGATAGTCATTGTTATTTCTAATGCTTATTCACAATTCACATCTTACCCAGTGAATCGACTATGAATACAGTTATGTTCCAGGGCGCTTTAATTTAATAAACATCTTGGAATTTTGCACTGAAAGTCCTGGAAAATGAGTAAGAACCATGTATAGGCACGTGAAACCCGGATGAAATGAACATTCCCTTACTTTCACTTGTGTTTAATGCAAAACAACAAAGCCATGTAGCCGATACTTTCACACAGTCAACCAGCGTTAATCTACCCCGTTTAATTTGGAAACCCAGCTATCAGACCAGAATATCCATGCAACAAATTACCACAATTCATTTTATTCAACATTTCCGAATATGGCGTGAACCGTGCGATATAATATCAAAGTAAATGTAAAATTCTGTTATCTGACCTAAAACTACAGAAATCGGCTCTGAGTCTAAGGGAATAGCCAGGATGAAACGATCTGATAAAGGCTTAGCACCAAGTGAGTAGTGTCTAAGTAAAAATACATGTAAAATCAACATCAAACCTATGCTGGTGTTTTTTTTGTTTTCCTTGTTCTTTATTTCACTTTACATGTACAAAATCGTTTATTCGCCAATGTGACATATTGGCTCTAAACAAACTAGTCCAGATTAACAAAGGTTGACTATATAGAATATATATTATTCGTGTATCGTATTTATTTTGTCTCTGATTATTGTTTGTCACTTGGTGTGTTATTGTATTGAATTACATGCAGGTATTTATATATTTTCTAAGAATGTCAACTTGCATTGTGAGTTCACTTCGGTTTAGTTTGTGCAACTGCTTATTACATTAGTGGGCTGCACTAGTGATTAGTTCAGATGTAAACATTTGTATTGATATATTCCATGATGGATACTGAAAACTGATATTCTCGTTGCTTCTCAAAGTGTTGTTTTAAAGGCCTTGAATAATGTCTACTGGTGATAAATATGCACCTGCCAACTTAGAAACCATTGTTTTAAATGTGTGGCGGATATCTTGGGGAAAGAAAATTGATGTGGCCTTAGAATATGTATGCCTAATCTTTCTTCTTAAATTGTACTCATTAATGACGGTTATTCAATTTTAAATTGCATGTGATGCAATGATCTATTCCTATAACCTTAATGCGAGTCATGTGGGTCTCAATTTAAATTTTAAACCATATTCGATCAACTTATTAGTGTGGCAAATAAATACTAGTGTCGCAATGAATATGGCAATTATCCCATGTAGGCTTAAAATTGTGGTTTTGAATTTGTCAAGATAATTCCTTAATGATGGCATGTATTTTGGAGTAGGCATGTTAATTCATCCAGGCTTTTAAAAAAAAATATATATTTAATAAGTAATTATACTTATTTATACAGAAAACGCCATAATTAGTTGACTAATAAACCGTAGGGAGGGTACAGATCTGTATTTGAGTTATCTGAGGTAGGAAACTTTAAGTAGGAATCTTTTTTGTTTTCACCGTGAATATGACCTTTGCTGCTGTGATACAGGTCATCAATATTTGCATATACGTCAGTCATAAGGGTTGTTGGTGTCTCTTAAGCAGACACGACTGCTTTCTTTCTAAATTCTTTTAAAGTTGCATAATCCGATGGTTTTGAGTTTCATTTCCTGAGATAAATATAGTATGTTAATCATAATATACCATACTTTTAAATGGCTCATTTCTTTAAATATTTGAAATGCGGATATGCCAAATTAAAGTCTGCTTCCATTAAATTGCCTCAGTATTCCATTCAATGTGGCGACAAATGTTTGAAACGTGCCCCCGTATCTAACTTAGATATGTAGAATCAAATCTAAATAATTGTTTTGGTTTTGAAAATGTCATGTTTCATCGGACTATGCAGCTTGAAATAAATCAATGTTCACAGAAGTTACACCTGGTGGGTTATGCGCAAGTTTAAAAATGGATTATTTATTGTGTTTATCTATTGTTACATTAATAATGGCGATATTAAGTTACTTTATTTCACTTTAAGCATAGTCTCATTTATACGCGTCCATTGGACAGCCATTCGAGCAATGTGATTGGCAACCCACTAATCATGTTTCACATTAACAATCAGCCATGCTCCCGTCCTACAGTGTTCTACAGAGGCCTCAGTTCCGACAACAGAGTGGCACTACGGCTAAAGTAACCATATAGAAACAGGACGGGGTTGATAAATGACTGAAGTGTTCGCTTCTCTTTCCCGAGCCCATGCCTATTCAAACCAGATACTTGCACAATTAGCACTCATTACCTTGCATAACACTCGCAGTACTTGGATAGTGCACTAATCAGTGGATGGAATGAGCAATACCAATCGTCTCCAAATTACAATTCCCTAATTAATCATTGTTTTTTTTTTGTCTGTTTTTTAACAAGAATATACGAATGAGATTCAACTACTTTCCATTTATACACAAATTAAGCAGAAATTGATCTAAGAATCATGCAAATGTACTTTAAATTTAAAGTGCATGATAGATTTAATTTGAGGAGTCTGCCATATTATTGTAATAATCTGCACTGACGTCTCAGACAAGGAGCCTGATTAATTGTAACTACACCGGATAGTGCCATCTAAATGATACTTCACTTAGGCCTGCCATAAGTGTATCGTATTTTTAAATCTTGTAAATAAAATACTTTTTAAAAAGTTCCACATTCTGTCTAGTCGTCATTGTATTTTCAAACGCATAGATGCATTCTAAGTGGTATGTGGTTTGTACCCTTTCATCATGATGTCGGTCGTGATGCGACAAAGACTGCTTTCATTACTTGATTGCCGCTCTCCATTTAGCTATGAGAGTTGCGTCCATGAGTCTCAGCTTCAGGTTTCTCTTGATGGCATCCTTGAACCGGTGACGAGGGCACCCTCTCTTTCTGTAACCAGAAGACAGTTGAGAGTAGAGGATCTGCTTTGGTAGCCTGTCTGATGACATCCTCATGAGGTGTCCAGTCCACGGAGATTCTTTTTGATCACCAGGCATTGGTGATCATTTGGTTTAATGAAGTATATATGGAACAGGGAATCGATACTTTCGTAGTGAAGTTCCTGAGTTATGTATCTATACACCTGAACAAGGTTTGATTATTAAAACTAGATCGAGCTTAGTGTGGTGACTGAGTTATATCGAAATGTGTTTAATCAATGCTAAATAAACTATTTCTTTTGAGGTCCAAAATGCGTTTACGGGATATTCCCTTAACTCTCCAGGTGGCAGCACTGTCCCCGGAGCAGTTCTTATTTTCACAGAGAAAATCTTTTCTCAGATGAAAGCTGAGTGGTCAATCAGTAAATAAATCCAATTAAAACGCTATTTAGTTGTTATTTGTGTGTGTCATGTGAAGGTGGTAGCATTACATTTAAGCATTGCATAAACCCATTAATCAGGATATAAATGTGACTGACTGGGATATCAGGTCATGGTGCTGGTGACTTGGTCTCCAAGTGGGGCAGCACTATAAAGTCACCATGACTGCGCACTATCACGAGTCGGTACCCGTTCTGATATGACATTATATGTTGCCAGGACGTGACACCCCAACAACCAAGTATATCAATGAGATAGGGGGCCTACTTATAATGCTACATAGCCACACCAATAGAAAACAAATCTTACACCCGTTGCTTCCACTACCATACTGACCGGTTTCCAGAAAGACTAACCAATTTATATAATTTTCGACTGTAGATCTATATGCTAAATATTGCAATTATTTATAATAAAATAATTAACACACAAGAATTCAAGAGGAACTAGATTCAATGATATCAGGTTTGGTCATTATTGTACAGGTAGCACCGGGTAGATATTAAATAGAATTGCATATAATCCTTGACATTTATTCAACATTTGATGTCTTTCACTTACATTTTGCATATGAAAACCGTGAAAAATAAATATATGTTTCTAAATCGTGGTAAAACGAACACAACCCATGGCTATGATATGTACAGACTCTAATGTCGACCTCACCAGGCGGATACATGATACATGTATATATAATGTGGAACTCCGGTCTACACCACAGCCTGTTGAGCTGTTCGGACAGTTGTAACACAAGCAGAGTCCATTGACGTGCTCGGAGCAGGTCGTGGCTCATCACTCCCACTCCCACTCCCCAAAAGGACCCAATGCTCACCATCCAGGCACTGAGAGCATTTCCTTTTATGGGGAAATATGCACGTGCACAGGCCATATAAAGACATCGTGAGTGCTCCTGCCCATATAAGTCAGGCACTGCAGCACGCCTAGCCGCATATATTACTGCCCTGATAAATAATTCAGTATAATTGATCAGAACAGGGCAGCGTGTGGCCGGCTTTACAACTGGAGCCGAGTCAAGGAAACATTAACCTCCTATGGTTTCCAGCGATGATTCAATATGAGCATGCGAGATATGTATGCAGAAAGTGCTTATTGAGGCGTTGGTGGGATTTTCGACTTAAAGTCTACTAGAATATGTCGGGAGTCTCCACGATTCAGTGGGCGCAGTTATGTGCCACACGTGGGGACCCTTGTTTACCTCCCAACTCCCAAGTCTGCCCCACCATATTTGGCCCGAGCAGCCATATATGGAGACCATGCACTTCCATACTTGGAGTGCCTCACTACTGGGTGTAAACTTGCGATTCATTCGCCATGAACTACTTTTCCCTTAAATGTCACATATTCATCTCGTTATGGAAATATGCATATAATCAGTCGACTTACATCAACGATTAGTCAAAACTGTATTTTAGTTGAAAGTATGAATGGACAACAATGATAATTGCCTCGCTACAATGTACAAGCACGCCAAAGCGCCGAACTATTTTCTTTCCGCGGAGCCGCAAATCCATATTACGCACTTTCCTTTTGCAGAAGGCAGTGTATCATTGGACGGTGTTTTGAAGTTCTACTTTGCGTGTGCTGCCATTTGTTTTGATTCAGGTGAAACCACTCCATCCTCTTCGATATGACACAATCGTCAAGTCTTGGCCGACTTGAGTTCGTCAATGAAAGCGCAGTTTTGAACGGTGGAGGGTTGAATGGAGGCCAGGGAAGTTACGCTACGTTGGTGAAGGCGGAAGGTATAAAGAGATCGTCAGGCGATGCAGGGTTAGACATGGACGTCGATGACAGTGACTCCGATTCGGACAGCTTGAATTCTGCCCAACTCCATCATCAACAGGGGCAGGGGAATAATGGGGGGCTTAAGCCTGGAAAGAAAACCAAAGGCAGGGTTAAGATCAAAATGGAGTTTATTGAGAACAAGCTGCGAAGATACACAACGTTCAGCAAAAGAAAGACTGGCATCATGAAGAAAGTAGGTTGCTGTTTAGTTCACTCTGGTCTGAGCCGCCTCCTCCCTGAGAGCCGAAGCCTCATGGTCGGCCACAAGTCAACACAGGCACAGCAGCCACATGGCACGTCTGGCATGCACAGATAGTAACCATCTGATAGCATACACACATCCTAGATTAGACGTGGTATCCTCGATCACTCACTGTCACCACACTAAGCTCGATCTAGTTATAATAATCAAACATGATCCATGTATAACCTCCTAGACCTAGGTAAAGAACTTTACTGACCACACCCTCTTCATTAATGACATTAGACAGTGATTTAGTCATTATCATTATGATATATATATTACTTACATTAAAACTTTATTAGAAGAGCCTTATCTGTTTCAATTATATATATATATATTTTTTTTTTAATGTAGATGTGCCACAAGGTTATATATATATATGCAAATCGTTATTCATGGTTTCGAGATCTGAACGTAATTAGTGTTAATTTAGAAAATTATAATTAATTTCAAGTTATATCATTAGTGTTACTATTAAGCGGTACTCACCGTACTGGGAGGTATTTAGGTTGAGATATCGATTGTACTAAACTGATTTGTTATAGCACACCAAATCTATGATGTAATTATTTATTTAGACTGTAGATCACTTGTAAGTTATTAAAGTAGTAGGTATATTGGATCTATTACATTTTTATGTAATTCAAATTTTGTTTTAATGCATTAATTTTACTGAGATGTATTTGTGAATGGTAATTATAATAAATAGTATATTTGGTAATTCATAACAAAAGACTGGACTGGGAGTAAATTTATAATTTATTTACATCTTCAAGCTTATTCGTAGCAAATAGGTTTGTACATCAATCATTTGTAAGTATGCAGAAGTATTATATCACTTGTCAGTTTAAGTCATATCATAAGAACACACAGGCTATGTTATTAAACACACACACTCAAAGTTCCGGGTTCGATTCAACCGACAAAACCTCTAACACTCAGCCCTAGTAGCCATATCGTAAGTACAAGAGGGAGGGAGGGTGGGGAAAAACCGTCTTCCAGGTGTTTACTGTATGAGTGCCAGGACCAGGTGAGTTGGAGAGCCTAGGTTTTTCCACCTCTATATATACTAAGGGTTTCCTTGGAGATTGTTGTTGACATTTGATTTGAGTGCTTGGAGACATGAATGTTTCTTGACTACCGGACCTAGCAACACAGATGCAAAGTCCTTGGATCACAGATTGAATTGAGTGGATATGGCAACGCATACAAGTTTTGTTTACATCACCTGGCAACACCAGTTTGAAAGTCAGAGATCTTCTAGTTGTGGTTCAGTCATTCTAACAGAGTTCTTTTGCATTTTTAATACAGAACAAGAAATATGAATTAAATCTTAGTTTTTAACATTAATGATGACTTAAATAACATACATAGATAGATCTTGGAATTCTGATTCTTTTAGATTGTCCATTTAATAGTTGGAGATCAATTTGAATTTTATTTAAGTTTAAGTTTAACAAGTTTCAGTAGATACATATCAGCAAGGCATTTGATTTTTTTTTTTTTTTAGAAACTAGGAGACCATTATCTCTAGAATATCAGTTAACCCAGTTACTGATGATTTATGTAACATACATATATAGAACTGGGATTTCTAATTCTTTGAGATTGTCCATTAATAGTTGGAGATTGAATTTTATTTGGGTTCATGTTTATAAATTTCATTAGATACATATTAGTAAGGTATTTGATTTCTTTTGAAAGTATGAGACCATTATCTCTAGAATAAGAGTTAACCCAGTTTGTCTATTATAATGCTTTAGAAGCTCAATCTAGTTAATAGATAGAACTTAACTTCAGTTTGAATCCATTTGTCAGTTTATAACAGAACAAAGAAGGAATAAATCCTAGTCTAAAATTACTGATGAATTATATAACCTGCAGATATAACTGGGAGTTCTAATTCTTTGAGATTGTCTATTTAAACGTTGGAGATCAATTAAAAATCATTTAAGTTCTTGTTTAAGTAATTTTAGTAGATACATATCTGCAAGGTAATTGATTTTATTTGAAACTATGAAACCACTATCTACAGAATATGAGTTAACCCAGTTTATCTATTATTTTTACTTAGAAGCTCAATCTAATTAGTAGATAGAACTTCATCTAAGTTTGCACCCATTTGTGAGTTTACAAGAGAACAATAGAGATGAATAAATACTAGTCTAGAATTTACTGAATAGTTATATAACATGCATATATAGAACTGGGAATTCAAATTCATTGAGACATTCACTAGCAGTTGGAGATCAACTTATATTAATTAATTCATAGTTTATGACATTTTCTTATATTATTCTTTTTATATGTTATTATAACAGTATCTCCAGAATATGAGTTAACCAGTTTATCCATTAGATTACTTGTAAGCCCAACCAGTTATGTGGAATACGTCACACCATGTAATAGAATTACTTGGTTAGCCAAATGAATTAACTGGGTTTTTTCTAAATTAAGGTTAATAACTTTTGTTTTTGATTATTTCTTTGCCTGTCAGCATAGTGTACAGAATAATAAGATCTAAGCTGTGAGTTATGCCAGTTCTTATGTTTTTAATTTGTTCTGTTTTTGGCAACCAAGTAATTCAGGAGATGTGAGGTGACCAATTGTTATGAATTACTCATGTTACTACATAACATGCACAATAGTGAATTTGTGTTAATCTATTATAATTGTAGCATACTACTAATTTGATAGTTTGTCGATATTTTTTTTTGAGTGGTGTTCATTAGTTGCATGGTTAAGCAGGGGAAATTTCAATTACGAACAATTGGTCTTCCTCATTCCACTTATCCTAGTAATGCCAAGCGCCAGCCTGAGGTAGCGACAAGTATACATTTGTTACGTCATTGGTTTGACTCGACCAAAGATCAAAGCTATGGTGTTTGAGTCACATAACCTTCCAAAGTGGGAGACTGACGCTCAACTCATTCGGCCATTCCGTCTGTGGCAAATAAAGTTTCAAATCTCACATGCTTAATCAACAAATATAAAACCACAAGAACAAAAACAACCACCCCCAACCTTCCATTAAATTGAATAATTTGAATTGGATTTAAACAAATGTATGTTTAAATCGAAATCAAATGTTATATATAATATATGTGCATAATATATATCCTTCCATTATGGGGACCGTCCTGATGACCATAGATGTTGCTAGAACTTAAAACCCCAACAAAAAAACATGGGGAATATCCATCAGGGCACTACCACCATCAATACCTTCCTCTATATTTAACCATCTTTTAACCTACCTACTGAGAGCCAGCATCCACCTCTGACCTCCTTACGACCAGAAGGTCGCCAACGTCCCACTCGGTACATTGATTAAAAAATGCCGTCTGCGACGACTGGTCACCAACTGCTTTGTTGGGTAAAAGCTGGGTGTCGGTTTGGTTTTTGTCTGAAGCTCATGACCTGGCGTCGACCACGTAGTGAGCACAGCATTGCATGTGTTGGTGGCGAGCGGTCAGTGACCCAGCGCCGACAACCAATGGTGACCCGCCACCGACAGCACTGGTCGCAAGGAAGTTATAAGTGCAACAGCTGCATCCTCTTTGCGAACAAAATTTCCGAAATGATCGCCGAGAGGTCAGTGACCTCGCGGTGCCAGCACATAATTTAAAAGTTGGTGATCGTCCTTTTGATCACACAATCAGTGTTGGGTGGGTGGTTTTACTTTTGAATTTTCTGGCATATGACTTATGCGTAATATGTAACCAGACTCGATGGCCAAATGAGATGAGCGTCCACCTCCCGTTATGGTTAGTTGTGCGATTTGAACTGTTGGGTTGGAACCCCGGCAGAGTCAAACCAATGACATAAAAACGTATACTTGTCGCTACCTAGCTTGGCATTACCAGGATAGGGCAAGGAGCAGTGGAATGAGCTTGGCACATTTTTGGCAGTTTTCTTTAGCCAAAGAAAAACTAAATCAGGGGCGGACGATTTTTCAGCGACGGGTAGCAACGATCACCATTTAAACAAATTTGTTTGGCCTTAGTGTTCATCTCGATCCTCTCGGTGCCAGGCCTACGAGCTGTCGACGCTGACGGGCACGCAGGTGATGCTGCTCGTGGCGAGTGAGACCGGTCACGTGTACACGTTCGCCACCCGCAAGCTGCAGCCGATGATCACGAGTGAGAGCGGCAAGGCGCTCATCCAGACGTGCCTCAACTCGCCCGACACGCCGCCCACGGCGCCCGGCCAGCAGCAGGCCGTCGAGCAGCGCATGAACCCCACGGGCTTCGAGGAGACCGAGCTGTCCTACGCCGTGGGCGACGAGGACCAGCCCAAGGTAGGCAGGCCTGGCAGCCCCCCCCCCCCTCCCCCCTCCCCCCCACACCTACTCCCCTCCCGCCCCGTGTTAAAGCCGCACAATCCGATTAAAGTATACCGTTTCGTAAAGCCATAGCGATTATGTAGATTAGATCCTACACACCCAGCTTCTACCCCAGTCATAGTAGGCTTATGACCTAAACAATTTTTTTTTAAATAGTTGCTGGCAAAAAGGTGTCTATTTGGTCCACAGTGGTCACCGACCTCCTCACAACCATTTTGGTCACAAGGTGGTTGCAGGTGTTGCACCAAAAACCTCATTGTGGTCAAAACATTGGTTGGTGATCAGTCGGGGATGGTCGTAAGTAATGGCGCATAAGTTCCACGCCATCGGATTATGCAACTTTAACTTTCAAGGATGAAAAATGTCCGTCAAAAACCGGACATTTTTTGTTAGTTTTTTTGTTGTTGCTCCATTAGTTGTTTAAGCAGGGGAAATTACAGTCATAGACGACTGGTCTTCTTCATTCCACTGCTGGTCGATAGAAAGCCCGAGCCTACACTTTTAATGACCCAAGGGATTTTTAACCTCCCACACCACATAGACATGGTATGAGAGCAACCGGCCTTTGATGACGCTGTAAGTTATACACAGCGGTGGAAATCCCAATTGGCAGAGCTGGGGGCATGGGGAATCAAACCACCGACCCTCAGATTAGGAGTCTGACCTAGAAAAAAGTCAGACACTCTAACCACTCCGCCACAGAGAACGCCACAATATTAACGTGTTGAATGCCAGAGAATCGTAGGAAAGGTTTACCAGTGCCCCTCCTCCCCCTCTCCCCCAGACGCACACATTTTCATTTACCGGATGTCATATTTCCACTCCGTCCCTTTGTTGCTTTTGTTTGAGGTATTAATTTGAAATTTGTGTTTTTAAGGTTTAAAAAAGAATATTACTTATATCCTATAGTAGTAGTACTATTATAGTATAGGGTTTTCTAGGTCGACATGCCCCTTAATGGATGATATTGTAGGTAGGCCTATACCTGAATAGAAGACCAGATAGTTCTCCCCCCCCCCCCCCCCCCCCCATGTTCACGGATTTCATGAAAAGGCAGATGGTCCTTCACAGACTTAGCACTGACAGAGAATTGTGGCAAAATCTGTTGGAAGTTATATTTCATCTCTGATTACTTAACCATGTGTCGTCATGAATGGTTTGAATTAAGAAGTTGCGGTATGCAGTTATAAATTGATTAAATTGTTATTTAGTCATAGCAGTAGGATATATGGTTTTATCCGAAATAACTTTGAATTCGTTGAGACATTCTTTGTGATAATACTTACAAAACAAATTATAATGAAAATTAAGCCCCGCCATTGGTTGGGGGAATAATGATATTAATGTATTTTTTTCTGCTGCTAGTTTGTTAGTATTACTGAGTAAACAAGCTATTCAACGAAGTTAGCGTAAATAATTAAAATACCGAAATATTCTAAGTTGGCCATGTCATTTGTTGGTATGTGGTTAACTAAAGAACATTATGGCGGTGCTAAGCTATTTACTACATCCTGGTTAGTTTTATTAGACATGAAAGATTTGGCTAACTTCCCGTCGATAATGAAAGAACCTCAATTATGTAACGGTACCAGCGGTCTATTCAGGGATGTCGATATTGCCTTAATAGCTAAACGAAGTAAATTCCACTACTAACACTGCCGTGTAGAACTCCGTACTTTTTTAATGTCAACAAAATAAATCCACTTTGATTTATTTAAATGTTGGTATTCTCAGAAAGTTGAGGGCTAGTAGTGGTGGGTGTAGAAAGCAGGGCGCAGTCGTTAGTTTGGTGAAGGCTGGTCAGCTGTGGTGTGTAGCTTATATAGCCCGGCGGGCCATATCAGAGACCCATTCATATTGCAGTCTGTGTGAGTTCACTACTACGCACCTCCACACGGGCCCGCTGACTCAGCCAGCCAGTCAGCCTCCCCTCCTCCCGACACATGGTCAGCCACTGCCTCCCCATCCCATCCTCATCCTCCTGACACATAGCCAGTCACCGCCTCCACATCTCTCCTCCTCCCCTCCTCCCCTCCTCCTCTCCTCCTCTCCTCCTCTCCTCCTCTCCTCCTCTCCTCCTCTCCTCCTCTCCTCCTCATCCTCCTGACAAATAACCAGTCACCGCCTCCACATCTCTTCTTCTCCCTTCCTCCCTTCCTCCCCTCCTCTCCTCTCATCCCCTTCCTTCCCCCCTTCCTTCCCCCCTTCCTTCCCACTCCCCTCCCTTCCCATTCCCCCTCCTTCCCCCTCCCTTCCCCTCCCTTCCCCTCCCTTCCCCTCCCTCCGCCCTTCCCCCTCCCCTGGCGCCCACCTGGCCCGGTGTGTTGCGCTCAGTCCCCCCGGGTGAGCAGCTCGGGCTGTGCCGGGAGGGGGCGTCTCAAGTTTGGGCCGTGTGCTTATTTGCGGCGCGGCGTGCCGGACCGGGCGCTGCGCTGTGCCGGCCTCACGGACCGGCCCGGCCGCAACTTATGGCCGAGCGCGCCTTATTTGGGGCCGGCTGTCAGCCACATAAGCGCGGCGTGTGTAACCCGACACTGTTTATGGGGAGGGGCCCGCCCTCCCGCCGGGACCCTCCCCTCCCCACCCCGGTAGGAGTGTGAGGGAGGCCCGGGAGGGGTGTAACCAGTCACAAGTCAGCACAGTGCTCACTCGGTGTGCGCACGCTCACGTCAACTTGAACAAACAGAATCTACCTTCTTACTTTAATGGTTTTTAGTTAAGAAAAAATATGATAATTTTTGTTCATAGCTTTTTATTTTTAGTGATCTTCCGGTGACTTGTCGGTTGTCGGAGACAGGTGTGTATGGAGGTTGTGTAGGGGAGTAGAGCGTGGTTCCTGTGGTGCTCTAAATAAGACGCTGGTCCATATAGTCGCTCTCAAAGTGCGTGACTTACACAGACGTGGCTGCTCTAATTAGGAACGCAGTAATGAACCGCCTGACATTTCAACGGGCAGAATTAAAACAGACAGTCTTCCGCAAAGATGACGATGGTGTGTGTGTGTGTGCGGGAAGAGATGGGGAACATGAGTGGGGGGGGGGGGGGGTTTAGCATCGTCACCGTAGAAAAACTAGTTTGTTGTTGAGTGGAGTCGTGAGGTGGCGCTGCGGTTTGGAGGCTGGCAGCTGTGAGTGCTCGCCGCCAGGTTGCTCTGAGCTCTCTCCCCCCCCCCCCCCCCCACCCCCGCCCCTCCGTACCTATTTGGGGCCACCCCTTCTAGGCAACAGACAGTTGGCCTGGATTCTATATCTGGCTCGCGCTTATACACACAACTACAAAAACGTCGGCCTGTACAGTGCCAGGAGGTGGCTCGCCCTAGCGGCCGTCGGAATGCTGGCCTACGCATACAGCGCAATACAAGCATAATACTATTAATCATAAAGTCAACCTCGCCATAGCCATAGCCGCCTGCTTATCTGGCAGCTCTAACCAACTAAATGTGCTTTGTAATTCAACTTGTTTATTAGCGTATCTGTTTATTAAGTACTTAATTAGTGTTGATAACACATGGCGGTTTCTATTCCAATGGCAATGCCCCGGTTGATAAAATTGATATCGGATTAGCGAGTCGAATATTACGTGTTCTGGTTGGTTGATTATGTAGTTATTTATGTAGTTAGCTTTTTTTCTTTAACAAAAAATTAAAACAAAAAAACATTTAACTTTCACTTTACTACTCAGAATGGCTAGTATTTGAAATCAAAAGTCATTTAGCAAACACGTGATCACCCAAATATGGGGTTTGAGTCCCTCGGCCTGAAACCTCGTATCGGGCAATAACTGGTTGCTCAGCACTAGTGTCTATTAACGCCCGCCAGCACACATACAGACACCCTTAGAAGTTACAACAGGGTGGCTCTTTAGAAAGTCTAATTAAATTTCTGCCAGGTTGGTCTTGCTTTGCGGTATTCCGCGGTGGTGGGCTGGGTGGGAGAAGGACCGAACGCCGGCCATTGTGTGCAGCTGCGTCTCATTCCAGCGGAACTCGGACCAGTTCGCGGAACATTCGCATCAAATGAGAATCTCCGTCTATTCTGGGAATTCGTGGACAGCCGTGTGAAATAGACTAGATCACCGTCCCGACTGCGCAAGCGCTGAAAACGGCGCTGGCAGCAAAGTAAAGGCATGCAGCCATTGAGTTTGCCGATATGTGTAGGGCAAAACTTAGATTTTATTCAAAATTAATTAAAATACATAACAATTTGGCACAAACATGGATGGATGGATGCAATATAATAAATATAATGAATATGTCTAAGACAACTCTCCATAATTAAGCATTTTGAGCTAAGAAACATACAATTTCAGTCACTTTACAGGGTGATGTTTACATCACCATTGATTAGACATAAGTAATTCTTGTTCTGAATATTAAATTGTCAAATGTGTCAACAAAAAACTTGTTTCAAAGAAATATATAACCAATATATCTGATTAATCCTACTCATTTTCTATTTCTACATTTGTCATTAACCACAGGATATAAATATAAACATGAATAAAATAAGTAAAACTGACTGGCTATGGCTCTAACTAGTCGGAGTGCCCAAATTTGTCTAAATCTAAATGCACATGGTATAAGATGTGCTGATTATATTGATGTGAATGCAATGCTGGATAAAAGATTAATATCTTTATTTATTATATATATATTTTTTAGTTAGTGTTCTATAGCCGTGTTTACACGGGGAATTGTGAAACGATCTAGACAAATCGATTCATATGAAACGATGTAGTGGTGCGTTTACACGAGCGAGTTTGAAAGTGTTTCGGCGCCGGGAACCAGCAGGTGCCTGTAGCCAGCAAGCAGTGCTATTTGTTTATTTTACACACGTCGATTCGACGCAGATGTAGCTGCTACGTTAATATCGCTTGGAATTTAAGGTTAATTTAATTAAATTTCATTATTTGAGTCTGTAATTCTGTTAAATATGATCGCATTCACTAGATTTCGACGTAATCGGGCCCTAACACTGCCGGGCACCAGCGATTAGTTACTGCTCTCCCTGTAGCTGGCAAGCTGTACTATTTTATCCTATCTCCTCCCAGGAACCAGCTGAATCGCTTCATATAAACCACCTCCCGAGGTGGTATAGATGAACCGTTTCATATGAAGCGATTCAGCCCTAAAACGCCACAGCATCGCATTTACACGGCAAATGTGAATCGATCTAGGCAAGGCGTTTCATATGAGGCGTTTTAAATCGCCCGTGTAAACACAGCTTATGTTTCAAACAAGAGCTGAGATGAGCTGAAACTAGCAAATTTCATAACTGCACCCAGTGTATTAGCATGTGCTTCTCGCGGGTTTGTTTTGCTTTGATGCATCCCACAATGCACCGCGCCGCTGGAACGACGATGTAGTCTATTGTAGGCGTTTTTAGCGGGCGGTGTCAGTGGAGGCCGTTAAAGGCGCTGTCACATTACGGCGTATGGCGGGAGCGTATGGCGGCGTAGCGGCTTACGTCATATACGTCGCCATACGCTACGCATACGCCGCCAGTGCCGCAACACGCCGGCGTATGTGAAGCCTATGATGCATACGCCGCCATACGCTTTCATAAATCCGTCCGTCCAAATTTTTTTGTGCATGCTCAAAAAAACGCGACCTATGAGGGCGTATGGCCCATACTGTCAAAAAATGTCACAGCACGCTCCCATACGCTCCCATACGCTACGCATACGCTCTTCATACGCTCCTCATACGCTCAAACACACCCGAAAGTGGCACCCGATGGCGTACGTAGGTTTTCAATACGCTCCCGCCATACGCCGTAATGTGACAGCCCCTTTCCTCATACGCTCAAACACACCCGAAAGTGGCACCCGATGGCGTACGTAGGTTTTCAATACGCTCCCGCCATACGCCGTAATGTGACAGCCCCTTTAAGGGGCTGTCACATTACGGCGTATGGCGGGAGCGTATTGAAAACCTACGTACGCCATCGGTGCCACTTTCGGGTGTGTTTGAGCGTATGAGGAGCGTATGAAGAGCGTATGCGTAGCGTATGCGTAGCGTATGTGTAGCGTATGGGAGCGTATGGGAGCGTGCTGTGACATTTTTTGACAGTATGGGCCATACGCCCTCATAGGTCGCGTTTTTTTTAGCATGCACAAAAAAATTTGGACGGACGGATTTATGAAAGCGTATGGCGGCGTATGCATCATAGGCTTCACATACGCCGGCGTGTTGCGGCACTGGCGGCGTATGCGTAGCGTATGCGTAGCGTATGCGTAGCGTATGCGTAGCGTATGCGGCGTATGGCGACGTATATGACGTAAGCCGCTACGCCGCCATACGCTCCCGCCATACGCCGTAATGTGACAGCGCCTTAAGATGGCGGCACGGTGACGGGAGGAATGCTGGAAGGAGGCAGCTAACGAAGTGCTTCATCGCCAGCAATCCGCCCCTCACCAGCAACATCATCACACCACAGCCCCCTTACACACACATCGCCCCCCCCCCCCCCCCCCGTAGACTGCACACGTTGCTCCAACCTGTTTAATAACTTCTTATATATATTTTATTTTTGATTTATTTTTGTTCAATGATACAATGTTCAGTGGGTAGGACGCCCGCTTCCTGCGCAGCGGGTCAAGGGATCAAATCCTGGTTGTGTCAAATCAAAGGCTTATTAAATTGGTGCTTGTTGCTCCCTTGCCTTATGCTCAGCGTTACTGGGATAGGGTAGTGACTGGTTGGCTCAGTGTCAGGATAATGTGACTGGGTAGGGTATCGCATCATGGTGCCATCGGTATGGTCTGTCACTGTGGCATCACTATGAATCCAGCAGGCATTTGTGGGGTATTGGGTCATAAATACAGGCGCCATGCTGTCTCAATGATGCAGCACTATAAAGTCACCATGAAACGGCTAGGTGGGCAATACCACACCGTCATTCCACTGCTCCTTGCCCTATCCCGATAATGCTGAGCACCAGGCTAGCTAGCGACAAGTATCAATTTTGAAGTCATTGGTTTGACTCGGCCAAGGTTCAAACCGAGAGATTCAAATCCCATGACCTACAAGAACGGGAGGCGGACGCTCAACTCATTCTGCCATCGCGCCTTGTGGAATTTGGTTTCATATTAGCTGGTTCTGTCATTGCTTCCCCCGGGTTGGTTGAGGCCGTGTCAGGTGTGACGACACTCACAGAACGCGGCAGGTGGCAGTCACTGCGCAGGCGCCGCAATCGGGGACAGCGTTCCCCAAAGGAACTCGATGAGTGCCCGCAATGGGCGTAATCGATTAATCGACTCTGGTCACCCGAGCCACTTTTTGGCGCATGCGAACATCCTTCAGACTCGGGTCGAAATATGATTTAAATATTTGTATGATGGTATAGTTTAGTGATATTTCCATTTCATTAATCTATGTTATTACCAACAACAAAAATGTGTGACTGGTACCGGTGGCTGTTATCCTGCAAATGTGACGCAAATGTGACGTCATCGCTCCTTGCAAACCCCAGCCAAGAGGTGGGTTACTGGGGTCGGGTTGTTTTGCACATGGCACGTGTATTTGTCGACTCCACTCGCGGTGTTCTATATGAAATTCTGACGACTCGGGTGACCCGAGTCGCCCGGGTCGTGTTAATCGATTACGGCCAATGCGTTGCGCCTAGTTCCGGGTGAATCCGCCGCGCGGCACTGGTGGTTGGAGCGACTGGCTGTGTGAGCGGAGACTGCGGGGGCAGCTGGAGTTAGGTGGGTGCTTCTGCACATGTGTGAGTGCCTGAACTACGACGGGCCCGGCAGGACTGACTGACACGAGTAACACACTGGGTGTGGTACAGCCCACCTAGCCGCTACAGGGTGACTTAGTGGTTAGAGCATCCGCTTTACCTGGTGCGTCATGGGTTTGATCCCCTATCGAGTCAAACCAAAGACGAACACAAATTGGTACTTGTCGTTCGCTGCTGGTTGCTGTAGTGCTTTGCGAAGACTGGTTGGACTAGTGGTGGTTAGTCGTCCACTTCATCGGAGGATGGTCGAGTGTTCGATACCTACCTATCCAGAATTATTGGACAACATTATGTGCCACTCCCCTGTTGATTAATGTGTCAGTGGGTGGAAGTCTAGCGGCGAGAAGCAGCAGTTAAATAGAAATAAGAAATTTAACCTTTTTAATATCCGATTTATTTGTGTTGTTTTAAGATCAAAATACTGTTCAAATACAATTTTGAAAAACAACCTGGTTCTGTTCTGTTCCGCGTTTTTTTAACGTGTGTGAAGTGCTCAACTTTCTGAATTCGATTTAGTCTGAACGTAAAAACCTAAACTAAAAGAAGATTGCCCGACGCCACCGCTTCTGGTTGGCTTATCTTAGTTTCAGGTGTTTTGGGTTAAGGATCCAATGCTACCCAGAGGTAACGGTGATCTGGGCTGCGGTTCAGGGATTCTGGGTGGTGGATCATGGTTGTGTGGTGGTGGGTGACGGGTACTGCCCATTCTGGGTAGCGGTTATATGGGTGGTGGTGGCTGCCCATTCTGGGTGCGGGGTTATATGGGTGCTGATTATATGGGTGGTGGTGACTGCCCATACTGGGTGTGGGGTTATATGGGTGCTGATTATATGGGTGGTGGTGGCTGCCCATTCTGGGTGCAGGGTTATATGGGTGGTGGTGACGGCCCGTTCTGGGTGCGGGGTTATATGGGTGCTGATTATATGGGTGGTGGTGACTGCCCGTTCTGGGTGCGGGGTTATATGGGTGCTGATTATATGGGTGGTGGTGGCTGCCCGTTCTGGGTGCGGGGTTATATGGGTGCTGATTATATGGGTGGTGGTAACTGCCCATTCAGGGTGCGCGGTTATATGGGTGCTAATTATATGGGTGGTGGTGACTGCCAGTTCAGGGTGCGGGATTATTTGGGTGCTGATTATATGGGTGGTGGTGGCTGCCCGTTCTGGGTGCGGGGTTATATGGGTGCTAATTATGTGGGTGGTGGTGACTGCCCATTCTGGGTGAGGGGTTATATGGGTGCTGATTATATGGGTGGTGGTGGCTGCCCATTCTGGGTGCGGGGTTATATGGGTGCTGATTATATGGGTGCTGGTGGCTGCCTGTTCTGGGTGCGGGGTTATATGGGTGCTGATTGTATGGGTGGTGGTGACTGCCCATTCTGGGTGCGGGGTTATATGGGTGCTGATTATATGGGTGGTGGTGACTGCCCATTCTGGGTGCAGGGTTATATGGGTGCTGATTATATGGGTGGTGGTGACTGCCCATTCTGGGTGCGGGGTTATATGGGTGCTGATTATATGGGTGGTGGTGACTGCCCGTTCTGGGTGCGGGATTATTTGGGTGCTGATTATATGGGTGGTGGTGGCTGCCCGTTCTGGGTGCGGGGTTATATGGGTGCTGATTGTATGGGTGGTGGTGACTGCCCATTCTGGGTGCGGGGTTATATGGGTGCTGATTATATTGGTGGTGGTGACTGCCCATTCTGAGTGCAGGGTTATATGGGTGCTGATTATATGGGTGGTGGTAACTGCCCGTTCAGGGTGCGCGGTTATATGGGTGCTAATTATATGGGTGGTGGTGACTGCCAGTTCAGGGTGCGGGATTATTTGGGTGCTGATTATATGGGTGGTGGTGACTGCCCGTTCTGGTGCGCGGGTTATATGGGTGCTAATTATGTGGGTGGTGGTGACTGCCCATTCTGGGTGAGGGGTTATATGGGTGCTGATTATATGGGTGGTGGTGGCTGCCCATTCTGGGTGCGGGGTTATATGGGTGCTGATTATATGGGTGCTGGTGGCTGCCTGTTCTGGGTGCGGGGTTATATGGGTGCTGATTATATGGGTGCTGGTGGCTGCCTGTTCTGGGTGCGGGGTTATATGGGTGCTGATTATATGGGTGGTGGTGGCTGCCCATTCTGAGTGCAGGGTTATATGGGTGCTGATTATATGGGTGGTGGTGACTGCCCATTCTGGGTGCGGGGTTATATGGGTGTTGATTATATTGGTGGTGGTGACTGCCCGTTCTGGGTGCGGGATTATTTGGGTGCTAATTATATGGGTGGTGGTGACTGCCCATTCTGAGTGCAGGGTTATATGGGTGCTGATTATGTGACTGCCCGTTCTGGGTGCGGGATTATATGGGTGCTGATTGTATGGGTGGTGGTGACTGCCCATTCTGGGTGCGGGGGTTATATGGGTGCTGATTATATGGGTGCTGGTGGCTGCCCGTTCTGTGTGCGGGGTTATATGGGTGCTGATTATATGGGTGGTGGTGGCTGCCTATTCTGGGTGCGGGGTTATATGGGTGCTGATTATATGGGTGGTGGTGGCTGCCCGTTCTGGGTGCGGGATTATATGGGTGCTGATTGTATGGGTGGTGGTGACTGCCCGTTCTGGGTGGTATTGGTAGTTATTTGAGTGCTGATGACAACTCATGCTGGGTGGTGGTTATATGTGTGGCAGTTATTAAGATACTTGGGTGGTGGCAATTTGGGTAGCCTGTTCTGGATGGTGGTTATTACCTGTTTTGAGTGGTGGTTATGTGGGTGGCGGTGATCACTTGTTCTGGGGAGGTTATTTGAGTGGTGGTTATGTGGGTGGCGGTGATCACTTGTTCTGGGGAGGTTATTTGAGTGGTGGTTATGTGGGTGGCGGTGATCACTTGTTCTGGGGAGGTTATTTGAGTGGTGGTTATGTGGGTGGCGGTGATTACTTGTTCTGGGGAGGTTATTTGGGTGGTGGTTATATGGGTGGCACCTCCCACCCGTTCTACGTGGTGGTTATATGGGTGCTCGGTTTTATGAGTAGCGGTTAGTGTCGTTGCCAAGCGTCAGTTGCGGTGCAAACCCATCAACTCATCAAGAAAACATACATATTGTTTTGGGGTGTTTTAATTACTTTGAAGTAGCTTTTATTTTTAAGGATTACATGAAATGAACAACATTCTAAAGAATGTTGATGTTCATATGGAGATGCGGGTCTTCAAAGGCTTTGTTTACCCATTTTGGAGTATAGCGGCATTCCAAACTACAATAAATGCACTGGTTTGATAGTGTGATTGGCCATGTCATAGTGGTACGGCCAGTTCTTCCCTGGTCTGTTGCTGATGCAACGTGAAGAGGAGAGAAACGTAGACATCACCACTTAATCCTTCCTCCACCCACCACAGTATCGCAGAACCAAGTGACCCACCCACTGACAGTCAGGTCGCGGGTAACCTCTCATTGTGAGGGGGGGTGGCTACTAGCTAGTCACAGAAGTGGGCGGTCCACCCAGGAACCGCATCTTGCTAGCGTGCTGCTGCCTATTGCCATGCGCAGACAACAGGGGTAGGCGTACTTCCTGCCACCACCATCCGGTAGTGAGGCTTTATGTATGAACTACTACAATCGTTAGGGTCAGAAGTGTAACTGCTTTAGTTTTTAGAAAATTGTATGTTTTCCTCGGCGCTAAAGCTCTGACTTACAGTCACGCGAGAGCCAGCATTCGCCTCTGACCTCCGTATGACCAAAAGTTCACCAACCTCCAAGCGTCCCACTCGATACATTGATTCAAAAATGTGGTCGGCGAGGGCAGTTGATGACAGGTCGCCAACCACTTTGTCGGTGTAAAAGCTGGGTGTCTTTTTTTTTGTCTGGAGTGTGTCTGCTCGTGACCTGGTGCTGACCGCTCACCGCATGTTCGCTGACCATACGGTGATCTCAGCATTGCACGTGTTGGCGGTGAGTGGTCGCCGCCAAGTCACTCCGACCGCACTGGTCGCAAGAAGGTTGTGCATGCAACAGCTACATCCTCCTTGCGACCAAAATGTCTGAAATGGTCGCCAGGAGGTCAGCGACTTCACAGCGCTGGCACGTAAGGTGGTCATAAGAAGAATGTATGTCCGTCGCAAATGGATCGTAAGCGAACGCAGGCCTTGTGTGACTGGAGTATTTATTATTCAGTCAGTGACCAATGGTGTATGCTTACTCAGTCACTGCCGGGCCAGTTGCTCTGGTGAATGACATCGCCTGTCAATCACTGAATCTGTGATTCTAATTGTTTGGATTGAAATTGTATACAACTATAGTTTATATTATAAGCAGGCATTATACAGCGTCGGTTCCCATCACATAACTATTTATGTACACCCGATAGTCACAGCCACATGGAGCCGGTAGAAAGCTGAGTCAACGCATAATAGACACCTTCCACATAGCATGCACGGTGAGGTGTTAACCCACAATAATAGTTCTTGCCACTGCCATCAGAGGGAGTTGGTTATAGAAATCCCCTATCAGACCTTTTCTACAGAGAATACTGCACAGTTAGCTGCTGTCTGCAACAGTAGTTCTTGCAACTGCCATCAAAGGACATGTTGGTGGTGGAAAGGGTCTATTTTAGAGTAGTTTACATTGTATGATGGGAGATGGCCCCAGTCAGGTGAGGTGTTTGTTTGGATTTTACATCCTGGCCATATCAGGATGGGTACCGTCTTGTGATAGGGCGCACTCAGGGTGACTTTATAGTGCACCCCACTTGAAGACCAGGCCATCGGTACCATGATTCAATATCCCGCTCAGTCACATTATCATGCAAGGATGAAAGATCTCCGCGATTCCCGGGATTTGTCAGTCTCGCAGCACCATCAGCATACTACTGTGTGGTGCGGACGCCACAGCACTATCAGCGTATAATACTAATAAATGCTCCAAACGGCGCAGCACTATCAGCATATACCAATATATATGAAACCCCACTTCCGGAAATCTTTCGTGATTTCCTGACAATGCTAAGCCTATGGGAGAATATTCGCATTTCCGCTTTTTTCCCCGGAGATGACTTTCATCCCTAATCATGACACTGAGCTGATCAGTCCTTGCCCTATCCCAGTAATACAAAGTGCCTGGCTAGGTAGCGACAACTGGTTGGCTCAGTGTCAGGATAATGTGACTGAGTGGGATATCCAGTCATGGTGTTGGTGGCCTGGTCTCCCAGTGGGGCAGCAATATAAAGTCACCATGAGTGTGCAATGTCACAAGTCAGTACCCATCCTGATATGACCTTAGATGTTGCCTGAACCTAAACCTCCAACAATCAACCAATCTAGATAGCGACAAGTATCAATTCTGTAAATTACCATGTAAGTCATTGGTTTGACTCAGCCAGGTTTCAAACTCCTGTTATTTCACATGGGAGGTGTCAGGTCCGGTGAGATGTCTTGAAGCTTGCTGAATACTGTGCCTTTGTATAGTGTATGTCACTGCGCCACCATCTCCACCCCAACCTCTATTTCCCCCTTTCAATTCCCATCTGGTTGCAAAACAGTCTGGGCTATGTTAACAATTGCAGTGAAATGCCAGTTCATGTAGTGGTAGAGATCTGGCAGGGTTCAGCTGTTATTGTACACAAGCCTGTATTGTCACACTGCTGTGTCCACTTCTTGAGGATTTATGCTGCCTATCATGGATAAGTCCAAATAGACTTTTTTTCACCATTAGACAGTTTGTCGATAGAAAGCCAGAGCGTACACTTTTACCGACCTGTGGAATTTTTAACCTCCCACACCACATAAACATGGTATGAGAGCAACTGTCCTTTGTTGACGGTGTAAGTTATACACAGCAGTGGAAATCAAAATTGGCAGAGGTGATGGCATAGGGAATCGAACCACTGACCCTCAGATTAGGAGTCTGACCTAGAAAAAAAGTCAGACACTCTAACCACTCCGTCACAGAGAACACCACAGAGAGCACTCTGTATGCCGACTCACTGACTGCCCCTGCAGTTTGCTCTCCTCTAGATCAGAAGCCCCCCCCCCCCCCCCCCCCCCCCCCCCCCCACACACACACACACATACACGCACGGACACCGGCGGGCAGGTGGCAGTGGGATCTGGTTCCGAAGTGTCAGGAGTACCTGGAGGTATCGGCCTCCTGGTTCCCAGTTCTGACAGGCTGCGGAATACGTCACTTCCGAGTTATCAAAGTTGGTGCCCACCCATCCACTACTCAGACCCCTGGCCATATGCCAGGGTGGGTGTGGATGGAATATTGACCTTCAGTAATTGTCAACGATGATTATGTAGTGGTCTGCACTCTGCACTGACTTCTCAACCAACGGGCCACATAGACAGGTAAGCGTGGATTGCATCAGGGAGCCTAGGTGGTGTATTGGTTAGCACTCTAGTCCCGGAATTTCAAGGCTTAGAGTAGTAGCAGGTTCTATTAATTTACTCTTTAATCCCTGTTATGTCGCAATAAATACTTTATCTAGTTATCTAGTTTAGATACATGTAGATCAAATCTAGATACGCGTATTGGGACTCAAAGATGGGAATCTTATCAATAGGACAAGTCTAGTCAGTGGCTAATTACTGACACACCTTCCTTCCTTACTTGAGAGGAGTGACCTATTTAAGAAGGTCACGTGGTGCTGCCTCCAGTGTTGATGTTCATAGCCTTCCCAGTTTCTGACTTATCTAGCTGAAATTATTACGCTTTAACTTAAGCTTAGTCACATGGTGTGGTTTGTGGTCACATGACGTTTGTTTACAAAACAGGTTGGTTGGTTGTTGATTTTTACGTCCTGGCAACATCTAAGGTCATATCAGGACGGGTACTGACTTGTGACAGAGCACACTCATGGTGACTTTATAGTGCTGCCCCACTGGGAGACCAGGCTGCCAGCATCATGACCTGATATCCCACTCAGTCACATTATCCTGACACTGAGCCAACCAGTGCTTGCCCTACCCTAATAATGCCGAGCACCTGGCTAGGAAGCAACACGTATACATTTTTAAGTCATTGAATTCTCCTATCTACCAAAACGAGAGCCGGGCGCTCAACTTATATGACCATCCTGTCTGGTTTACAAAACAGTGAGTGACTGTTGCTATGGCGACTGATCCCAGTGAATATAATGTATTTGTGTTTTATCAATGAAGTTTATATGTATGAGATTACATATACCTTTTTCACACTTGTTAGTTCTTATATGATATAAGTGATGCATATAATTGATATACAACTAGCTATATGCTTAGAAATAGTGTACTGTCATGTGGCTACAAAACGTGGTTCTACCCAATTTCAATTTAAATTGCTAAAACTGGTTGACCTAGTGATTAACAGGTCAATGACCATAGCAACTGTCCAGGCAGTGTTTATAAACAAGTCACCGCATGGATAGAAACCACACGGTACCACTTAGTAAGTGTCCTGATTTGTGTCACATGGAAGGGCAATGAGCATCAACCCTGGAGGCAGCACCACGTGACCTGAAATAGGACATCTGCCTCAATTAAGGATGTGAGGGGGGGGGGGGAGTCTTAATTAAATACTGACGGGTTCGTGATGCCATGGAGACTTTCCGTTAATTAAATAACGGGTATATATATCCCATATATATTTGTTGTGGTATACATACATACATACATACATACATACATACATACATACATACATACATACATACATACATACATACATACATACATACATACATACATACATACATACATACATACATACATACATACATACGTACGTACGTACGTACGTACGTACGTACATACATACATACATACATACATACATACATACATACATACATACATACATGTACATACATACATACATACAGTAACACCTCTAAATCGACCGAACTTGGGACTGACTTTAAGTGGTTCATTTAGGGAGGTAGTCCATTTAGGAAGGTAGAATATGGTTACAATGATGTTGGGAGCCAAATAAAGCGATCGATATGCGGGAGTAGTCGATCTGTGGAGGTGGTCGGTTAGAGAGGTTTTATTGTATGTGTGTTTGTATGTGTGTTTGTATGTGACCCCTTTCAATGTTTGTAAACATCGTGTATGCACGCGCAGCTCGGCTGCAGAACGAAGGCACACTGCCACTGAGTTTGCCCGTACGCGCAGTGTAAAACGTTTATTTTATTCAAAACTAATAGAAATCCAGAACCCTAACCATATAAATTTAATATAATCTAGTCGTTGAATATGTTTTCTATATGTATTCTAAGCGGTTTGTGTCTAGGTGGTGTGGTTTTGGAGATATTTCACTTTTTCTGTATGAAGATTGCTCACTCCCATTGACAATGCATTGAGTTTGCCGACGCGTAGTGCAAAACAGCTATTTTATTCCAAATTAATAGAAATGCAGAAACCTAACCATATAATTTTTATATAATCTATTCGTTGAATATGTTTTCTATATGTGTTCCAAGCGATTTGTGTCTAGGTGGTGTGGTTTTAGAGATATTTCACTTTTTCTGTAAGAAGATTGCTCACGGTCATTGAAAATGCATTGAATTTGCCGGTACGTGCAGTACAAAACCCTTATTTTATTCAAATTTAATAGAAATCCAGAACCCCAACCTTTTAATTTAATATAATCTATTTGTTGAATATGTTTTCTATGTGTACCAAGCGGTTTGTCTCCAGGTGGTGTAGTTTTAGAGATATTTCACTTTTTCTGTAAGAAGATTGCTCACCGCCATTGACAATGCATTGATTTTGCCTGGTACGCGCAGTGCAAATCGTCGATTTTATTCAAAATTTATAGAAATCCAGAACCCTAACTGTATCAATTTAATATAATATTTTTGGTAAACATGTTTTCTACTTGTATACCAATCAGTTTGTTTCTACGTGTTGTAGTTTTAGAGATATTTAACTTTTTCTGTATGGAGATTGCTCACTGGCATTGACAATGCATTGAGTTTGCCGGTACGTGCAGTGCAAAACATTAGTTTTATTCCTAATTTATAGAAATCCAGAATGCTAACCATATCAATTTAATATAATCTTTTTGGTAAACATGTTTTCTATATGTATTCCAATCAGTTTGTTTCTAGGTGTTGTGGTTTTAGAGATATTTAACTTTTTTTGTATGAAGATTGCTCACTGCCATTGACTTTGCAGTGTCACCGGATGTTGTCCTGCAGCCAAGCAGCGCGTGCACTGACCTAAATACCAGTGCTGACGTCATATGAAATTGGTCAATAGACTAGCTAATATAGTGAGGAGAAAAGAGAATTTGGAATATCTTCTATTCTTAGTAAAGAAGACAAATAACGATACACATATATGTACTTATAACATATATTCACAATTACAAAGTGTACATATAAATTCTCAATGGTATAATATTACACTCACAACTGTCTCTGTAGTCCATATGGATGATAGATACACTCAGTCCTCTTGGTGCTTCTTCTATGTCTCAGTTGCCTTGAGGAGTTGATAGATATAGATGGTCCATTGTCTGTGAGCCGTCACCAACCATACAGGTATAGAGTCTCAGTTGATGATGGATGTACATGTCAGCCTAAGCAGCAGTGATGTGGGAAAAGGCAGACACCACAGTCACCAATCCTCCTCACGTCCATTGTTCCATATTTTAGAAGCTCAGCAAGTTGAATCCATCCCATAAGCTGTAACTAGCCAGATCAGGTTTCAGGCCTAACTGACTTGGAGATGTTGACGCCTCGATGTCTGCGAGTAGAGTCCCGAGATTGTGTGACTATGCTCCTTATATAGTTACTGGGTAGGCCAGTCCTAACGAAGAGATGGGACGAGTAGGACGGTCCAAGCATGTGCTGTAACCACTATAAAAGGCAAACTACCTGTTAGGAAGCAGTCTCCATATATTCACTGCTATGTTACACCAGGAATACGCACTGTTGCAAGTTGGTATCCATCCTGATTTGATCTTAGATGTTGCCAGGATGTAAACTCCAATAAACAAACGTGTGTGTATACATGTGTGTGACACACCTGAGAGGTCAGTGCAGACTTAATGCTTACAATCACATTGTAATATTTATTGGAAGCCCAGCCGTCAGAGCCCCAGAAATACCACTTATTCTTCCTAGGTGCTTTCTGACAACTGTCTGTCAGTTCACACCTGATGCCCCTCTCCAACAAACTCATAAGCAAGAAAGAGAAGACAAGTCACACAAGATTGACAGTGAAGAAGTTGGCATCAACTCCTGTTCACCTACTAGCGACCTATCACAATGACTCCTTACCTTCTGTCCACACAGAGCCTCATTACTCTCTTTAGTATGTATAGGAATCAGTGCCTACAGCCCATTGAACCGGAGTCCCATGGTTGATGCATACAGCTCAGTTTGTATATGAAAGGTGGAGCATCAGACAGAGTGTCTGGGTTCCTGACCAAGAGAAGAGTGTGTCTCTCTCAAGAGTCAAGAGTAGAATGTCTTAGAAGTGCCTGTAGCAGCATATAGATCAGAGTGTCTAGAATATTCAATATCAAAATGAGGCTTGTGTGGTCAGGTGGGGCAAAGGGGTGCAGGTGACTGGGCCTCCCACAGCCAGCCAATCAGGCACCCTCTACAGCCTGGGGGGCGACACCCTAATAGGGGCTGCTGTCACTCAACCCCAGCTGCAGGTGGTGCCCATAATGTATGCAGAGTGGCTGGGTGTGCTTGCCCATCGGTCCTGTGGTAACAGGTATTTGCAGACAGTTACAATAATATATATATTAAAAATGTCCTTCTCCTCCACTTGCATCCTTACTGGTGCATAGAGGGAACATTTCACCAAACATTAACTGTCTCTTATATAGGAACATCTCGTCATAATCTTGGGCACTATGTATTAACATATATTTCACATAGCCTAATATGTCACACAGCGAGTGGGACACCCATTGCTTTTCTTCTACATAACCTTGGTCCCCACTCCGTTGCCCGAGGATAATAATGCTCTCTGCCAATATATAATTCCAAACCGAAAATCCGTATATTTTTACAACATGCATGCATGCATGCAATGCACTTATATATATATAGTATAAGCCTCTGGCTACTGGTAGCCCAGGGAGAAGGAAGATCAATTAGCATAATCAATTCACAACTGGAGGACGTTTGTTGAGTTGCTCCTGGAGTTTTCTACCTAGAACGACATACTACTGATATGAGTAAGTATTGGTGGTTTTTTATGACAAATTAATGGATTGTATGTTACCGCAGCTTTTGATAAAGTTTGGAACTTTTTGTAGACTTTTGAAGTCTTTGTAGGTGTTTTTAAGATTTTTAGAACACCGGTAGAATATTGTCGCCATTGTTCTTTGTTTTGTTTAAGCCACCCATTGCCGAATGGAGAGATGTGTGGTTGGAGCCATTTTAATCATGAGGATTTATTCCTGGGTTTCTTTTTAGATTCCCCAAATTGTGTTACTGAGGCGTACCTCTGAATCTCGTAGCATTTTCTCCAACTTGTTGGCACATTACGCCACAGGAGGGAGAAGTGTACAGGATAGAGAGTGTGGGAGGCTACAGCTACACTGGTCCCTACCCCTCATTTGGGTTTGGTTTCATTACCATTAACCTACTGTAAAGTCGATGGCTGGCAGCTGTACCTGTGTAGGCAGGCTAAATAGGAAATCACTACAGGCAAGAAGAAAGGTAGAGTATAAAGTGCACAGAAAGACAGAGAGCTTGTACCCTTAGGTTTATTATTATATAGGTTGATGAATCCAAGATGGCTGTCACACCTGACCAGCTCCTCCAATCACCACTAAGCATTCTCCAATCTACCAATGAACAGTCAGCATGCTTGTATGCATGCCTTGGTTGTTTATGGCTACAGTGCCCTGTTGTGTCTGGGTGTGCAGTGATCCGTAAATAACAATTGGGGGGAGGGGGTATGTGAGCAGAGCTGCTAAGGCTCTATCACACTAAGAGTAGTGCCCCTCTCACACTATCTATTATAATACACAATGTCTATCTAAACTAAGTAAAGGATCACCAACACTACACAATACCATATGCATTTGGTCACATTACATCGTTTACCTTTATAGACCATTTGTAATCTCGTATAGACCAGTTCACACTACCCGCCAATGTCTAATTATGGGGAAATTTTACACTACGACACTCACAATTTTCTCTCACGCCTGTGTTGAAATGGTTTAAACATGTTTTTTCAACACCAGTAGATACACAATTTGGGCTTTGTCTAACCCTTTGTGACATTTGGTTGAGCATTCCCTAACTTCCGTTTATCGACCGTTTTAGGGTTCCAATGGCTACGAAGCGTAGTAAGACGGAGGCTCCCAGTCAGATTACGGATGATGAAGAGCCGTCACCGCAACCGCAGGTCCAAGGGTCGCCTGATCAAGCGGGCTCTGATGACTTGAGCGGGCCAGAACCAGGCCCGTCTGACCTAGTTGCGCGTCTGCCATGCCTTCTCCAGACCAAACTGGGCGAAATGCTCCCGATGAGATCGTGTCGGAAGACAAAGAAGAAGACCCAGGAATCAGAAGATTCTGAGTGGGAGGATTACTCTGGAGAAGATTCTTCAGAGGAAGATTCCTCACAGGAAAGGATCCCGGTGAGAAAGCGGAAACGCTCTAAGGCTGGAGTGAGTTTGTCGGATGGGGAAGAATACACTCGGGCATGAAAGAAGCCCGTGGTAAAGAGGAAAAAGAATAAGAAGACAAAGAAGAGTAAGAAGGATTCTTCCTCAGACTCTTCGTCTTGCTCGTCGACCACTCAGTCAGACTCGGACACCCAGCGTACAGGGAAGTACGCTAAAATCGGAGAGAAGGTCCGTAAGAAATGTTGCCAGGAGAAGGCCAAGAAGGTCCTCACCATTACCATGATGCGTGAGACGATCAAAGGGCACTTCAATATCTTCAAACCAGCGGAGGTGATTACTAAGCTGGGAGAAAAATTCACGGGGATCAAAGGGATCCCAGACTCGGTGGTGAAGGAGATGGACAGTGATGTCAAGCTCAATGACGATCGCAAGAAATTTGAGGGGGTGTTCCACACTGTGTACAAGGCAGTGTTGGGAGCATTGACGGCCATTGCACCCATTGCTAATCGCATGCAGGCGGAGAACAAGTTCTCCTCGTGGTGCAGCCAGATGGACTGAGGAATTGCTTTGTTGACGGCAGCAAGCAATTTCCTCTCATACAGACGTTTTGAGAACGTCTTCAAGGCAGTCTGCACTGACGCAGGGAAGGAGGTGGCTCAGTCCAAGAAAGTTGTGGACAACGATGGGAAGGAGTATACATTGTTTCTTCCTCCCAAGCCCATTAAGGGGAAGCCACTGGTAAATCCAAAATGTTTGGTGGACAGCTCCAATATCTGTTCAAACAGGTGGAGACAGGCAGCAAGTGTGGCAAGCACATGGATGCTGATAAAAAGAAAGCTGGTGATGGCAATTCTGCGTGCTTCAAGAAAGCCAGGCAGGATTTTCGAAACCGTCGAACCGGACGAGGAGGCCGGTCAGTGATGGGGTACGGCTACCAGTCAAGAGGACGAGGACAGCGACAGTCCTTCGGCTGGAACGACGCAAACAGACCGTTCAAGAGGGAGTTCACTCCACAGAAACCGTTCCCTCGCCCGGGGAACAAGTAGAAGTTTCCACTCAAACTCCCATCTCCACACAAACTCCTGTAAGCATTTTTGAGGCAGGAAACATTAAGAATTATTTGAGTGAATGGAGAGAAATTATGGATACTTTCACAGTACTTAGTATTGTCGAGGGAGTAAGAATCCCGTTAATGGAAGAGCCAGTACAGAAAGGAATTCCTTTTCAGTACCGTTTTGATATTTTCGAAAGAGAAGCGTAAAATGAACAGGTTCTGAAGTTTTGTGACAAAGGAATCATTGAGCCAGTCCTTCATGTAGCGGGTAAATTTATTTCTTAATATTTTTTCTAGACCCAACCAAATGGGGATATTATTTTTTTTTTTTTAATTTTGTTATTGAGGCTGTATTTATACTGTCCATAGCATGTAAGCCCGGGTACCCAGGCTTGTTTTCAATGCTGGTCAGCTGTAGTTTTGGTGTTGTCTTACCAAGCAGTAACTGCTGATAAGTTATTTGATTGTCTGCATTTCAGTAGCAGATAGATAGTCTGTTGGTATGTTTAGTAGTCTATGTTAGTTTTTTTTGGGGCCCTCTTGGCATTGTATTTTTGTTCTATTCTTATTACTATGTTAGTTGTTCTCTTAAGGTTCTTAAGGTTGGGGTTTTCTTGGGAAGAGTTTTCCGCTTTTTTCTACTTAATGATTTTGGACTTAACTAAGTTAAATAAATTAGTCCAATATAAACATTTTAAGATATTTTCTCTGGAAACTGCTAGGGACTTGGTTACACAAGACTCCTGGCTTGTTAGTGTTGATCTCAGGGATGTGTATTATACACTTTCTATTTACAAACCAGACAGAAAATTTCTTTGTTTTTGTTGGAATGATCAGCTCTATGAGTTTACATGTATGCCAAACGGATTAGCGTGTGCACCACGTTTGTTTACGAAATTATTGAAACCAACTTTTTCGCATATGGCTAGAAAAGGACATATTATGTTTCCTGACATTGATGATTCGTTTATTGTAGCTCAAACACAAACAGAATGTCAAACAGCAGTTGATGATTTATATGACACATTCACAAAATTGGGGTTTTATATACACAACACAAAATCAGTTTTGAAACCAACAAAGCCATTGAAATGTTTGGGTTTTGTTGTAGACACAAAGGAGATGACAGTTTCACTAACACAACAAAAACTAGATAAATTTGTAACTACAGCAGACCAATTACTGGAATTAACTAGGCCAAAGATTAGGCAGTTCACGCTACTGATAGGAATCATGATAGCTTATGCTCCAGCTATTCTATATGGAAAAGCTCATATCAAGTCGCTAGAGATAGATAAGAACTTAGCATTAGCTTGCACTAAAGGTAATTTTGAACGTAAGATGACTATTTCGCCAAAAGGTGTGGAAGATATTATGTGGTGGTATGCACACATTAATTCTTATCCTAATCCCATTAGAATGGGTGAACCCAACACCATTGTTACGACAGATGCGTCGTTAGAGGGATGGGGTGCTCATAGGGGACAACAAGCAACTGGTGGACGCTGGTTGGAGGACGAAATCTCTGATCACATTAATGTGTTAGATTTATCTAGGTTTATGCAGCTTAGTGCGCATATCTAAGTTTCATGTTAGAGTGTTAACAGATAACACTACAGCGATGGCTTACATTCGTAATATGGGGGGGGGACCAGATCCAAACCCTGTTAACAGGTAGCCAACTTAATTGGAACTGGGCTCAAAAACATGATATATGGTTACCAGTGGCGCATATTCCAGGCAGTCAGAATACATTAGCAGATAGGAAAAGCCGTCATTTTCATGATCATTTAGAATGGTCATTGAGTCAAAACATTTTTGAACACATTTGTCTTAAATGGGGAAAACCACAAGAGGATTTGTTTGCGTCACGAAACAAGAAAAAGATATCCAAATATGTATCTTTTCGTTGGTTTGGAATAATAAATTTGATTATATATTCCCACCATTCAGCATTATCAGGAGAGTGGATAGAAAGGTCAGAATGGATCACTCACACACAATTCTGGTGGTACCGGAATGGGACACACAGCCATGGCTGGCGGTAGTGGCATTGGGAGCGAGAGACATACTCAGGTTCCCACGAGCGAGGACAAATTTACAACATTAAGTCCCGCTGACAACACACGGAGACGTGTCAATGACACCCCTGTTGGCATTCCTTTTCTGAACAAACATTTGGAGCAATTTGGGCTCGACAAAATTACACAACAAAGGCTGATTTCACATGCCTGGAGGAAAGGCACAGTTAAACTGTATACAAGTTATTTGAAGAAATGGGGACTTCATTGTTTGATTAAGAAAGTGAAGCCAGTGAAGCATACAATAGCCCAGGATGTCCGTTTTCTAAGAACGATAGAAGATGAAGGATTAGGATATGGTGCAATTAATGCGTCAAGATGTGCACTATCGATTGTTCTACCAAGAATAGATGGAGAAACAGTTGTACCTTGGTTTTTAAGATCAGTTTATGAAAGAAACCCACCAAAACCGAAATATAATAGATTTTAGGACGTGACGGTGGTATTTAAGTTGTTCAAGGCATGGCCTAGTAATAAACATTTATCTATTAAACAATTAGGATTTAAGTTAGCAGTACTATTACTGCTAGTGACGGGCCATAGAGGTCAGACAATAGTAGCTTTGTCTCTAAATGGATTGGAGATAGATAGCAAAGAGGCAACGTTCGATTTGGACCAATTACTAAAATCGAACCGCACAGGGGACCCACTGTCCACGGTGCATGTGAATAGTTTTCCTGATGAACGACGTATCTGTGTAGTGTCGGCTACTAGGACATATATATCCAAGACAAAAGGAATAAGGAATTCCAGACAGCTTTTGATTAGCTTTATTAAGCCGCATAAGGCTATCTCAAGAGACACACTCACAAGATGGACCATTAAGGTACTTAAGAAGGCAGGCGTCAATACTGGACGTTATGCATCCCATTCAACGTGAGGGGCCACGATCTCGAAAGCAAGACAACTAGGAATCTCAGTGAAGAGAATCCTGGCCCAAGCAGGCTGGAAGACGGCTAGATGGGGTGGGGTGGGGTGGGGTGGGGTGTGGTGTATGTGCGAGGCCTGGGTTGGTTGGTTGTTGGAGCTTTACATCCTGGCAACATACAGTCATATCAGGATGGGTACCAACTTGGCGACTTCATAGTGCTGCCCCACTGAGAGACCAGGCCACCAGCACCATGACTTGATATCCCACTGTCACATTATCCTGACTACGAGCTAACCAGTCCTTGCCCTATCCTAATAATGCCAAACACCTGGCAGTGACTAGTGACAAGGATCAATTTTGTACGTCATTGGTTTGACTCGACCGGGAATCGACCTTCCGCACGGGAGGCCTGCGCTCTACCGATTCGGCCACCGCGTCCGGTGCTTGGAGGGGTGTGTGTTATAGGGTAAGACTGGAAGTTAATGTGAGTATCAGTGTGGGGGGCGGGGGGGGGGGGAGGGGGGAGTTGGTAAGCATCACCCAGCTGTGGGTGGTTGGGTGGGGTGCCATCAAACTTCTACTATAGAGTGAGTGTGACGTCAACACTCAGTGGTCAGCCATCTTGGATTACACTTGATACCACCTATGGCGCCCCCTGTCATATACCAAGAACACTACGGCCACCACTGGGCCTACCTGGTCGGTGGCCGCCAAATTACAGTGGTGCCACCTAGCGGGTACTGCCCAAACCTTTCTAATTCTTTGACAGAGCATCCAATGTGTCAACTTGGGCGTAATCGATTATTCAACTCGGGTCACTCGAGCCACTTTTTAGCGCATGCGCACATCCTACAGACTCGGGTTGAATAAACGAATACGGTTATCCACGCTCGGGGTGGAAAAAATGCTGACTTAATCTAAAACATAATATCTTTTTTTAATAACCGATACAAGTACAGCAAAATTGGATTTAAAGTGGTTTACGATTGTATAAGCTGACAATCTGGGTTATTTAAAAAAAGCACCCGAAACACAACATCCAGGTCTTGTACTGGTAGCTGTTATCCTACAGGTACCAGCACAGATGTGACGTCATCACTCCTAGCAAACCCCAGCCAAGAGGTGGGTTACTGCGGTCGGGTCGTTTTGCACACGGCACGTGTATTTGTCGACTCTACTCGCGGTGTTCGATTTGAAATTCTGACGACTCGGGTGACCGGAGTCGCTCGGGTCGTGTTAATCGATTACGGCCCATATGGCACTTTAGCAAAGATGTGAGGTTACATGATTAAAAAAAGACTTCCCCTCCATTAACAAACCCTTTTACCAGAACTTCTGAGGCCAAACTGCTCAAAACATTGACAAATAAACCAACAAATCAGTAAACTAATATAGAAACTACTAACACCCAAAACCGCAAAGGTTGGCCCGAGAAAGATCAGGTAAAGACTCCTGAGTGCGGGACCACACCAATCCAGTATCACAGCTGTCCAGCGTTGAAAACAAGCACCCTCATGGGAGCTTATACGTTATGGGCAGAATAAAAAACTTGTCACAAAAAATAAAATAAATAAATAAACACAATGTAAACAGTTGCAAGCCTTTCGTATCTAATCCAATATGGCCACCGGAAGTTGTCTCGTGACGTTATTACACCCCCTCTATATGTTCTGGACCCTGACTAAAGCCATATATGGTACTGGAAATGAGGGCAAGACTAATCAGGTCACTCGATTGACCTAATTGGTTAATGGCCTCCCTGCCTAAGTAATGGCTGTCCAAAAGTAGGTGCTCAACGCGGGTGGGGTAATAAATTCACTGATTATTCTCTATATGCTGTCCCAAAGCATTAGCTAATGCAACAATCCCTAAGTCAGATATATAGAATCAAATGTAGGTCAGTGTTAGGGAAGAAGTGCCTTTTTTAGTTATGACTGTCAGGCTCATGGTGAGTCAATGTGTGGATGTTTAGATATTGTCAAGCTGTAAAACCCCAACAAACAACAGTTATACCCCTGTAACACTACAACGTAACATGCCAGCGGGTGGGCAACGTAAAAAAACCACTTTTTTACGGTGAGATACGTAGAGATACGGTGCAACGTAGTGGACGTAGGCGAAATGTTGGTCCAACGTGGTTGTAACGTGTCTCAACGAGTTAGAACATTTAAAAAAAAAAAAAAAGGCCCAACGTAAGGCTAACAAGCCTCCAGCGTGCATGGCGTCAGCCTAGCGAAACCTTACGTTACGCGCACATCAGCCATTCGTTGAATACTTCAAGACATGTTAGACTTACGTTAGCTCACGGTAGACCGACATAGCTCTAACGAACGTCTAACGTACCTCAATGTAAGCCTAACGTGAGCGCAACGTAAGCCCAACATAACCCAAAGTAATGGCCTTTACGTCGAACGTTTTGGGTATGTCCAAAACCTTGACATGTGTCACTGTATCTCGACGTAATGGCCAAATTTCACCAACGTCGGCTTACGCTACTGCATTACGGCATAGTTTGACGGCCATTAATTATGGTTAAACTAGGTGGTTGATGTATCCACATAGTAGGTATGTTGACATCCACGTGCTGCGTCGCCGCCGTGTTGTCCCCGATCGCTGTGATCGGGAAAGCGCGAATGCTTCTAGACATCTCTATCAAAATGGCTTCTCAATGGCTTACGGTTGGGAGGATTGGGGAATCATGAACACCTTATATAAAGGAAAGATTTGTGAATGTCAACGTTTTCGAATTTTGCATTTCTGTTGATTCGTTCCTTTGTGACACAATTTCAAACATTTGCATTACTTTTCACATGTTCAAATCGGTTCAAAATCACTTTGGACGTAAATAAAAAACGTAAACGCAATTATTAATGTCTTTTCTCACTATATACCAAATATTATCACGCTCCTATATGTCGAACATGGTTAATTTTGAACGGGAAAGTGCCATGGGTTGCCCGACTTTGGCGCAGAGCCCATGCAGTAGGTACGTGCATGTCCGCGCACTACGCGACGGCCGTTTTCTGTTGTCACACCCATTCCCTTTGTTTCAGTCTAACTACAGGACAAAAAAACATGCGATTTTAAATAAATCAAAAATCATAACTTTCTTAATACTAGGCCAATATGCATGATCTTTGTGTTATTTAAAAGCATTTGTTTGGCTCTTTACAATGGTATGAGTATCATTTCTATATGGTAATTCTAATTTTTTTTCCAACATACCTACACATAGCCGACTAGCAGATGGTAACACACAACCACTGTATTCCTCCTGTAAAGCGGAGTAAACGCCGCAAGTCGGTGAATGATTGACCCTACGGGACGGCCGCGTAACTGTAAGTGACCTTTTTGTGCCGCAGGGCCCCGACGCGATGGTGGCGTCCAAGTCGACGAGCGGCGGCTACTGTCACGTGCAGCAGACGCCGTCCCAGAGCCCGTCGCCGGTGTCCGCCGCCTCGTCGCCCGCCGTCAACCCCGGCAGCTCGCCCGCCGCCGTCACCGCCTACGTGACGCCCGCCGCGCTGCCCGGGGTCGGGGCGGGTGGCGGGGGCGGGGCGGGCGGCGGCCAGAAGCCAGCCAGCCTGTCCATGCAGCTCGCGGCGAGCGGGCTGACGCTGATGCCCTCTGGTGGCGAGGCGCAGAACATCCTCAACTACATGCAGGGTGAGTGCGGGCCGTTGGCGCTTGTAACATTGTGTGTGGTGTTTTTTAGGCAGACCCCCCCCCACCCCCCCACCCCCGAAAGTAGTATACATCAACTTTTAAATACATTTTAAATATAAACATGTTAATACATGATAAAAGTTGTTCTTGACTCCCCTCTCCCCCCCCCCCCTCGTATGCATTTTACGGCCGTGAAAATATTGAAAACTTTGGGCGGCCCCATCGTAGTATTAATCCAGTACTCTCCAAGCATAGTTTTTTTTGCATCATCAGTGTAACTAGTCTTTACAGACTGTGGTCGGAGAGTGTTCTGCCATCATTATCGTGACTGTGTTATCACCGATTCATATATCTAGTCCTCCAAGACAGCTTCTTCCCTGTAATATAAGCCTTGTTTGTGAACTTCCATCCCAATAGGGCTGCCACCGGGCACCCCGATCAGCCTGCCTGTAACGCAGGCCTCCAACGCTCACCAACAGCAACAAGCCGTCTACCGGTTCCCCACCCCACAGCCTGGCCAGATCGTCTCCTTACAAGGCATCCCGCAGGCGCAGGCGCAGAACCTCGTCAAAGTCTCAGAGTCCACCACCTCCAGCACGAGTTCCAGTTCTCAAGTACAACAGCAACAAGTGACGATGATACAAGGTGCGCCATTTCTGTCTCTTTACACAATGTTGGGGATGAATGATTATATGGTATCCATAGATGAGAATCTTCCGGAATTCACGATTTTTGATCTGCCCTATTTGTTTTCCAGATATCTGGATATGGTCCAAATTTGTGACCATCACGGGTTTTGCGCCCCCCCCCCCGACTATTTTCCAGTTGTTTTTGTTTGTGAGGCCATTCTCATCTATGCGTATTCTGTTATCCTCCTTTGACACTTAACCTATTGCTTATTATATGCACAATCCATGCGGGGCCCGGAAAGTCTTGGAATGTCTTCAACTTCATTTGCCCCATTTCAAGGCCTTGAATTTAACCCATTTTGGCTAATTAGTCTTGAAAAGCCCTGAATCACATTAGACTGTCCCCACTGATCTAAGTTAGTCTGAAATCGCCATTCACCATTGTTATTTATTCCTGAAATCCAAATGAAAATTGTCTTTCTAAAACTTCTATCAAAAAAAGCCTTGGAATAGCCGTGAATTCCATAACATCTCATGTGTACGGATCCTGTATCTGGTAATACTGCTAATCTTTTACCTCTATCATGAGATGACCTTACTGTATCTTCTTATACCTTAGTTCCACCTACATGGCTATTCACTGTTCATCATCCACCATTCCTTATTCATCTGTGGAGGTTTGTTGAGTATTCTAAGTGTAAGAGTGTCCCCTACTGGGTGCAAACCCCGTTTTCCCTACCAAATATTGGTTAAATAAAACAAAATTCATTTATATTTTTATTATTCAGCCTTGATGTTTACTTGTATACCTATGTGGATCTGAGTTTGTGTCTGGTGGGTGTGGGTGTTTTAGTTGCCTGTCACAATAAGTCATTGACGATTTTTCATTGATAAGCAAAGATGGGCGAATTGTTGTGATATAAAGTATGGTTGTAGAACTATACTAACTGGCTATACATGTGAAACCTGCTGACTGGCCTATGAGGATAGTTCTCAGTGATATAAACAGTATAACTTACACATTAACTTACAGATCCTCTTCTGGCTGATCGAGGCCCTTTTGGGCCTCTAATGGCAGCTCGTTATGGTAAAAAAGAACTTTTTTTTCACACATATGGAGGTGGGCAGAGTCCTGAAGTCATCTAATCGTGGGTGTTGTCTCCAGTGTCTATCCATCTTTCTCTCAAATGCTTCGACCGTTGGTGCTTTCACCACTTGTACCATGGATATGTCGCTCGAAAGAAAAATGAGTGTTTCCTGACCTCAAGCGGTTTCTCCCAATCGATCTTCTTTGCTGGAAGCTATTGACAAAGATGCAAAAGCCATTACCAGATATAAGAAAAGATGTGCAGTGGATTAGTGGGGAAAGGATCTAACTTTTATAAAACATGGCAGTTTTAATTCGACTGTATTATAACTGAAAGTTACAATGATTGCATCATCAGGCTTTCAAAAGATTGCATTTGAAAATCCAACTATTCATGGCACTTTGCCTGGGTAAAGTTAACAAAAACAGTCTGTCATATTAACCAATGTGCAAATAATATATATTAAAAAATGACGGTAACTTCTCAAACTTGTTGACAAACAGACTGGGGAGGGGTACCGACACTCGATTTACTTACACTGGTAACAAATTGTACCGAAGCTATAGAACACAACTGACATTCAAAAATCCCACAAAGAACATATTCGTTATTAATAATATACATACAGAGATTGTGTTCTAAGCATATTCATTATTAATAATATACATACAGAGATTGTGTTCTAAGTTCTCATTATGTGGGTTTATTTCTGCAGGAAACGCCCAAACACCCATGATGTACCAAACACCCCAAGGCCTGGTGTACGCGGCGGCTGCGGGCTCCTCGGTGGGCACAACTCTCCCTGAGGGCTTCATCGTCAACCTGCCGCAGCAGTCCGCAGGTAGTGCGCCTCACTGTACTACGGCTTGTTCACACCCACACGTTTTTCTGCTCAAGGGGGACCCTCCCCCTGAATGTATTGGATGTCAGTCCCCACTGACATTAAAACACACTTTATTAAACTGTGTGGATTTCATGGCCCTGCGCCAACAATTTTATACTGCAAACAGCATGCCTGACCTTTTACTAAAGTAAAATAAGAAAACATTTGAGCCTTTTTGAGGGCAGCTGGTTTGTACCACCTCATATAGCTTTTTAAACAAATTTCATCAGTGAATAATACTATCATCTAGAATTTTATTTAGCTTGACCAGAAACTATATGTTTGAGTTAAAAAAATTCATGAGTGTCCATTGACACAAAATTGATTGTATGCTTTTACATGTAAAAGCGATGGTTTGAACAAAAACAACCATTTCTCACCGTGAATATGGCCTGTGCTGCCGACACGGTGTACAGCAACCACCAATCAATCAATCAATCAGTTCACACCCATCTGTCTCCATCCGCAGTCATCGGGTGGTGCGCCTGACTGTACTAGGGCTTGTTCACACCCATCTGTCTCCATCCGCAGTCATCGGGTGGTGCGCCTCACTGTACTACGGCTTGTTCACACCCACCTGTGTCTGTCTCACCCAGCAGTCATCGGGTGGTGTGCCTCACTGTACTAGGGCTTGTATATGTTCAGACCCGTCTCTCCCAGGAGTCAGTCAGTTATATGAAGTCCTAAATGGACTCTGTGTTATTAGAACATGTTAATGCTGCAATTAATAAGAATGATAGATCTCCGCCCTTTTTTGCCGATTTGCCCCCCCCCCCCCCCCGGTAAAAAGCGGAAGGCCTCTCATAGACTTAGCACTAGGAGAGAATCGTGGAAGATGTACTGGGAGTTCTAATTGTTATATTTAGGAAGACTGGCATTTCATCTTGAATTAAAAAGAACTAAGTGAATGGATTCACCGTGTGTGAGATGAGACTTGACCCAATAGTTTATTTGTTTGGCGACTTTAAGCCAACTTTTGAACGTGATATTTGATTTGATTTATGGCTTGGGACAGCTTTTTAACCTGATATTTGATTTCTTTTATCACTTAAGACAGTTTTTTAACCTGATATTTGATTTCTTTTATCACTTAAGACAGCTTTTTAACCTGATATTTGATTTCTTTTATCACTTAAGACAGTTTTTTAACCTGATATTTGATTCTTTTATCATTTAAGACAGCTTTTTAACCTGATATTTGATTCTTTTATCACTTAAGACAGCTGTTTAACCTGATATTTGACTTCTTTTATCACTTAAGACAGCTGTTTAACCTGATATTTGATTTCTTTTATCACTTAAGACAGCTTTTTAACCTGATATTTGATTTCTTTTATCACTTAAGACGTTTTTTTAACCTGATATTTGATTTGTTTTGTGACTTAGGTGGACAGCAGCAATATATCACCATCCCAGTTCCGCTGTCACTCGCTCATGCCGCTGGTACACAAGTGCGTATATCTTTTACTTCCATGATTTTGCTGGTCTCCCATATCCGCAAACTCAACGCTACTCAGATTGTTTATAGGTTAAAGTTACTAATCGATGTTGGTAATTAAGTAAACCCCCAATAAAAGAGAACATCAATTTTTTTATTTTTTTTTTTTGGTAAATATGTTTATTCTGCTGAATAAGTCTTTTGTCAGTGCCGAAGCACTGGTCTTCCAGCCATTTTTCAATTCAGTGTTATTTACACAAAAGATATATAGAATAAGGTGTACAATACCTGTTGAATAGACAATTTGCACCATGTAACACAATGAAATTCTGAAACCCAAAAGTTCCATAACAATATGGTACAGTAGTGTCATATAACTAGATCAATATTAGTCAGATCAATGCGAGTATTTACATAGTATTTAGAATGTAAGCAGAAGTTATCTTCTGTATTCAGTTGGTAAACTTGTAGTAAGTTTTAATGTTCAGTTGCAGTTAGGCAAGCGGTATATAAATGTTGGTTTGTTAGGAAAATTCTAGTGTAACTCTAATGAAGCTAGTTATGTGAGTTTATGAATTATGTTGTTGGGGTGGAGTTGTTAATAATACACTGGACCATCTGTGACCATTGAAGCAGTGGGACCAATCCCAGTGCATTTAGGTCTTAAAGTTTACATTTTTACCTGGACTGTCTCTGTCATCGTATATGGTTGACTGGAGATAACAGAGGAGCAGCAACAAATTAAGAAAAAAGAAAAGTGGGGGGTGGGGGGGGGGTGAGAAACCGAGGCTGAGGGTTTGGTGGTCTGCCACTTACTGTATGGTGACGCCATGGAACATACTTTACTGCAACTGCATAAGGGCCTGCCCAATCCGATGTACTCTTAGTGAGTTTTTAAATTCTAGGTAAGATGACGCTGCCCTGGTTCTGGTTGGTAGGTTGTTCCACATCATGCTGCCTTTGTAAATTGGTGCTTTAATTAGTTTGTTTGTGGAAGGCTTGGGGACTTTGAGTTGAGTGGAATCTGCCCGTCTAGTATTCCTTTTTGTGTTATCTATATATTGGGTATCTCTGGCTCTTCTGTACATAAGTGATAGGAGATGTGAATCTCTTCTAACCATTAGTTAATCTAGGTTTGCTTTGTCATGCATTTCCTGTACACTTAGTGATTTGCCCCAATAAATTGTTCTTAACGCCCGGTTTTGGATCCTTTGTAGCTTAGTCAGCTGCTGCTTTGTGAGCAATCCATAAATTATATCATTATAGTCTATTATTGGTAGAACTGTTGATTTATACAGCAGTAGGGCAGTGTTTTCGCTTATGAAGCTCCGCATCTTCCTGATTGTAGTCATTTTTAGTGCCAATGATTGAGTTAGTCTAGCCAGTTGTTGATTCCCATTTAAGGTAGAATCAATCACTGTTCCTAAGTACCTGTATGCACTTGCCTCCTTAATTTGATTTCCGCCAATATGCAGTGTTATGGGTTGTGCCCTTGCCTTCCTTGCTTTGGTGCCATAAATGACAAACTCAGTTTTATTGGTGTTAAGGGATAGTTTGTTTTCACTACACCACAGGTTAACCCTGGTCAGCACTGTCCGAACCTGATCGGTTGCTATTTGGAAATCTTTATTTTGTACTGTGAGTGCTGCATCGTCTGCAAATAATGTGAATGTTGCATCCTCTGATACTTGGGGTAAATCATTTATAAAGATTAAAAACAGAAGGGGGCCCAGGGTTGAACCCTGAGGAACTCCCGTTTTAATAGTCCTGATGGTTGACACAGTGTCATTAAGTTTTGTGCATTGTTTCCTATTAGCTAAGTAGTTGGCCATGAATGTACAGGTTTTCTTCCCCAATCCTGCTTTCTGGATTTTCTGCAATAGTATTCTATGGTCAATTGTATCGAAAGCTTTTTTGAAGTCGAGGTATACTGCAATTGTTAGTTCACCTTTGTCCATGTTGGTCAATAACTCATCCATTGCATTGAATTGTTTAAAGAGTAGAATTTAATATGTGAATGTCTGACAGTTTAATTTTTGTCAGGATCCATATGGTCAAGTAGTCCTCACAAAATACTGCCTTGCAGATTCTAATAAATATACCTGTCTCTTGATTAGATAAAGGGTTATAAAAATTGGGGGGGGGGGGGGTCACATGCCATGATGACAGTCAAATCAAAGACATAACCAAATTGATACTAGTCGCTATCTTGCGTGGCGCTTGACATTAGTAAGATGGGGCAAGGACTTGTTAGCTTAGTGGCAGGGTTATGTAATCTCCCAATTAATAAGAAGGACCCCAAATTGAACTCGGATTTGTATTTTGAGGACTTACCACTTTCTCTTTGCCACCCCCACCCACCCCCCCACACACACTACCCTCCTCCCCTCCGCTCCCCCAGCAGATGTTCCAGCCGGTGTTGACCCAGGCGGGTACGCCTGCAATGACACCGGAGATACAGAGGTCCCCGATGGATCGGACAGTCACTAAGCGATAGGCGACATAAGGGCACCCCAGGCTGCCCAGCGTCTGCCTCAATGGCAGGACGCACCAGTTTCCCGCCGCGCATGCCCGGCACAACGCGCATCCGGCTGCCAATTATTGTCTGCTGTAACCGAGTGCCTGCCGTACCGTTTGAGTGAATACAGTCAACATCTTGTGATTTGCACACACACCAGACGACATTTTAGTGCCACACAGACATCAGACAACATTTTAGTAACAGCAGACGACCAACCGAATCTCCAAGAATGTTGGTGTATTCACAAATTAAGGAAACTATGGACAGAGAGACGCGTGCAGGCAGCAAAGTGTGAACCTGTGTGGATGTGGCTGGCTACAAGTGTGAGTAGTTACGGAAGTGTGATAAGGTAGTGTGAAATGTGCAGGTGTCATTGGTACTGTTACCATGGTAACCGACGTGCAAGTGCGAATTGTTGACTACTGGACGCTAGGGTGATGACCTGGTTGTTAAAGTGATCCAAGTTTGATGTTAGCGAGTGTCTTTGTTTCTTAATGGTGACCGGCAGCTACAAGTGAAAGAACAGCATGTTTGTCTGTCGATTGCATGTTGTATCTAGCCAGTTACTATGTTGGCCACACAAAAAATGATAATTATTGGTCAATTATTGTGTCGCGTTGTTACCATATTTGTTTATCATTCACATGTGCGCATACTATTAACAGTTTTGTTAGCGTGCCTGTATAAAGGTCACAAATTGTTGCATCAGTTTAAAAAGGTTGTGGCTGATTTCTTTCAAACAAGACTGTATCTATCAGGTACAATCTTGTTTCAACGCGTTGCAAACTGTTGATGTTGACTGTAGGATGTGTGTAGACTGTGGATTGTTGTCCTCCACACAGCTCAGCTCCAGCTTCAGCTCCAGAACTCTCTTCTAGTGCAAAAGTATCAGTAGAGAAAGGAAGGCACAACCAACAGTGAAGGACAGGATAGAGTAGCTTTTATTGTTGCCTACTCCAGTCAACTCCAACACAAACCAACTCTGCCAACCTCCACCAGAGAGAGAGTACCAGCTTACAGAAAAGCACCCCCTCTTATACTCACAAGGGCTGGCAGGAGGTGGGTGCGAGGGTGGGTGGAAGCAATCAGAACCCACAATTACCATTTTCTAACATCATTAATACATCTAAGTTATAACCTTAACATATACCCAGACAATAACGTGCTTGCAATTTATTTTAGTACATTTAAAATCATGAATTGACAGTATTCTTCATATATTAAGTATACCTGCAGACATTTCCTATTTCAGATAATGCACTCCTACATAACACATAAGTCATACCATTAACATATACTCATACAATAACACGCATGCAATGTATTTTTAGTATATTTACAATCATGAATTGACAGTACTCTTCAGATATTAAGTATTCCTGCAGACATTTCCTATTTCAGATAATGCATTCCTAAATAACCCTCCTACTACCAGACCTTCCCACTAAGACCACCTTTAGGGCCTGGTCCACTCTAGGTAATTGCACCTGCACCCCCCCCCCCCCCTACCCATCCCCCTTCAGCCCAACAGAGCCCCAGCTCTTACACAAACATACCCAAACTAACTACCACCTCTCTGATGTCTATATATAGAACATTGTCACAGCTTTATTTCCCTTCAAGTTAACTTCACATTGGTTTACAACCAATTATCCCCCTCAGCCTGTGGCCAAATAACACCCAGTCTTTTTCACCCATGTGTTACCTACGTGCATTCCCTTCTAGCCTGACTGCTGGGTGCTCCCTTCATATACTAGTTATATGTCCACCATTAGTTCTGATTAATATTAGAATTTTCATATTGCTGCTCATAGTTACTGAAATTGCTAACTACTATTTTACAGCGTGATTTCACTGCTCTGTATTTACAACTTTATAGAATCATGCCTCACAGACACAAAACTGGGAGATCACATGCAGCACCTTTACGCTAACTAAATGCAGAACTCCCAAGAACCCAGATTTGGCAGAAATCTCACCTGCAACCTTTCTGAGCTTATGCGATAAGATAATGTTTCGCGTCTGGCAGTGGCATTTAGTAGGCAATGTCTATCGATAAGAAAAGGCAATGTTATCATGCTGTGTTAACCCGTTCAGCCATTGTCATCGATAACAGGGTAGAACTGTAACTGATTGCTCATGGCCAGCTACAGTCTATTCGGTTCGGGGTGAATGTTGGGTCATCTGGCAGTTTGTGGATGTGCTGAGGGAAGTTTGTGTTTTGGTTTTACGGTTTGACCGAACAGAAAGGTCACCTGAGGAATGTGACCAGTCTCTTCTTCAAACAGTCAACCACTTTGGGGTGTGCAGCTTAGATCTAAATAAATGAAATGAATTTATTGTATGCTGATGACAACAGAGCGGTAATCTGTAGTGACAGGGCTGAAAGATCTCTGCGATTTCGCGAATTTCCACCATTTTTTTATATTCATTGATTAAGGTTCATAGAATCCCTAGGAATCAGGATATATATGACAACAATTGGTTAGTTCGAATCCTGTTCGTATATTACCTTAGATGTTGCAAGAACATGAAACCCAAACAAGTTAGGTGTAGGCGATAATACACTCATAACAAGGATAGCTGAAACCTGACTTCCGGTATTTTCCCACGATTCCCTGACAGTGCTAAGTCTATGGGAGAAGATCCACATTTTCGCGGAAATTCGCTGTTGGTGTAACAATCTTGGCTTGATTTCCACGATTTTAGCCAGAGACCACTTTTATCACTGTAGTGAAATCTATTTGAATACTGAAAATTTCTTGGCGAAGGTACTATTATGTAATTTCTCTCAAAACCTCCATCCAAGATGTCCCCTGAAAAGATCAACCCTGGAGCTCTCAGGTTAAAGTTGCATAATCCGATGGTCTTGAAATTCTTCTAAGTTTTAAATATAAACAGGGTTGGCCGTTATAGTATATTTTACTTTAGTTTGCAGTAACTTCATTTTTAAAATTGTTATAAATGGCTATCTTTACAAATATTTGAAGTGATATTCTGCTAAATAGATTTGGTGTGGCCACTGAAATGCTGGACATTATAGAGTGCACGACTTGCAGATGAGACGCGTTCTATTAAACTGACTGATTACTCCTTCTATGCTGCAATACATATATAATTAAATCACTTCTGTATAAGTTGGATATGTGGAATCACATCTAGGCAATGCTTTAGGTTGAAAGTGTTTTTGTGGTAATTTGTAAAGAGTCTCCCTATTACACACTAGCAGGGTGGTCCCTATGGTGGACCATTCCACCTGTTTTCTACCCACCCACCCACCCACCCTGAAGTTATGTTACCCTGCTTGGCAGAGGAAGGTCACATCAAATTATTACCTAAATCTTTTGACGTGAATTTTAGTCTTTTGACACATGTTACTTTCTAAAAAAAAAGACAGACTGACAGAAAAGATTCTACTCATTTTTCGTCATATAGGGCTTTCACTGCTGAAATGAAGTAAAATCATCATTATCAATTAATCATCAATCAAATTATACAGCTTTAATAACTGAGAGAAGTTCTCAGTGCAAAAGTAGGGTTTATACGTCTGAACACTTCTTAGTACCTGGTGTGGCAGTCTTTGAATTGAGATACGTACATATAGTTGCCAGGGCCATGTTCAACTGTGTGCCTCGGAGACATTCCAAATGCTGCACTACTCTGAAACGACGTTTTAGTCGTTGGGTGCCTAGAAAATAACCGCCTCCATAGTGCACTTCCTGCAGCCATTTTCAATGGGGACCTTCCATGAACCATTTCTCTCGCTATACACTTGGTGGCAGGACCCATTGCCAGTCCAAGTCGGCCATCATGGTTGGATAGAATGGTGTAGGTGTGTGGTGGGGGTTTAGGTGTGTGTCGTGGGGTGTAGGGGGTATAGGTGTGTGTCGTGGGGTTTTAGGGATGCTAAAGATTGTGAGGTGGCGCTCTGCAAGACACCTCTACACCTCCACCACAAACCACCCACACCCCTACCACACACACCGTCAACCCCCACCACACACACCGTCAACCCCCACCACACACACTGTCAACCCCCACCACATCCCTAAGCCCCCACAACACCCATACATCCCACCACACCCATACACGCCACTAGCACACATCCCTAAATCCCCCACAACACACACCAAAATCCTCACCACATCTCTACACCTCCACAATACACCCACCACACAAACATAAGCCCCAACCACACCTATGACACCATACCCACTAACCACACACCCCTACATCCCCACCCCTACATCCCCGCCACACACACACCCACCACACACCAAAATCCTCACCACACCCGTACACCTCCAACACCTCCACCACACAAACATACGCCCCCACCACATACACACCATACACACCTACACCCTAACAACACCCACCCCACCATACAGACTCACCATACACCAAAGCATACAGGGACCGGCATGGTCAGTGCGCCATCTGACGAGAGAGTCATGCAAACTGAAAGGTCCCCATTGAAAGAACAGCTTTGATTGGCAGACACACGGCCATTTTGGAGGCGTTTTCACCTCCTTTTTGAAAAGTGCAACGTCTCAGAGTCATCTCCGAGGTAGACGTTGAACGCAAATTGGCAACAACAAAAAAGACGTTGCAAAGCCATCTCGGAGTTGACTCTGAGGCGTACACCGAACGTGGCCCTGGATGTGAGGTAACATCGATGTGAAGGAGACATTCAAGATGGCGGCCGTGTATTGCAGTCAGGACCATTAGTAAACCCATGGTAGATGTGTGGCTGAACCAAACCCAGCACCTGAGTATCCTGAGTTTTGCTTTTCACTGATTACCGTTCACAAAATGCCAAGGAAGCAGGATATACAATGTATATGACATCAATTGGTGAATCGCATTCTTATATGACCTTAGGTGTTGCTAGAACAGAAAGCCCAAACAAGAGGTGATAATGCAGTCACAACAAAGACAGTTGAAACCTGACTTCCACCATTTCCCTACGAATCCATGACACTACTAATCTAATGGAGGGGGGGGGGGGGGGGGGGGGATATCCGCGTTTTCGCAGAAATTCGACATTAGTGCAATAACCATGGATTGGTTTTGCCAGAACCCGGTAGGTGGCGCCATGGTCTTGGCTTGATTTCCGCATTTTTTGCTGGAGACTTTCTTTCATCCCTGTAATAGTCAAATAGAGTAACTGGAGACCTGAAGTCTCGCAAGGTTAGTGGAAGCTGTTCTTGTATGGTGAGTTCTACAACCTCAAAACCATTCTCTGAAACTGGGCACCACATATTTGGTTTCCACGATACAATGGTGATAATTCTTTTTCTTTCTTTCTTGGAATTGTACTACTGTGGACACAATAGTATATTTGGGTCATTCTTTGAAACTGGGCACCACATATTTGTTATCCAGGTTACGGTGGTGATAATTCTTTCTTTGTTTTGGTAGCAAGTCAAATTGTTATTGTGCCGTGTGTTAAAGTTGCATAGTCCGATGGTTTTGAATTTCTGTAATTTTTCTGAGATAAATATATTAGATCGATCACTAGTATCTACTTTACATTAGTTCAAAGTTACTTTTATTTTAAATGGTAAACTTTTGAGATATTTTGAGTGCAAACATGGAAAGTTAATTTTTGGCAAGCTTGCCAAAACTCTGACACCATAGATTTCTGCAGTAACATGTTCTGTTAAATTGACTCAGTATCAAATGGTTTGTTTGAATTTGTTGTGTACGTTAAAATGATGTTCTGGGTGTGTGTTCGATTTCCATGTTACACGACTGATATTAACATATTGATCAATTTCTATAAGGTCAAAATCAAAAAGTGAAATCGCTTTTATCTTTTTCTTCAACTCTGACATATACACAACATGGAAACCTTCATATGAATGTGGATTCTGCTATTATCTGGAAGGTTTCCACTTTGGTTTCCATGTCACACTTTAGTGCAAACTTTCAGAGAATGACCCAGAACTTAATAGCAACTTCTCCAAAATGAGGCTCGTTTTGTGCTGCCTTTGTTCTTTTTTTCACACAACAGTATTATGTAATGTACCTAACGGTGTAGGTGTGTGGGTGTGGATGGGGATGGGGCGGGGGGGTGTTAGAAATTGTTGCATATTGGAACTAATCAAAGCAATGTTGTTGTTTTTGTTTTGTACTCCATCAGTAGTTGGGATAGGTACTTGTGATGTACTTGAACTAACTCCATCACAGGTTTTGATTGACGATTGAAATGGAATTCAATTTAATTTAAGTGTGTTAAATAACATAGTATTGTCTACTTGATCCCGTGATTCCTTCAGCTGTAACGGCAGGGCCCGGGTGGGTGAGCTCTGACCGCCTGAGTTCAGCACCCTCATGTTAGAGCTGCGATGCTATGTAAAGCTGCATTGCGGTCAGCATCTGTTCAAAGTCTGTGCCATTCTTTAATTCCTTGTGAGTTTGGGGTCTGGTTTGTTCTGCATGAATAAAGTCTGTTAATTGCGGCTACCAGTAGGAGCACAGCCTGATTGCATCTTTCTGTCAGGTTTGTTCTGCATGAATGAAGTCTGTTAATTGCGGCTACCAGTAGGAGCACAGTCTGATTGCATATTTTGTGACTGGTTTGTTCTGTATGAATGAAGTCTGTTAATTGCGGCTACCAGTAGGATCACAGGCTGATTGCATGTTTCGTGTCTGGTTTGTTCTGTATGAATGAAGTCTGTTAATTGCGGCTACCAGTAGGATCGCAGCCTGATTGCATGTTTTGTGTCAGGTCTGTTCTGCATGAATGAAGTCTGTTAATTGCGGCTACCAGTAGGATCACAGGCTGATTGCATGTTTCGTGTCTGGTTTGTCCTGTATGAATGAAGTCTGTTAATTGCGGCTACCAGTAGGAGCACAGCCTGATTGCATGTTTTGTGTTGGGTTTGTTCTGCATGAATGGAGTCTGTTAATTGCGGCTACCAGTAGGAGCACAGCCTGATTGCATGTTTTGTGTTGGGTTTGTTCTGCATGAATGAAGTCTGTTAATTGCGGCTACCAGTAGGATCACAGCCTGATTGCATGTTTCGTGTCTGGTTTGTTCTGTATGAATGAAGTCTGTTAATTGCGGCTACCAGTAGGAGCACAGCCTGATTGCATGTTTTGTGTTGGGTTTGTTCTGCATGAATGAAGTCTGTTAATTGCAGCTACCACTAGGAGCACAGCCTGATTGCATCTTTGTGTCAGGTTTGTTCTGCATGAATGAAGTCTGTTAATTGCGGCTACCAGTAGGAGCACAGCCTGATTGCATATTTTGTGACTGGTTTGTTCTGTATGAATGAAGTCTGTTAATTGCGGCTACCGGTAGGATCACAGCCTGATTGCATGTTTCGTGTCTGGTTAGTTCTGTATGAATGAAGTCTGTTAATTGCAGCTACCAGTAGGAGCACAGCCTGATTGCATGTTTTGTGTTGGGTTTGTTCTGCATGAATGAAGTCTGCTAATTGCGGCTACAAGTAGGATCACAGCCTGATTGCATATTTTGTGTCAGGTTTGTTCTGTATGAATGCAGTCTGTTAGGGTATGTCGCGTGAATGAAGTCTGCTAATTGCGGCTACAAGTAGGATCACAGCCTGATTGCATATTTTGTGTCAGGTTTGTTCTGTATGAATGCAGTCTGTTAATTGCGGCTACCGGTAGGATCACAGCCTGATTGCATATTTTGTGACTGGTTTGTTCTGCATGAATGAAGTCTGTTAATTGCGGCTACAAGTAGGATCACAGCCTGATTGCATATTTTGTGTCAGGTTTGTTCTGCATGAATGAAGTCTTAATTGTGAATACCGGTAGGATCAGAGCCTGATTGTATGTTTTGTGTTGGGTTTGTTCTGCATGAATGAAGTCTGTTAATTGCGGCTACCAGTAGGAGCACAGCCTGATTGCATATTTTGTGACTGGTTTGTTCTGTATGAATGAAGTCTGTTAATTGCGGCTACCGGTAGGATCACAGCCTGGTTGCATGTTTCGTGTCTGGTTAGTTCTGTATGAATAAGTCTGTTAATTGCGGCTACCGGTAGGATCACAGCCTGGTTGCATGTTTCGTGTCTGGTTTGTTCTGTATGAATGAAGTCTGTTAATTGCGGCTACCAGTAGGATCACAGCCTGATTGCATATTTTGTGTCGGGTTTGTTCTGCATAAATGAAGTCTTAATTGCAGCTACCGGAGGATCACAGCCTAGATTGCAGTTGTTAGCTAACATCCATTTTGGGGGGCGGGGTGTTGATATCAGCAGATCTGTATATGTACTTATCGGCACTAATTGATTATTAAAGTACTGCATGAACTTACAAATAATCGCCAGGGGAAATATCAATATGACTGTCCTGGTGACTTAGTGTTAATGATGGGTTATCCAGTCTGCTCGACCAGGTTTAACAGGGCAGGGTGTTTTTTTCTGTATTGTGCAAAGGAGACTTCTCCAGTGTGCTGTTAGTTAGTGCTGCATTTGGACTGGTGCCGTGGTGCATGTATTGTACTGACTCGTGTATTGTGCCCGTCCTGTGTGTGCTTCTTGGTTCTGGTTAGTACCACATGGTCAACAAAGAGATAACATATCAGTCCGATGTACTCTACACACAGTGTTGTTGTATTTAAATGATGTAACCGACACCATACCCCCTCGGCTTCCTTTTTAAGCGTTGGTTCGATATTGTAAATATCGCGTTAGTGTCCTGTTTTAGTTGCCACCTGTTCAGATTTAGCACCAAAGCGCTTTGTGTCGTTCACTATTTATCCGCTGGGCGTCACTTGGGCTGGGGACACTGTTTGTGCTGTTTAGTTGGTAGGAGTACACAAAGCTACACTGTGGCGCTTGAAAATGTTTGCTAGCTTAGTTTACTATCCACAGCGTAGTGCCATCGTGTTTGTGTACGTGTATATAGATCTCAAACAGTCGTCGTGTTAGTGCTCTCAACGGTCACTCGACAACTTCCTACCAGTAGGATATGTATGCGTATGTATACATGTGTGTATATATACACATATATGTGTATATATATTTACATATACACATGTGTATATATTTACATATATATGTATATTTACATATATATGTATATTTACATATATATGCATTTATACATATATATGCATGTATATTTACATATATATGCATGTATATTTACATATGTATATTTTCATATATACATTTACATATATGCATATGTTTATTTACATATGTACATATACACATGTGTATATATATTTACATTATAATATATATGTATAAATACATATATATATATATATATATAATACATATAATTCAGACTTGCCACATATATATCTATATATTTATTACAAAGCTGCGAGTTGATGTAAATATGCCATGAATGAAGGTGAATAACGGATACACAGAAAACAATCGAACTCTGATTCGTACTCTTTGTATGAAGCCTTTCACATTTTGTATATTCTCTAATCGACCTAATAATGCAGTGTATACAGAAAATTGTCTTCCTCTAACAGTTGCGTTTTTGAATAGCAATAAGAAGCTAGTGCTCATTTTCAGTAAGCAGTATTTTCAGTAAGCTGTTTCTGGGGCGGCCATGCATTTGTCCAAGTGTTACTTCTGACAAACATACCCAACTTACTACTGGTGCTCGGGTAGGTTCTTCATACGGCGTTTCCCACATCTGGGATGTAGTTGAAAATTGTCTATATTTCTATGGAATACATTCACTGCGGTCTATACCCAGTGCAGATCGTGGCAACGAATGTTTACATTCGTCTGATCATGTTGATTATTTGAACAGTAATCTATTTACAATTACAATGAAGCTGTACATACGTTCGGTGATGTCTTGTACAAAGCGTGATTTATAATGTAAATCGTGCACTAATGCTGTCACGTGCCTGTCACGTGCAGGAAGCCTTGATATTAATTGAACTCTTCAATGTATCTAACTTACACAATGTATCACCCCGTCCTCGACTGTCAGAATACATTCAGCGTCAACGCTGCACCAAATGTACTCATCTTCTTTTAATTGTCAGCTATAACCAGGTCTTCTTAATTGATTAGTTAAACTTTGCCTATATTTATACTTCAAACTGGTCACAACTGGTTTAGCCTCAGTCACACATACCCAGATCAGGGGCCGGACGAGCCCCGGACCGCCATCCGGGGTGGTCTGGGGTGATCCGTGACTCGTCCGTGCCGACACCCCCTGATCCGGCCTGATCCATGGCTCCTCCGGCGCCGTCCGATCTCAGCCCCGGATGTTTTAAAATGTTTAAAACATTCGGGGCGGTCCGAGGGATTTTGCGATCCGGGCTCAATCCGGTCTGGTCCGGGGGTGGTCCAGGTATTTCGGGGGTGGACTGGGCCTGCCCGGGGTCATTTTGAGCCATGGTTTGACCCGGACCATCCCCGGACTGCCCCGGTAAGACCGGGGGTGATCCGGGATAGTCCGGGGGTGATCCAGGATAGTCCGGGGGTGGTACGGGGAAGTCCGCAGCTCGTCTGGGAAAGTGACTGCGAGGCAAAAATCGACGAAAACAGTGATTTTATCCGTGGCGGTCCGGGCCATTGGTCCGGCTCAAAATCCGGGGCTCGTCCGGCTATGTGTGACTGGGGCTTCCAACTGCTTGTACGTGTATTTCCCATGTTATGTGCGAGAAAGGAAATAGTCACGTTTCAATGCTCACCGTATTCATTACGAACAACTTAATAGTTGCACCTTATCCATTGTTTATTGTCAGTTCTGGATGAAATGTTGATAAATTTACAATTAAACGTGGACATTGTGCATTGATCGTTAATTGTATCGGACATGAAAATAAAAATGATTGAACTACTTTTAAGTGGATTTCATTGAATACTATCAGCAGGGACCAAAGTTGTCCGACAACGATGGATCAATAACACTGAATGGTATCAGGCTAACTTTTGTAGAATGAACACATTTGAGCAATTTCATTTGAAATCTGTTTTAATATTTTTTATTTATTCAAAACGAATATTTTGGCACAATAAATAACGCAGTAAAAAAACACAAGAAAAAGACACATCCAAGTAACAATCACTTGAAAATGGTAAACATATTTTCCTTTGGTAAGAAAAACTAAACCGTAGATTCAAATATCAATATCACAGGAACTGGGATCGGTGTTTTCATGTTAACTTCTCCTTTTCATTGTCTTCTTAGGCCGGTGTATTTCGAATTTGGTGAATTCGGCATTCTTGAGATCTTTTTCTTGTTTGAACTGGCAGTTGTCTATTCTTGACTTTGGACTGCCTGTTGTTTGCAGCCATTCCTTCCTGCCAATAAGAGATGTGTGCGCGGCTTATTAAACGCTATTTGGGTTCTGTTCCACACCTAACTAGACATTATTGTGTTTAGGTATACAATAACACATAGTTTACAGGAGATGAGTAAGTATGCATGGTGCTACTTTAGCGTGTCATCTACCAGGACCCCAACCCTACCCTGGACTTTAAAATGTTAGTTAAATAGGGATCATAGAAGATCTGACCTGACTTAAGCTGTCTATTTAACTAACTGTTGACAGTTAGGGTTAGGGCTAGAGTGCTGATAGCACACACGCTAAAGTAGCCCCGTCTGTATGGACATACACATAGTTATCCCCTTGTTCTGCTTTTATTCTATAGCTGAACTAACAGCACAGATCAACCACTTAATACATTATGATTTACACACGGATGGTTTACACAACTCTTGTTCACTAAACTAATCAATACGACCCGACCATATTGAGTTGACAATCACCAGTAAAACTGCTCATCAATCGGCACTAATGCAGTCTCTACTGTCAATAACAGCATCACCGAAGACAGTGGTGCATGAAGGAAGGACTAACCCAGTCTTGCCCATCACTAACAGCGTCATCGCCCATCACTAACAGCATCACTGAAGGCAACAGTGCATGGCGAAGGCAAGACTAACGCAGTCTCGACCTTCATTAACAGCGTCACAGAAGGCAGTGGTGTGTGCTGAAGGCAGGACTAACGCAGTCTCGACCAGCACTAACAGCGTCACCGAAGGCAGCGGTGCGTGATGAAGACAAGACTAACACAGTCTCGCCCATGACTAACAGCGTCACTGAAGGCAGCAGTGTGTGGCGAAGGCAAGACTAATGCAGTCTCGCCCATCACTAACAGCATCACTGAAGGCAACAGTGCATGGCGAAGGCAAGACTAACGCAGTCTCGCCCATCATTAACAACGTCACCAAAGGCAGCGGCGTGTGATGAAGGCAGGAGTAATGCAGTCTCGCCCATCACTAACAGCGTCACCAAAGGCAGCGGTGCGTGGCGAAGGCAAGACTAATGTAGTCTCGACCACCACCAACATCGTCACCAAGTACTATCTGAGGCGTCACTGAAGACTGGATCATGACGTAGGAAGGACTAACGGAGTCTCAATGACACTAACAGCGTCACCGAAGACAGTGGAGCATGGTGTAGGGAAGACTAACACAGTCTCAATGACACCAACAGCGTCACAGAAGACAGTGGAGCGTGCTGTAGGGAGGACGAACACAGTCTCAATGACACCAACAGCATCACTGAAGACAGAGGAGCGTGACGTAGGGAGGACTAACGCAGTCTCAATGACACTAACTGTGTCACTGAAGACAGTGGAGCGTGCTGTAGGGAGGACTAACGCAGTCTCAATGACAATAACTGTGTCACTGAAGACAGAGGAGCGTGACATAGGGAGGACTAACGCAGTGTCAATGACACTAACAGCGTCACTGAAGACAGTGGAGCGTGACGTAGGCAGGGCACATAGCGTGAAGATCCAGGGGCAATCTGTACAAACTACAGGGGTTCCAACTTGGCAACATTGAAGGGCATGGTAGGCTGCAGTATCGTTAACTTGGTGACACGGTGTATGCGCTCGCCACTGCCAGTTACCCTTCGTCTTTCACATAAAACCCGGAGTGCTCGAGTTTCTCTAGAGGGCGCTGGTTTTTTAGCTCGAGCTTCTCGATGCTGGACATTGGGCTGCCTTTCGTCCTTAGCCAATCCTCCCTATTGGAACACAAACGAACGTTTCAGCCCAAAACAACCCACCGTTTCGTAAATTACCAGAAAGCCGCACTTGGCCGCTCAAAATAATGATCCAATATTATTTTTAGATTTATTTTTCTCCATTAGAAAAAAAAAATCTTAATCTGATTTCCTGTCTGTCTAGCTATCGTCTTTTTTTCACTTGAGTTCTGTTTTATTTAACCACAAACATGTAGTACGGTCACTGTATGGCTTCTCCAAAGGTAGATAAAAGATTCAACCGTGTAAAAACGGGCAAAAATAGCTTTAGTATGGAACAGGAAGTGGAATTCCTGGTTCCAGTATCTAATGCCTATGTATATCGGCACACAGTTGGTGAAATGGGGGGGGGGGGAGAATGCAAAAAAATAAGATGACAACCACGGAATGCTCTCGATTTCACTTTTAAAGCCGATTAAACTTATATTTTTGTATATATTTCAACTCAAAAGTAGCGGGTAGATGTGAAGATGTATATGAAGAATATATATATATTCCTTCTTAAATTAAGAATTGATGCACTGATTTCATTTACCCAGCCTTTCAGCACTTTTTCTAATGGGGTGTTTTGCACCCCTACTGCAAGTACGGGGTGAATCTTTTATCTACTCCAAGGTGTGATCTTTCAGCCAATCTTAATACTTATTTTTATATAACGTTGATTCCTACTATATATAATGCACTCACTACAGGGACATAAAGCCACACATATTGAACACAAAGCCACACATATTGAACATAAACCACACGTATTGAACACAAAGCATACATGTTTATACCACATTGATTCCGACTACATATAGCGCACTCACTACAGGGACATAAAGGCACACATATTGAACACAAAGCCACACATATTGAACATAAACCACACGTATTGAACACAAAGCATACATATTTATACCACATTGATTCCGACTACATATAATGCACTCACTACAGGGACATAAACCACACATATTGAACATAAACCACACATATTGAACACAAAGCCACACATATTGAACATAAACCACACGTATTGAACACAAAGCATACATATTTATACCACATTGATTCCGACTACATATAATGCACTCACTACAGGGACATAAACCACACATATTGAACATAAACCACACATATTGAACACAAAGCATACATATTTATACGACGTTGATTCCTACTACATATAACACACTCACTACAGGGACACAAAGCCACACATATTGAACATAAACCACACGTATTGAACACAAAGCATACATATTTATACCACATTGATTCCGACTACATATAATGCACTCACTACAGGGACATAAACCACACATATTGAACATAAACCACACATATTGAACATAAACCACACATATTGAACACAAAGCATACATATTTATACGACGTTGATTCCTACTACATATAACACACTCACTACAGGGACACAAAGCCACACATATTGAACATAAACCACACGTATTGAACACAAAGCATACATATTTATACCACATTGATTCCGACTACATATAATGCACTCACTACAGGGACATAAACCACACATATTGAACATAAACCACAGCACATATATGACACTATAAACCACACATATTGAACACAGAGCATACATATTTATACGACTTTGATTCCTACTACATATAACGCACTCACTACAGGGACATAAACCACACATATTGAACATAAACCACACATATTGAACACAAAGCATACATATTTATACCACATTGATTCCGACTACATATAACGCACTCACTACAGGGACATAAACCACACATATTGAACATAAACCACACATATTGAACAGAGCATACATATTTATACCACTTTGATTCCTACTACATATAATGCACTCACTACAGGGACATAAACCACACATATTGAACATAAACCACACATATTGAACATAAACCACACCTATTGAACAGAGCATACATATTTATACCACTTTGATTCCTACTACATATAATGCACTCACTACAGGGACATAAACCACACATATTGAACATAAACCACACATATTGAACATAACCACACCTATTGAACAGAGCATACATATTTATACCACATTGATTCCTACTACATATAATGCACTCACTACAGGGACATAAACCACACATATTGAACATAAACCACACATATTGAACACAAAGCCACACATATTGAACACAGAGCATACATATTTATACCACTTTGATTCCTACTACATATAATGCACTCACTACAGGGACATAAACCACACATATTGAACATAAACCACACATATTGAACACAGAGCATACATATTTATACGACGTTGATTCCTACTACATATAACGCACTCACTACAGGGACATAAACCACACGTATTGAACATAAACCACACATATTGAACACAAAGCATACATATTTATACCACGTTGATTCCTACTACATATAACGCACTCACTACAGGGACATAAAGCCACACATATTGAACACAAAGCCAACAAGTAAATCCTACTGCTGAACTGTTGATGCTTACATGCGCTTCACCGCGTCCTCCCGGCCCTGCATGATGCCCACCACCGTGCCCCGCTCCGTGTTCATCACCCAGCCCACCAGCTTGTAGGAGGCCGCCGTAGATTGTGTATACTAAACAAAGCAACAAGTGTCATACAGCCATGTAACGATGGTTGATAGGTAGATAAAAGATTCACCCCATACTTATAGTAAGGGTGAACAACCCTATATAAAAGCTGGCGAAAGATTTTGACATGCTGGGTAAATGAAATGAGCAGATGAATTCTCAATTTAAGAAGGAAAACATATTCTTCACATAATATTTACCCGCTATTTTTTATTTGAAAAATATAATAAATTGATGGCGTTCTTTGCCCGCCATCTTGTCTTTTTGCATTCTCTCTCATTTCACCAATTCTGTGCCGATATAAGTAGCCATTCGATACTGGAACCAGATATTGTACTTCCTGTTCCATTCTAAAGCTATTTTCGCCCATATTTAGACTACCTTGTCGTTCACCCCTACTACAAGTACTTTTTTTTTTGGTGGTAAATATGTTTATTCTGCTGAATAAGACTTTTGTCAGTGCCGAAGCACTGGTCTTCCAACCATTTTTCAATTCAAGGTTATTTACACAAAAGGTATAGAATAAGGCATACAATAACTGTTGAATACACAATTTCCAACATGTAACGGCAATGAAATTCTGTAACCCAAAAGTTCCATAGCAATATGGTTACAGTAGTGTCATATAACTAGATCAATATTAGTCAGATCAATGTGAGTATTTACATAGTATTTAGAATGTAAGCAGAAGTTATCTTCTGTATTCAGTTGGTAAAGTTGTAGTAAGTTTTAATGTTCAGTTGCAGTTAGGCAAGCGGTATATAAATGTCAGTTTGTTAGAAATATTCTAGTGTAACTCTAGTGTAGTTAGTTATGTGAGTTCATGAATTATGTTGTTGGGGTGGGGTTGTTAATAATACACTGGACCAGCTGTGACCAGTGAAGCAGTGGGACCAATCCCAGGGCATTTAGGTCTTAAATTTTTAATTTTTATTTGAACTGTCTCTGTCATTGTATGGGGTGAATCTTTTATCTAGTTGGTTGGGTGATTCGTTGATGGAGTTTTGCGTCATGACAACATCTAAGGTCATATCAGGACGAGTACCGACTTGTAACAGTTCACACTCATGGCGACTTTATAGTGCTGCCCCAATGGGAGACCAGGCTTCCAGCACCATGACATGATATCCCACTCAGTCACATTATCCTGACACTAAGCCAACCAGTCCTTGCCCTATCCTAAGAATGCAGAGCGTCTGGCTATGAAGCAACAAGTATCACTTTTGTATGTCATTGGTTTGACTCGACCGGAAATTGAACTCTCAATCTCCCGCACAGGAGGCCTCCACTCTGTGATTCGGCCACCGCGCCTGGTGCATTACTAGGAGAGGGCAAGGACTGGTTTAGTCAGTGACAGGATACTGTGACTGAGTGTGATATTGGGTCATCGTGCTCACAGCATGTTCTCCAAGTGGGACAGCACTATAAAGTCATCCTATAACATACACATGCTTACACTCAAATAGGCAAAATGATGATTTGAAATTCAAGACGTTTCAAGGCTATTTGAAAAAGAAATCGAAGATTATTTTAACAACACTTATACATTTACTGGATAGTCGCAATATAAAAATAGATTTGAACAAATTTGTTTAACCTTCCAGGGTGCGATTCAGGTGAATGTCCTGTTTCTGGAGGCCAACTAAATTTAAGACTGCTTGTAACATTCGAAGGCCATGGATTGGATTTAATTTAAGGCTTTTCAAGACTGCATATAGATCCTTTACTTACTTAAGTTAGTGCCAAGTTAGTTTTTATATAATATAAGACAAAAATTGCACATCTTACCTTCCTAAAGAAGACACCTGCAGGAAATGAGAACAAGGGAAAACACTAATTAAATTATAAATAAGTGGAAAGGTGTGTGTCAACATCCTGGAAGGAAAGGGATAAGGCATTATAGAGGTGGAAAGGGATGAGGCATTATAGAGGCGGAAAGGGATGAGGCATTATAGAGGCGGAAAGGCATGAGCCATTATAGAGGTGGAAAGGGATGAGGCATTATAGAGGCGGAAAGGCATGAGCCATTATAGAGGCGGAAAGGGCTGAGGCATTATAGAGGCGGAAAGGCATGAGCCATTATAGAGGCGGAAAGGGATGAGGCATTATAGAGGCGGAAAGGCATGAGCCATTATAGAGGCGGAAAGGGATGAGGCATTATAGAGGCGGAAAGGGATAAGGCGTTATTGACACGGAAAAGGGATAAGGCGTTATAGAGGCGGAAAGGGATAAGGCGTTATAAAGGTGGAAAGGGATGAGGCGTTATAGAGGCGGAAAGGGATAAGGTGTTATAGAGGCGGAAAGGGATGAGGCATTATAGAGGCGGAAAGGGAGAAGGCATTATAGTGGCAGAAAGGGATCAGGCGTTATAGACGCGGAAAGGGATGAGGCATTATAGAGATGGAAAGGGATGAGGCATTATAGAGGCGGAAAGGCATGAGCCATTATAGAGGCAGAAAGGGATGAGGCGTTATAGCGGTGGAAAGGGATGAGGCATTATAGTGGTGGAAAGGGATGAGGCGTTATAGAGGCGGAAAGGGATGAGGCATTATAGCGGTGGAAAGGGATGAGGCATTATAGAGGTAGAAAGGGATGAGGCATTATAGAGGCGGAAAGGCATGAGCCATTATAGAGGCAGAAAGGGATGAGGCGTTATAGCGGTGGAAAGGGATGAGGCATTATAGTGGTGGAAAGGGATGAGGCGTTATAGATGCGGAAAGGGATGAGGCATTATAGAGGCGGAAAGGGATGAGGCATTATAGCGATGGAAAGGGATGAGGCATTATAGAGGTGGAAAGGGATGAGGCATTATAGAGGTGGAAAGGGATAGGCATTATAGAGGTGGAAAGGGATGAGGCATTATAGATGAGGAAAGGGATGAGGCATTATAGAGGCGGAAAGGGATGAGGCGTTATAGCGGTGGAAAGGGATGAGGCATTATAGAGGTGGAAAGGGATGAGGCATTATAGAGGTGGAAAGGGATGAGGCATTATAGAGGTGGAAAGGGATGAGGCGTTATAGAGGTGGAAAGGGATGAGGCATTATAGATGCGGAAAGGGATGAGGCATTATAGAGGCGGAAAGGGATGAGGCGTTATAGCGGTGGAAAGGGATGAGGCGTTATAGAGGTGGAAAGGGATGAAGCATTATAGAGGTGGAAAGGGATGAGGCATTATAGAGGTGGAAAGGGATGAGGCGTTATAGTGGCGGAAAGGGATGAGGCGTTATAGAGGTGGAAAGGGATGAGGCGTTATAGAGGTGGAAAGGGATGAGGCGTTATAGATGCGGAAAGGGTAGTCAATCCCTCATCCTCAAAATTACAGAAGCTGATGATGGGTACTTAAGGTGTATTTAAATGTTTTACTGTGAGCTGTGTAACTAGTTCACAGAGGAGTCAGTGTAGAAGTGAATAGATTTTAAACGCTGAGCTTACATGTGTTCCAAACTAAATAATTAAAATACTGTCGTGACTATCTTTGCATTGGCAATGGCACATGGTACCTTACAAGTTACATAATAAACGAAGTCAATAATTAAACAAATAAAATGTCAAGATTCAAATCAACACTTCCGTAGCATGGTCTCTCTTTAGTTGGGTGCATTGTTGTCCGAAAAGCAGCTTGTTTAGGCGACTTGGTCTATGTTACGACATCCCAATGCTTTGATGATCCAGATGGTATTTTAAACATACTTGATTACCTCAGCAAGTTTCAACAAGTATTTAGCTAGAAACCCAATGTGTGTATTTGACTAACGTCAAACAATAATATAAGGCAGTCTCAACTTGGAGGTGTAAATTGTTTGACATTGAATTTTGCTGAAAAGTCTAGCTAAGAGGTGTCTGAGATTGATTAGTTGATGATTTCATAGTGTCACTGTCAACAGCAGAGGACATGTAATGTGTTTATCACACTTACATTAGAATTTACACGAATTTATGAAAACTGTTAAAATTTTATCAAATGATTGGAAAAAATAACTCAAAAGTTAGCTAAAATTACATAAGAATAAGGTGATGCAGTACAGTTGCCCTTAGCCTTAATGACACTAAAAGTCCAGGTTTTACTTTGGTAACATAAAGGTTTCAGATGTTACTTACATGAAAAACATGTTTGTCAACCTCAGTTTGATCAAAGCCATGGAATCCAAACATTCTAGTAGAGTATGTACGAGTCCGATAATTCAGACTAGTGGAATGTGTAAGGATGGAATGGCGAACTCGGATCATAACCATAATGCCTTCGTTACCGGTGTGGCCGTCTCAGCTGCCACAAGGCTGATTTGCCATGCCCAACTTTCACTATTATCTCTGTTTTTAATACTTTCAGAGAAAATTACCCTTAAGTTAAATTAAATACTTCAGATCTTCCTCTTCAATTGCGCATTAATATATTTTTAATCGACTCAGTGAAAGCTTTTAAATTAATTTTGCTAAAATAAATGCTCTGCATAGACATAGCATTGCTGCAGTGTTTACCCTTCGCGGGTGGTAAAATACGGCAATGCTATGTCTATGTGGGGCATTTATTTTTGTAAAATAAGTTTAAAAGCTTTCATTGGATCGATTAAAAATATCTTAATGCGCGATTGAAGAGGAAGATCTGAAGTATTTAATGTAACCTAAGAGCAATTTACGCTGAAAGTATTAAAAACAGAGATTACGGCCTTTGAGACTGGCCCAGTTTTGACGCATGCGCAGACGACGCTGAAGCGACATTTGGCATATCAGCCTTGTGGCAGCTGAGACGGCCACACCGGTATTAGAGGATAACTTTAGTACATGTATAACGTATAAGTAGGTACTCCAAACTCATTTTTTAAATGTATGATTGCATTTCACTTTGTGATAATCAGATAGAACTTTATACACTAATTTTGGTGGTATAAAATTTATCTTGATGTGATAATTTGTTCAAAAGTTATGATCAATTTAAAATATAATTTTAAGGGCTTTTCTAGTCCAAAGATGAAATTGGCCAAATTAGCAAATTCACAAAGCCATAGAACATGTGCAGGTACTTGGAAACCAAAACTAAGGACATAATCAAGTTGCATATATCATATAGATTGCTTTTTTGTTTTGGGGAAGAAAAACAAAAAAATAACATGGATATACCACTTTTAAAACAGCTAAAATATCAAATTGGCCCTGTCGTAACGTTAACAGTACCTAACAATAAAAGAACTTTTTTCATGGAAATTTCAAAATACCATATATCAGCTTCTAATTAAGATACTGAGATAAATTTGGTATCACTAGAATCAGCAGAACTGTATCTAGTTCTTGCCTGTACTTAATAAATTTAGACAATTGAACAGTAAAATTGTGTTCCAACTACCATTCATGACACATGAAATTTAGTTGTATGCCTCCACAATGTCTTCAATACACTCAACATTTACTATTTTTTATGCTGATTTAAAAGCAAAAAGCTTGCTCTTCAAGTTGATAGGTGTTGAACCTGGAATTTCACTGTGAAAGTTTGTCTTCAACTTTACCTTTAGAATTTTCTCTCACTTCTATCACATGTATCTCAACATGTTTGGTCTCAAAATGAGGCTCAAACTGTCTTTTGTTCTCACATTGGTAGATATTTTTAGTAACTCTTTAACATGCCAATCACTGCCACACAAAAGACATGGGGGTTCAGGGCCAACTCCTGCCAGATTTCACGCAGCCTGGCTGAGTCACTGATGGCAGCCTGTTTGGAGTAGCTACTATAAGTATAACTTAGTATAAGTATTATTTAGTACAACTAGTATAAGTATAACCCGGTGGCAGTGCATTCCAACTTCTACTACTAATAGTGCTACTACTAGTACGAGTACTACTAGACTGTATAGGTATGCGCGTAGTCGCCAGGGGCGCCACCATTGCGATGCATTCAACATAGTGTGCTTTCATCAAGTACATGCTTTGTACAAGCCCTCAACTAACTCACTCCCTATACATCCTCTGTGGGAATATTTGTAAAAGCCCTCAACTAACTCACTCCCTATGCATCCTCTGTGGGAATATTTGTACAAGCCCTCAACTAACTTACTCCCTATACATCCTCTGTGGCAATATTTGTACAAGCCCTCAACTAACTTACTCCCTATACATCCTCTGTGGGAATATTTGTACAAGCCCTCAACTAACTTACTCCCTATACATCCTCTGTGGCAATATTTGTACAAGCCCTCAACTAACTCACTCCCTATACATCCTCTGTGGCAATATTTGTACAAGCCCTCAACTAACTCACTCCCTATACATCCTCTGTGGGAATATTTGTACAAGCCCTCAACTAACTCACTCCCTATGCATCCTCTGTGGGAATATTTGTACAAGCCCTCAACTAACTTACTCCCTATACATCCTCTGTGGGAATATTTGTACAAGCCCTCAACTAACTTACTCCCTATACATCCTCTGTGGGAATATTTGTACAAGCCCTCAACTAACTTACTCCCTATACATCCTCTGTGGCAATATTTGTACAAGCCCTCAACTAACTCACTCCCTATACATCCTCTGTGGGAATATTTGTACAAGCCCTCAACTAACTCACTCCCTATGCATCCTCTGTGGGAATATTTGCTGAGATATTTCTGGTTTTGAAAATAATTTTGGTTCAGATGCACTTTGATGTGTTTTTTGATTTCCGATTTTGACTACTGAAGAAGTTTTCAATCTGTCAAAAAAGAAGGTAAGGCACCATTAAACTGGATTGTAAGGCTATAAACCGATTTATCAGATCCTGTTTCATATAAAATGAGTCACTCTGGTCAACTGATTTCACTCGTAAATTTCAAGCAGCCTTCCAAAAATACACAGTGTGGATTTCCTGCAACCATAACAACCATGATAACTCTAAAACTGTTCGTACATAAATTTTGATTGCACCTTGTGAAAGAGCACCCAAAATACCCCATCATAGAAATTCTCATTGTCCTAAGTGCAAGCATTAAGAATATATCAATATTTTTCATCAAATTCTATTCACAAAAGTTGGATCTGTTGGCCTAACCCTAATTACTTCACCATTGCCATAAAACCCTATTTAGAATTGATGCCCCATTTGTCAATCTTAGTCTTAGAATCGTCATAACTTTGGTTCTATTGAAGATATTGAGATCATTTAAACTGTTTTGAGTTCTGGTTTAGTCTAGCTACCCAACTACAATTATTGTAAGGGATTATAATTTATTTCAATTTTGTATGTATTGTACCTAGACTGTAGACACTTTTTAAAATTGTTGATACTACTTAAAGTTGCATAGTCCGATGGTTTTGGGTTTCTGTCATTTTCTGAGATAAATATAATAGGTTGATCGGTCCAATGTACCTTTCTTTAGCCTGAAGTAACTTTTATTTTAAATGGCTAAATTTTGAGATATTTGAAGTGCAATCATGCCAGATTAAAGCTTCAACAGCTTGTCAAAACTCTGACACCATAGTGTAAAATTGTCCGATATAATACATGTGAACCGAGGTGAAGTTACTATAATAAATTACAAACTGTCTATATAATGAAAGGTTAAATTATAAAAACCCAAAGACATATAGAGGATGTGTGAACTTGGTAAACTATTATTCATTAGGTATAGAACTTGTATATTGAATAGTCTTTGAGAGGGAGTGTCACTTCCGAGTTTGACTAAGAACAGTCTTTGGAAGAGTCACCTCACATGCCCCCTCCCCCCCCACATGGTATTGTTATGATCATTGACCACTGCATTGTACTCTGATTGGAGGAGTGAGTCATGTGACCACTGCATTGTACTGTGATTGATGAATAGGATCATGTGACAACGGCCATCTTGAATCTTGAGAACCTATATAAGCAATAAACCAGAGAGTCTCACTCTCTTACTTTTCCTTCTTACCCTGTTTTCCTTTATTACCTGTAGTGTTTTCACTTGACCTATTCACACCACCCACACCACCAGCCGGCACGTTTACAATAGTGTTGCAGTTTCAGTTCTCAACCAGACTCAGTTCTCAACATCGCTTCTGCGCATGCGTCAAAGCATCTGCGCATGCGTCAAAGCATCCTCTCCGCATGTATCAACATCAGCCCGATTCAAACCGTTGCCGATCGCTGCCTCATACAGTCAATAAGTGTCAGTGTCAAAAATGTAATATAATCTTTTCGGTAAACATGTTTTCTGTATGTGTACCAAGCGATTTGTTTCTACGTAGTGTGGTTCTAGAGATATTTCACTTTTTCTGTACGAAGATTGCTCGCGACCCAAACAACAACAAATAAAAACTTGAGTTTGCCGGTGTCGCAGTTTCAGTTCTCAACTAGAAATCCACAACCCTAACCATATCAATTTAATATAATCTTGTCGGTAAACATGTTTTCTATATGTCTACAAAGCGATTTGTTTCTAGGTGGTTTGGTTTTAGAGATATTTCACTTTTTCTGTATGAAGATTGCTCACGACCATTGACAATGCGCAGACGACGCTTTTAGATTTTGACGCATGCGCAGAAGCGATGTTGAGAACTGAGTCTGGTTGAGAACTGAAACTGCGACAATAGCATAGGCTTCTGTAATAACAGGCTCTATTAAATTTCATCGGCATTCCCTTCTATGTGGTGACAAATATTTAATAAGTGCACCAGTATCTTACTACTATCTAAGATAAATATGTTGAATCAAATCTAAGTAATTGTTCAGGTTTTTTAATTTTATGTTTTCAAAATTTCATCGGACGATAATTATACCGACCCACCCACGGGGAGGCTAATGACTAACATGCGTATAGATACTAAGATAGATACATAAAGTAAACAATACCCACAGAGGATTTCGCCAAAATCCAACAACCGGAAACGGAAATAGCCCCCTATGGGCGCCGCCATTTGTAAACTCCTGTCCGAGAAATCAAAATCCAGCAAACGGAAACGGAAATCGCTTGTCAAACTTCGGTACGGAGCAAGCAGGATGGACGACAGCAATTGGCCTGACGCCTTAATGATGCGCCGCCGCAGAGTAGCACACGTCGAATCGAAGAACAAGTACACTGGTCCCTCCCCACAGACCTTCCATATATGGTGTGATGACATCACTGGGACCAGTGTATGTGTTCCTCCATGCTACTCTGCAGCGGCCCTGTCAAGGTATTAAGTCCATAGGCCCAATTGACGGTATTCGGGGTCAGCTATTGGTTAATAATATATCAAAACAAATGCCCGCTGCCATAGAATTTGCCGATACGTGCAGTTCAAAACTTAGATTTTATTCAAAATTAAAAGAAATAAATAACAATTTGGCATAAACATGGGTGCACAAATGAAATATTAATAGTTTACTTCGCGGAAACGACGGCCGTATTCGGGTCACCCAAGTTGTTGTTTTGGGGAGTTTTCAGTCGCATTGGTGTGCTGAAGGCTGCAAATCTGCAGCACTGAATGAGCACCACTGAAAGCAGTCCCATGTGGTTGATAGAATTTCAAATCGAACACCGCGAGTGGAGTAAAAAAATAATCATAAAATACTTTGCTGTAGTTATATCGGTGGGTCGGTCCTAAGCATTGCTTATTATTATGTATATGTTATATCTATGCTAGGTATGTCAGAATCCGCTAGAGGCGCTGCAGTATACGCGTTGCGTTTCTCGCCTATGGCTAAGTGTGATTGTGGAGCCCACAGGCACTGCCAAACTATGTGTTACAAATTCATTCAGAACTTCTGTGCAAATGATTTTTTAGTAAATCTGTTTTTGGATATGGACCAATCAGAGACAAGGGCTTTGTGATGTCATAAGCTTGGACTGATTGCCACCATTTCTGAATGTGAGACTACAACAACAACATTTCTCCAATGTTCTAAGCTTCAAAGTCATCATAAGTTTGGTATAGTAAAGTACAATTTCAGTGAGCTTAGTTCATGATCTTTCCAGTGATATAAAATTCATGAAAATACTCCCGCTCAAACTGGTTTAATCAAAGTCACCAAAATGGGTGCCATCTAATATATTGCCGCCGCATCAGCGGTGATATTAACATTGTCGAATCGACGAATCAATGCAAGCAACCGCTGTCACAAGCAACCACTGTAATAATACGACAGCGGCGGCGATTTGTTTAGTTTATGGTTTGTTTGTTGTTTTACGTCCTAGCACCATCTAAGGTCATATCAGGACGGGTTAGTTTATGGTGCTGTCACACTACGACGTAATGCGCCGACATACGACGTAAAGTTTAAATGATCCAATAATTGATGATAGTGGCGATCAATTCTGTGAGAAGTCACCAGTTGAGTGTCGGGAGCATGTGCTCAAGTCTTGGCCTAACCTAACATATAACTGTGATTTATTTCTGAATTATGCAGCGATCTACGCTGCGGTTAGAGCGACTGGCCTCCCAAATTATTTAGAGGCCAGGATTCCAGTACCTTCCGGCTTGCTTATTCATAACTGGAAAAGTCTGCTCCCAGACTATGAGGATAAACGTTTAATAGATTTCCTAAATTATGGCTGGCCCGCTAACTTTACTGGTGATTTCACCCCTATTGCTACTTCCTGTAATCATACGTGTAATGAGAAAGATTTGTTCTGGATTGATGAGTATGTCCACACTGAATTAGCCCATGACGCACTGCTGGGTCCGTTTAATGATTTACCTTTCACTCCCTGGGCGCAAATTAGTCCTATTATGACCCGACCAAAAAAGAACACTGACGAACGTAGGATTATAGTCGATTTAAGTTTTCCTAAAAGGGGTGGTGTAAACGCTGGGATAGTGAAAGGTTTTTATCAAGGCGAGAAATATAAGTATAATTTACCTACTATTATGTCCCTTGCTAGAGAGGTAACTCGCCTGGGGAAGATGTGCTATATGTGGTCCATAGATTTGGCGAGGGCGTACAGGCAATTAAGGACCTGCCCCTTAAGCGTGCCGTTATTTGGAATTAAAGTAGCTGGAAAATTTTATTTCGACAAGGCGCCCCCTTTCGGCTGTAGAACATCTAGTATGGCGTGTGCCCGGACCACAGCAGCAGTGGTTCACTTAATGAAGGAACATGGGTTCTTTGCGTTGTGTTTTCTGGATGATTTTGTGGGGGTTGAAAGTACGTTAGAGAGAGCACAACAGGCATACGAGCACATCTTAAGCTTAACGGAAACTTTGGGTTTAAAACTTTCGGCTAAGAAATGTGTTCCCCCGGTGAGTAAATTGATATGGTTGGGATATGAAATAGACTCAGATCAGATGATAGTGAGAATTCCAGATGAGAAATTGTTAGACATATTGGTAGAGTGCCAGAAATGGAAGATTGGGGCTTGCGTGACAAGGAAAAATGTTCAGAGACTGGTGGGTAGACTGCAATTTATTTCGAAATGTGTTATGTCATCTAGAGTATTTATGAATAGAATTCTTGCTTTTCTTAGATTATGTCCATTTTCAGGGAAGGTTAGCGTTAGTCAGGATTTAGTAAGGGACATAGCTTGGTTTTTGAGGTTCGCAGAAGGGACTAATAGGCTAGTATTGCTAAAACAATTTCCCAAGGACAAGTGGATCATTGAATGCGACTCATCGCTGCTTGGTGGGGGAGCATTCAGTGCAAAAAAATTTTATTCTGAATTGTATACCGATGATTTCTTAAACAATGGTTTCCATATCGCGCAGTTAGAAGCGATCAATCTTGTGGTCGCATTAAAAAATTTGGCGCCGTTCGACATGCAAAGTTACCTTATTATTATCAACACTGATAATGCTGCTTCCCAACAGGTGCTGTCTTCTGGTTCTGGGAAGGACCCCGTCTTGTGCGCGTGCGCCAGAGAAATTTGGCGATTCGCAGCGATCCATTCATGTGACGTTCAAATCGTGCACAAGGCGGGGACCGACCTGGTATTGGCGGATGCCCTTAGTAGGTTGTATTTTGATGCTAAATCTAAATTATTGGCTGACCGAATTTGTCAGGAAAGACTGCTGACTAGAGTACATGTTTCTCATACTAATGATATACTTGATTTGTTCTTATAAATAATTTTCTGCAAAGTTGATAATCGTCTGTATTTGGCTTTATCAACTTGCAGATAGTAATCATGCAGTAGTGAATAGGCTTAGCGTGTATTTTACGGCGGGATTGTCAGGAGGCACGTGGAGAAATAAGAGGGTACAATTTAAGGAATATTTACAGTTCTGTAAACGACTTAATGCTAACCCTAAGCGACCACAACTTAAAACGGTAATGTTGTATGCTTTATATCTAAATGATAAACTTAAAACAGCAGGGGCGATTAGAAACTATATGAGCGGAGCCAGGTCATGGGTCAGACTGTTAAGGGGGAACTGTGAAGCGTTTGACTGCTATGCAGTATCGATAGTTAAGTCTGGTATGTTTAGATTAAAAAATAATGTGGTAGTTAGAGCATTTCCGTTGAAGATTAAGCATATTAAGTTGATCATATTAAAATTTAGAAAAATTGGTAAAGATGGCTTTGTGTTGATTGCTGCATTGTTAATAGGTTATACATGCTTACTAAGACAGTCAAATTTATTTATTTCTGAGATACTGGAGGATGACGGTCACACGCTGCTCGGGGAAGATATCAAGGCACACGATACACACGTGACGATAACGGTTAGAAGCACAAAAACCAATACCAGACCTGAAGCTGTCTACAGTGTTGAGCTTCCGCGCATACATAATTCCGCATTCTGCCCTGTGCATGCATGGAATAAGTACAATCGTCACTTCCCAGTACATAAGGGAGCCCCAGCATTCGTAATGTCGAACGGGGCTCCATTGACTGGTCGACTATTCACTAAGTGCTTGCAAGTCGCTTTGAAAGCCGCGCACTGCCCCTGGTGGCCACTGGTTACAGGCCATAGCTTGCGCCGAGGGGGCGCGCAAGAATATGCAAGATTGGGAATGTCACTTGAAGGCATAAGAACACTGGGACAATGGAAATCGAACAGTGTTTATAATTATGTGAATAAAACTTTATTCAAAAGGGGACCATTAGATCTGTCCCAATTTGGCTGAGATCTAATGGTCCATTAATTTCCCTATGTTGCATGATGTTGTGTGTAATGATAGTCTGAGTGTGTGTGCCAGAAAATGTGAGTGGCTGGTGTGACCGTGATCCATCATCTAGCTGATGCCCAATGTCTTCAATTTTCAAGATTCACCAACAGCTGACCGCCAAGAAAACATTGATTACTGCCTATAATGATAACTTTAATATTATGAGACCTGCGAGACCTGCACATAAGTAATAAGTAATGCGTACATAATTTAGCCTTTATGTTCACGGTTGTACTACCTGTGAACCTAGAAATAGATAAAAGCAAATAATCTCATATGTGCTGATGAGAAACAGCTTAAAGTAATGGTGTTCAATAAGTGATAGGACTAGTAGGCTTGCTGTAAAATTTATTAAGCCTGATTAATAAATTTATTAGCCCAAAAAAGTTATTATATGTGTCTGGTTTTGAATTATACTTTTTATTTGGGGATTCTAACTTTAAAATTAAGGGAGATATAGACAAATAAAGATAGCATTAAAATAGCCCCAATCTGTTGACAAAAACAATGGGCAATGGTCACAGTTTTCTTCAATGGTAAATTAGGACATTTATGGTCAATTAAGCTGACATTAAAAGTGGCATAACTTTGTCCCCTATTAAGATATTTTTTAAATTACAACAGATTTCAGTTCCTCTCAGCAAGGTCTGTTGAATGAGCTTCAATTTAGACTTTTTGTTGTTATTTGAAATTTTATCTGATATACCTATCTATGCAGCTTTAATCAAAACGTTTAGATTAAATCAATATAGTTCAATTTTTTAAATCTTTACCCGTACTTTTCGAATGGGTTAAATCCATCGCTTTGGACAAGTTAAACTCAAGTCTAAATCACAGTGAGCTTACCTTGGACCTTTCCGAAAACTTCGAACTCCACAGAAAGCAAACCTCCAGCAACCGACGCCATGTTGCCCATTTGAGACGGGCCTCCATCTGAAAACACTGTTTGGACACGTTAGCTGCCAGTAATCAGCTGCATCAGCTGGAGGTTCTGGTCCCCGGACCGGCGTTGGTGTTAGACCGGTTCCCAAGCCTTGTTCACAGGTGGCGCCACAAGGACCCACTGAAGCGCAGTTAAAAAACAAGGGAAATTTGGGACCTAGTCGATGGAAAATGAGCCGTCTTGGTTTGTTTGTTGTTTTACGTCCTAGCAACATCTAAGGTCATATCAGGACGGGTACCGACTGGTGACAGTGCGCACTCTCAGCGACATTATAGTGCTATCCGACACTATGACCCAATATCCCACTCAGTCACATTATCCTGACACTGAGCCAACTAGTCCCTTTTTTTTGGTCCATTAGTTGTTTAAGCAGGGGAAATTTCAGTCATAGACGACGGGTCTTCCTCATTCCACTGCTGGTCGATAGAAAGCCCGAGCCTACACTTTTACCGACCCAAGGGATTTTTAACCTCCCACACCACATAGACATGGTATGAGAGCAACCGGCCTTTGATGACGCTGTAAGTTATACACAGCGGTGGAAATCCAAATTGGCAGAGCTGGGGCCACAGGGAATTGAACGGCTGACCCTCAGATTAGGAGTCTGACCTAGAAAAAAAGTCAGACACTCTAACCACTCCGCCACAGAGAACGCCATGACCAAATTGATTTAATTCATTAGTGATAAGATTGCGCATTACTTAAATTGTGTCATTTAATGATAGATTTGGCCAGTTACACATGTGTGCATGCAAACTAGTCATATGTGTGTATTATCTTCGATCCCCCGCCCACAATGAGATTAATCAAATAAATCAAAGATGAATTTTATTCACTTTTGATGGTGTAAATGAATATTAAATAAATAAACACAGCTGTAAATAAAACCACTTCTTTAATTGAATTCCATGAAAATTATATTTTCCTCGGTCTAAATATTTGACTTGATATATCTCCCCCAATCACTGACCAGCTCCGTCCCATCCGATTTATATTTTATACCCCTCACTGCGCGGGGATTCAGTCACGTTTTAACCTACGAGCTGCTGGAATCAAATAGGTCATTAGGATTTAGGTCACTATTAACCCTTCCCAGATAGCCCAGAGCTGTCGAGCCGACGTTGGGAGCACGACGGTGGCAAGCCTCAACGGTGGCAAGCCACCCATAGTAACATATGCCACTGGTCCAATGACGGAAAGCTACCCAGCCAGCCGGCAACAAATATAGGACCCATGTGGGTTACATTGTGGGCCCTATATGGTTTTTTCAAGCAGGAATCTCTGGATAGCACATGGAGATGATACATGTTTCCTGTGTCACATATCAGTTATCACAGATGACACTGGATGAGTAAATCCCAATTTTAAAAGATCAGTTTAATATCATAGAGGTGCATGCACCTCATATTAGATATTAAGATGATAAGACAGTAATTTTGGCTAAAAAACTTAGCTACGAAGTGATGACTGCTAAACAAAACCCAGCACTCCTCACTAAAACACTTTTGCAATGAAAATGGTGTTTCATGAGCATTGGCGGACATTTGTAACTTCTAACTCTCTACTGACCTGTTCTGAAAGCAACCGTATTACACCTCAACTACCGTTGTTAGTTAGGCACAGTTTAACATCCTTCTCAACCATATCTTTTTACCACTTGATGGATGGGGGGGGGGGGGGGAGGCTCTGTAGTTGCCTGTCTGTTGGCATGTCATAACGCCGGTGGGCTATCGGTGGCAAACGCCGTTGGGCCAATGGTGGTAATTGCCGTTGGGCCAACAGTATTTGACCACTGATCCACGATTGGCCCAACAGCTCATTAAACACCATTTTCATTGTAAAAACCTTTTGGTTAATGGTGCTGTCACATTACGACACATCACTCAAATGTACGCTGACATATGTCATTTTTGGCAGCTACGTCGGCCATACGTTATATATACGTTAGGCGTACGTCAATGTATGTTAGACAAACGTTCACTACGTTGACATACATTAAAGGCAGTGGAAACGTAGTCCACATACTGACAACATATGGATAATGTACGTCTAATGACCGTTTTGTGTTTGTCCATGTCTTACGTAGTTCTGGCGATCAAATTACATATATAACGTTCACCGGTGTTCTGCAAATGTACTGTGAGCGTAATTTGAGCATTTTTCACCGGGAGGCACATTAGCCATACGACGGTATGTATACGTCCAACTTTGTCCCCCGCGCCGAAAAGTTTGACGTAAAAAGGTGATTTTACGCGTTCGCCACACGCTTGTGAGATGCGTCGTAATGTGGCAGGGCCATAAGATTTTTTATATAATTTACAAAAAAAGATGATATTTGACACCGTCAGGCCATGGGTGGTGGCCCAATTGGGCCCCGACGGTGGCTAATATGTGGAAAATGCACGGCAACCAGCGACGAGGACCACCGACGGCCCAACGGTGGCAAATATGGGGAAAAAGAACGGCAACCATCGACGGGCCACCACCATCGACCCGATGGTGCAAAAGAATGGCAAAGAGCAGCGGATAAATATGGGGAAAAAGAACGGCAAACAGCGGCAGGCCAGCACTGTCGGCCCGACGGTGGCAAATATGTGGAAAATGAACGGCAACCAGTGGAGGGCCACCACCGTCGGCCCAACGGTAGCAAATGTGTGGCAACCGTGCGACCAATAGCCACCGTCGTCTCGACAGCTCTGTGCTATCTGGGTTTCTGCTAATTCCTGTTGCTTGTTAAATCTTTCCAACTTTCCCACAGTATTACACAACGATGCAATGTTTGACTAAATACTGACAGAGTGCTACAGCTTGCACGCTCAATAAAGCAACTAGGAGAATGACAATATTTGAGTTTGTACAGTTTTTTTTTATTATTTCATTTATACAGTCAGTGACATCACGTGACATGCCTCTTCGAATTGTCCAGTGTGTCTCCTAGCATGCCCACTGATCCCCACGCCCGCCACCTTACATTCACATTGAGACAGCATCACTTCTTTGCCTGCGGCGGTTTCCAGGCATGAATCTTGGGGGGCACGGTGCTGTAAGGGACGTATTCTTTATCGGTGCCGGTATAATTCTCCATGTGGTCAACCAGGAATTTGCGAGGTGTTGGTGGGTCGACTGTTGGTGGTTTGTCACCTACATAACGCAGCCATCTGTTCCTGTAGCAGAAAACACAGAAACACATTAATTGGGTAGGGCGAGGAGCAGTGGAATGAGGAAGACGGATTGTCCGCGACTGAAATTTTCCCCGTTTAATCAATGAATGTAATCAAATAAATAGATACATAAATTAGTAAATATATAAGAGTATCTATCAGGTGTCAGTTGTCAGAAGAGCATTCTTAATGACGCTGAAATAGGCTTAATTCTATTATAGGACCAGCGTTAACCAATAAACCCCAGCCATCACAGTACATTGATCCAGGCGGAGAAGAGATTTGCAGCTGGCTTTAACCTGAGGCCATCTTTGGAACCGAATGAAACACATTTCCAGATGAATGACACTGTAGTTTCCCATGTTTTGTTTGTCTCCACTTTTGTGAATAGGAGTAATGGTTGCCATTTTCCAGGCTGAGATAAAACACCCCTTTTCAAGGGAGATGTTGAATAGGTCTACTATAGTGGCCGGGATGGCTTGGAGTGCCTCTTTCAGTATTTTGGTGGGTATTTCATCTATTCCACTTGGTTTATTTGTGTCTATGTCACTTATTAATTTGTTTACTTCTATTATATCTGTTTTGCAGGGATGAAAGTGGTCTCCAGCAAAAAAAAAGCAGAAATCTATGGTGATGTTATCTGTAATTTATGTCGTTCCAATAATAGCACGTTATCCTAGTAATTATTATTATTATTAAAACTTATAAAAGGGTCATATACATGGCGAAAAAAATAGATACTAGGCATACTAGTTTTCCACCCTGAATACGGTCCTTGTTGCCCATACAGCATTAAAACAGCTTCCCTTCTTTTAATAATAATAATAATAACTAGGATAAAATATTATTGCAAGAACATAAGGAAAGATAGCACTAGCTTTTCACCATCATATCGCCGTTCTTGCCGACACAGCGGATCTTCTCCCAATGGCTTAACACTGTTAAGGAATCGAGGAAAATTCCCAGAAGTCAGGTTTGGTACAGTGCTCTCCCAGTACCATTCCACTGATCAGTCGGTACAGACTATCCTTGGAGAGTATACCACTGCCCTTGTTGTGACAGTATTATAGTCCATGCTGCCAATCTCCCCATCCTCTCTGCACTCACTACTTGTTTGTCTGTTTGATTGGGTTTCATGCCCTAACAATATCTAAGATCATCTGAGAACAGGATTCGAACTGAGCGATTGGTATCACATAATATATCCATAGCACTTTGTGAACGTTAATCGGCGAAAATAAAAAATCGCGGAGATCCGCGAAATCGCGGAGGTCTTTCATCCCTGAATTTAATGAGTGCCAGGCTAGGTAGTGACAAGTATCAATTTTGTATGTCGTTGGTTTGACTCGGTTGGGGTTCGAACCTACGACCTCCCACACGGGAAGCAGCAAGTGTTCACACCAGTTCGACCTTGAAGAGAGTTACAACTGTAGTCTGTAGGTATGACCCCAGATCTAGGTCGGGTCACGCAAGTGACTCCCTCCCACCTCCGAATCTTGGATTTGCTAGACTGCTTATTTTCTAGGTGTATGACATGGTCCGATGAGTCATAGCTACTTTCTACTATTGGGATACACATAAAAAGTGTCTGTAATGGTACACTGATTTTGAAAATGGTGGATTCAGCCTTAATGTGTTTGTGCTTATTAAGGTTCAATCTGAGTCCTTGACTTACCATTCACCGGGCACCATGGAACCATCGTAGTCCAGACCGACCGAATCCGAGTAGACCACCCACCGACTCCGACCTGAGTTAAATTCACTTATTTTATTTATTCACTACTGACATGTAAGGTTATACGTCTGTATCAGGATGTCTACAGCACCTTTTATTCCCAGGTGTTCAACCATCCACGTACTGATGAGGGACAATGTTAGGGTTCGACCCTAGGGCAACAACCAGTTAAATTCACTTATTTTAGTTACACTACTGACATGTAAGGCTTTAAGTCTGTATCAGGATGTCTATGGCACCTTGTATTCCCAGGTGTTCAACCATTCAAGTACTGATGAGGGACAATGTTAGGTAAAGACCAGACTGTTAGGGGCAGGACAAGCCACATAGAACATCCTTTCCCTCCCCCAGCTTTATTTGTGGCGAGGTTGCCTACATCAGGACGTCCCATGGGGCTGCCCCCGGTGTTGAGGTCTGCAGCCCTCCCCTAGGTCCGTCCACCTTTCAGGACATTATTAAGCAACTGATTATTTCCAAATGAATAACAATTTGTAAATGCTGAATAAACATATGTAGTTAATATAACGATAAATAGCCAGCTAATTCTAGAGTAATTGGGAGGGTTAACAAAGACCAGTTTTGAGTTAATCATCACATGTTGATTACATCATGAAGCACTGAGTACATTTATTGGAAGAATCTTCCTGGCATGGAGTAGTTGATTTCGTTCATGCTATCTATCATCATCACCATCAGTAGTAAATAGGTGAGGTACCCCGTAAGTTAAAAGTATGGATCATGTGTACTTACCCATGAAATAGATCTTATTTTGATAATATTTGTTGCCAAATTTATCCTCGCCAACTAAATCGCCCCATTTCACTTCCTCAGTTCTGCAAGGAAACAACAACGGCAGCATTTGAGTTCCCATGCTTATATAATTCTTTAAAAGCACAGATTGGTCAAAGATAGTTCTAACCATTACTTATTTAGCTAATGGCCAAACATAAAATATATATACACGTATGCACTTCACATTCCTGAATTGGGGACACTGAATTGCGATCAGCTATTTTATTATATAAAGAGATGTCTTCTTCAAAGACATGTTTTCTATCTATTTACCAATTTTTATGAAGATTGGGTGATGATCAGATGCATTTTGAGGGCACACAGGAGTTGATGCAACAAAGTCTCTCACCCCAGCCACTGAGTTCACTCAAAGCTTTTCCCCCTGCTTGCTTGAATTTGGGTCACAGCTTTTCGCAATTTTACTCCAGAACGAGGGCCAAAATGATACAGATTTTGTGAACTTCAAATCAACATAACTTTCTTGCTATTCACTTTAGAAGAATTATATGACTACCATGACAAAGTTCAATTCAAGCTATGTCCATTGATATATGTTCCATTGACACTGATTGACTCATTGATAGGTATGTCAGATTCCGTTAGTGGCGCATCGGTCACCATGTCTATAGTAAAATGTTCCTGCATTTTCACGATTCCGGCCTTGATTAAAGTACTTTTGCTTTGGAATATTTTCATAAATTTTATATCACTGGAAAGAAGATGACATAATCTCACCGAAAATACACATCAAAATACCAAAATCAAAATACTTACAGCATACAAAGCTGTAACAATGTGGCATTGGTCAGTTTATTATAATGGTGAATCCAGACTAGATTTAACAATTAAGCTGACATTAGAAATGCCATAACTTTCTCCCCTATTGAGATATTTTCAAAATTACAAGAGATTTGAGTTTGTCTCAACAAGATCTGTTGAAAGAGCTTAAATTTATATTGTTTGTTGTGTTTTTAAATTTTAGCTGATCTACCTATCATTGAGATCAACTGCATTCTAATGATTCTTTAAAAAATCACACATGACATGTGAATAAATACCAAGAAGCAGTACATTTCATTAGGATATAACAAAATAAAATTCATCAATTGGATTATTAGAAAGGGGTCCAAAAACACGCCGACTTCCAGGACTAGTAGTAGTACTAAGCACTAGTCTAGTAGCAATACACAGTGACAGACTCAGACAGTCAGTAGCTCAGACTGAGTAGTACGAGTAGTACTCAGAAACTGTCAACACAACTGACCTTGCAGGTTTACTGACGTTCCTGCAAGCAACCATTTATATATAAGCAATATTTCACAATGTGAGAAGAAACCTACCTATACCATGACAAATAAGATCCTATTAGACCTCCGTTATGTTTTATTGCTAGTTTGAGATGGTTAAATTTCTCTAAGTACTTGGACATCTTGCTGAAGACAGACTGTCCATACCAAGGTGAAGGTCACGAAAGCTCCGCGGCACTAAGGTTTTATATTATAAATCATAGATCTACATTAAATAACATTGGGGAATAATTATAATTAATATGTAATTAATTAATTGCTTTAAATAATGAATCAATGTTATCACCATTGATTATTTGTATGAAGTTAGTTTTGTCGCCAAGCCAGTGGCGACCTCGGGGCGTAATCAACTCGGGTCACCCGAGCCACTTTTTGGCATATGGGTGGAAAAAATGGTGGCTTAATCTAAAACCTAATTATTTGTTTTAATAACCAATATAAGTACAGCAAAATAGGATTTAAAGTATTTTAGGATAGTATAAGATGACAATCTGGGTTATTTAAAAAAAAGCATTAAAACAACGAATAGGACTTGTAGTGGTAGCTGTTATCCTACAGGTACCAGCTCAGGGCCGCGTTCAGGGCCGCGTTCAGGGTCCGTCTCGGAGGCGCCTCGGAGGCGCCCGTGACGTCAGGCTAGTCTGAACAACAACAGCCAGTTGGTCGCCTCGAAAATGGCCGCCCCCATAGGAGGCGGCCATTTGCATTGAAATGCTGCGCTCTGATTGGATGAAACCACTGCATGCGGCGGCCATTTTCGAGGCGCTGTTTGTCTCCAACCTGAAAAGGGAGGCGTCGCCGAGACGTCGCCGAGACGCACCCTGAACGCAAATAGACCAAAAAGCATCGCCGAGACGTCGCCGAGGCGCCTCCGAGACGGACCCTGAACGCGGCCCTGGCTCCGTCTCGGAGGCGCCTCGGAGGCGCCCGTGACGTCAGGCTAGTTTGAACAACAATAGCAGTTGGTCGCCTCGAAAATGGCCGCCCCCATAGGCGGCGGCCATTTGCAATCGAAATGCTGCGCTCTGATTGGATGAAACCACTGAGCCCGGCGGCCATTTTCGAGACGCTTTTTGTCTCCAACCTGAAAAGGGAGGCGTCGCCGAGACGTCGCCGAGACAGACCCTGAACGCAAATAGGCCAAAAAGCATCGCCGAGACGTCGCCGAGGCGCCTCCGAGACGGACCCTGAACGCGGCCTTTGTTCCTAGCAAACCCCACTCAAGAGGTGGGTTACTGGCGTCGGGTCGTTTTGCACACGGCACGTGTTTTTGTCGACACCGCTCGTGGTGTTCGATTTGAAATTCTGATGACTCGGGTGACCTGGGCCGCGTTCAGGGTCCGTCTCGGAGGCGCCTCGGCGACGTCTCGGCGATGCTTTTTGGCCTATTTGCGTTCAGGGTCTGTCTCGGCGACGTCTCGGAGACGCCTCCCTTTTCAGGTTGGAGACAAAACAGCGCCTCGAAAATGGCCGCCGCCTGCAGTGGTTTCATCCAATCAGAGCGCAGCATTTCGATTGCAAATGGCCACCGCCTATGGAGGCCGCCATTTTCGAGGCGGCCAACAGCTAAATCCGTTCAGACTAGCCTGACGTCACGGGCGCCTCCGAGGCGCCTCCGAGACGGACCCTGAACGCGGCCCAGGTGTGGCGGTTTCAGCTCGTTCCCGTGCTCAGCCATGTCCCTCGCTTCTGCGCATGCGTCAGAATCTAATAAACATGGCCGTAATCGATTAACACGACCCGAGCGACTCGGGTCATCCGAATTTCAAATAGAACACGGCGAGTGGAGTCGACAAATACACGTGCCGTGTGCAAAAAAAGAATAACTTAGATTAAATGGAAATATAGGTAAACTAGGCCATCATAAAATACTTTAAATCCTATTTTGCTGTACTTTTATCGGTCATTAAAAAAAAAAGAAAAAATTGTCCACCCGAGCGTATTCGATTATTCGACCCGAGTTTGTAGGATGTGCGCATGCGCCAATAAGTGTTGATGCGAAATCCGCACATGCGCAGAAGCAACGGGACACAGCTGAGCACGGGAACGAGCGGAAACCGCCACACCGGTGTGGTGGTTTCAGCGGGTTCCCGTGCTCAGAGGTGTCCCTCGCTTCTGCGCTGCTTCTGCGCATGCGCGGATTTCGCATCAACTCGGGTCACCTGGGCCGCGTTCAGGGTCCGTCTCGGAGGCGCCTCGGCGACGTCTCGGCGATGCTTTTTGGCCTATTCCCGTTCAGGGTGCGTCTCGGCGACGTCTCGGCGACGCCTCCCTTTTCAGGTTGGAGACAAAAAGCGTCTCGAAAATGGCCGCCGGGCTCAGTGGTTTCATCCAATCAGAGCGCAGCATTTCGATTGCAAATGGCCGCCGCCTATGGGGGCGGCCATTTTCGAGGCGACCAACTGCTATTGTTGTTCAGACTAGCCTGACGTCACGGGCGCCTCCGAGGCGCCTCCGAGACGGAGCCTGGGCCGCGTTCAGGGTCCGTCTCGGAGGCGCCTCGGCGACGTCTCGGCGATGCTTTTTGGCCTATTACCGTTCAGGGTGCGTCTCGGAGACGTCTCGGAGACGCCTCCCTTTTCAGGTTGGAGACAAAACAGCGCCTCGAAAATGGCCGCCGCCTGCAGTGGTTTCATCCAATCAGAGCGCAGCATTTCGATTGCAAATGGCCGCCGCCTATGGAGGCCGCCATTTTCGAGGCGGCCAACAGCTAAATCCGTTCAGACTAGCCTGACGTCACGGGCGCCTCCGAGGCGCCTCCGAGACGGACCCTGAACGCGGCCCTGAACGCGGCCCTGAGCCACTTATTGGCGCATGCGCATATCCTACAAACTCGGGTCGAATAATCGAATACGCTTCTCCGCGCTCGGGTGGACAATCTTTTTTTTTTTTTTTTAATAACCGATAAAAATACAGCAAAATAGGATTTAAAGTATTTTATGATGGCCCAGTTTACCGATATTTCCATTTAATTAATCTAAGTTATTCTTTTTATGCACATGGCACGTGTATTTGTCGACTCCACTCGCCGTGTTCTATTTGAATTTCTGACGACTCGGATGACCCGAGTCGCCCGGGTCGTGTTAATCGATTACGGCCCGTTGATGCGAAATCCGCGCATGCGCAGAAGCAGCGCAGACGCGAGGGACACCTCTGAGCACGGGAACCCGCTGAAACCACCACACCTGTGGGGCGGTTTCAGCACCCGGTCAGTTTCAGCGCCCTGCCGTGGCTTCTGCGCATGCGCAGATTTTCGCACGTTGTACATGTTGCCGGTGTCGTATTTTCAGCGGCCCGTCATTCTCAGCGGCCTGTCGTGGTAAAAAAACCCGTGGCATCGCCGGCTACAAGCTCATCCGGTGCCCGGTGTGGCGGTCTCCGATGCCACAAGGCTGCCGTGCCAAATGGCGCTTCTGCGCATGCGTCAGAATCCAACAGCGTCGTCTGCGCATGCGTCAAGTCTCTAGTTTGGCCGTAATCGATTAACACCATCCGAGCCACTCGGGCCACCCGAGTCGTCAGAATTTCAAATGCTATTCGATTATTCGACCCGAGTCTGTAGGATGTGCGCATGCGCCAAAAAGTGGCTCGGGTGACCAGAGTCGATTAATCGATTACGCCCAAATAGATCAGAAAACTGAAGCGCCAAGTGTCAACACACTACTGGGATGCAGACTTTATGTATTAACTAATTAAACTATCTCTCTATCACTTATTCTATGTTTCTTTGTGTGCCAGGAGATTTTATTGTCTATTTTATTGTCTATTTGCACGTAAGGACGTTTCACGCCGATGTGTCACTCGAATCCGCGCATGCGCAGAAGCGCCATTTGGCACGGCAGCCTTGTGGCATCGGAGACCGCCACACCTGCAGTGTTAGGGACCGATTACGCCAAAATCTATTGAATGCGATCATATTTAACAGAATTACATACTCAAATAATGAAATTTAATTAAATTAACCTTAAATTCCAAGCGATATTAACGTAGCAGCTCGATCAGCGTCGAATGGCCGAGTGTAAACAAAACAAATAGCAGTGCTCGCGGCAACGTTTGAAAACCGCGCATGCGCAGAAGCCACGACAGGCCGCTGAGAATTATTCGACCCGAGTTTGTAGGATGTGCGCATGCGCCAATAAGTGGCTCAGGTGACCCGAGTTGATGCGAAATCCGCGCATGCGCAGAAGCAGCGCAGAAGCGAGGGACACCTCTGAGCACGGGAACCCGCTGAAACCACCACACCGGCCGCTGAGAATACGACACCGGTGTGGCGGTGTTGCGGATTCCGAGGGACACCAGTTTGCGAGGGACACATCGCTTCTGCACATGCATCAAAATCGAACAGCATCATCACTAACCTTATAAATTTAATATAATGTTTTTGGTAAAGATGTTTTCTATATGTGTACCAAACGATTTGTTTCTAGATGATGTAATTTAAGAGATATTTGACTTCTTCTGTATTTTCTGTATGAAGATTGCTCACGGCCATTGACAATGCCTTGAGTTTGACGCTACGCGCAGTGCAAAACGTTAGTTTTATTCAAAAATAATAGAATTCAAGAACCCTAACCTTATAAATTTAATATAGTCTTTATGGTAAAGATGTTTTCTATATGTGTACCAAACGATTTGTTTCTAGATGGTGTAATTTGGGAGATATTTGACTTCTTCTGTATGAAGATTTGCTCATGGCAGTTAACAATGCATTTGAATGGAAGTGTCCCTGTCAAACTGGTGTCCCTCGGAATCCGCATCAGCGGTTTCAGCCCACGGTCAGTTTCAGCGCCCTGCCGTGGTCTAAACGCCCGTGGCCTCGCCGGCTACAAGCTCAGCTAGTGCCCGGCAGTGTTAGGGACCCATTAGGCCAAAATCTAATGAATGCGATCATATTTAACAGCATTACATACTCAAATAATGAAATTTAATTAAATTAACCTTAAATTCCAAGTGATATTAACGTTGTTGTTGAAGATTTATACGTAGCAGCTAGATCAGCGTCGAATTGCCGAGTGTAAACAAAACAAATAGCAGTGCTCGCCGCAACATGCGTAAATCCGCGCATGCACAGAAGCCACGACAGGCCGCTGAAACTGACCGGGCGCTGAAACCGCCACACCGGTAACAAAATTATTACTGATATTCATTACTTATGTGCAGGTCTATAGTTAATAATTCTATCATAATATTCATGTAGTATGCAGTCTTGAACTCTGGGTTCTTTGATAGTACTTGAAATTGAAGACATGAGGCAGCAGCTAGGGGCGGATCACGGTCACACAGGCAACTCACATCCGAGACACACACAAACATATGCACTTCCAGTACACACACATCATCATTTTTAGCATATGGAAATAAAAGGGACCATTAGATCTCAGCCCTATCAAGAGCTACAATATAGATAGGGTGGGTGGGATGGACAAATTTCTCAGGATATTACTTGAAGACAATGAACCGTCTTCTTTGATGGCCAGGTAGGGAATGAATCTAGTCTTTGAAACTACTACCGTAAGTTAACTCCGATCCTAGCAACGTATGCTACGAACGGTATCTATGGGCGTAATCGATTAATCGACTCTGGTCACCCGAGCCACTTTTTGGCGCATGCGCACATCCTGCAGACTCGTGTCGAATAACCGAATAAGCTTCTGCACGCTCGGGGTGGAAAAAATGGTGGCTTAATCTAAAACCTAATTATTTGTTTTAATAACCAATATAAGTACAGCAAAATAGGATTTAAAGTATTTTAGGATCGTATAAGCTGACAATCTGGGTTATTTTTAAAAAAGCATTAAAACAACAAATAGGACTTGTAGTGGTAGCTACAGGTACCAGCTCAGGTGTGACGTCATCGTACCTAGCAAACCCCAGCCAAGAGGTGGGTTACTGGCGTCGGGTCGTTTTGCACACGGCACGTGTTTTTGTCGACTCCACTCGCGGTGTTCGATTTGAAATTCAGACGACTCGGGTGACCCGAGTCGCCCGGGTCGTGTTAATCGATTACGGCCTATGGTGTTCATAATATCAAGCCCGTTGTCAGGTTTTTGAATTGCGGCGAGCACTGCTATTTGTTTTGTTTACACTCGGCGATTCGACGCCGATCTAGCTGCTACGTTAATATCGCTTGGAATTTAAGGTTAATTTAATTAAATTTCATTATTTGAGTATGTAATTCTGTTAAATATGATCGCATTCAATAGATTTCGGCCTAATCGGTCCCTAACACTGCCGGGCACCAGCTGAGCTTGTAGCCGGCGAGGCCACGGGTGTTTTGACCATCTCTTAAAATCCGCGCACGCGCAGAAGCCACGGCAGGGCGCTGAAACTGACCGGGCGCTGAAACCGCCACACCGGGTCGTGTTAATCGATTACGGCCCTAGTGGGTACTAGATCACGGTGTTTCGCATTTTGCGCCAGGAGAATGAGGTAGATTCATATGTGGCTTCTACCAGATAGTAGTCGTAGTAGCAGCTATCTAATTAACCACTTGCGTCCCCCCCCCCCCTGATATGAATTTAGGTTATAGCTCTAGGACAATTTATAATACTTTGAAATCAACAATTGTCAAACTAGCTGATTATATAAACATATTTTGTTACACATTGAAATTTCAATCATGGAATTAGCCCTCTGCCCTATTCTAATAATGCAAGCCATCCAGCTCGCTAGCGGGACTGAGCTCCCCTGGTTCTTTGTGAATATAAAATAACACTTTTAAATTAGTGGTATATATTTTTTTAATTGGGGGGGGGGGGGGAGAGGGGTAATTTTGCATGTAAGAAAAGTTGTCATACAATATCGGTTACAATAGCTGTCAGGGTTCTTTTTATCCACAAAACAAAACTGATGCTACGATTAGTAGCCCGGTTATTTTCTCAACTAATTTCGCAAAGCGATCTATTTGTATAGTTTAGACCCAACTTAAAACGCCCACATTTTCTGAATTTGACAGCTTGTAAAGATTGTTTAATCAACACGTTTTCCGATATTGTTAATCCAATACCATTGAATGTCTTAAACTCGTTTTGCAGGCGTTGTGTACACGGTTCTTGCATTTGAACAGGACACGGTGAAGAATTTGTCGAAATGATATTTTATTTGGAAGTAGTTCATAGCTATTCAAGGGCACTCATGCAGTATATAGTGTTAAGTATACCATAATAATTTAGCATTGTTTTCAAGAGTAAAATCCCCAGGTAAATGTAGTACCCAATTCATGTGATAGAAAATGTAACATTCTCTTTTATTTGCATATTGACAAAGTAGACATGCATAACCTGTTGTTAAATTCCAAGTGTAGTATTTATATACATATTTACCCACATGTATGTGCACGCACGCATACACACAACCTTATTACCATTGCAGATTGTGTGAATCAAGTATGTGCCAATACAATAAATTGCAAGTTGATTCTGCAGTCTAGTGGTTAGGGTATTGGTTTTATAATCTATAAATAGGAAGTTCAAATCTATAGATAGGAAGAACTGTTTCATTTTTATTAATAAGTTTTCTTTCCCAGTGTGTTTCTAATTCATCACTGCAGAACAAGTTTGCCAACACATATTTTATACAAAACCTGTGTCTGGAGAATAATAGAACTAGGCTATGGTCAGAGGGCTGTGAGAAGTGTTCTACAGTACAAGTCTAAATTGGGTCACTTGGTTTGTGACCTCTATAAAACATAAACTGGGTCAGAAAGGAGTTTTAGTATCACATCACCATTCTAGGTCACTCTGGACCACAAGGTTCAGTACTAATCATGCACCACCTGTGGCACAAATTAGAACTACAGTTGTCGTCCCACCAGCCTATACCAGGGCCGCCTTCAGGGTCCGTCTCGGAGGTGCCTCGGCGACGTCTCCGCGATGCTTTTTGGCCTATTTGCGTTCAGGGTCCGTCTCGGCGACGCCTCCCTTTTCAGGTTGGAGACAAACAGCGCCTCGAAAATGGCCGCCGCATGCAGCGGTTTCATCCAATCAGAGCGCAGCATTTCGATGCAAATGGCCGCCTCCTATGGGGGGCGGCCATTTTCGAGGCGACCAACTGGCTGTTGTTCAGACTAGCCTGACGTCACGGGCGCCTCTGAGGCGCCTCCGAGACGGACCCTGAACGCGGCCCAGGCGACTATCACTTGACCCCCCAAAATGGGCGAAGGAAGGTAAATGCACCACGCCGCTGGAACCGTGATGTAGTCTATTATAATTGTAATATAAACAAGTGAACAATGTCAAAAGGCAATCAAGAAATGAACTCCGAAATAAGACCCCGGTAAACAGCAAAGTGAAATAGGGACAATTAAAAATATTAAAAAATCTAACTAATTTGTTGAAAGGGAAAAAAGGAGCTTAATTTGGTGTAGCTAAGGATAGGAAGGGTGAGAATGGAAAAAAACAGAGGAAGGAATCGAGAATGGTGGGAGTGGGGCGGAGGACAGAGGAGAGAAGTCGGGGATAACAAAATAAAGCAACTTATCGAGTGTAAGACAAAACGTTAGAGAAATGGGATAAAGGTGTAGGAAGTGACTAGATGGGGAGGGATCCTCCCTAACAAAAGTCAACAACAGTTTTTGACCAATCAGTGACAGGGACATGAGCACTTGAAAATTGCACAGCCATGAGTTTAAAAAAAAAATCATACATTCACATGCTCTAGTGTGGGGTAACTACCCAATCAATTCACCCCATTAAATAAACCCAGTCACACTGCCATACATCACTAAAGCCGTGTTCACACGGACAAAATCTAAAGCGATTTAGACAAGGCGGATAGCAGGAGTCGAATTAGCCGCCCGTTCACACGGGCACTACTTGGGCCGGAAGTCGATATCTGCGCATGAGCAAGTCCAGTCTGACCAGCACCAGTTTTCGGTTAGGCGAAGTCACCACTAGAGAGTGGGTTCGACCTAGATATGTATGTACTGAATCGTATTGGTTTGGAACGGTCAAAACTTCTGCTGGGCAGTGAAACCCTAAAAATAAATGATGAAAAAAATATCTGTGCACCTCTAGCAGGTTCATAGACCAAATTATATAATATGCGCTTTTGATCGACCGGAAAGTCAACAAAGTAAGCTCTCGACTGCGCATGCGTGTGATGTCCTTAATCCGCCTTATTGCGTCCACACGGACAAAATAAATCGATTCACAGAAATCGACTCACGTAAACTACCTCGAGAGGTGGTTTACATTATCTAGATCACAGGAATCGAATCAGCCTTAATCCGCCAAGTGACAAGTATAAATTTTTAAGTCATTGGTTTGACTCGACCAAGATTTGAATGGGTGGGTTTGAATCCCACGATGTACCAAAACGGGAGATGGACGCTCAGCTCATTCGACCATCCCGTCTGGTCCCATTCCGTTAGAGGGTGCCATTATAGTTAGGACCTGTCTTCACGTGTTTCCATAGTTACATGTGGTATAATGTATTAATGCAATATTATCTAGCATGCAACCGTTTATTTGTTTCAGGTGGGTTTCTAATTGTTCCAAGTGTCCACAAGTCATTGTCACCGTGCCTCGAGGTTAAACTCGGTCATCACAACTTTTTTCACTTCAGAATCAGGATCTGGAATGTCTTCGGCAATTATGACGTTCAAATCAGATGACGTCGTTGTCCCCTTGTCCGTGACGTCATGGTCGTCATCAAGAGCACAGAGCAGGTTGTCGTTCTCGTAAGTCGGGAAAAAATATCTGAAAGCATAGCCAAGTTCCTCTTCTTTTCATCTCTTTTATAACTCAATGTTTGTGGGAAGTTTGTAGGATGCTATTAGTGTAAATAAGCATTCTTTACTCATCGTAGAGTAGTAAAGAATTAGCTATAGCAGCATCTATATATAATATCAAATGGTGAGTTTTAGGGTCGTTCTGATCACTACTCCTGTAGTAATTGGCGCTACCAATGCGCATCGTCATACTCCACTGATGCTTCGCCATGTATGGGTTGTTAATAGCATTAGTTTTGTTGCCTACCATACGCATTTCATATTAATTTTGATGTTTTTTTTTACTAACTTTGGTTCCTTCGACCAGAGTGGTATGCATGTTGGGTCACGTAACCGCGAGTGTTGTTAACTCCGCCATTAGATAGCACCACCGATATAGTCTACCGCATAATGGAACAGATCCACCAGCTGGCAGCACTATATTGAAATGGGACTGCACACAAATCCGGAATATAGCAGAGAATGTAGATATGTACACGGTCTCTGAATATAGTCAGAGAACATGAATATATTATATAACGACAGTTCAACACAATATTAGTCCAGGGATTGACAAGCTTAGCTTTAACCCTTGCACAGCATGGGCTAAAACTAGTGCTTCTATAATATAATAGGTTGCTATCGCAGTTTAAAACAATATTAATTTATTGTCATAATATTCTCTAGTGACAATTGAATATCTATAGTTAGCAAGACAGTTTTGAGTTTTGAGGTTCTACAAGCAGGTCTACTTACTCGGGCCGGTCCCAGACGCTGACATCCGGGACATAAGACGAGTGACCTGTGACCTTGAGATGTTCGAGAAGGTCATCCCGCCCGGAGAAGGCCTCACTACACCAAATACACTGTCCTTGGTGCACCTGGCAACACAACCAAATAAGCGAACGCTGTACAGGCTTCCCGCAACCAAACACACTTAGGAACATAATCAGACTTTTCAATACTACTTTGCCTAAAATCTACGACCTATACTTAGACAGATATAATATAGAGAATTAACCATTGACACGAATGAGTGAGGTATCACAATATACAGATTTTTTAATACACAGTTTATTATTTCCAACTTCAATGACATTTCAAATGCGCCGATGATAACTGATCAAATATACTGAACAAATATTCTAGGGACTAAGTCTAATTTTTAAACTTTCACAAAACCTCTGCACCTCACTGCATGCAAACCTGCTGAGCCTTTCGCTTTCTAAAACAATGACACGTGACCAGCTAGTGACCCACCTGCCTGCGGACATAGTTGACCATCTTCACCTGCTGGTAGAACGTCAGGTGGCGCTCCTGTCTCAAAGCCACCAGGCTGAAACCATGCTCCACCTGGCGGAAGACATCAGAACCACACATCAAAACAGGGAAGTTGGTTGGTTGTTGGAGTTTTACGTCCTGGTAACATCTAAGGTCATATCAGGATGGGTACTGACTTGTGACAATGCACACTCATGGCGATTTTATAGTGCTGCCCCGCTGGGAAATCAGGCCACCAGCACCATGACCCGATATCCCACTAAGTCACATTATCATGACACTGAACTAACCAGTCTTTGCCCTATACTATTGTCATGGGGGTGATGAAAACGGGAAATATTGCGTCTAGAGCGGGACTCGAACCCACATCTCTTTGCATTCTGGGCCAGTGTGCTAACCATTACACCACCTAGGCTCCCTGATATCACCACACTACCCAGGCCTCCCTGTCTATGTGGTTACTTGCCTGAGAGGTTAGTGCAGACTACTACACTATTAATGGTCATTAGTTTGACTCGACCGGGAACCGAACTCCCGACCTTCCGCACGCGAAGCCCGCGATCTACCGATTATACCACCGCACCTGGTCAAGTTATTATAGTAGGGCAGAGAGCGTGATGTCTGGTTCATTGGCAGGATCATGTTCATGGTCAGTGGGATATTGTATTATAGTGCCAGAAGCACGATATCTCAGTCGGGCAGCACTATAAAATTGTGCACTGCCATAAACTACTCATCCTGAAATAGGGCACTAGCAACCTTCGGGCCGTTCCTGTTACTCATGGCTCCATTAGTGTTGACTGACCCAGATAGTCATAGCTTGATCTTCGAGGATGTGGTCGAGATTTAACCATAATCATTTCCACACTGAATACAGTAAAACCTCTCTAAATCGACCGACCGTGGGACCTACTTGAAGTGGTCGATTTAGGGAGGTGGTCGGTTTAGGGAGCTAGAATATGGTTACAACAGTATTGTTGGGACCCAAAGAAAGCGATCGATATAGGAGAGTGGTCGATCTGTGGATGTGGTCAGTTAAGTGTAGTTAGTTAACAAATATACACACGATGTGTTGACAGTCATGTGTTGACAGTCATGTGTTGACAGTCATGTGCTTACCATCATGTGCTTACAGTCATGTGTTTACCGTCAGGTGCTTATCGCCAGGTGTTTACCGTCGTGTGCTTACAGTCATATGCTTACAGTCAAGTGCTTACCACCAGGTGTTTACCGTCATGTGCTTACAGTCATGTGCTTACCGTCATGTGTTTACAGGAATGGGCTTACCGTCATGTGCTGCATGACGTCAGGAGCAGCGGCAGAGTTGTCACAGAAGAGACACACGGCTACTGACGCCGTCTCCTCCTCCCTCCAGTCGCCCCAGTCACTGCAGAGCAAGCCGCACTCTTCACACATCAACACTTATATGTTCCACAACAGCTATGTCTGCCACAAACATCATCAGCAATGTGGTACAGAGGTGACAAGTCTCCCTATTTGCTAGATCTCCCTAAAATATAGCAAAATAACCTCAATTTCCCGCTTTTAATTTGTAATCTCCCGCCAAGGGATCATTTTAATTTTTAAATCTTTATTTTTTAACATTTTTCGTCAAATTGCACCATTTTGCATCTTTTTAGTTTTTTTTTAATGGGAGGGGGCAATCCCCTCCCCCCTCCCCCTTGGGAGCATGCTACGTCTCCCTAGTTACAATTTGTGTATTAGGGAGACCTCCCTACTCGCACTCTTATCTACTTGGCACCTCTGGTGGTATTAGAATATGACTTGTCACAAATAACATCATCATGCATCGCAGTAATATTCATAGGTCGTACAGCCGGGCAGTCAGTCGGACAAACACGCTTTGCCAGTGTGAAGCAAATGTCATATTATTATGTGTTTTCTCGGTAACGATAATGGGAATCTGCACCAAACTCCATAACAACAGCGCTTTGTTGTTATAATTGTTCACGGCTGCTATTCCTAGGCACAATTTCTGATATTTATTCATTTTATTACTTAGCACGTTTTCTTCTTTCAAATGTCCCCATCTCCCATTCTGTGTCCAGGCCGGTGAACCAATAGTTATGTCACAGGAAGCAGCAGTGAACTGGACAACTCAGAAGTGTACTGAAGATGGGGTATTCCATTTTTGCATAGAAAAAATTAACCCGGAGTGATTTGAGAAGGAAGCTGAACCCCCCCCCCCCCCCCCCCCCCCCGCCCCAAGCCGCATGACTCACTCGGTCCTTGCGTGGTCCTCGTCCACCACGTCCTTATCATCCTCAGACTGGATCACTTCCCAGTTCTTCCCAAATTCCTGAAACCACGAAAGCAGACTGTAATGCAGCACAAACACAAACACCTGAAACCTGCCTCCACTTCCATCCCTGTATTTAAAGAGAAAACCCAGCTACACAGTTGTTCCATTGCAATTGAACATATTCACATGTGATGAAAACGAGGCTTGCGTTAGTATTCACTCATTTGTTTACAAATCACTGGCACTAATTTGTAGAATCAATCTTAACTACAGTATGTATTATCTAGTAGATTAACGTCCTGTTATGACCTGTTGCCAGGACGTAAAACTCCAACAACCAAGCAACCTTCTAGAAGATTAACAGAAAACAGATAATGACCACCGGTCAAGTTATGTGATCTATATTCATTATATTAAATAACAGATATGTTTGCAAACTGCTTAAAAGATATGGTCACCTGATTTTAACATGCATTCTATTCCATACACGAGCATTCGCTATATCTTAGTAAGATGTTCATTTTCTAGAACCATCAACTGTATTGTGCTTAGAACTAGTAAGAATAGCCCTGAAATGTTTGAACATGGTAAGTGTAAATAAGCATCCCTTCAAGATATGATTTCCTAAGCTAGAGAGGCATCGCCCAGTGGGGAAAAAAACTAGGCATCAATCTAATAGAGAGGTACCACATTCCAACACCAGGGGTTTAATGCTTCGTAATGCAACATGGTATGCGGGTAATGCAGTACCTCAGATACCTCAGGTGCTAAAATACCTCAGGGAGTTTGACGCCTCTGCCTTGCAAAGTTGTAAACCACTGCCTTGTGGTACAAGTTCTCATTCTTGATAGAATCAAAGGCTAAGGGAGCAAACGCTAACAGAAAACCATGTTATCGTGGCAGCATTAAGGGCGGTGATGAATGGAACTCCCAACATCTCCCGACCAGCCACTGCAGGGACAAATAGTTTTGCGCATGTCTTGACATGTGCTTGCCGGTGTGAGACCTCTATTTTCTGCCTGAGAGAGTGCCGCTAGTAACTTGCAAAAGCCAGCAGCACTTTGCAAGCAGCTTTTATGAAATGTACAACCGCATAAAGCGGCGGTTAAGTAATGAAAGCAGTCTTTGTCGCATTGCAACTGACAGCATGATGATGATGAACGCAACATGGCCATCAGTACCCGTTCACATGTTTACAGGCCTTTCTTTAAATCGTTAACAACAAATTTGCTTACAATCGCACCGTCAGCCTCATTTCCAGATTATGGCGAATGTCGGCTGCTCGATACAAATGCCTTCAGTGATTAATCAAACCGCTATTCCCGCTGTGCCCACTCGCCTGGTAGTTGATGATGTAGTACTTGTCATAGGCATTGTTCTTGGGGTTTATCTTCTTGTGCTGCTTTTTACGCATGTGTTCCTTCAACACATGTCTATCCTTAAAGGTCTTCTCGCAGTACAGACACTGCATCCTACAACACAAAGATGGTGTGTCAATAACTGGGGTTTTACATCCTATCACCACCACCAGGACGGGTACCGACATTAAACTGCACTCATGGCGACTTTATAGTGTTGCCCCACTGCGATACACATAATGCAGCCAGGATCACGACACACCATCCTACTCAGTCACATTATCCTGACACTGAGCCAACCAGTTCCTATCCTATTAATGCCGAGCGCCAGACTAGGTAGCGACAAGTATCAATTGTGTATCAAAGTGATTCCACTGAGGATTGATCCCGCGAGCTTTCGCGCGGTAAACGGGCGCCCTAACCACTCGGCCATCCCGTGCGGTGTTATGGTGTAGGCAAGTTGCAGGTTGTATTCAGTTTGTGGAAATCAGTGCAGCATCAACTGACACCACTAAAACTGTACACATGGAGGCTTTATTGATGTATAACACACTGTGAATCAGTCCCCTGTTCATGTTTTAGTTGGGTCTATTACATTCCTAAAGATCTAAACGAGTGAGAAAATGAAAGCCCACAAAAAACCCAAAGATGCTTAAATCCTTAAACATAAGTGTACGCACAAGTGTTTCTTTTATTATCAATTAAAATATTCCTGAAATATGTTTTGTGGTTGTTGTAAGGATAATCTATTTATTGACTGAATTATTTTGTTACTTCATTGGCACTGCTCTTATGGCCATGTGACAATACAATTATTTACAATATATGTATATGTAGTCTGATATCGTCATCAGCAGCTGTTCAAAGTCAGCTGAAATGCCAATATTATCCATTTCAAGACCTTGATATGGCATAGTTTGAAAATTTACATAAGGGATAGTAATTATATGTTGTAGTATACATTAATATTAAGCTAAAGTTGGGTATGATTGAAGTGTACACTCAAACTGATTAGCATAGATCTTGATACATTATTGACAGAAATGATATATAATTGAATTAATGCTACATAGTTACCATAGTTACCTTTCAAGTTTGCCTTGAAGGTGTCGAAGAAGGGCGTCCGTGAATACTAGCGGAGAAGTGAGACTCAAAATGTGTAAAACAGGTCAACAACGTTCAGCTTAGCCTTCAACTGATTGGTATAGATCTTATGACACACTCAAACACATTTGATTAAACTGCATAGATTTGATAGCCTTGCGGCAACAATTTTACAATGCAAACATCATGCGTGATCTTTTGACTAATGTAGGGGGCAGGAGTATACTGCCATGTATAGTTCTTTGGAACAATTTTCATCAATTCAGGAAGAACAATATCTTCAACTTGTATCTAGAATTTTACCTGGTCTCTAATTTGTTGTGGTTGTGAACTTTTAACTTCAAAAGTATCTCTCAAAACATAGTTGATTGTGTTCTTTTACATTCTAAGTAAAAGTCATGGCCTGATAATAATGTGACAGAATTAGATTTGAACACTTCTCGCCGTGATTATAGCCATTGCTGCCAACACGGCATTAAGCAATGACCAGTAACTATGACACATTATAGACAGTACATTAATTTACACACAAAATGAATTAAACAGGATTGCAAACTACTTACTACATACAGTCAACTCTCGCTAATCCGAACTACATTGTTCTCGAACACTCAATATCGGATTAGTGAGATTGCTGGATAAACGATTTTGTGGATCAGTTGGATAAAATGAACGGCGGAAATCTATTCCATGGATCTTTTGGCTAGATCAGGGGTCCCAGTGAATTTTATTTTAAATCCCTGACAAACTAGGGGTGTCCAGGGGCACCCCCACCCCAATTTGTATAACCTACAATTAAAATGGTGCAATCTGGCACCTACTTGGACATTCCAAAATGATATTCTTGAAATTCCAAATGTTTTAAGAGTTCAAAACCAACAAATAATTAAAAGTTTTTTTTTTTTTCACAAACAGGATTTCTCTCTTGCTGATTTGGAAATTCAGTCTTTGCTGGAAATCGGCGATTTCGCTGAGAAATGGGATCCCTGTTAGATAGCAAGATTTCCAGATTAACCCACGTGAGACTAACATTATCAGCTGACCATAACCACTTCCACGGTGGAAATAATGCTAGTTTATAGCAAGTGATCACTCTCCTCTTGTGACATGTTTAACACAGCTCATGCCCTCAGACTTAAACTAATGAGTACCTGCCCAATGGTAGGTCAGGTGATCAACATGACCTTAAGGTCACGGATCAACCCACCACACCACGGACAGGAAGGAAAGCTATGCCATGGTTAACACTGTCCGAGCTCTGTGTGTCATCACCGGGGTGAGCTGGGGCCAGTTTGTTTGTTTGTTTGTTTGTTTTTTGAGTTTTACGTCCTGGCAACATCTAAAGTCATATCAGGACGGGTACCGACCTGTGACAATGCGGACTCATGGCGACTTTATAGTGCTGCCCCACTGGGAAATCAGACTGCCAGCACCATGACCCGATATCCCACTCAGTCACATTATCCTGACACTGAGCCAACCAGTCCATACCCTATCCTAATAATGCTGAGCACCAGGCTAGGAAGCGACAAGTATTAATTTTAAAGTCATTGGTCTGACTCGACCGGGAACCGAACTCACGACCTTCCACACATCAGGCCAGCGCTCTACCGATTAGGCTAAGACTCCCGGCAGAGCTGGTATCAATCACCAGGGAGACTCAACTCACCCAGGTTATCGGGATGGCCCAAGTTGAAGTTGTGGTCCGTTGTCATATGGTTGAACAGGGACGCCCTTAGAGACAAACAGAAAGCCCTGTATTATAGATTGTATTTGTTAGCAATACTAGTGGGTATTTGCAACAACATCTAAGTTGAGAAAATAGTGGATAAACCCTTACTGTCTAACCCCTACCTAATCATGTCAGGTGGGTACGACTGTCTCTGAACACACCAGCCTCACTAGGCACGCAGTGCAGCCACCCCGCATGTAGCCAGGATTTTAAGGGGCTTGTGACCATGCCCCATCCACCCCCAACATTTTTGCTTTTATTACATCAAAATGATGCAGTTCGGTGACATTTGTAATCACATTTCACTGAATTTATTTCTTATAGAAAACAAAGAACAAGAATGTGTTTATGATTATTCTAATGACACATACATTAAATACATATTTCATACTGGAGATTAATCATAAACATAATAACAACTTAGAAGGCACAATTCTAAATTCTTCAGTTTGAAGTTCTTAGGCAGAGTATTCGTAATATTATATACACAGAGACTTTTAATTCTTTACTTTATTTCAAAACAACATATTGCTTTTTAGTAGTACTGAGTCTGTTTGTAAACTTCACAATGCAACCATTTCTCTATTTATTTGTCCGGGAACACCTTGGCTAGCAGCATTCTGTGGATGTTTCTCTGAGCAAAAGAAAAGAAGAAAAAGTTTCTTGTTTTTAAAGTGTGTGTGGGGGGGGGGGGGGGGGAGAGGAAGGTTTGGGGAAATACTCCACTGACCTGTTTCCACTGAACTGTTCACGACAGAAGAGGCAGCCATGAGAGAAGCTTGCGTCCCGACGTTCTTGTTGTTGTTGGATTAAGACGCTTTGCTGCAAGTGATATAAGATATTTGTTTGCTTGTTTGTTTTTTTTACTTCATGGCCTAACAACATTTAAGGTCATATCAGGCCAGGTACCCCCCAAATTGCGACAGTGCGCAGTCATAGTGACTTAATAATGCTGCCCCAGTGGGAGACCAGGCAGCTGACAACATGACTTGATATCCCGCTCACACATTATCCTGATACTGAACAAACCAGTCCTTGTCCTATCCTATTGATGCTGGGTGCCAGGCTAGGTAGCGACAAGTATCAATTTTGTATGTCATTGGTTTGACTATGTCAGGGTTCGAACTCTTAACCTCACATGTGGGAAGCCATATAGTGCTCTACCTATAGTTGAAGAGGCATGACAATACACTCGATGATTTGTATTATTATTATTAGTAATATTATTATTAACGTTTCAAACAATCAATACTGTCATGAGGGGTGATGCAAACGAACGGAACATTGCGCCTACAGCGGGATTCGAAGCCACACTTCTTGTCATTCCATGGCTAGCATCGTAACCATTAGGCTATCCAGGCTCCCTCATAGAATTACTCTATCAACGGCTACCTGTCTATGTGGTTCCTTGTCGGAGAGGTGAGTGTAGACGGCTATACTACATTAATGAGCATCATCAAGTTAGCTCGGTATAAACAGTTTATTCACAGGAAACAGAACTTCAGAAGCCTTTTGGGTGATCTCATATGCTTTTTCTTTCTTTTTGATCTTAGGGTTTTCAACAGGCAATAATCACCGACAAAGGCAATCAAATATCCATTTTATTAAACACATTAATTTAAGCAGGGGAAATTTCAATCGTGGACAATTGGTCTTCCTCATTCCACTGCTCTTCGCCCTATCCTAGTAATTCCGAACACATATACATATTTTAAATCATTGGTTTAACTCGACCAGGGCTCGAATCCCATGACCTACCAAAACTCAACTCATTCGGCCATCCCGTCCTTTGCTATTGAAAAATGGTTTATTTATTGGAATTTGGATTAAATATATTATCAACGCTGAAGCATGGGTGTTCTGGCCATCTTGAAACACCGCTAATCTACGTTCATTTTCCTTGTAGCTAATATGAAAGGAAGACAAGGAAAATTAACCATTTCTTCTCGGTTAAACAAAATAAATAACCAGAAAGATCAATCTTAAATCTTTTATAAAGAACCTACAACACAAACACACCACTGACCAGTCTGTCTTTTTGAAGCTGGTGTCTGAGGTCTCTGTCCTCCTCCAGGGCGTCACACAGGAGGTAGTACAGCTCGGAGGGCTCTGGAGCAAGAACAAGGCACTGGAGCAAGAACAGGACACTGAGGTAAGAACAGGCCACTGGAGCAAGAACAAGACACTGGGGGAAGAACAAGGCACTGGAGCAAGAACAAGGCACTGGGGGCAGAACAGGGCACTGGAGCGAGAACAGGACACTGAGGTAAGAACAGGGCACTGGAGAAAGAACAGGACACTGGGGGAAGAACAAGGCACTGGAGCAAGAACAGGGCACTGGGGGAAGAACAGGGCACTGGAGAAAGAACAGGACACCGGGGGAAGAACAAGGCTCTGGAGCAAGAACAGGACACTGAGGAAAGGCAGCCTCACTCCTAATGAAGTTTGTACACAACCAATGCCAAATATTTGTTTGTTGGGGTTTTACGTCCTAGCAACATCTATGGTTATATCAGCCGGGTACCGATTTGTGACTGCACACTCATGGCGACTTTATAGTGCTGCCCCACTGGAAGATCAGGCTGCTGGCACCATGACCCAATATTCCACTGTAACATTATCCTGATACTGGGCTAATCAGTCCTTGCCCTATCCTAGTAATGCAGAGTACCTGGGTAGGTAGCAACAAGTATCAATTTTGAAAGCCATTGGTTTGACTCGGCAGGGATTTGAACTCCCCACCATCCATACAGGATTCCAATTCAGCCACCGCGTCTGGTTACTGCCACATGTTATACAATGTATAATTTATATGCACGTGTAAGGACCCACCTCTGTAGGCTGATAACTTGAGGTATCTGGCGGGCTCACAGAGCTAATGTCACCCACAAGGACAGGAGACACGCTTCCACAAAACAACATTCGGACATAAATCTCACATATAAGACCAACCTGGATCAACATCCTTCGAGTTGGTCTGGATGACGCAGCAGAATTCAGAGATGGGCTTCTCTTTAAACCGGCTCCGCCAGTGTTCGATGTAACTTGAGAAAAGAAGCGGAAATAGTTACAGTTGGTTGGAGTTTTACGTCCTGGCAACATCTAAGGTCATATCAGGACGGTTACAGACTTGTAGCAGTACGTACTCATGGGTACTTTATAGTGCTGCCCCACTGGGAGACCAGGCTACCAGCACAATGACCTGATATCCCACTCAGTCACATTATCCTGACACTGAGCCAACCAGTCCTTGCCCTATTCTAATAATGCCGAACACCTCGCTAGGAAGCGACAAATATCAATTGTTAAGTCATTGGTTTGACTCGACCAGCAGGTTCGAATCCCATGATCTACCAAAACGGGAGACAGACGCTCAACTCATTCGGCCATCCCGTGTGGTGGAAAGAGTTACATGAACAGCGCTTTGTATTGAACACTAGTGTGCTTAGTCAGCGGGACAGTAATACTGTGACCCCTACCAGCACACAGGAAAATGTGGTTTGTCTGTTGGGGTTCTACGTCCTAACATATGGTCTTAAAGCTGCATAGTCCGATGAAGTATCAAATTTTCAATACCAAAATAATTATATAGATTTAACTCAACATATCTAACTTAGATATTGATGCACTTATTAAGTATGTATTGCCAAATAGAAGGGCACACTGAGTCAATTTAATAGAACATGTTATTGCTGAAGCCTAGGGTGTCAGAGTTTTGGCATGCTTGCCAAAACTAATTTGACATGTTTCCACTTCAAATATCTCAAAGGTTAACCATTTAAATTAAAAATTACTTCAAGCTAAAGTAATGTAGATAATAACAATCAATTTAATAGATTTATCCCAGAAAAATGAGAGAAAGTTAAAACCATCGGACTATGCAACTTTAACATGTGGTCATATCAGGATGGTAACCGACTTGTCACAGCGTGTCCTCACGCCGACTTTATAAATAGCTGACTAGTGCAATAATACAATAAAAGCTAAAATGGTGATACTTCATTGGTCACTATATCATAGTATATGAGGTTTTCTGTTGACCACTGTCAAATGGTAGTGAATACCTACATCAAACGATAGCGAATACCTACAACTGTGTGTATATTTCAGGGTGAAATGAGGTTCATTTAAAGTTGCATAAATGCGATAAAAACATCAAATTTTCAAAATCAAACCAGTTTAAGATTTGAACCTACATATCAAACTTGAATATTGGTGCACTTATTAAGTATTTGTTGCAACTTAGAAGGGCATACTAAGTCAATTTAATAGAACTGTTACTTCTGAAGCCTAGTTAGAGTTTTGACAAGCATGCCAACATTAATTTGGCATGTTTACACTTCAAATATCTCCTAAGTTAGTCCTTTTAAAGCAAAGTTACTTCAACCTAAAGTAAGTTAAATTATAACCACCAACCTAATATATTTATCTAAGAAAAGACAGAAACTCCAAATCATCGGCCTGTGCAACTTTAACTAAAGACAAGATGCACCATTTCAAGAATCCCTGGAAATGACTAGTGATATAGCTTGATCACGTGGTTACCTGGTGAAGTCTAGAATGTGCCGGAAGTCGGCTATGACGAGTCGGTGCTGCAGGACCAGGTGTCGCAGGAACTCGTCCCGGGAATCGCTAACATCAAACTTGTCTGTGCAGAACAAACACAAGATGGGCTCGGCCTCAACCCCCACCTCCCGCTGGGCGGAAGGCCGACTGACGCCGTCCGTAGACACGGGCAGCTCCAGACTCTCCAGCAACGGTCTCTCACACGACTCTACATCTTTTATATATATGTAAAAAGGAAGAAAACAAAAGAAATGTCTGATTTTAAATATCTGCGCAGTCCCAAATTGAGTGTGTTTTATCAGATTTACTCTTGAAGAGGAAGAGCCAAAAAATAGCAAAATGTTAGTACATGATTTAATAAATGTGTTACTCAAAAACAGCCGACTATAATAAACATGGAACCAAATATTTTGTATTTAATATTAACCTTTAACTCTCTTCAGACTACTTACTGTAGTACGAGCTGAATCTAGTGGCAGTGTAGATATAAGATTCACCCTGTACTTCAGTAGCCTGAGTAGAAGTGAAGAACAAACCCATATAAAAGCTGGAGACAATTTTTGACATGCTGGGTAAATGAAATGAGCAGATAAATTCTTAATTTAAGAAGCAAAATATATTCTTCACATATATCTTAAGATTTAACTGCTCCTTTTGATTTGAAAAAATATAATACCGATGCCCCAAGGGACTAATGACTAACACGTGTATACATATGTTTATATACATAAACAATAGCCACACTCATAGAGGTGGAAAATTAATTCACCAGAATCCAGCAACTCGAAACGGAAACAGCTCATCAAACTTCGCTACATAGCAAACAGGGTGGACGACAGAGATTGGTTAATAATAGCCTATGAACTTAATACATTGACGATGACCCACTGCAGAGTAGCGCATGCCAAGTCGAGGAACAATTACACTGGTCCCTCCCTACAGATCTTCTATATGGCATGATGTGATCGGGACCAGTATACATGTTCTTCTTCGAAAGGCAAATCACCCCAGCTTATCAAAACTGATTTTTTTAAATTAGATCACAGGAAAATGCAGGTTTCCATGGCAACCGTAATACAATCACTCCTACCTATAATATGAGTCAACTGTAGCTTTAAAAATAATAATGGTCAGCTCCTGATGAAATTTCACATCAAGGTTCTTCTTGGTATGGCAAATCACCTCAGCTTATCAAAACTGATTTGTTTAAATTACATCACAGAAAAATGTAGGTTTCCATGGCAACCATAATACAATCATGCCCACCTACAATATGACAACTGCAGTTTCTTTATTAATGGTTTGATCCTGATCAAACTTGACATAAAGGTTCTTCTTGATATAGGAAATCATCTCAGCTTATCAAAACTGATATACAAAAATTTGATCACAGAAAAATGTGGGTTTCCATGGCAACCGTTATACAAAACTGCCTGACACCTACAATACTCTGCCAGATTCTAGACTTGTGGTTCCAGTTGTAGTCATTGCATGACCATTTTTAGGAAGATAAAATGCTAAAGATTCACATTCTAATAGTTAACATGGCCATTCCTGGCAGTCTTACCTCTGAAATTTGCATCTAAAGACTTAAATAGCTTAGTAAAATGCCTTTCAAACATTGTACATTACTGAAAATAGTCGCTATTGTTGCTGAAATCATTGGCCCTTCAAAAACAGATGTAACAATAAGAGTACTGCGTATGAGTCTTGGGTGAGGTGCCTTTTCCTGACTCCACTCTGCCTGAGATGAGGTCGCAAAAAGTTGCACAAGTTTATTGGTCAGGCGATAGTGGCGTCCCCAGTGGATTGTGGGGTACCTAACGTTGTCGTTCAGCCCTACTGATACTAGCCTACTCACTAACTCAGGCTACTGTAACTGAACTTAAGCACGGGGTAAATCTGTTATCTAGTGGCAGTATATAAACATTGAATGCCAGCATGACCATATGTTTGACGTCCAATAGCCGATGATAAAAATCAATGTGCTCTAGAGGTGTCGTTAAATAAAACAAACTTTACTTTTTGTGTATACAATTATAAACATTGCGGATTTCTTAATTATCGCTCATATTAACACGTACATTTGGATTTTGTCCATGCCCATGGTATATTCAATTACCATACATAATCAATTACACGAGATACAAAAGAGTACTATAGTTACTACATGTATAAATTACAACATTGTATGACTGCAAGTTGAAGAAGGCTTTCGCAAAATATTGAATGGATTGATTGAATTCACCTGTTCTTATGGAGGCCGCCATTTTGCAATTTGGGCTCTCGGCTTCCCCTTCAATCTGATTGGCCCAACAATTCACCATAGAATCCAATATTTCTTCAGGTTCTTTTGATAGATATCTAGCATAGCTGTTGCTCTTTGATTAAACACAATCCAGATAAAATATCGATACTTGCTTAGCATGTAAATACACAACCACCTGCAGCAAATGATCACGTGACACATCACAATGGCGCATGTTTTCAATGGATCTGTACGGTAGATGGGAGAATATTCGCCGATATAATTCCACGTAATCGTGGATTATCATGCAAGTATGTGGAAACCTACAAAAAAGGCCAAGTATGGTGTTGGTAAGTGATTTGATCTGAATCATTATATTTTCCATGAGAAACAGTTGGCCGAAGTGGAGCCATATCAGCTCACGACTGCAGAGGCAGAGCCGAAAAATACATCGCGCTCACGGCAAGTTAACGAGCAAGCCGTGTTTACATTTTGTTCCACTCAGACAGACACGGCTAGACTTCCTTTATCCATTGCTCGAGTGGCTGTCTTTTTACACACTGACATTGTACCACAAATTCGTGACTTAGATCAAATCGGGTTTGAGCAGCACAATTCTAGAACTTAGTTAGTGTCGCCGGGTTTTCAACTTCCTCATTCGCTGACGGCGGAGGCAAAGCTAAAGTCCGTGTCGGCGGGCTGTCATGACACTAGCCGACTACTTGTACTAGCTTAATCTGAGACTGAGTGAGCGGCTCATACCTCAGTTAATGGAGAGCAGGTTTCCTAGCTTGGTATCTTCCATAAAGAAGATAGAGCTGCTATATGATGTATGTTTTACATGTGACACATTTTAAAGTGATATGTCATGTATTTCTAGTCTGAGTGTTATTACAATTTTAACTGGTGCCACTGGCACTGAAGTTTGAACTGATCGAATGAAGATAATCACACTTCACAGACAAAAGTAAACTAAAACTAAAAGGAGACTTATCTCTACTTATTACTGAGTGACAGTGAGTCTTATATTACAGAAACCTCTAGTATTACTGAACTCAGAACTGTGACTGTGTTTGTATATAATAATGGTTTAAATAATAATTTATTTTTCTAATATTATAATAATAATAGGCCTAATTTAAACAAATTAAAAGGGATTTATGCACCGAATTTATGGAAGGGTTGTGACCGTTGTCCTATAATTATCCTCTATGACTATGGGTTCGATGCAAAGCAACGCCTATACCGTATACATTCAGTGGACCTGCATTCCGAGGACCCGAAGAAATTTGAGTGTAATGTTAGTATGCTAGTGTCAAAGAATTGATTAAATAAGCCCTCAGTCTCAGATCCTGGGACATTTTTCTATTTCCCAATTTTATTCGATGATAATAATTTTTATAACGAAGGAAATGCAAATTCGTTTGATTGAACGGTACAGGTCACCAGGCTAGTTTGATTTGGTTTTATGTCCTATCAACATCTTGGGTCCAGCTTAGGTCATATCAGGACAGGTACCGACTTGTGACTGCACACTCAGGGCGACTTTATACTATAGACATAGTACTGTACAACTGAGTAATTGATCGCCGACACCATAATCCGATATCCCACTCAGTCACATTACCAGGAAATGTGGTGGACTTAATCAATAGATACTTAGATAGTATTCATTAAAAGAAAAAGTGTAATTAAGTTTGCTGCTTTTAATTTGATCACCATCGAAGAAGTTCATTAAATATTTTGCTTGATTAAGCAAATTTGTTCATTTAAAATCTGCAATTGATGAGCCAAAGTAATTGGTGAAGTAAATCGGTTAGACTGACAACAGACTGTCCACACCGGTGTGTTATGATGACAAACCGTTACCATTCTCCCCAGCCTTATAATAAATTGAAAACATTAATAAAAGTTGTATCGTCAGATGGTTTTGACTGTCTTACATTATTTTTGAGATAAATATATAAGACTGATCATTATAATCTGCCTTTCGTTAGTTTGAAGTAGCTTTCATTAGAACTGGCTAACTTTGGAGATATGTGAAATTAAACCGTGCTAAATACATTTTGACCGATTCGACTTCATCAATAATACATTCTATTAAATTGACTTAGTATACACTTCTATGAAGAAACAAAGGCTTAATTAGTGCATCAGTATCTAACTTAAGTTGAATTTGTAGAATTAAATCTAGATGAAAGTTTTGGATTAGAAATGTTGATGCTTTCATCCGGCTATGTAGTTTAAATTTAATAAATGTGCAAAATTGACTTACAGTGTAATTTCAATTTACTGTTAATGCAGAGAGCTGGACATTTTCTTTCCAGAATTGGATATAAATAGTTACAATTGTGGGTTTAAAAAAAAAGAGCATGAAAATACCTTCAAAATGTTATTACACTTGTCTAAATATCCTAACTCTGAGCCATGCTATGCGGTTTTAAATAGCAGTATGTTGTCTTATTACTTATTGGCTGTAAGTTGAAACCTGGCTTTACCACCAGGCATGAATAGCTGTGAAGTGGGCCGAATACTACTCACGCAAAACAGTGATTGTTGTGAAACTTCAACTCTAACTCTAAGTGAACAAGACCCAACAAACATGCCTAGCATATTATTTTTGGTGTCAAATATAACGCGTATACGTGTGATGTACAGAACCAACTATTTTGGTCACACTATACCACGAGTGTAGCAAGACACAAATTTGTTTGCCGTTCAAATTTGATCCAAGTGCCTTCTTTATGACATGTACAAAATGAGTAAGTCTTATAATGTGCATAATCCTCTTGTACCGACTATATTGTTGTACATATCGTTAACATATGGAGCTTTTATGTTTTCAATTAGAAATATTTTAGGCTCTCCAGTCTGTGATGCACATATACAATATGATATATCGTGTAATAACAAATATAGAATGCCAGAGGATGTGTTTTATGACCCTAGATGTTAGCTTTTGCTGCTTCCTGAATTCATTTTTAATGTGGCGAGTTCCGTGGCTAGTTGAATTCACCACAGCACAGTGACTATTTAAAAACACCTTGCTTTTTAAAATTGTTGATTATTAACGATCCTTCATTGTATTTCAGCCGTGTATAATTTCGATGGCAAAGTGAAACATGGATTACCTTTGGAAATTGGAGAGACTGTCCAGATCAGTGAAGGATGCTCAGGTAAGCCACCAATAGAGCGCCATCGCTATCTTAGCAAGCCACCAATAAAATATGATGAACATGATGGGGGTCTCTGAAATTCACCACCCATGGTCACTTACTTTGCATTGCTCTCAATGAACCCTGACTACAACACCATCCTGTTTTGGCTTGGCTTAATTGCCCCCCTTCAACTTGATTTTTCTCAAAATTTAAATGGAAATAACCCCTACAAACTGCTAACCAGATGAAAGCTCATTCAATTACCTTTCAAATGGCATACAACACTATTATGTGAGGTCATCGGGGCAGAGCAGCTCCGCATTTGAAAAGAACCATAATGTGCACATTCGAGAATGAAAGCAGTGTGTTCTCATCGACATCGTAGTGCTACTGATAGTGATACCAGCATGTCGGATAATCTTGGTCCTATCCCTCACCCATTCCCTCTCTCACCCATTCCCTCCCTCACCCATTCCCTCTCTCACCCATTCCCTCCCTCACACATTCACTCCGATACCCATTCTCTCCCTTCCATCCCCATTCCCTCCCTCACACATTCCCTCTCACCCATTCCTTCCCTCACCCATTTCTTCCCTCACCCATTCCTTCCCTCACCCATTCCCTCCCTCACCCATTCTCTCCCTCCCATACCCATTCCCTCCCTCACATTCCCTCTCACCCATTCCTTCCATCACCTATTCCTTCCCTCACACATTCCTTCCCTCACACATTCCTTCCCTCACACATTCCTTCCCTCACACATTCCTTCCCTCACACATTCCTTCCCTCACACATTCCTTCCCCTGCCCATTCCGTCCCTCACCCATTATGTCCCTCACCCATTACGTCCCTCACCCATTCCGTCCCTCACCCATTCCGTCCTCACCCATTCCGTCCCTCACCCATTCCGTCCCTCACCCATTCCGTCCCTCACCCATTCCTTCCCCCGCCCATTTCCTCCCTCACCCATTCCCTCCTACTCTCCCTCCATTCCTCCTCTCCTCACCCATTCTTCCTGCCCATTCACACCATTCCTTCCGTCACCCATTCCCTCCCTCACCCATTTCCTCCCTCACCCATTCCCTCACGCATTTCCTCCCCAACCATCCTTTCCCTCCCCCATTCCTTTCCTCACCCATTCCTTCCCTCACTCATTCTACCTAATATACTTATCTCAAATAATGCCAGAAATTCAAAACCATCGGCTTATGCTATTTTCATTTCATTCATAACAGAATTGATGTACCGTATTCTCATGGGTTAACCCTCATGTGTGGGTTAACGCCCACCCTCCACTTGGCCAATATATATATTATATCGTAAATGTCCGCCCCTTGAATGCCCATGTGTGAGTAAATGCCAATCCTCCACGTCTGTGATTTGCCAATCTAAACACCCAGGGTGTTAACCCGCGAGAATACGGTAGTGGATATAATTCAATTATGTGATCACACAGGTGTCAGGTTGTATATTGCTGCAGGGGCAGCCTGGCTAAGTAGACCTGTGGGTGGTACTAGACTGGCCAGCTCTCAGAGCGTATGGATCTAGGTCCTCATGTGGTCCTTTGCTTTCCTTTTGTTCAGGATGGTATCGTGGAGTATCCTCAAGAAATAAGACAGTCAAGGTAAGTCCACTCAAGGTGATTTTGTTTTATGGATTATTTTGTTTATAAGGGGCAGTGGGAAGACAACCATTAACGGTTACACTGTTCGTCCAATCTCTATTGTCCACAGAATAGTTTATATATGTTTGTGGAATAATGTATGGAAATGGTGAATTAAAAAATATTATTTGAAAACAAAATGTCCCTTCAGAGGCCGACATTTTGAATTGACCTGCTTTCCTGCCCACCCTTTTAAATGCAGGGAGGTGTTAATACGTTATCACAGGTAATTGTCATTGATGTCAAACTTGCAAAAGAATGGAGATTTCTCGCTGGTATTTACACATCATATTGGTATTATTACACATCATATTGCTCCGGTGAATGTTGAAGGCGTGCGAGTTGTATCGGGTTTACGGTGGACGCTCCTAGCTGTGATCACTGCCGTCATTTTCCATGCACAAATTTTGTCATAGTGGCACTTATAACTTCTTAGTAAGTTCTTATTTCGAGAAAATCAAGATTAGTGCTGTGAATTCTTTTTTAAAAGCTACTTTAAATGTCAGACCGTCCCGCCACGCAATAACATCACTTATTACACAACATCCATATCAACTGCATCTAATTCTTAATATTATGTCCTTCAAGCTTAATAATTGTTTAAGTACAAATATAGGAATGTTATCAATTATTCTGTAAACTTACTATTTTTTCAATTCTGTCAACTTATTAATTTTTCAAGAAATCTTTTCTGTAAACTTGCTATTTAATTTTTTTAATTTATTCTGTAAAATTATAAATCTTTATTATTTATTCTGTGAAATTAATAATTTTTATTATTTATTCTGTAAAATTACGAATTCCTACTATTTGTTCTGCACATTAATACAATTATATTGTTATTCTATAACATTCTAAATTACAATTGATTTTAAATAATTTAAAAAAATTATTTAAGTAAAAAAAATGTTAGCGTGAAGATGCCAGAGGCAGCTGGTCTGTTTGTGAGGTGGGATGCAGTAGTGTGGGGGTGTTTGTGTTGTCAGCTGGGTGGCCTGTGGTGGCCTGCGGTGGCCCAGGGTGGTGGCCGGTTGCCTGTGACTCATCCTTCCTGCGCTGGTCGTCGTCATGGTAGCGGCCCGAGGGTCGCCTGTCTCTCCCCTCACCCCCTCCCCCATCCCCCCACGTGACCGGCCCTGTTGCTCCCCCCCCCCCCCCCCCCCCCCTTTATACACCTCAAGCTTAGCCCGGTAGCCGCTTTAATACCTGGCAAGGGCCGGCATTGTTAGCACCGGGGGTGCCTTGGTTACCAAGTAGTATTTGATGGGCCGTCAACCTGCAACACCTCACATTCTGCGCATACTTTAGGATGGCCCGCCTTCGTTCCTATGGCAACGGTTCATTACAATAAGCCCCCCCCCCCCATTTTCCCCTTTTTTCCCTTTTTAATTAATTTGTGTGTGTGTGCAGAATTGACAAAGCCAAGCAATTTTATATATTAATATTAATAATAATGACAATAATGTAGATTTATTAGACTTTTAGCAGCAGCCATTGTGATGTGCCTACAATATAAACCTGACGCGGTGACTAACTCGTTAGGAGCGCAGGCTTCCCATGAGGAAAGTTGGACGTTTGAAAAACCTCACCGAGTCAAATCAATGACTTACAAAGTTAATACGCTTGGCATTAATAGGATAGGGCAAGGACAGGTTACCTTAGTATCCAGATATTGGAGGCATTCGACTAGGCCTCTATGTGAATATCAAACTATTTCCTTACAAATTCCTATTCGACTGGGACCGGAAGTGGGTTACTATATGTATGATTCGGATGTGTCTTGTGGCTCCATCCGCTCCATCCGCTCCATCCGTAAATCTTGCGGATAGAAAGGGCCCAGTCGAATGCCTCTAATGTAACTGAGAGGGAAAGTAGGTCATGGTGTTAGCAGCCTGGTCTGCCAGGGTGGCAGCACTATAAAGTTACCATGAGTGTGCACTGTCACAAGTCGGTACCCGTCTTGATATGACCTTAGATATTGCTAGGATTGATTGATTGATTGGTGGTTTCTTGACGCCGTATCGACAGCACAGGCCATATTCACAGCGAGTTTTGCCAGGATGTTTTTTTTATTCATTTTTTTATTGAGGCTGTATTTATACTGTCCATAGCATATAAGCCCGGGTACCCAGGCTTGTTTTCAATGCTGGCCAGTTGTAGTGTTGGTGTTATCTTACCACACAGTAGCTGCTGATGTAAACCCCCCACAAACAAATGTTCACTAAAAACACATTATTGCATAATTATAGCTTTGTTAAAACTATTAAAGGATGCAGAAATGTCATTTATGAGAAAAAAGAAACCAAGCTATACAGGACGCATAACCATAAACCAACAAGTAGGTCAGCACATGGAACGCTTATTTCAATCAATCAATCAATAGTTCCATCCTCTAGTCGAGGGTTGGATGCAATGGTTCTCCACTTGTCCTGATGTTGTGCTGTTCTGATAGACTGTGAATAATTCAAGCCTGTCCACTGTGAAATATTTGTAAACCATGATGTTCTTGGTCTCCCTCTCCCTCTGCTGCCATTCACCTTCCCTTCCAACAATGTACGGTATATTGAACTCTGACGAATGATGTGGCCAAATAAATAAGTTTCTTTGTCTGTATAGTGGCAAACAAGCTTTTCTTATTTTTAATTTTTCTGAGAACTTCTTTGTTGGTGATCTTCTTTGTCCATGATATTTTCATCATCCTTCGATAAGTCCACATCTCAAATGCTGCTAAACGTTTGTACATTTTCTTAGAGATTGTCCATGTCTCTGCCCCATACATTAGACTTTAGAGTAGACCACACATAACACTGAAGAATACGCTTCCTTGTTTGTATTAATATCTTACTTGATGTTAACACTCTATACATTTTGGAGAATGTTGTTCGGGCTATTGTTATCCTTCTTTTAATTTCTTCCTCACATCTCCCATCATTTGTAATCTTTTGTCCGAGATATATGAATTCGGATACTTGTTCTATGTTTGTGCCCTCTGGTTATATTGACATTTGGTTTATCTGTCTTTTTACTTATAACCATTGTTTTGGTCATCCTGGCATTCATCTTCATGTTGAATAGTATTCCAGCTTTATTGATTCTATTCACTATATCTTGTAGGTTTTTCTCACTGTCTGCTAGTATTACACTGTCATCGGCATATCTAAGATTGTTGACGTTCATGCCACCTATTGTCTGAAAACGCTTATTTAGGGATCTTTAATTAGAATGGTGAAAGGGGAACATTACCATGAGCATATAAACTGTTCGCTCGGGTGCCAGGGAGGGGTGTAACGGGTGCTGTACGCGTTTAAAACACATATATAAATGTCCAATTATCTATTTGTCCTTGTAACTTGTTTGTTATTCTTTTGCGTCCTAGCAACATCTAAGGTAATATCAGGACGGGCAATTTGTGTTTTGTCACCTTTCAGACGATCATTTCATTTTGTACTATGGGTGGGGTTGGAGTCATGAAAAGGTGTAGTGTTAATACACCTTTAATAATGTTTATAATTGTGTATGGAACCTGGCAGTTACACTTATTAAAGTTGCAGAATCTGATAAAAGCTTCAAATTTTCTAAGCCAAGCTACTTACCTAGATTTTCTCCTACAAATCTAACTTGGAGACTTGTGCACTCATTAAACATTGATTGCAGTTTGGTGCTAAGATATTAGACAAAGTCTATATCCAGTAATTTGGCATGCACACTCAAATTAATTTTGTCATCAAATTAATTTTGTCACCTCAGACTTGTCCAAAGTTAACCGTTTAAAATAAGAGGTTACTTCAAAGTAAAGTAGATAACAATCGACATAACATAGATCTATCTAAAATGAGATATGGCAGAAACTCAAAACCATCGGATTATGCGACTTTAAAGAAATGCTCAGTAAGTGACAGCGTTCACTGCCCACTTTGGTGTTCCCTTTGGGTTTCCCTTTGGTGTTCCCTTTGGTGTTCCCTTTGGCGTTCCCTTTGGCATTCCCTTTGGTGCTCCCTTCGGTGGTCCGGCGTTCCTGATATTGTATCATGGCTGAGACAGATGGACAGGTAGTGGACAGTGGCCAGCAGGTGGCCTGCACCGGAAGTCTAGACGGGGCATGCGCAGTGAGGGGGTAGGTGGGGGGTAACCTGAACAGGTGAATAGAGGCAATGAAACGAGACCTGCTAACCCGAAGGGTCTGTGGTAGTAAGAGTAAACCGACCATTTCCAAACAACAAACTACCCACACAACAACTGTTGTTATATCCTGTAGCTCGCCGCATATAGATACAAACAAACAAAACCCAATCTTAGCCGTGTACAACTGCTTTATTTTGCGTTTTAATTATTTTATTGAAGCAGTGTTTATGTCTATATATTTTGGTGTGTGTTGGTAGAGGGGTGTGACTGTGACTGAGACTGATATGCGCCACCCTGGGACAGCTTTGTGAGCTGGTGACTCAGCGCACTATAAAGCCCCCCCCCCCCTTCGACACACTCTCTAATCACCCCCACGTCTGCCCTCTGACCCCCCCCCCCTCCCCCACCCTCTTTATTACCAGGGATTCCCTCTTTATTTGACTTGGCGTCCATTGCACACTCAGGACGCGTCGGGACGCTGATGCTGCATAATGATGTAAACATGAATAAATATGAACATTTGACCTCACTTTAGAGTAATCGGTTTGTGTGATATGCCATGACACACTTCTATTAAGTGTGTGTACAACGCGTGGTTGGTTTATGTCTAACTGTCGTGGGTGAGGGACTGCATTTTTTATATATTTTTCTTTTGTGATGAATTTATTGACCCTGCTCATAACGGATACGTTTGTTAACACTTGTTTTCACCGCTGGGCAGCACTAGTCCTGTTATGTAGGCTTATACTTCACCCCTCCTGTAGCTACCGCAGCAGCATGTCGTGAATCTTTTATCCATCTCTAACCTAAATTTTGGCACAATGCGTCATCAGAAGGTGGTGGTTCTACACGAGAAGTGCCTCTTGTTTGTCACATGGCGGGCATTCCCGGCTTCTGTGTCCGTCATCTGAGACACAGTTGGCGGGGTGGGGGGGGGGGGGGGGGGGGAAGCCTCTATACCGGGCACAACAAAAGTTGTGTGTAGGGGGCGCGGTCTAAATAGAGCAGGGGGTGGGTGGGATGGGGTTGGCAGGCGTTCTATGGAAGGTGGTGAGGTCGGTGGTGGAGGGAGAGATCTAATTATGGCGAATGGTGGTGGTGGGGGTGGGGGGGGGTATGCCTGTGTTGGTGCGTGGGGGTGGATTCAGATATTGGGTTCAATCTACTACAACCCCGAACAAATGGCATTGAGTGTTGAATATGGGTGGGAGGGGGGGTGGGTAGCGCGTGAGTGGGTGGGAGGAGTTCTATGTGAGGTGGGTGGATGGCGAGGTGGGTGGTGGCGGAGATCTAATTATCGTTAGTGGTGGGGCAGATCTGGCTGTGTTGGTGGGGGGGGGGGGGGTTGATTCACATATTGGGTTCAATGATGTTGGATGTGGGTGGGAGGGGTGTTGTGTGTGTGTGGGGGGGGGGGAGGTGTGCAGGGAATAAATTAGCGCACAGAGTGAGATTCCCCATTTTGTTTTATTCGGTAACACTCTAAAGGCGCACTGCTCTCATGGTAGCTTTATAGTGCTGGTCCACTAGAGGACCGTGCCACTGGCACCCTGATGTGACATCTCACTCAGTCATATCATCACGAGATTGAGTCAAGCTAATGTCCAGCTTTAGGCAAAGGTAACATCAAGCGCCAGTTTTTTTAAAGTTCCTGGGTTAAACTCGGTAGGGCATCGAAGATACGACCTCCTGAACAGGAGGCCATTGGCACCTCGATAAAAGATTCACCCTGTACTTGTAGTACACGGGTGAATGACAACGTAGTGTAAATATGGGCGAAAATAGCTTTAGTATGGAACAGGAACTAGAAACTGTGGTACCAGGATCAGATGGCTACATATATTGGCACAGAGTTGGTGAAATGGGAGAGAATGCAAAAAGACAAGATGGCGGCCATATAACGCCGTCGATTTCACTTTTAAATCTTATTAAACCAGATGTTTTATTATATTTTTCAACTCAAGGGTAGCGGGAAAATATGAAGACATATACAAAGAATAAATGTTGCTTCCCGTGTACTGCGAGTACCGGGGTGAACCCTTTATCTAATTGGCATCGTGACCCGATATCCCACACAGTCACATTATCCTGATACTGTGCTAATCAGTCCTTGTCCTATCTTATTAATGCCGAGCGCCAGGCTAGGTAGTGACTAGTAAGTAGTATCAATTTTATATGTCATTGGTTTGATTCGGCTGGGATTCGAACTCCTGATTTCCGCACGGGAAGCCTGCGCTTTACCCTTTCATCTGTTTCTTTGGAGGTTAGAGAAGTAACTCTTGATTTAATGGTAACAATTGGTGATCGACTCCTCATGCCTGGCCCCAACACGTCACGCCTCACTGGTTTGCTATCAGGTTACCACGTGACCCAGAAATCAGTGGAGCGTGACCTGTGTTTAGCATGTTGTGGAGTTCACAAGCCAACATACCGTAAATCCTGTCAGGTTTTACCCGTCATACTATCCCCTCCATACTAGAGGTATCGGCAGAGCTTTAACTGAGATTCTGCACCGCAACACGCTCCTCATGCCTGCAAGACACCTCGCGAGTGGTGATAATCGGCAGTATGCTCGCCATGTGCCTGCGGGATTCATGATGATTTGTAAAGACAAATGGCCGTGCAAATGGAGATTGTGCAGCACGTGTTTCTAGCCTAATTAACAGTCTCCATCATATCATATAAGTGTGACGATGTCTGTAGGATTGGTGTCTGGCAGGCATAACTGGCATAAAGTAATAGCATGTAAGTGTGGCGATGTCTGTAGGATTGGTGTCTGGCAGGCATAACTGGCATAAAGTAATAGCATGTAAGTGTGGTGATGTCTGTAGGATTGGTGTCTGGCAGGCATAACTGGCATAAAGTAATAGCATGTAAGTGTGGCGATGTCTGTAGGATTGGTGTCTGGCAGGCATAACTGGCCTCCATCATATCATATAAGTGTGATGATGTTTGTAGGATTGGTGTTTGGCAAGCATAACTGGCATCCATCATATCATATAAGTGTGATGATGTCTATAGGGTTGGTGTCTGGCAGGCATAACTGGCATAAAGTAATAGCATATAAGTGCGGTGATGTCTGTAGGATTGGTGTCTGGCAGGCATAACTGTTGTCCAGTCATATCGGCATATAAGTGCAGTGACACCTGTCGGATTGGTGTCTGGCAGGCATAACTGTTGTCCAGTCATATCGGCATATAAGTGCAGTGACATCTGTAGGATTGGTGTCTGGCAGGCATAACTGGTGTCCAGTCATATCGGCATATAAGTGCAGTGACATCTGTAGGATTGGTGTCTGGCAGGCATAACTGGTGTCCAGTCATATCGGCATATAAGTGCAGTGACATCTGTAGGATTGGTGTCTGGCGGTGCACTTAAAACAAAGCCTCACAAGATGTATGTACTTTTCGCTCACGTTGCTATTTGTACCCAGGATTCCTTTGTGAGTTAGTCACGTGATGTGAGTGTTGTTTTGCTTATCGGCTACTGATCTGGTAGTGGTAGGCTACCATATAAACTAAAAGCCTGTATAAGCACATTGTTTTCCCGGCTCGTCACCCATCTAATTACCGAGACCTTGAGAGGGACCACGTCGATGAAGCTCAGTGATGGGATGAGACTGAGAGCCGATGTTTCCAACGTAATATTGGTAGTAATTAGCAGCGGGTATTCCGTTTGTTGAATAGTCATGAGACGCGTTTTTGTCACCTCGAGTATATGCCAACTGATGGAAAGATGGCGACCATCAGGCCTCATGGGTGAGTGGGTGAGGGGGTGCAGAACAATAGAAGTCGGTCACTGAGAGTAAGCTATGTCATTACGTCAGTTATGTCTTAATTAGCTTAATTAGTAGGTACCGAGCAGCCATAAGCATGAATGGCACTGGTTCAGTACCAGAAACTAGCGAAGCCGCCAAAAAGATGTAATAAATAAAAAAAAAAAAAAATGTTGCCCTGGTCTGGGTGGATTGTTCCCCCGACCCTGTGGCGTATAGTCAATACATTAGTTAAAGTGTCCACTAAGCATCAATGATCCTTATACTATAATGATCATTGATGATCCTTTTTGGCTTATTAAAGGAAAGTTTGTTTTATTTAATGACGCCTCTGTAGCACATTGATTTGTATCATCAGCCATTAGACGTCAACCATTCTGACATATTTCTTTGTGGAGGAAACCTGCTGCCACCACATAGGCTAGTCTTTCCGATAAGCAGCAAGGGATCTTATATGCACTTTCCCACAGACAGGACAGCACATACCACATCCTTTGATGAACCAGTTGTGGACCACTGGTTGGAATGGAAAATAGCCCAAACTGCAAATGGGTGCATTGTGCAGGATTCGATCGAATGACCCAAACCTTCACAGGTGGACGCTCTACCGCCTGAGCTACGTCCGCTCCTTTTAGGTTTTTGGCTTAACTTATAAGTTATAGGCTCAGATGGCCTGGGTGAAAATTACATTGAGATATAGTTTTTAGCATAATTAATTTGTCTGTGCATACCCACCAGTACCGCCTGATTATTGATACATGTGTAAGCTCATTTGCATATTAACATTTGCATATTATTCAATATAACTTATGGCTGGACTAGGCGCGGTGGCCGAATCGGTAGAGCGCGGGCCTCGCATGCGGGATATCGGGAGTTAAACCAATGACTTATAAAATGAATGCTTGTCACATCCTAGCCTCGTGTTCGGCATTAATAGGATAATGCAAGGACTGGTTAGCTCAGTGTCAGGATAATGTGACTTGAATCAGATATATGGTCATGGTGCTGGCGGCCTGATTTCCCAGTGGGTCATCACTATAAAGTTGCCATGAGTGTGCACTGTCACAGGTCGGTACCCATCCCGATATGACCTTAGATGTTGCCAGGATGTAAACCTCCAACAACCAACCAACTTATGGTTGGAAGACGCAGTGTCATGGCCCTGACACTAGATTTATTTGATTAATAAATGAAGGCACAAAAAAAGGGGGAGGGGAGGCAAATCTACATCCAACCACCTTTTGTTCTAAATTTGAACACTTGGTTGCCATGGGGACTATTTCTATGCCTCAGTAAGCGGTACCTGTGCTTGTTGCCATTGTCTACTGGTGAGTACGTGCTGTGAGGCATGAGCAAATGTCAGCTCTGTTTTGTGGCTCTAGCGTCCATCTCTTTGTTAGCTTCATTAAGACTCCGCATTTAAGGCTGCATTATCGGATGAAAACATCAAGTTTCCAAAACCTAAGCATTTCCCGAGATGTGATCGTCCACATCCAACTTAGATACTGGTGCACTTTTTAGGTATTCGTCATATGGAATGGAAGACGTAGTCAATTTGGTTGAACCTGTTAGTGTTACTGCTGAGGCCTATGTTGTCAACATTTTGATGTACGCGCCAAAATTAATTTAGCATGTGCTCTTTTCAAGTATCTCCTAAGTTAACCATTTCTAATGAAAGTGACTTCAAACTAAAGTATACTAGGTTTATAAAGATCAACCTAATATGTTTATCTAAAAAACACACAACAAACAATGTTGGAAACTCAAAATCATTAGACTATGCAACTTTAAAACGACCTGCTTTGTTTGTTAAGAATAAATTATAAATAAAAGGAAAACAAAATAACTCCAATGACAATTCATTCTGTTGTCGGAGCAATTGTTATATGATTATACTTTATAGTTATAGTGAATGTCTGATCAGGGCTTGTATCCTAGCAACCTGTGAGATGATATCAGGATGGGTACCGACTTGTGACACTGAACTCATGGTGGATGTACAGTGAGTGCTACTACAATGAGACCGTACCATCAGCACCGTGATGGGATAGCCGACCCAGTCGCATTATTCCACACTAAACCAACCAATCCTTGCCCCATTCTACTAAAGGCTGGTACACACCTCCCGTATAAAACCTAAAACTGAGTTTTAAGTCGTGAATCGGAAGGCTCTGGTGTGAGAGGGGCTCACACACCTACAGACTGAAACTGACTAAAACTCAAACTTTGTCGCGAAACGGGAGGTGTGTACCGGTTTTGATAAGATTCGAAAAATGAATCGGGCAGTTTTAGTCGGGAAACGGGTCGGGTTGTAATGGGGGGGGGGCGGGGGTCACACGACTAAAACTTAGTCTGGAAACGGGACGGGTCAGGTCGTAACGGGTCCCGTCGGACAGTCAGTTTTAGCGCGTGAATCGTATACGGGAGGTGTGTACCAGGCTTTAGTAATACAAAACACCAGCCGAGGTAGTGACAAGTATAGCATTTGGTCAGGATTTTCTTTACTGGGGATGGATCCTACAACGTTCCATATGGGAAGCGACACTCTAACCACTAGGTCATCCATCTTTTAACATCCTTTTTAAAACAAATATGTTTAAAAATTTTTTTTTTAATAGTGATATTTTTTTTTTTTTTAGCAAATAATGTTGCAACTGTTGCAAACTCATCACTTTCACTTCATAGTATTTATATACAATCTGTACAAGTATCAAGATATCTGATTGTGTAGGGAACTCCCTGTTCGTGCTGGAGGTCGTGGGTTCAATTCCTGCCAGATTTAAGCCAATTGCTTACAAACGATCGCAGCCTCAGAGAGTGAGAACACCATCCAATCACACCATCCAGTCACACCATCCACTGATCCATCCTCAGGCCGCATTTCAATCTAAATTCATAACTCGTGCACCATGATGATGATGGTGGCGATGATGGTGATGATGTTGATTGGTTGTTGGAGTTTTATGTCCTGGCAACATCTACAGTCATATCAGGACGGGTACCGACTTGTGACAGTGCACACTCATGGTGACTTAATAGTGCCGCCCCACTGGGAAATCAGGCTGCTGCCACGATGACTCGATATCCCACTCAGCCACATTATCCTGACACTGATCTCACCATTCCTTGCCCTATCCTTTTAATGGCAAGGGCCAGGCTAGGAAGCGACAAGTATCAATTTTATAAGTCATTAGTTTGACTCGACCGGGAACCGAACTCCCGATATCACGCACGCGAGACCCACGTTCTACTGATTCGGCCACTGTGCCCAGGAATGATGATGATGATGATGATGATGATGACATTAATGACAACAATAATTATGATGACCACATGATGATCATTTTGATAATTAGGTGACCGAGTAGATAGGGCACCTGCTTTCCATATTGCGGGATTGAACCCTGGCCGAGTCAAACAAGACTCGGCCAGGGTTGTGCACTGTCACAAGTCGGTACTCGTCCTAATATGACCTTAGGTGTTGCTAAGACGCAAAGCAACAACACTCAGCCAACTTATGAAATAGGTACTTGTGACTGCCTTGCCTGGTGTGTCCAGCATTACTAGTGCACCATTCAGTCTCAGGACAAGGTAACGGATACTGTCAATATAGTGTCATGGTGCAGGTGGCATGCTATCCCAATAGTGAGTAGTCTCAAATCGCTACCCATCCCTATGTAACCTCAAATGTTTCTAGAAGGTAATACCCCAACACCCGCGGCTAATTATGTTATTGAAGATTAGAGTAACATTACATTGAATTTCATGCAACAGGCTACTTCTAATTTAACCCACAATTGACCGGAAGTTTGATGTTTGTTTGTTGTTTGAGGCACACTCAGAAAACCTTCTTTGACATCTTCACATTTACGCCTTCTACTTACTGCACAAAAAATCATTTGGTGCATTGTATGACATCAACAAATCTCACCCCTTTGACAGATTACTTAGGAACGCCAAGGATCTACTTCACTAAGGTTATTGGTAGCGTTTACTTTGTTTTCAGGGTGGGGGATTGGGGATAATCCCTGACACTCACACTCACACTCACACACTCACTCACACTCACACTCTCACACACTCAGTCACACTCATACACTCACACACACGCACTCACACTCACAAACTCACACTCACACACTCATATACCCATACACACACTCACACTCTCACACACTCACATACCCACACACTCACACACTCATACACTCACACACTCACTCACACTCATACACCCATACACTCACACACACACTCATACAGTCACACACTCGCACACACTCATACACTCACCCATACTCACACACTCACACACTCATACACTCACATAGTCAAACACTCACACACACACTCATACACTCACATTCACACACACTCATACGCTCACTCACTCACTCACTCACTCACACACTCATACCTACTCACTCACACACACTCACACACACACTCACTCACACACTCACGCGCACACTCACACACCCCGCCGACTGGGTGTTATCTGTAGCACATATCAGATCAGATGGAATGGCCAAATGAGTTGAGCGTCCGTCTCCTGTTTTGGGAGATCGGGGGATCCGAACCCATGGGTTTGTGGGTTCGAACCCTGGTCGAGTCAAACCAATGACTTAAAAATTGATACTTGTCACTTCCTAGCCTGGCACTCAGGATTATTAGGATAGGGCAACGACTGGTTAGCTCAGTGTGAAGATAATGTGACTGAATGGGATATCAGGTCATGATGCTGGCGACCTGATCTCCCAGTGGGGCGGCACTATAAAGTCCCCATGAGTGTGCACTGTCACAAGTCGGTACCCATCCTGATATGACCTTAGATGTTGTCAAGACATAAAACAACAACAAACAAACAATGTAGCACACATCGAAACCATTCATACCATTTGCCAAGACTTCCTGATGTGAGTGTTTGTTCGGTGACACTTCCTGATGTGAGTGTTTGTTTGGAGACACTTAGTGATGTGAGTGTTTGTTCGGCGACACTTCGTGATGTGAGTGTTTGTTCATTGACACTTTGCGATGTGAGTGTGTGTTTGCCGACACTTCGTGAGGTGAGTGTTTGTTCAGCGACACTTCGTGATGTGAGTGTCTGTTCGGTGACACTTCGTGATGTGAGTGTTTGTTTGACAACACTTCATGATGTGAGTGTTTGTTCAATAACACTTCCTGATGTGAGTGTTTGTTCAGCGACACTTCCTTGCATTGATGTCAGCTGTTTGTTGTGCAACCAGACAGAAGTTACCATATCAAATACTGTGTAGGCATTCATTAGAATTTGATATGTTATTGTTAGTATTAATAATATTTATACCTAATTATTGTTATTATTATTGTTTTAATTTATGCTGTTTGTATTTATATTTTGTACGGATTATTATTAGTAAGTACTATTCAGATACTATTACTTTTAGTACTATTGGTTTGATTAGTTTTACTTTTTTCCTGCATTTGTTTAATACAAGATTAAAATACTTTGCACTCAAATATTATGGAAAATCCGCCTTCCGTGTGGGAAGGTCGCACTTTACGGAATGTTTAAGAAAAGCAGCATCTCTTAAAAATTGATACGGTGTCTTCGAAAGAAGAGGTTTTTTTAGATGATAGATGGAATTTCTTTATTCATCAGTTATTATAGCCAATTCAAAAATATATCACATCGTGGTTTTATTGTACATCACCTACAATGGCTCCTGCTAGGGAGAGTATTCTGTTGAATTTACATGATTAAATTGATATTTTTTACTTATAAAGTGTTTATTTGTGGCGTCCCATATTCCCTGTTTGTGTTTGTGGCAGATCTGACGTGGTCTTTAAATAATGCGCCCCCACATCACGTAGACACACCAGGGTAGGAATGAGGAAGTAATCGAGCATGCGTGGTCACAGTCCAGTCACTTCCCAGTTTCACTTCCATAGATGCACCACAACCATAGCTTTACCGTCAATTTGCCACTGCAAGCCGCTCTATCCCCTTCTGTCTCGCCTCAGCTGCCGGCCTCCTCCTTGTTCGAAATCAAAACATATTTGCAGGGGTAGGTCTGGCCAGCTTTTCACCTTCTACCACCTATGCCGTGACTCTTCACCAACTGATCCCCACAGAGTAAGACGGTCACGGTTCTTTTACTACAACTCTCCTCTCTTCTCTTTACTACCACCTCCCGACTTTCTTTTTCTCCCAGGCTTCCTCTCCTCAAATTAAAGGATGTGTTTGCTTCGGTGGGGCCCTTTTCCTGTTTCACTCTTGCACTTTCCCATTCTCTGAAGCTCCGCTTTCCCTTCCCTCCTGTCCTCCCCCGCAACGTCCAGGCTCACGTTGTTGCTGCTGAAGTGTACTTATGAAAAACTTGTCTTTCAACCACCTGACCGATTCATCGGTAGCCGGTACACATTGTCACAAGACTAACAGTCGAATGCGGCCTGTAGTTGACCAAGACTGCGAAAACCCCAAGTGAGCGAGGTGACTGCCCACCGGCTTGGTGCTGGGGCTGTGTAAGAACGGACAGTGTAATACTCCAAGTACACAGGCCACCAGCAGGTAGCTGGGCTCAGTCTGGTAGACACTGTCTCAATAGTGTCCAAGTGTAACTATAGACTGTTCAGTTACTGCTTCAACAATGGACGTATTCGACTGGGACCTTTCCATCTGCAAAATTTAGGCTCTGCCCACCTGCGCAGTGAACTTGGTTTTCGAATGCAAAGAGGACCAGTCAAATGGCTTCAGTGGTTTCAACCAATCAAAGCTGTTCTTTTCGATTGCAAATGGCTGCCCCCTATGGGGGCTGCCATTTGCAATAGAAAAGAGCTAATCAGAGCTGTTCGTTTCCATTGCAAATGGCTGCCACCTATGGGTACCGCCATTTGCAATTGAAAAGAATAGCTCTGATTGGCTGAAGCTACTGAATCTTTTAACCTTTCCATATCAGCCATGTTGAAATACACCATGTGACCTTGTGGATGGAGCCACAACACACATTGGAATCATGTGTACAGAAACTCACTTCCGGTCCCAGCCGAATAGGAATTTGTAAACAAATATTTTGATATTAGAATGAAACGGCCCAGTCGAATACATCCAATGTCGGCTCACCTCAGATCAGTGTCGGTATTGCTAATTGGATCCCGCCATTCATGAACAAAAGAAATATGAATAATGTTAGTTGAAAAAACACTGGTAAAGTCATATATGATTACTACAGCTTTTTGATCAGCAGTTTGTATAACAGTTTGTATAATAGCAGATCTCTGAGCATTGTTTGGAAAGGCCCATGTTCAAGAGTATGTATTATATGGTCTGTGCTTCTGTGTATGGTGGTGGTGGGTTATGCGTGACTCACGCACTATGTTGACCTCTACGACTCCCTCTCCCCCGCTCCCCTTTTCTCTTCCCTCTTTCCTATTTCCTCTTCCCTCTTTCCCTTTCTATCTTCCCCTGTTCTCTCTTTCTCTTTCTCTCTCTCCCTCTCTCCCTGTCTCTCCCTCTCTCTCCCTCTCCCTCTCCCTCTCCCCTTTCCTCTTCCCCCTTCCTGTTATATCTTCCCCTCTCTCCCCCATCTCTCTCCCCATCTTTCCACACACACACTCACCCACTCACTTACTCACTCACTCACTCACTCACTCACTCACTCACTCACTCACTCACTCACTCACTTACTCACTCACTCACTCACTTACTCATGCGCGCACACACGCGCTGTGTGACTCGGGTTCAGGCAGCCTGTGTCTACCCCAGACTGCGCTTATTGCTATCAGGCCCAGCCTGTGTGTACCCCAGACTGCGCATATTGCTGCTATCAGGCCCAGTCCGTGTCTACCCCAGACTGCGCATATTGCTGCTATCAGGCCCAGCCCGTGTCTACCCCAGACTGCGCATATTGCTGCTATCAGGCCCAGCCCGTGTCTACCCCAGACTGCGCATATTGCTGCTATCAGGCCCAGCCCGTGTCTACCCCAGACTGCGCATATTGCTGCTATCAGGCCCAGTCTGTGACCAGACGCGTATGTATCCGTATCGACTGTTGTTATTAATAACCGTATGTAGATAGGCGCGCCGTGTCGAGAGACCCCGACGCCCCCCCCCCCCGGTGGCAGAACGCGACGCCCCCTGGTGGCAGGACGCGACGCCCCCTAGTGGTGTCTCTGGTATTAATCAGTTATTGCCCGGTAGAGCGTCTGAAGCCTGAGGGCCTTTGAGATGAGCATTAATGGTGATGAACATTTCTGATGGACTGGAACAGGACATTCAGGCAATCTTTGGTTTTATTAAGTGATTTTATGCTTCAAGTTGTAGCCATTGAAGATGAAATTTAGGATTGTTTTAACACATCAGCCATATTAAAATGGGTCAAATTGATGGCACCTGACATTTTATTAAACTGCGCAGACATTGCAAGAGAAATTATAGCGGGTTTGTTACCAACACCAATTAGAATTACTTCTATTAGCTGAGATAGACTAGTACTACTGGTAGTCAACATGATGTAAATATTGTTTATTGCAACTTATGCTGTTGCTGTAGTGCTAATCATTAAACAGATCATTAAGCATTAATTCCCTCAATTGAAAGGACTTAAACACTCTAGGCATGAGCTAGTTATCATTAGCTAGTGATCATTAGCTAGTCATCGTTAAGCATTAATTCCCCCAATTAAAAGGACTTAAACAGTGATCATTACCTTGTGATCATTAAGCATTAAATCCCCAATTAGAATAACTATCTAAGTGACACCCAACTGTTGACACATAATGACCAGTTAGAACACCCACTCGGTGGTGGTTAGAACTTAGAGCTGATCCAAACCAAAGCACAGAGGGCTGATTCCACGACCTGTCGGACGGGAATCTCACGCGGTGCCTACTCATCTATCTCGCCCACTGTATTCGTCGATATTGGCCGGTAACAGCTGTACGCCCGGTGTAGCACGTTCCAAACAGTACCCCGTTCAAAACACTACGGTAGTGTTTTGAACCTAAGTTCATAACACTGCGGTAGTCTTTTGAGCTTAAGTTCAAAACACTATGGTTAAGTTCAAAACACTATGGTTAAGTTCAAAATACTGTGGTTAAGTTCAAAACACTACCCCTACGTACGTTCAAAACACTACCCAAGTTCAAAACACTGTCATGACATGGCACTTGGCAGTGGGGGCTGTAGTGCCGCAAAATGTAACCTACTGCATTCAGTCCCACCTTACTGCATCATCACCCCCTTACTGCACACTGCCCCACCCTACTGCATTCTGTCCCAGCCTACTGCATACTGCCACACCTTATTGCATACTGCCCTACCTTACTGCATACTGCCCCCACCCTACTACATACTGCCACCACCCTACTGCATACCGTTCACCCTAATGCATACTTCCCCACCTCACTACATTCGTCCCCACCTTACTACATACTGCCCCATTCTACTACATTCTACCCCATCCTCCTTCATGCAGTCCCACCCTACTGCATACTGCCCTACCTTAGTACATACTGCCCCACCTTACTGCATACTGCCCACCCTACTGCATACTTCCGCACCTTACTGCATTCTTCCCCACCTCACTACATACTGCCCCACTCTACTACATTCTGTCCCACCCTACTACATTCTGTCCCACCCTCCTTCATGCAGCCCCACCTTACTTCATACAGCCCCACCCTACTGCATAGACCCCAACTTACCACATACTGCCCCACACAACTGCGCACTGCCCCACCCTACTACATTTTCCTGCATTCTTTCCCACCTTACTGCATACAGCCCCACCTTACTGCCTACTGCCCCACTGGGCGCGGTGGCCTAATTGGTAGAGCGTGGGCCTCACATGCGGTAGGTCGGGAGTTTGGTTCCCGGTCGAGTCAAACCAATGACTTTAAAATTGATACTTGTCGCTTCCTAGCCTGGCGCTCAGCATTATTAAGATAGGGCAAGGACTGGTTAGCTCAGTGTCAGGATAGTGCAACAGAGTGGGATATCGGGTCAAGGATGCCAGCAGCCTGATTGCCCATTGGGACAGCACTATAAAGTCACCATGAGTGTGCACTGTCATAAGTCTGTACCCGTCCTGATATGACCTTAGATGTTGCTAGGTAGCATAGGACGTAAAACAGCAACCAACTACAACAACCCCATTTTTTTTATAGTGTTTTGAACTTAAAGGTAGTGTTTTGAGCGTGGCCACAGTATTGTTTTTAACCTACCTTCAACTAAGTTGAAAACAATACTGTAGTGTTGTGAACCTAGTATAGTATTTCTGGGTTACTCGGCAGCGCAGAGCTCCAGATAATACCATAAAACTCTCCCCTTCATATCACCTGTGATGCCTCCCTTAATCAACCCGTAATCATACCCATCAACAAACCCATAAGGAAGAAAGGTAAGACAAGTCACACAGGTTAACAGTGAAGAAGTTGTGATTTATTGGCATCAACTCCTGTACACCTACTAGTGACCTATCACCTCCACTCCTTGCCTGTTGTCCACACAGAGTCTCATTACCTCTCTTGTATCTAAGAGTCAGTGCCTACAGCCCATTGACCCGGAGTCCCCTGGTTGTTGTACACAGCTCAATTTGGATATATGAATTTTGGTAGCATCAGACAGAGTGTCTGGGGTCCTGCTCTAGAGTAGGTGTGTCTCACTCAAGAGCCAGGAGTAGAGTGAACCCTGTCCAGTGTGCCTGAAGCAGGGTCTATGATAATGAATTAAATCTCAAAGTGAGGCTAGTGTGGTCAGAGGGCCAAGGTAGTGTAGGTGACTGGGCATTCCCACAGCCAGCCAATCAGGCACCCCCACAGTCTGGGTTGCTGTCACTCAACCCAGCTGCAGGTGGTGTCCTGTGTGTATATGCAGATTATGCTGGTGGGCCCGCCCAGTGGTCATGTAGGGACAGGTAGCTGCAGACAGTTACAATAGATCTCTGTTAAAATGGTCTTTTCTCCAATTGCACTCTTTATGGATGCATAGAGAAGCAGTTCAACAATCGTGTTCTGTTTCTTATATATCTCTTCATTAATCTCAGGCATCATGTATGAACATATATTTCACATAGCTTGTATCATGTCATAATGGGAGTGGGGTATTATTACTTTTAGTTTATATAACATTGTTCCCACTCCGTCGCCCAAGAATAATAATGCTCTCTGCCGATATATAATTCTGAACCGAAAATCCGTATATTTTTACCCTAGGTTGAAAACACTACCGTAGTGTTTTGAACTTACTACACCGGCCCTCACGGCCGGGACGTAATCGGATTGGACGGCGGCGGCGCCTTCTGAGCATGCGCTAACCCACTCTGCTGGTGCCTGGCGATGTGGACACGCGCGCCATAGCGAGTGGCGAGAATGGGCGCGCGGGTGTGTGTGTGTTGGTGTTGGGGCGCGTGTGTGGGGGTGGGGGTGTGCGCGTGTTGGGGAGTGTGTGCGTGGTGGGAGTGTGTGGTAGTGTGTGTTGGCAGGCGTGTGTGTGTTGGCGTGTGAGCATGTGTGTGTTTGGGCGCGTGGGTGTGTGGGGGGGCGCCTGTGTGTGTGTTGGGTGTGTGTGGGTGGGAGTTTGTATGTTGGCGTGTGTGTGTGTTGGCGTGTGAGCGTGTGTGTGTTGGAGAGTGTGTTGGGGAGTGTGTGGTGGGGGCATGTGTGTGTTGGGGAGCGTGTGTGTGGGAGCGTGTGTGTGGGAGCGTCTGCGTATGGTGGGAGCGTGTGTGTGTTGGGGAGCGTGTGTGTGGGCGCGCCATTCAGTGCGGATCTACTACGTCACGTGACCCACTTCCGGGATCACACATTGCGAGACGGCTGGCAGCATGACGTCAGATTCGCGCCAAGTCCCACACGCCACACTCGGCCAACACGCAGAATGTAAACACTTTGCTGTAACGCCATATAACGTCACAGATGATTAAATAGGGCACTGCTGCATCATTCCCACCCACACCCCCACTTCCTTACACCCCCCCCCCCCCCAACACTTTTCAATTCTTATTTCAGTAGCGGTGCGCCACAATTTGGGTGTTTCACAGTCACCCAGTCGCCCTTTGTGACGAGTAATCGCGACGTGTGTATCGACACAGCGGGCCAGCACCGTGACATCATCATTGGCGATAACAAGCCTATTTGGTCACAGAGAACCCTGGAGGTATAGACTAGACTGGATATAAGTGTCATGGCTGCCCATGGATCCTCTCTGAAACTGGCATCTTTCTGCATCCTGTTTCCCGCACTTCAACATTATTACCCAACCACCCGCCCACATCCTTTTACTAAAGTTCACTCTTGATGATACTTAAGTAATAGTCTCATCAATGTAATCTAATTAGGTTAGCAATTAAGTTGTTAAGATGTGTAGTAAAAGAATTTCACTAGCATGTGCATTTAACAAAGCATTTTAACGGTATTCTATTTTTATTAAAGGTTGGGAATTAAAAGTATGGTTTCGGAAGCCAATCAGGCATTAAATATGCATTAATAACTTGGCTATACTGTCATAATGCCAACTTGTGTCAGTGTCGTTCTCTAGAAGAGTCCGGGAATAATTGAAAAAAAGGAAAGTTTGTTTTATTAACGACGCCTTTAGAATGCATTGATTTTTATCATCAGCTATTGGACGTCAAACATATGGTCATTCTGACATATTTCTTCGAAGGAAACCCACTGCTGCCACATAGGCTACTCTTTCCGATAAGCAGCAAGGGGTCTTTTATATGCATTTTCCCACAGACAGGACAGCACATACCACAGCCTTTGATGAACCAGTTGTGAGGAATAATTGATGGCATTGATTTGGTGATGAACTGATGATTAAAGAGTGTCTCGATGTGATGTTGCCAACTATCACTAGAATTGTGAATTATCATTGGAGTGTGGTGTATTTCCATCGGCTTTAAAGTCTGCAAGAGTAGGTCCACTTCATAAAAAGTCCACCCTTGATCCAGAGCAGTTTAAGAGCTACACACATATGCGGATGACACACAGTTGTATTTGTCATTTGATGTATCTGATGACATGTCTGAATGGCTGAAGATAATGGAGAAATGTGTTGGTGAAATTAGGGAGTGGTGAGTCAGCCCATAACCTTGGTGTGATCTTTGACAATACTCTTGATATGTCTTATCACATCAAGACGGTGTGTAGGGCATCATTTATGCAACTGAGACATCTCAGATCCATCAAGGATGCCTTGACACGTGACACGTTAGAGAAGGTTACTCATGCTTTCATTGGTTCACGCCTGGATTATTGTAATGCTCTCTTGTATGGTCTGCCGCTGTCAAGTATCTCAAAACTGCAACGTATACAGAATGCGGCTGCTAGGTTGTTGACGGGTACAAAGAAATTTGATCACATCACTCCTGTGCTGAAATCATTACACTGGCTCCCTGTGGAGAAGAGAATTGATTTCAAGGTGCTGCTTCTTGTATATCGTGCCTTGCATGATCAAGCTCCAGAATATATGAGAGATATGCTCCAGGAGAGAACAAATGTTCGAACACTGCGGTCCACAGTCTCCAGCCAGTTAGCAGTTCCTCGGAGCAGACTCAAACGCTTTGGGGATCGTGCTTTTAGTATTGCTGTCCCAAGACTGTGGAATTCTCTGCCAGGATATATCACAGATTGTAAATCTGTTGGTGCTTTTAAAAAAGGTCTTAAGACACATTTGTTTAAATCTGCTTTTAACTAGGTGAAATTTATTTTCCTGTATATATGTTTGTTATGTAAAGCGCCTGAGAACGGCTTGCTGGATCGGGTGCTATATAAATGTTTTATTTTATTTTTATTTCATTATTTTTGTTTTTTAAAGATAATTAGTCCGATGAAAGCATCACATTCCCTATATCAAACACTCATCTAGATATGATCCTACATATCGAACTTAGACAGTTGTGCACTTAGTAAACATCTGTTGCTGCATGGTAGGGACGACCTACATTTTCAACTTAGACACTTGTGCACTTAGTAAACATCTGTTGCTGCATGGTAGGGACGACCTACATTTTCAACTTAGACACTTGTGCACTTAGTAAACATCTGTTGCTGCATGGTAGGGACGACCTACATACCCAACTTAGACACTTGTGCACTTAGTAAACATCTGTTGCTGCATGGTAGGGACGACCTACATACCCAACTTAGACACTTGTGCACTTAGTAAACATCTGTTGCTGTATGGTAGGGACGACCTACATACCCAACTTAGACAGTTGTGCACTTAGTAAACATCTGTTGCTGCATGGTAGGAACGACCTACATATCCAACTTAGATACTTGCGCACTTAGTAAACATCTGTTGCTGCATGGTAGGGACGACCTACATACCCAACTTAGACAGTTGTGCACTTAGTAAACATCTGTTGCTGCATGGTAGGGACGACCTACATACCCAACTTAGACAGTTGTGCACTTAGTAAACATCTGTTGCTGTATGGCGATAACAATAGATGTTGCTAGGTCACCACCAATGATCAGACGTATGATTTGACTGAGATAACACAGGAGCAAATCCTCAGAAAGGTCAATGCTGTATCAGCCTATAAGTCATCTGGCATTAAAGACATCAGCTCAGCCCTAATGAAGGTTTCAATTACTGCACTTATAAATGAATTCACTTACCTGTATAACCTAGTGGTCAACACTGGTATTTTTCCGGAAAGCTGGAAACTAGCTACAGTTTCACCCATTCCAAAGACCAATAACCCAAGATACTGTAGTGAGTTGCGCCCAATATCTATTCTCCCTCTTCCTGGCAAAATCATAGAACAAATAATACATGATGAGATAAAAACATTTTTAGAGTCTTCAAATTACCTAACCACTCAACAAAATGGATTTAGAAAAGACAGATCAACAACTAGGGCATTGGCCTCTCTTATGGATGAGTTATTGACCAACATGGACAAAGGTGAACTAACAATTGCAGTATACCTCGACTTCAAAAAGCTTTCGATACAATTGACCATAGAATACTATTGCAGAAAATCCAGAAAGCAGGATTGGGGAAGAAAACCTATACATTCATGGCCAACTACTTAACTAATAGGAAACAATGCACAAAACTTAATGACACTGTGTCAACCATCAGGACTATTAAAACTGGAGTTCCTCAGGGTTCAACCCTGGGGCCCCTTCTGTTTTTAATCTTTATAAATGATTTACCCCAAGTATCAGAGGATGCAACATTCACATTATTTGCAGACGATGCAGCACTCACAGTACAAAATAAAGATTTCCAAATAGCAGCCGATCAGGTTCGGACAGTGCTGACCAGGGTTAACCTGTGGTGTAGTGAAAACAAACTATCCCTTAACACCAATAAAACTGAGTTTGTCATTTATGGCACCAAAGCAAGGAAGGCAAGGGCACAACCCATAACACTGCATATTGGCGGAAATCAAATTAAGGAGGCGAGTGCATACAGGTACTTAGGAACAGTGATTGATTCTACCTTAAATGGGAATCAACAGCTGGCTAGACTAACTCAATCATTGGCACTAAAAATGACTACAATCAGGAAGATGCGGAGCTTCATAAGCGAAAACACTGCCCTACTGCTGTATAAATCGACAGTTCTACCAATAATAGACTATAATGATATAATTTATGGATTGCTCACAAAGCAGCAACTGACTAAGCTACAAAGGATCCAAAACCGGGCGTTAAGAACAATTTATTGGGGCAAAACACTAAGTGTACAGGAAATGCATGACAAAGCAAACCTAGATTACCTAATGGTTAGAAGAGATTCACATCTCCTATCACTTATGTACAGAAGAGCCAGAGATACCCAATATATAGAAAACACAAAAAGGAATACTAGACGGGCAGATTCCACTCTACTCAAAGTCCCCAAGCCTTCCACAAACAAACTAATTAAAGCACCAATTTACAAAGGCAGCATGATGTGGAACAACCTACCAACCACTACACTGGAACTTACTACAAGTTTACCAACTGAATACAGAAGATAACTTCTGCTTACATTCTAAATACTATGTAAATACTCACATTGATCTGACTAATATTGATCTAGTTATGTGACACTACTGTACCATATTGTTATGGAACTTTGGGTTTCAGAATTTCATTGTGTTACATGGTGCAAATTGTCTATTCAACAGGCATTGTACACTTTATTCTATATACCTTTTGTGTAAATAACACTGAATTGACAAATGGCTGGAAGACCAGTGCTTCGGCACTGACAAAAGACTTATTCAGCGGAATAAACATATTTACCAAAAAAAAAAATGGAAGGGACGACCTACATACCCAACTTAGACAGTTGTGCACTTAGTAAACATCTGTTGCTGCATGGTAGGAACGACCTACATATCCAGCTTAGACACTTGTGCACTTAGTAAACATGTGTTGCTGCATTGTAGGAACGACCTACATATCCAACTTAGATACTTGCGCACTTAGTAAACATCTGTTGCTGCATGGTAGGGACGACCTACATATCCAACTTAGATACTTGTGCACTTAGTAAACATCTGTTGCTGCATGGTAGGAACGACCTACATATCCAGCTTCGACACTTGTGCACTTAGTAAACATCTGTTGCTGCATGGCAGGGACGACCTACATACCCAACTTAGATACTTGTGCACTTAGTAAACATCTGTTGCTGTATGGTAGGGACGACCTACATATCCAGCTTTGTCACTTGTGCACTTATTAAACATGTGTTGCTGCATTGTAGGAACGACCTACATACCCAACTTAGATACTTGTGCACTTAGTAAACATCTGTTGCTGTATGGTAGGGACGACCTACATATCCAGCTTTGTCACTTGTGCACTTAGTAAACATGTGTTGCTGCATTGTAGGAACGACCTACATACCCAACTTAGATACTTGTGCACTTAGTAAACATCTGTTGCTGTATGGTAGGGACGACCTACATATCCAGCTTTGTCACTTGTGCACTTATTAAACATGTGTTGCTGCATTGTAGGAACGACCTACATACCCAACTTAGATACTTGTGCACTTAGTAAACATCTGTTGCTGTATGGTAGGGACGACCTACATATCCAGCTTTGTCACTTGTGCACTTAGTAAACATGTGTTGCTGCATTGTAGGAACGACCTACATACCCAACTTAGATACTTTTGCACTTAGTAAACATCTGTTGCTGTATGGTAGGGACGACCTACATATCCAGCTTTGTCACTTGTGCACTTAGTAAACATGTGTTGCTGCATTGTAGGAACGACCTACATACCCAACTTAGATACTTGCGCACTTAGTAAACATCTGTTGCTGCATGGCAGGGACGACCTACATACCCAACTTAGATACTTGTGCACTTATTAAACATCTGTTGCTGCATGGTAGGAACGACCTACATACCCAACTTAGACACTTGTGCACTTATTAAACATCTGTTGCTGCATGGTAGGAACGACTAAGTCAATTTAATAGAACCTGTTACTGCTGAACCTATGGTGTCAGAGTTTCGACCTGCATGCTAACATTGACTTGGCATGTTTGCACTTCAAATATCTAAGTTAGCCGTTTATAATCAAAGTTTCTTCAAACTGAAGTAATGTCGATTACAGTAAAACCTCTCTAACCGACCACCTCCACAGATCGACCTCTCCCCTATATCGATCGTTTTATTTGGGCCCCAACAATACCATTGCAATGATATTCTAATTCCTTAAACGCACCTAAATGGACCAATTAAAGTCGGTCCCATTGTAATATGTCGGGACTCGGCCGTCTGAACCCCAAACATTACTATGCTCCACAGGCGTGCTCTGACAACTGTCTGTCAGTCCCCACCTGTGATTACTCTCAACAACTCATAAGGAAGAAAGGAAGACAAGTCAAACAAGATTGACAGTGAAGAGGTTGCGCTTTATTGGCATCAACTCCTGTTCACCTACTGGCGACCTATACCCCTCACTCCTTACCAAGTGCCCACACTGATCCGCATGACTATTGCTGGTGTATATTAGAATCAGTGCCATTGAACTGGAATCCAACGGTTGTTGCATACAGCTCAGTGTCTTTGGAATAGATGTTGCTAGTTCGAGTGTAGAAAGTGGAGTCTCCTCCAAGAGTGCTTCATGTGGGGTCTATGTGTGAGGTATATGGAATGCAGGTGACTGGGCTCACACAGCCAGCCAATCAGACACCCTACAGCCTGGGTGGGCGACCCCTAATAGCTGGCAGCTGTCACTCAACCCCAGCTGCAGGTGGTGTCCAAAATGTGTGCAGGATGGCTGGGTGTGCTTGTCCATCGGCCCCGTGGTAACAGGTAGTTGCAGACAGTTACAACAAACATATAGCAATGCTTCTCTCCTTCAATTGCACTTTCTGGTGCATGAAGAGAACATTTCCATAATTATTAACTGTCTCTTAAGTATGAACATCACATCACAATCTCAGTCGCTATGTGTTATCACATTTCCACATAGGCGCTTATGTCACAAAGTGAGTGGGGCACCCATTGCTTCTCTGTTACATAATCATGGTCCCCACTCTGTCGCCCGAGAATAATGTTTTTTGCCAATATATAAATCTGAACCGAAAATCCGTATAATATTACACCAGGGTCTGTCCATTTAGAGAGGTTTTACTGTATATGAATCAGCCTAATATATTTATCTCTTCTTTTTTTTTTAAAGGCAGAAAACCCAAACCATCGGACTATGCATCTTTAATGTAACACTGAATATTGCAAGAACAAAAAATCGATAAATTAGCACTCGTTTCAAATTGTTCTTTCCTTTTGATAAATAATATCGATATCACCTATCAGATGACATCGGTAATATTGACCTGCAAGTCAAGCACAGTGATGCAACCCAGCCTTCACATAACAATACAACTTCCAGACAGACAAAACACAGCCTCACCAAACCACAAGCCTGCTACTAGTGCTAGGTTTATGGTCAATATGGATGCCTGACATCCCCCCAGAGTGACATCATGTGATCACTTACCGTAAATCGTCCCATTCATATATTTATTGAGGTACACATAACAAATACTCTAAAATATATTAGATTTAATTTAGCAATGGCGGGCGCAAACGTAATTAATTCAATGTACATATTTTTGCCTGATAGAAAATATGAACATTTAATTGTGAATTTTGATTAATGGACTTCATTGAAATACACATTCAACGCAGAGGTGTCTCCCTGCTGGGAGAAAGCGCGGGAAGGCTCGTGAATCTAGGTCAGCAACAGATCATCGCGCGACGTTCACTCTCCCAGCCGAGCTTCCGTGCCGGCGCGTTCTCCCAGCACGGAGCCGAGCTGTGCCCGGAGAGTGTCCACTCGCGGCGTGTCGTCTGCCCGGGCGCCAGTCAATCAGTCACTCGGCGCAGTAATAACGCCGGGCAGACGGCCTGCCTGGTCTGCCCGGCGTAGTGCCAGTGCAGTCACGTGACGGGCCCGCCACATTCACATACAAACAGACGCAGACAGACACACACAGACATACACACAGATACACATGCACATACACAGACATACACATACAAACACGTGCACACATACAGATACATACAGACACAGACATTCACACACAAATACAGACACAGACACACACACTCACAGTCACACACACATACATACACACATATACAGACACACACATGCAGACATACACAGACACACACACATACAGATACACACAGACACACATGGACAGAAATGCACACACATACATGCACACACATACACACACATACACACATACTCAGTCACAGTCACACACACAGACATACACACACATAGAGACACACATGCAGACATACACAGACACACTCACATACACACACAGATACACATAGACACAAATGCACACACATACATGCTCACACAGACATACACATACACACATACTCAGTCACAGTCACACACACAGTCACACACACAGACACACACATCCCCTGGGTGGACAGGACGCGGTGGCGCAATCGGTAGAGTTCACGCTTCCTGTAAGGAAGATCAGGATTTCGAATACCGGCTGAGTCAAACACAATGACTTACAAAATGTATACTTGTCGCTACCTAGCCTGGCGCTCGGCATTACTAGGATTATTAGATAGGGCAACGACTGGTTAGCTCAGTATGAGGATAATGTGACTGAGTGGGATCTTGGGTCATGGTGTTGGCGGCCTGATCTCCCATTTTAGCAGCACTATAAAGTTGGCATGAGTGTGTACTGTCACAAGTCGGTACCCATCCTGATGTAATTATGGATGTCACTAGGACGTAAAACCCCAACAAGCAAAACGCCCCAGGGTGTCGTGTGAGGGAGTACTGCATTGAAGGCGTGTTAGTTTAGGCGCTTTCGAATGGCACTAGTGCAATATCAAGTAGCGTTCAGTAGCCTGCTTTCTTTGTTTTTGAAGGTTTTAGGGCCTAGCAAAATCTAGGGTCATACCAAGACAGGTACCAACTTATGACTGCGCACTCATGGCAATTTTATGTTGCTATCCCGATAAGGGGACCGGGTCACCAGCACCCAATATCCCACTCAGTCACATTATTCTGATATTGAGCAAACCAGTCCTTGCCGTATCCTATTTTTTATTAAAGTTGCATAGTTCGATGGTTTTGAATTTATGTCATTTTCTGAGATAAATATATTAGGTTGATCCGTTATAATCTACCTTACTTTAGTTCGAAGTAACTTTGCTTTAAAATCGCTAACTTGTGAGATATTTGGAGTGTAAACATACCAAATTAATGTTGGCATGCTTGCCAAAATTCTGACTCCATAGGATTCAGCAGTAACAGGTTATATTAAATTAACTTAGTATGCCCTTCTATGTAGCAACAAATGCTGAATAAATGCACCAGTGTATACATGTACACATTGGATATCTAGGTTCAAATGTAGATAAGTGTTTCGCTTCTGAAAATTTGATGTTTTTATCGGACTATGCAACTTCAATCCCAAACGCCAGCCTATGTAGCGACACGTATCAATTTGGTAATGATTTGACTCGGCCAGGACTCGAACCCACGACGTTCCATTTTGTCGTTCCACAGTAAATAATGAAATAAATAACTATGTGCAATATAATTTAAGGATTTTTTAAAACCCAATATTAAGCGCTAGATATTTCCATTTGTGTAAGCATGCATAAGATAGTAGAAATATATGATTTTAGATTCACATATGAATGCGTCCCGAGTGCGTAGGCCGAGTGCTTTATATCGGCGGAAGCCACAGTCTGATGTCCATTTAAAAAACGCTCCACCCCTCACCCCCACCCCCGCTCCCCCCGACGACTACAAGTATGTGCAGCCAGGCCTTTCTGGTTTGTTTTGTATTTGCTGTTCAGTCTGGAACTATATTGTATCGACTTCGTATGGAATTGGTGTCATTCGGCCAAGTAGAAGGTACCCAAAGTAACAAGTGTGCAATTAACTTATACTACGTTATAGTCATCGTGGGTGGGTGGAATGGTTTTGGAATTATCTTATACCCCTGTCACACTATGACGTAACAGGCCAGCGAGTGGGCAATGTAAAAATCACTTTTTTACGTTGAGATGCGTAGAAATTCTCGGAGTTTCAGGGCCAAATTGGACATCAGTGCAACGTAGTAGGCGAAACGTTGGTCCAACGTAGTTGTAACATGTCTCAACGAGTTAGAACGTAAAACAAAACAAAAGTCCCAATGTAAGGCTAACGAGCCTCCAGCTCGCACAGCATCAGCCTAGCGAAACCCTAGCAATGGCTCAGCGTAGGACTCACGTAATTACGCCTGCCCTAACGCAGCTACGTGTGACTCTGGCATAATTCATAAAGTGAGTTGACGTCAGGCCCGCGAGTGAGCACCATCAGTCTAATGACAGTCCAGCGTGCTCAGCGTACGGACACCAAGGCAAAATGTTCACACCACGTTCACAGCACGTTCGCTTACGTTTGAAGAACATTGGAGCATGTAACATATGTTACGCGCGCGCCAGCCATTCGTCACCTACGTCGAATACGTCAGAATCTCGTTAGACCTATGTCGAGATACGTTAACACCACGTTGTCAGCGCGTGGGCTGCATGTTCCTCCCAGCTCTCTGTCAGTCTACCGTAAGTCGACGTAGCTCACCATAGCTCTAATGAACGTCTAACGTATCTCAACATAAGGCCAACATGAGCACAATGTAACCCAACGTAATGGCCTTTACTTCGAGCTACGTCGAAAGTTTTGAGTATGTCCAAAACCTTGATGTGTGTCACTGTATCTTGATGTAACTTGACGTAGGCTTAACGAACGAGTAATGTATCTCGACATATCTGGACGTAATGGCCAAATTTTACCTACGTCGGCTTACGCTACCGCATTACGTCGTAGTGTGACAGGGCCATTAGATAAACTGAAGCTGGTGATACTTCAAATGGAACTCAGCCTTCCCTTCCAGCTATACCGTCAGGCTGCTCGTGTGAAGTGATGTCTTTCGGTGACATGAATACTCGTGCACACACCATCTGTATGTGGTGATCGTGCGTTGCGCTTTCCCCACGCGGAGCAGCTCTTAGAGCCGGTGTTTGCTCAGTAGTGGATCACGACTGACCCTTGACCCATTTATGATTCACACTTCTCCCTCCTCCCCTCCCCCTCCTCCCCCTGGCTCCACTCCCCCCTCCCCTCCCTCCCCTCCCCCTCCTCTTCCCTCCCTTCCCCCCCCCCTCCCCCCTCCCCTTGCCTCGCCTCCCCTCCCGTCGCCTCCCCTCCCCTGCCCACTCCTCACCTCCTTCCCCTCCTCCCCTCCACCTCCCTCCTCTTCCCTCCCCTCCACCCCCCTCCCTCCCATCCCCTCCCTTCCCCCATCTCCTTGCCTCCCATTCCCTCCCCATCCTCTCCCCTTGCCTCCCCTCCCCTCCCCTTCCCTCCCCTCCCCCCTTCCCTTCCCTTCCCCCATCCCCTTGCCTCCCATTCCCTCCCCATCCTCTCCCCTTGCCTCCCCATCCCCTCCCCTTCCCGCTCCCTCTCCCGCTCCCTCTCCCTCTCCTTTTCCATCTGGCAGGGTTCCAGGTACCCCAATTAACATTCATGCACAGTGAGTAGCTGTGTGGCTATTAATTGTGCACTGTAACCTTCATCATAGGAGAAATTGTGCACCGAACCCACCACAACCACAACACACCACCATCACCACCACCACCACCACCATCACCACCACCACCACCACCACCACCACCACCACCACCACCACCACCACCACCACCACCACCACCACCACCATCATAACCACAACCACCATCACTATCACCACGACCACCACCACGACCACCACCACCACGACCACCACCACCACCACCACGACCACCACCACCACGACCACCACCACCACCACCACCACCACCACCACCACCACCACTACCACCACCACCACCACCACCACCACCACCACCACCACCACAACACACCACCACCACAACACACCACCACCACAACACACCACCACCACTACCATCACAACCACAATACACCACCACCACCCCGACCACAACCACCACCATCACCACCACCATCACAACCACAACACACCACCACCACCCCGACGATGACGACGACGACGACCACCACCACCATCATCACCACCATCACCACCATCATAACCACAACCACCACCATAACCACAACCACCACCACCATAACCACCACCACCACCATCACTATCACAGCGACGACCACCACCAGCACCACCACCACCAGCACCACCACCACAACTACCACCACCACCATCACTAGCACCACGACCACCACCACGACTACCACCAGGGTTGACTCTATTTCAGGATATTTCAATCTTCACCTTTCTGTTTCGTTAACACTAATAACAGTATATCAGTATTATCACCAACAGCCACGTGGTTGTAGCTACGTTGAAAGGTCAGGCACACTCTCAGTCTCGCACGCGCCGGTTTGATTAGAAACAACCACTTAATCAACATGTTATGACTTCGTGTGTTGGACGGGTTTACCACACTGTTTAGCGGGGATGAGGACCCTTTGTTGTTCCACTGCGCGGACATAAAGCATCACCCCAAATCGACGTACATTATACGTGTGTGGGAAACCAGACGCCACCTGGTGTTCGCTGGCTGAACCATGTAGTATGAGCGGTGTAACGGGTTGTGAGAATTGTCAGGGTTGAGAATTGTCCGGTTTGTATTGTTATGTGAGCGTTCATGTAATACGCTCACATAATATATATGAGTCCTATATGGATTATGAACGCTGTGACTCTAACTAATACCCCTGTCACACTACAACGTAATGCGGGGCGTAAGCCGATGTAGGTGAAATTTGGCCATTACGTCGAGATACATTACTTGTTCGTTAATCCTACGCCGAGATATGTTATTCGTTTGTTCAGCCTATGTCGAGTTACATCGAGATACGGTGACGCACATCAAGGTTTTGGACATACCCAAAACTTTTGACGTAGCTCGACGTAAGGCCGTTAAGTTGGGTTTTGTTGGCCTTACGTTGCGCTCACATTAGGCTTATGTCAAGATATGTTAGACTTTCGTCAGAGCTATGTCGGTCTACGTTGAGCTACGTCGACTTACGGTAGACTGACGGAGAGCCTGGAGGAACGTGCAGCCCGCGCACTGACAACTTGGTGTTAACGTATCTCGACGTAGGTCTAACGTGTCTCTGACGTGTGTCTAATGTTAGTCTAACATAAGTCCAACATGTCTTGACGTAGTTGACGAACGGCTGGCGCACGCGTAACGTTTTGTAAAATGGCTAAATCTCGAATCTGTGGTTGTGTAGGCAGGCTATAGTGAAATCAATATAGACAAAGAGAAAGGAAGAGTATAAAGTGTAAAGGAAGAGAGAGAGTCAAGCCCTCTGGTTTATTATTTATGGTTACATGGGTTCATTGTAGCGTATCACCCCCACCCCTTTCCCCCAATGGGTAACAAGCACTCTTGGCCCTACCGATAGGGATCCAGCCTTCCTGGTCCCCATGGCTACCAGTGGTCTGCCCACCACCACCAAGTTGTGTGGGCCCCCCTGGCCACCACCAACCTTGACCCTGAGTGTGGTGATCCTACCCAGCAGAGGGGGAGGGGGTAGGCCCTGAGTGTGGTTACACCCAGCCCTGCCAGCACCATTATGTCTATTTACATCACACTCAGGCACCACCAGCACCTACATATACATGCGCTTGGTCACATACACCTGTTTAGTGACTAATAGAACATTTGCATTCCCTCCGATGCCATAAATCGGAATATTTTACAGTATGTAACATGTACCAACATAAGCGAACATGCTGTGAACATGGTGCAAACGTTTTGCCTTCGAGTATATAAAGGCATCCGTTAAGCTCACATCGAGCATGTTGAGCGCTCGCTGTCCTTACGCTGAGCATGCTGGATTGTCGTTAGACTGACGCTGCTCACTCGCGGGCCTGACGTTGACTCACATTACAAATTACGTCAGAGTCACACATAGCTACGTTAGGGTGGGCGTAAAATTTGTTATGCGAGTACTACGCTAAGCCAACACTCGGGTTTCACTAGGCTGATGCTGCGCGCGCTGGAGGCTTGTTAGCCTTATGTTGGGTCATTTTTATTGTTAACATTCTAACTTTTTGAGACACGTTACAACTACGTTGGACCGATGTTTCACCTACATCCACTACGTTGCACTGATGTCCAATTTGGCCCTGAAACGCCGAGAATTTCGACATATCTCGAAGTATCTCGACGTAAAAAAATGATTTTTACGTTGCCCACGGGCAGGCCTGTTACGTCATGGTGTGACTGGGGTATTACACATTTCCGCCTTGAGATCCGGCCATCGCCTGCTCGGAGCCCCGCGTCCCCTCCTCATGACGTCACTACCCTGTCATGACGTCATGACGCTCGCCCTCCGTAACCGAGTCGAGTCGCGATCACTTGAGCCTCTTAGTTTTAAACAACAATTGAAAGCCTAATTGACGGACAGGAGGCGAGCGGCCGAGACGTTCAGATACCGCCATGTTGGTCTGGAGCAATGTCGGTGGGTGTGATGTCACTTCCGGTTCGACAAACACCAAGATGGCGGCTGATGGGTGCGTTTAACTAACAACTCAGCCGTTATTTCCAGCAAAGCTATGATAACGCCATCTCATTTCCTCACGTATAAGTGCATAGTTTAAGTAAGTTTACAAGTGTTTGTGTGTTTCTTTTGTTTTTAAAGGGGGTGGGGTGAATCTCCAATGTTTTTCTTCTTCTTTACATTTAAAGAAGAACAGATGGGTGACTTTGCAGTGATTGTGACATTAGACGCTTGTCAGAAAGAACATTCTTTGTATTCATTGTTTTATATTTACTGGACGTGGTGGCCGAATCGGTAGAGCGCAGGCTTCCCATGTGGAAGGTTGGGAGTTTGATTCTCAGTCGAGTAAATTATTGATACTTGTCGCTACCTAGCCTGGCACTCAGCATTACTAGGATAGGATATGTACTGGTTATCCATCTCAGTATCAGGATAATGTGACTGTGTCAGTGTGTGGGATATCGGGTCATGGTGCTGGTGGCCTGGTCTCCCAGTGGGGCAGTACTATAAATTCAGTATGAGCGTGCACTGTCACAAGTTGATACCTGTCCTGATACGACCTTAGATGTTCCCAGGATGAAGAACTCCAACACACTCACACTTTTATGTTTTATTTTTATATCCATTGATTCTGCATGGAAATTTCAATCACAGACAACAATTGGTTTTCCTCATTCCAATGCTCCTCTCCCAATTCTATTAGGCGGTAAGTGGATACCTTTTTTATAAAAAATCACTTTTCTAATTTTGCATGTCATAAAAGGTTAATTAATCGACTTCAATGTCCCAAAATATCAAGTTCGGAAAATTAATTTAGGTGTGGTAGCGGCAGGTAGTATGGGGGTGAGGAGCCACCTGGAGGCCAGATGGGGAAATAGGGGAGCTACTTGGAAGCAGACCTCCGTTCTCCAGGCTGCACCCCAGCCTCCAGTAATCTGAATACAAAGGAGCATATCAAAGGTTACAGGCGCGGTACGTGAAGACAATAACATAATAGTCATAATAAGCAGGATAATTCAACGTTACATGCAGCGTACATTGAAGACAATAACATAATAGTCATAATAAGCAGGATAATTACATACATGAATAATATTTGCATAAATGCTTTATAGCTCACATTAATTTGGCAAGTCAATTTGGCTTGACTTGGCCAGAGACCCCCCCCCCCCCCCCCCCCTCTCCCTCCCCAAGTCCTACTCATTTAGCCATCCCATCGTGCAGGCATCTCAGGCGGGACATCCTATCTTCATGCTTAAAGTTGCATAGTCCGATGGGTTTTGAGTTTCTGTCATTTTCTGAGATATACATATTAGGGTGATCGTTATAATCTACCCTACTTTCACTTGAAGTAACTTTTATTTTAAATAGTTAACTTTTGAGATATTTGAAGTGCAAACAAGCAAAATTAGTGTTGGCAAGCTTGTCAAAACTCTCACACCATAGGTTTCTGCAGTAAGAGGTTCTATTAAATTGCCTCAGTGTGCCCTTCTATGTGGTGACAAATATTTAACAAGTGCACCAGTATTTAAGTTAGATATGTAGAATCAAATTGAGATACTTGTTTTGGTTTTGAAAATTTGATGCTTCATCGGACTATGCAGCTTTAAGTGTGCCCAAACTGATGTGACAGCTGTTGTTAAGATGTAAAACCCCAACAACTGCCGCCTGGCGGCTGATTTGTCCATCTGTTGACATACTCAATACGCACTATTTAATCCCACCGTCTGAGCTGACTTATCCCACCAGGGTTCGCACCAGTCCGGGACCAGGGCGGGGAGGGTCACATGGGCTGACGACTGGGTCACATGGGCTGACTTTTGATGTTTTTAAGTGGATTGCAATCTGCATGTTCCCCTACTGCGTCCCCCAGGTACACTGCACACTCCACCTGGCTGCCAGAGCACCGTCAGATATTGCGTCTAGCATGAAGACGGGCAGGTTGGGCATCCCGCAAAGGACATGTCTGTATTTACAGAATACAGTCTCTGCACTTCATCGTATATACACCAGCCCCTGCATGCCCGCCGCGTGTACTGAGTACTTACAGTGTCTGCTTCCCACGCGGAAAGTCGCGGGATCGATCCTCGGCTGAGTCTAACCAAAGTTCTCACCCATTGTTCATGCTTATGTAGGTCGCAGTGGGAATTAGGTCAAGTGGCTTAACCTCTTGTAAAATTTCCCGATAATTGAGACATTGGTTAAGGTTTGCACTATTCTATAATAAATTACAAATGGTAAATGGTATGTTACTCCCACCACACACACACATACTCTACCCCCACTCCCCCACATACATTCCCCAACACACATTCTCTCACACACTTTCACAGACTTTACGCTTACACCCACCCTCCACACATTCCTCACAAATACCCCTTCAGAACCAACACACTGCCCCCCCCCCCCCCCCCCCCCCCCCCCCCCCCCCCCCCGCATACACACACACTACACCAGCCATGTGGCTGAGTGGGATATCAGGTCATGGTGCCGGCGGCCTGGTTTCCCAGCAGGCAACACCGTGAGTACACACTTACACACTGTCACAAATATACAGCTCTCCCCCCCCCCCCCCCCCCCACCCACACACACACTGTACACCCTGCACACCATGCCGTCCAACCTCCCCCCTTCGCCCGGCCCCTGGACCGCCCGGTCCCCAGACAGGGTTCGGTCACGCCATCCTCTACTGAGCGGCGCATTAACACGTAACGCCGCCCGCCGCCCCGACGCCCCGACGCCCCGACGCCCCGCCGCCCGCCGCCCGCCGCCCGCCGCCCGACGCCCGCCGTGCGACGCCCGACGCCAGACGCCAGACGCCAGACGCCAGACGCCAGACGCCCGCCGGCCACTACTGGACAGTGTGTAATGAATACCAAACAAGCATTTATCCCCACCTCCACATCCTCCACAACACCAACAACACCAACAACACCAACACTCACAACACACGCAACACGCAACACACAGGACAGCAACAATACCCACCACACTCACAACACCAACAACACACACAACACTCACAATACACACGACAGCAACAACACCCACCACACTCACAACACCAACAACACACACAACACTCACAACACCAACAACACACACACAACACTCACAATACACACGACAGCAACAACACCCACCACACTCACAACACACACATCCACAACACCCCACAAGCCGCCGTCACATCCTCTTAGTGACGGCGGTGGTTAACATCGGGAAGCGATGGTTCTTTGTTTTCTATTCATTTATTAAAGCTGAGGAAATCTCAATTTACATAATTGGTCCTTCCGCTGCTAGACACAATGGATTACCGATGGAGGCTGAGTGTGTGTGTGTGTGTGTGAATGTGTGTGTGAATGTGTGTGTGAATGTGTGTGTGTGTGAATGTGTGTGTGTGTGAATGTGTGTGTGTGAATGTGTGTGTGAATGTGTGTGTGTGAATGTGTGTGTGAATGTGTGTGAATGTGTGTGTGTGAATGTGTGTGTGAATGTGTGTGTGAATGTGTGTGTGAATGTGTGTGTGTGAATGTGTGTGTGTGAATGTGTGTGTGTGTGTGAATGTGTGTGTGCGTGCATTGGGGGGGGGGGTACACGGTCTGTTTCATAGCATTAATTTTGTTAACATGTTTTCCTATTATTTTCATTTCTTTTTGTCTTTCTTAATTAGATATGTATATGAATAGCGGTTGAACGTAATCAGTGACTGAGTCATCTAATTAGAACTGATGTCACGTGACGAGTAGTTAACTGGCACACCTCGTTCGTGTGTGTGTGTGGGGGGGGGGGGGGGGGGTGTTGGACTGGACCAAGCCGGAAGTGTACGCTTATTGAGTTGTGATATATATATATAATATATATATATATATATATATATATATGTGATATATATATATACTATATATGCTGTATACAAATTATACGAGAATAATAATCGGAATTCTATATTCGTGCCTAACACCCACCCACCAGTAATCGGGTGGTTGAGCCTCGGACCACTCATCGACTGCTCAGGCCTATGCGCCACCACTCGCCTGCTCATTATCCAACTCACACTTACCACGGATATATGTGTATATATATAATAATTCTTACGTCTGCAGTGATAGAGATACAGGTGTAGCGGGTGGCGTGTAGCGCCCCGCACAGGAGGCCGGTGTGGCAGTAAATCGCAAACCCCTGGAAATTGCACACCCCGGGGTTTGCGATTTACTAGGAAATCACAAACCCCCCCTGGAAATCGCAAACCCCCTTGTGTTTTGGGACCGATTCGGGCCAAATCTATTCAATGCGACCAGATTTAACAGAATTACATACTCAAATCGTGAAATTTCATTAAATTAACCCTAAATTCGAAGCGTTATTAAGGCTACCGCCGCATTGGCGGCGATATTAATCGCCGAACGTAATGTAAACAAATCGCCGCCGCATCGACGTCGCTACCGCCGTAACGGCGGAGATATTAACAATTATATTTTCGAATCGACGAACGTAAAGTAAACAAATCGCCGCCCGCCGCCGAATGGGGGGTTTGCGATCATATTTAACAGAATTAGCTACCAAATAAGTGAAATTTGACCAATTTAACCCTAAATTCAAAGCGTTATTAAGGCTACCGCCGTAACGGCGGAGATATTAACAGTTATATTTTCGAATCGACGAACATAAAGTAAACAAATCGCCGCCGCCGCCGAATGGGGGGTTTGCGATCATATTTAACAGAATTAGCTACCAAATAAGTGAAATTTGACCAATTTAACCCTAAATTCGAAGCGTTATTAAGGCTACCGCCGTAACGGCGGAGATATTAACAGTTATATTTTCGAATCGACGAACGTAAAGTAAACAAATCGCCGCCGCCGCCGAATGGGGGGTTTGCGATCTCCAGGGGGGATATGCGATTTCCTAGGAAATCGCAAACCCCCCATGCCCATATATGGCATGGGGGTTTGCGATTTCCTAGGAAATCACAAGTGGGGGTTTGCGATTTACAGGGTTTGCGATTTCCTGCTACACCGGCAAGGAGCCAGACCCCCCACCCCAAGGGGGGAGGGGGGGGTCAGGGACTCCAGAGCTTATTACATGCGATAATGGGATTATCACTATCCATATATAAGGAGTATAATAAACGTATATAAAGGGCTGGAGTAAACATGTATTAATAAACTATATTCGGCGAGAGTTTATATATTTTATAATATCTAATAATGTCCAATCGCTGGCCGGTGCCTGCGAGCCCGGAACTACTCGATAGTGGCGCCAGCATCTGGTTCCGCCGCCTGGGCGCATATTACACAAGTGTTGGCCCTGGTATATATATTTTATATACTATATATATTGATTAATATTGTCGCAAACACCGGCTGTGCTGTGTTGCTGTGCGGATAGCTGGCAGCACACGATACATCTGGGGCCGTATGCAGGAGTCAGTGTTAGCGAAGCAAAACGGTGTTTGGTGGGAATTCCGGTTTAGCGGCGAAAAAATGGTATGCACGAGTCAGTGTTAGGCCTAACACCAAAGGCTTAACCGGTGTTACCTTACCCCTAAAAAATATCAGGTTTAGCGAGATTATTAGGCCCAAATCTATTCAATGCGATCATATTTAACAGAATTAAATACGTAATAAGTGAAATTTGAGGAAATTAACCCTAAATTCGAAGCATTATTAAGGTTAATACGGCGATATTAATATTTATATGTTCGAATCGACGAACGTAAAGTAAACAAACCGCCGCCGCCGCCAGTATGGAAAGCGACGTCGATGCGGCGGCTGCGGCGATTTGTTTACTTTACGTTCGTCGATTCCAACATATAAATATTAATATCGCCGCTTCTACGGCGGCAGCGTTAATATTGCTTCAAATTTAGGGTTAATTTCCTCAAATTTCACTTATTACGTATTTAATTCTGTTAAATATGATCGCATTTAATATATTTAAGCCTAATATATCGCTAAAGACGCAGAGGGATTTTCCAAATCTATAAATAAATTCACGTTTACCTATAATGAAAGTGTTACGCGCTCCTGCATACGACTTGACACAGTTCCCGACTTCGGTGATAGCTAAACGGTAACAGGCTCTAACACCAAAACCCGCTAACACTGACTCCTGCATACGGCCCCTGAAGTGACTGGAGAGTGAGATGACCTATATAAGGATATATCCTCTGGTGCAACTAACACTGGTCAACATCCGGTAGAGGAGAGGGGGGGTGGGGGGGGGCTGAGATGGCTCCACCGGTACAGTGTTGCTGTGAGTACAACAATAATCATAGTTATTGGTAATAAGTAATATTCCCTTTCATATCTTTATACTCGTATAATACGTTGTACATCATATATAGTCCAGGTTGGAGGCACGGTGTGCAGTAGTCGAATTGAGAGCATTCTGGGGCCGCATTCTTGTCTGTTTGTATCCTCTGCCATTTCACCAACTCTGCACCAATATAGATAAACACTGGACACTGGAATAAGGAGTTCCAGATCTTTGTTTTATACCAAAGTAGTTTATGCTCGGATTTAAACATGGCTGCCATTCATCCCTAGTCTGGGTAGGGTGAATCTTTTATCTCAGTTCGGCCTCTTCCACGGCGAGCGGACGCCCTAACCGCCCAGGCTTCCGGCCCGGTGGCGTGTGGGAGGGTGGCTGACCCCTGTGAACCCGCTCCAACAGACATCGTCCACTGATCTAAGGATCCCCCCCCCCCCCCCACACACACAAAAACAACACAAAGAAGCAAACAACGCCATAACCCGCGCATGCGCACTGAGGCGGGTGTGGGTTGGTATATTTAGGCAGCCTTGGTGATCTGGTGGGGCCGATGTACTAACACTTACTTGTTATGACATGACTGAATGATTGCTGGACGATCAGATGGCGACATCTGCACCAATGTTTTCCAACATTAAAGAGCGCTCTATTTAATGACGTTTCACCTTCCACCATCGAACGCTTTAATTACATGTCTGCCATCATCAGTCAACAACTGGGAGTTCAGTGATTTTCTGTCTCCATTATTGAAGAGCTATGTGTTCGATATCGCCTCCACTTTTGAAGAGCTATGCGTTCGATGATGTTTCCGCCTCTGTTATTGAAAAGCTACATGTTCGATGATGGTTCCGCCTTCATTATTGAAGAGCTACATGTTAGATGATGTTTCCGCCTCTGTTATTGAAGAGCTACATGTTTGATGGTATTTCCGCCTTCACTATTGAAGAGCTACATGTTCGATAATGTTGCCTCCATCATTGAAGAGCTACATGTTCGATAATGTTGCCTCCATCATTGAAGAGCTACATGTTCGATAATGTTGCCTCCATTATTGAAGAGCTATGTGTTCAATGGTGTTTCTGCCTCCATTATTGAAGAGCTACGTGTTCAATGGTGTTTCCGCCTCCATTATTGAATAGCTATGTGGTTCAATGGTGATTCTGCCTCCATTATCGAAGAGCTACATGTTTGATGATTTTTCCGCCTACATTATTGAAGAGCTGTATGTTCAATGGGATTTCCGCCTTCATTATTGAAGAGCTATGTGTTCAATGGTGTTTCTGCCTCCATTATTGAAGAGCTACATCTTTGATGATGTTTCCGCCTCCATTATTGAAGAGCTATGTGTTCGATGAGGTTTCCGCCTCCATTATTGAAGAGCTATGTGTTCGATGAGGTTTCCGCCCCCATTATTAAAGAGCTATGTGTTCGATGGTGTTTCCGCCTCCATTATTAAAGAGCTATGTGTTCGATGATGTTTCCGCCTCCATTATTGAAGAGCTACATGTTTGATAATGTTGTCTCCATTATTGAAGAACTATGTGTTTTATGATCTTTCCGCCTGCAATATTGAAGAGTTACGCATCCTCCTCCATTGCAGCTTGTGATGATGGTAATACATCTTTTGTTTGGTTGTGGCCGCGTTCTGTACCAACTCCATTATTGAAGAGCTATCTGTTCAATGGGGTTTCCGCCTCCATTGTTGAAGAGCTACATGTTTGATGATGTTTCCTTCTTCATCATTGAAGAGCTATGTGTTCGATGATGTTTCCACCTTTGTTATTGAAGAGCTACATGTTCAATGATGTTTCCGCCTCCATTATTGAATAGCTATATGTTCGATAATGTCGCCTCCCTTATTGAAGAGCTATGTGTTCGATGATGTTTCCGCATCCTTTATTGAAGAGCTATATGTTCGATGATGTTTCCGCCTCTGTTATTGAACTGTTGTGTTCAATGTTTCCGCCTCCATTATTGAAGAGCTATATGTTCGATAATGTTGTCTCCATTATTGAAGAGCTACGTGTTGGATGATCTTTCCGCCGCCATTATTGAAGAGTTACGTATCCTCCTCCATTGCAGCTTGTGATGATGGTAATACATCTTCTGTTTGGTTGTGGCCGCGGTTCTGTACCAACTCGCCTATGACGGCGCCTACTTAGTACTCCGGTCCCGGGGCGGCCTGTCATTGATCCGGGCTCGTCTTGTCGGGCCGTCGGGCCGACTGTTCCAGTTTTACGGCTGCCCGCCGATAATACCCGATAATGTTTAAGCGCCGACCATTAAACACAGCCCGAGGTGTGAAACAATTCCCTGCTAGGTGCGCTTTAACCAGCGCACAAAAAGGGGGGTGGGGAGGGGAGTCACACGCGTGGGGATCAACGGGGTGTAAACATATACGGATTTTCGGTTAAGAATTATATGTTGGCAGAGAGCATTATTATTCTTGGGCGACGGAGTGGGGACAAGGTTATGTAAACTAAAAGCAATAATAATGTCCCACTCCCATTGTGACATGATATAAGCTATGTGAAATATATGTTCCTACATGATGCCTGAAATTGAGTAAGAGATGTTCCTACATAAGAAAACAGTACATGATTATTGACATGTTCTCGATGCATCTGTAAAGAGTGCAATTGGAGAAAAGGTCATATTAACAGAGATCTATTGTAACTGTTTGCAGCTACCTGTCCACCCATGACCACAGGGCGGGCCCACCACAGCCTAATTTGCATATGCACCCAGAGAACCACCTGCAACTGAGTTGAGTGACAGCCACCACCACTGGGGGGTGGCTCCCACCCCGTCTGTGGGGGTGCCTGATTGGCTGACTGTGGGACTGCCTAGTCACCTATGCCCTCTTGGCCCTCTGACCACACTAGCCTCATTCTGAGATTCATTAATTATTGAAGACTCTGCTTCAGACACACTGAAGGGAGATCACTCTACTCCTGGCTCTTGAGTGACACACACCTACTCTAGAGCAGGAACCCCAGACACTCTGTCTGATGCTAGGCAAATTCATATATGCCCAACGGCTAGCCATTGGGGTTTAAATGCGCAACACAGAGGTCGCCGCGCCGGGCGATAGCCCAGGACTAATGACCTTGTCGGCCTCGTTAAGATAAGCCGGGGGGGGAGGAAACCCGACCCACATTGCCGGGGTCGGCGAAAGGAAAACGCGCCGCGAGGATAAGCGGCGAAAGGAAAACGCGCCCGGCCCACCCGCGGGAGGCGGGGGGGGGGGGGGGGAAGGGGGCGAGCCGGGGCACCTCCCGGCTCCCCTAGCTGCCCTCACTCTTCTGGCCGCGCGCGCCTTGCCACCACGCATCCCGAGCTGCTCAGCAACCGCTCGGATGTGCATGCCTCGTCCCTCCCCCAGCCTGGCTGCTGCCCTGATGGCAGAGGACGAATTCCAGTTTCTAGACTGGGCCACCCTAGCGGGGCTCAGCAGAAAAACTACCGGCGTAATGGCACAGGAGGACGTGACCACCATCGCCGCACTTCGCGCGGTGGACAAGTCGGACTTCGCGGCCCTAGACATATCGCGCGGCCAGCGCGCCCTCCTCCGAGTAGCGCTCAGCGCGATTGGCAACGAGGATTTCGGGCCTAGCGCCCCCTCAAGCCCGGGGGAGGACAGCCAGCCCACCCCCGGCCAAACCGACCGAGCGGCAGCCGACATCAGCCAAGAGAAGGCCAGGCAGGAGCGCCACGCTATATTGGAGGCGGGGGTGGCTTTCGACCAACTGTGGTCATCAACAGCAGCCAGCAAGGTACTGGGGCGGGCAAGGGGCGAGACAGTCGAGACGCCCGAGCGAACCCTCCCCTCGGGCGCAGTCGGCTACATACCGCCTCCCCCACCCCCCACGGACCAGCCGAGCCGACACGGCGCCGGCCCGGACCCTCGCCATAGCCTCACCATACGAGCTAAGTCCAACAAAGCGCTCCGTATCATAGACTATCTGCCGCGCACGGTGCGCGACAGGATCGCAAAAAAGAGAAAAGAGTATCTGCAGGTGCTGGACCCCCCCACGGGGCAAGTGCACTTCAAAACCGAGGAGGACAGTTGCGCCTGTGTTTACCTCACACAGGGCGAGTGGGGCGCCGCAAACCAGTGTTTATTCGCGCACCTCCTGCAGCTTGGCCAGGTACAAAGGGAGGACGTGGAATACTACCTCGCATACACCGCGAGCATCCACAACCTGGCGGCAAAATTTGAGTGGCAGTCGGTGATCGAGTATGACACTCAGTACCGGGAGGTGCAGGCCGAGCACGGCTCTGCCTGGGGCACGGCGGCGACCTACCTGGAGATGCAGCTATTGGTCCCCAGGCAGCGCCCCCCCCCCCCCATGCAAAAAAGGGCGCGGAACCCAGGGCACCCCCGGCGCCGGCCACCACTACGCCAGGGGAGGGCGCTCAGACGCAGCAGGCACCGCCGCCGCCGACAAAACAATATGCAGGCTGTTCGCCAACACGGGGAAGTGCCCATACTCCCCCTGCAAATATGAGCACGTCAAGAAGGAATAGGGCTGTCTGGGGGGCGCCCTCCTCCCGGACGCCTGGGAGAGGCTGCTCCCCCCCGACACCCCGGACCGCGCGCGCATCATCGCCGGGGTGCGGGGGGGTTTCCGCGTCACCAGTGCGCCCGTGACGGGCGGGCCCCTCCCGACAGCCCAACCACCCTTCGGCCACGCGCCCGGAGGCGCGGGACGCGGTGGAAACGCAAATACGGCTGGAGATCAGCAACGGCCGCTACATAATCCGCAACGGCCCCGCGCACATCACGAGTGCTCTGGGTGCTATACCCAAGGAAGGGGGCGGGATCCGTCTGATCCACGACGCCTCCCGCCCGCACGGCAGCGCCCTTAACGACTACGCGGAAGGCAACGGCTACAGCTGCTCCACCGTGGAGGAGGCCGCTGCCCTCCTCCAACGCGGCGGATACATGGGAAAGATAGACCTGGCCAGCGCCTACCGCAGTGTCAAAATCCACCCCGCGGATTATCCCTATGCAGGGTTACAGTGGACCTTTGCGGGGGACAGCTCCCCCACATACCTCCAAGATACACGACTGATGTTCGGCGCGCGGTTGAGCGCTATAACGTTCAACCAGCTCACGCAGGCGGTTGTCGGTATCATGCGCGCGCGCGGGGGTGGGGTGACCATGTGTTGGTCTATTGCGACGATTTTTTTCGTCACCCACCCTCACCGCGACGGCTGTCGTCGCCTCATGGGCGAACTCATGGCTCTCCTGCGCGAGCTGGGGTTCGCCATCAATTACAACAAAATTGTCGGGCCAAGCACAGCCATCACTTTCCTAGGCGTGGCCATAGACACGGTCACGTTCACCCTCGGGCTACCGCCCGAAAAACTCAGCGCACTCATAGCTGAGGCCGAATCAGCCGCGCAGCGCCGCAGTCTCACAAAAAAAGAGATCCAGTCGATATGCGGAAAATTAGGCTGGGCCGCCCAGGTAATATACGGGGGGCGCACCCACCTGCGCAGGTTACTGGATGTGATGGGCGCCCTCGTGCGCCCCTCCCACCGCGCCCGTGTCACCCCCGCCATGCGCGAGGATCTCCGGTGGTGGTGCCTTTTCGCCCGCCAGCACAACGGGCGCACCCCCATCCTGGAGGCCTCCCCCGCCACCCCCATCTCAACCGACGCGTGCCTGGATGGAGCTGGCGGTTACCACAATGGCGACTGGTTTGCGGTCGCGTTCAGCGACTGGCCCGGCACAGAGGCCTTATCTATAAACTATAAAGAGGTATTGAGCCTCTTGCCAGCTGCGCACCTCTGGGCGCACACCTGGGCGCACAAACGCGTCTATGTGCATACCGACAACCAGGCAGCGGCGGCCATCATAAACCGCGGCACCGCAAAGGACCCCCTCACCATGGGGTACCTCAGACAGATTTACTACATGTCGGTAACTTACAATTTCAAAATCCGCGCCTTGTACTACCCCGGGGTGCGCAATGTGGTGGCCGACGCGGCCAGCCGGCTCATGCTCCCCGGGGGGCCCGAGCGCCTGCGCGCGGCCCTGGGCCGCACCATCACAGACGGCCGCCGGGCCCCCCCACCGGGACCCCCCCCGCGCCCCATTCGGTGCCAACCACTCCCCGCGCTAGCATGGACGTCGCCGCTCTCGACCGGGAGGTGGCGCAATACCAGGAATCTGCGCACGCCCCCAACACCCGCAGGGCATACAGATCGCATAGGGCCGCATACTTGCGATTCTGCGCGTGGCTGGGCGCCCCCCCGGCCCCCGCCACTTCCACCCTCCTCTGCCGTTACGCCGCCCACCTGGCGCGGCGACTATGCTATGCCTCCGTGCGGCAATACCTCAACATCGTGAGAATAATTCACCAGGAGAGGGGCCTCCCTAACCCACTCCAGGGCGACCACCCCCTAACCATGACGCTCCGCGGCATACGCCGCGAACGCGGGAGCGCGGTGCGCCGGAAGGCGCCCATCACACCGGATATGCTCCACGCCATACTGCGCAGCATCGACACTACGGACCCCGCCCATGCGGCCGCCTGGGCAGCAGCTTTAGCCATGTTCTATGGCCTCTTAAGGAGATCAAACCTCATCCCCACCACCGTGGGGTCCTTTGACGCGTCACGGCACCTGCGCCGATCCGACGCGCGCTTTTTTCGCGCACCGGGGTTGGGTTAACCATCCGTTGGTCCAAAACCAACCAGTATCGCGGCCCCGCGCGTATCATCATCACCCTGCCGCGCATGCCCGCACACCCCCTCTGCCCCACGCAAGCCCTGTTCAATGCATGCGCCCTCACGCCTTTGGCCCCCCCCCCGCGGGGCCGCTGCTCTGGCGGGGGAGGACCCCCCTGACCGCCGCCAGTTTCTGGGCGATCATCCGCGGCGCGCTCCAGCGAGCGGGACATGTCACCGCGGACTACGGATCCCACAGCTTCCGGCGCGGCGGATCCTGCGCCCTCTTCAACGCGGGCGCGCCGGAAGCGACCATCCGCGAGCTCGGCGGCTGGGTCTCCAACGCCTACACAGCCTACGTCATCGCGGACACCGCGGGAATCGCGCGCACCACCAGCGCGCTGGGCGCGGCTTTGCCTCGCTCCTAAAAAGGAAACGCCGGGCGCACCACGCCACTACCACTACTGCCTGCTGGGACTTGGGACACTGGGCGCGCGAGGGGGGGGGAGGGCACGCCGCCCGCCACACAGCGGGCCGGCTGCGGCCGCTTCCCCGCAGGTACCGGGTTCAACACCCAGCATATTGACTTAGTCATTGGAAAATGAACTTACACATCTTTACATATTATTATTACTTATCTTAGCGCCCCTTACGCCCATTGGGGCAGCGCGCGCGCGCATGTGCGCATCAGGTTGATTTACTCATTAACATTGTGCATTTGTTGTTTGTAATATAATTAACCTTAGTGACTTTAATAAAAAGTCATTTACTCCCCCCGTGTGTTCGCATCATTTAAATCTAAATTGAGTTGAGTGCAACACCAAAGGGACTCCGGTTCAATGGGCTGTAGGCACTGATTCTTATACAGGCTAAAGTAGTAATGAGATTCTGTGTGGACAGAAGGTAAGGGGTGTGGGTGATATGTCACTAGTAGTAGGTTAGGTCACTAGTACTAGTAGTGGGTGGACGGGAGTTGATGCTATTTAAGCACAACTTCACCACTTTTCATCTGTGTGACTTGTCTTCCTTTTATTCCTTAGGAGTTTGTAGAAGGGTTGTTTAAGGGATGCATCAGGGAGTGAGATGAAGGGGAAGAGTTTGTAGTATTAGCTGGTGTTCATGTGGCCGGGCATCCAGAAATATTATTTTGTTGTTGAAGATTTACACTGCCTATCATGGATAAGCCTGAATAGGCTTGTTTTCACCATTAGACAGTTTGTCGATAGAAAGCCCGAGCCTACACTTTTACCGACCCAAGGGATTTTTAACCTCCCACACCACATAGACATGGTATGAGAGCAACTGGCCTTTGATGACGCTGTAAGTTATACACAGCGGTGGAAATCCAAATTGGCAGAGGTGGGGGCACAGGGAATTGAACCACTGACCTTCAGATTAGGAGTCTGACCTAGAAAAAAGTCAGACATTCTAACCACTCCGCCACAGAGAACACCACAGGGGGGATCAACGGGGGATAATAGATCACGCGGCGCTGTATGGACTCGTGACTGATCTGATACGCTCACACACTGACACACACACTCATAGTCATACAACACTCACACACTCACACACTCACTCATACACACACTCATACACACTCATACATACACACGCACAGGGCGCTGTATGGATTCGTGACTGATCTCACACACTCATACACACACTCATAGTCATACATACACACTCGTACATACACATTCATACATACACATTCATAAACACACTCATACATACACACTCATGCAAACACTCATACACACACACTCATACACACACTCATACATACACACGCCCAGGGCACTGTATGGATTCGTGACTGATCTCACACACTCATACACACACTCATAGTCATACATACACACTCGTACATACACATTCATACATACACATTCATAAACACACTCATACATACACACTCATGCACACACTCATACACACACACTCATACACACACTCATACATACACACACACAGGGCGCTGTATGGATTCGTGACTGATCTCACACACTCATACACACACTCATAGTCATACATACACACTCGTACATACACATTCATACATACACATTCATAAACACACTCATACATACACACTCATGCACACACTCATACACACACACACTCATACACACACTCATACATACCCACTCACAGGGCGCTGTATGGATTTGTGACTGATCTCACACACTTACACACTCATACATACACACTCTTACATACACACTCGCAGGGCGCTGTATCGGCTCGTGCCTGATCTCGCACACACACACACACTTATACGCACTCATACATACACTCACTCACACTCATACATGTATACACTCACACTGCGACGTATGGGCTCGTGCATTGTCATACACACTCACTGACTCAGACACTCACATTCGCTCGCTCGCTAGCTCGCTCACTCACTCACTCACTCACTCACTCACTCACTCACTCACTCACTCACTCACTCACACAATCACGTACTTGCACACTCACACACTCGCACTGACTCACACATGCTCATACTGACTCACACTCATAGTCACACACACACACACACACACACACACACACACACACACACACACACACACACACACACACACACACACACACACACACACACACACAAAACACAACACAACACAACACACAACATCTTGTCTCGTCCGAGGGGGGTGAAGTTTGATGTTTGTTCAGCGCGCTGATCCCGGAAGTGAAAACCGGGTCACGAGGAAGTTGCGTTTGACCGGATACCAGTGATCTGCCCGCGTCCATGCGTCGTGCGACCTGCCCGTGTCCGTGCGACCTGTCCGTGTCTGTGCGTCCGTGCGAGCTGCCCGTGTCCGTGCGACCTGTCCGTGTCCGTGTGACCTGCCCGTGTCCGTGCGACTTGTCCGTGTCCGTGTGACCTGTCCGTGTCCATGTGACCAGTACGTGGACACGTGACCTGCCCGTGTCCATGCGACCTGTCCGTGTCCATGTGACCTGCCCGTGTCCATGCGACTTGTCCGTGTCCATGCGACCCATCCATGTCTGTGTGACCTGCCCGTGTCCGTGCGACCTTCCAGTGTCTGTTTGACCTGTCTGTGTCCGTGTGACTTGCCCGTGTCCGTGCAACCTTCCAGTGTCCGTGACACCTGTCCATGCCCATGTGACCTGTCCGTGTCCGTGTGGCGACTTGTCCGTGTCCGTTTACGGACACCGCTTGCTGCGGTTCTCTGCGCGTTCCGGGTCTCCGCAGTGTCGGCTCATTGGTTTGACTGGACCAGGGTTCAAACCCATGGGTTCCAATCCCACGATCTCCCAAAACGGGAGACTGATGCTGAACTGATTCGGCCATGCCGTCTGGTTAAAAATGACTAACTAAAACTGTCCGTGTCTGTGCGACCTGTCCGTGTCCGTGCAACCTGTCCATATCCGTGCGACCTGTCCGTGTCCGTGCGACCCGCCGTGTCTGTGTGACCTATCCGTGTCCATGCGACCTGTCAGTGTCCATGCGACTTGTCCGTGTCTGTGTGACATGTCCATGTCCATGTGACCTGTACGTGGATGTGTGACCTGCTCATGTCCATGCAACCTACCCATGTCCATGCGACTTGTCTGTGTCTGTGCGACCCGTCCATGTCCGTGTGACCTGTCCGTGTCCATGCAACCTTCCTGTGTATGTGCGACCTTCCCATGTCCATACAACCTTCCCGTGTCCATGTGACCTGGCCGTGTCCGTGTGACCTTCCAGTGTCCATGTGACCTGTCCATGCCTGTGTGACTTGTCCGTGTCCATGTGACCTGTCCATATCCATGTGACCTGCCCGTGTCCATGCGACCTGCCCGTGTCCGTGTGACCTGCCCGTGTCCGTGTGACCTGTCCGTGTCCATGCGACCTTCCCATGTCTGTGTGACCTGCCTGTGTCGTGCCACCTGCCCGTGGCCGTGCGACTTGTCCGTGTCCATGTGACCTGTCCATGTCCATGCGACCTGCCCATGTCCGTGTGAGCTGTCCGTGTCCATGCGACCTTCCCGTGTCTGTATGACCTGCCTGTGTCCGTGCGACTTGCCCGTGTCCGTGTGACCTGTCCGTGTCCACGCGACCTTCCCGGGTCTGTGTGACCTGCCTGTGTCCGTGCGACCTGTCCGTGTCCGTGACACCTGCCCGTGTCCGTGCGACTTGTCCGTGTCCGTGTACGGACACCGCTTGCTGCGGTTCTCTGCGCGTTCCGGGTCTCCGCAGTGTCGGGTCACGTGGGTCAGCTCAGACCAACCAGGAGGAGCAGGATTTAGCAACATTGAACAATCTCCCACCACCACGGTCGTCTGCCACTTAAAATCACTAACTGGTTGGTTTTATATCCTGGCAATATCTAAGGTCATATCAGGACGGCTACCGACTTGTGACAAAGCACACTTAATAGTGCTACCCCACTGGGAGACCAGGCTGGCAGCACCATGACCTGATATCCCAGTCAGTCATATTATCCTGACACTGAGCCAACCAGTCCTTGCCCTATCCTACTAATGCCGAGCACCTAGCTAGGAAGCGACAAGTATCAATTTTTAAGTCATTGATTTGACTGGACTAGGGTTCAAACCCATGGGTTCCAATCCCACGATCTCCCAAAACGGGAGACTGATGCTGAACTGATTCGGACATCCCGTCTGGTTCAAAATGACTATCTAAAACTGGTGTTGTTTATATCATACTTCATGCATAATTAATGCCTGTATTCAGTTAGGGACCATTCAAAGTTTTGTACAAAGCGTAACACGGGGGTGAGGTGTCAGTCAAGTAGGACTTTTATCATTAATAATGGTTCAGTAGTTGTCTGTTAATGGCGGTGGATGGATGAGTACTTGATGGAAGCACCACTTTGATTAAGTAGTCAGTTAATGGAAGGTTTCCTACTTGATGGAAGCCCCCCCACCCCCCGTCCCGCTAATGGTGCGCCGTTTTCACCACCTTTCCGCTGGCGGCTACTAACTAAAACAACTGGTGGTGTTTGGCGCTGTCTTGGGGGTTTCCATGGCAACACCCTGTGGGTACCTTCGGCGCGAGATGTTGTCAATCATAAAGCCCCAGTCAGACCTCACCGGATTGGAGAAACGGACATAGTACGGACACTGTCCGGTGATATACGGCGATGTCCGGTTCATGTCCGGTACCCATCCGGTGGTGTCCAGCGGTGTCCGGTACAAGTTTTGAACATGCACTAACCTTGAACCGGACACCACCGGACTGAAATGTACGGTTGGTGTCCGTTTTAAGTCCGTTTCGTCCGGTTCATGTCCGTTAATCATCCGTTAGGTGTCTGTTCTGTATCCTGAAGAGTCTGTTGACGGTGCTGCGGGAATTCAGTCCTTCGGTTTTTGGCGCGTCCGTGAACATTCCGGTTGCTGTCCGGTTGCTGTCCGGTCCGTCCGTTTGACGTCCGTTTAGCGTCCGTTTAGCGTCTGTTTCATCCGGCGGCCATTGCAACAGCTTGACACCGGACACCACCGGACTAGACAATTCTTTGTCCGGTGGTGTGACTGGGCCTTTAGAGTCAAGCCAATGAGTCAAGTAATACAAGCCTGGCACTCATGATATGGTAATGACTGGTTTACTCAGTATCATGATAATATTACCGAGTGGGATATTGGGTGCTGGTGCTGGTGATCTGATCTCCCAGTTGGGCAGTACTATCAAGTCATCATGAGTGCGCACTGTCACAAGTCTGTACAGACCAACAAACAGTCACATTCATCTCTTCATAAGGCAAGGTCCTTTGTCTCGGCTGATTCCGATCACATTCATACGTGTGTCAATAACGTGGCTGTATTCGTCCAGCACCCTAGCGTTACCTACAGTTAGCCCAGGGTTGGAAAAAATCAAATCAAAACCCTTTATCACATGCTCGCGCCGTTTCTCATTCGTGCCGGTGAAAATAGCCTCCAGGTGAGTTCAGGTGAAACTGGGCATCATGTTTGTTATTGTTCGCCAGCAAGTGTGACGTCACTACCATGTCATGATGTCAGGGCCTGTTCCACCGTCTCTCTACCCCCCCCCCCCCCCGCCCCGCCAGGCACACTAAGGTGAAAGGCAATTCTCCACCTCCTCTTTACTCACTCCCCCCCCAGAGCACACTAATGGACCAATGCGCAAAAAAGTCGAGAAACGTCAAACTTTTCAGCGCGGTGAGAAAAAGTTTGACGTCAGCGGAACGTGTTGGTAGCATGCGGCCGACTTTGTGGTAACGTATATTGACGTGTGAGAACAACAAAAAAAGTTTTGGCGAGCCGTCCTGATATGACCTTGATGTAGCTAGGACATAAAACAACAAAGCAACAATTTGGCGCAGCGTGTGGGAATGACCGTCACGCGCGCATTCGCATAACGTTATTCCAGCGCGTCCAACGGATCTCGACGTGTGCCTAACTTCCACGTAACGTTCGCACCCACACGTTGGCACACGTCGATAGTTTTGTGCAAGCACAAAACTTTCGACGCGCGCCGACGATCCTCGCTGACTGTCGCCGTCCATCAATGTTTACCAACGCGTGCCTAACACTTCCTGATGTGTCCCGATGTTCCGCCCAAAAATCACACACGTCGACGCACATTGGAGAGAAGCGTCGTAATGTGACAGGGCTATTAGGTGAAAGGCAATTCTCCACCTCCTCCTTACTCTTAACCACCACCCTCCCTCCCCCCCTCCGCAGAGCACACTAAGGTGAAAGGCAATTCTCCACCTCCTCCTTATGGCCCTGTCACATTACGACACTTCTCACCGGCGTGCCGCCAACGCGCAAAATAAGTTGTACGCATCGAGACACATCCAACTTTTCGGTGGTTTGGGAAAAAGTTTGACGTCAGTGCAGCGTGTTAGTAGCGCGCAGCCACCGTGTGTCAACGCGTGCCGAAAAAAAACCAAAACAGGTTGGCGCGCCGTCCTGATATGACCTTAGATGTAGCTAGGATGTAAAACAACAAAGCAACAATTTGGTGCAATGTGTGGGAATGACCGTCAGACGCGCGTGGCGTGCGCATAGCGTTCGCATAACATTATTCCAGCGCGTCCAATGGATCTCGATGTGCGCCTAACATCTCCGTAACGGTCGCACCCACACGTTGGCATGCGTTGGGGTGCTCGAAAGTTTTGTGCTTGACGGCGCCGACGATCCTCGCCGTCCATCAACATGTACTGACGCGTACCGACTCGCGCATAACGCTTCCAGATGTCTCCCGATGTTTCGCCAAAAAGTGACACATGTCGACGCGCGTTGGAGAGAAACGTCGTAATGTGACAGGGCTAAAACTCTTAACTCCCCCCCCCCCCGAGCACACTAAGGTGAAAGGCAATTCTCCACCTCCTCCTCCCCCCCCCCCCCCAACACAGACTTTCCCCTCTTTACTTTTGACTCCCCCCCCCCCTCCCCCCTCCTGCTAACCCCGCCCTGCTTACAAGTGGGTTGGACGCCTGATGCAAACTCACGATTCTCCCACCTTCCTGGATGCCTTACAGGAAGTAACTTGCAGCGGGTGCATGTTCGGATCCATTGATACATGCATACCTGCATAGTGCATACATAATGTGCATACAAGCATACATGAATGCATACATACCTGCATACATATGTGCATACATGCATAGATACATGCATGCATACATACATGCATACATACATGCATACGTGCATACATACATGCATGCATAAAGGCATGCATACGTGCATGCATACATGCATGCGTACATGCATATGTGCATACATACATACTTACATGCATACTTACATGCATAGAAAACATTACATGCATACATACATGCATATGTAGTGGTCTGCACTGACCTCTCAGGCAAGTAACCACATAGACAGGTAGGCGTGGGGAGTGTATTGATATCAGGGAGCCTAGGTGGTGTAATGGTTAGCACACTGGCCCGGAATGCAAAGAGATGGGGGTTCGAGTCCCGCTCTAGGTGCGGTATTTCCCATTTTCATCACCCCCATGACACTGGTTGCCGTGATCAGGATCCTGTACAAGCTTTGCGCTGTATGGTTGTTGAACCTACCCTGTGTATGTATGTGTTAGTGCATTGCCTGTATGTATGTAATTGTAAGCATTACAAGACTTACAATTCCAGGGGACGAGTGTAGTGGTCTGCACTGACCTCTCAGGCAAGTAACCACATAGACAGGTAGGCGTGGGGAGTGTATTGATATCAGGGAGCCTAGGTGGTGTAATGGTTAGCACACTGGCCCGGAATGCAAAGAGATGCGGGTTCGAGTCCCGCTCTAGGCGCAGTATTTCCCATTTTCATCACCCCCATGACACATACATGCATTTAAATGGACGCCAACATACGGGGGGAGTAAAAGGACTTTTTATTGAAGTCCGACTAAACAGGTGAACCTAGACAAGCACATGAGTGTGCGCGCCTGCGCGCGTGGCCCCAATGGGCGCGGGTAAAATGCAATGGAATTAAATCCAATAATGTGAGCTAAACATGTAATGCAAAGCAATATTCATAATGTGTGCACAGTGAGGTAATAACATGTAATGCAAATTTAAATCAATAAGGAATAATAATAAAAGTTCATAATTGAAGTTCATAATAGTAAAGTCAAAAGTTTGGGTACCGAACCCAGTACCTGCAGGGGGGAAGGGTGGCACGCCGGCCCGCCGATGGGTGGCGCGCCCTCCCCCCGCGCGCCCAGTGTCCCCCCCCCCTTTGAAACTGGGGTGTGAGGGAGAGGTCAACTCCGTCCTCCGCCATGATGGATGCAGGCTGGAGGGAGGGCTGAGATGGCGCTGAGGCTGAGCAGCTCTAGGCGTCTGATTCGGGTGCATGCGGGCTGCCGAGTGGCGGCAGCTGGGCGGCGCAGACGGGGCATGGCAGAGGCCTCCCCCCGCCTATCTTAATGGGCGTCACGGTCATTAGCGCGCAGTCGCGCTTCGCCGCCACGGAGCGCCCCGCACCGCCCCGGCCGACCTCAGGGGCCGCCGCCTCCCCCCGCCTTATCGGGATGACAGGTGGAGCAGCTCGGGCTATCGCCCGGTGCGCTGCCCCTCGTGTGCGCATTTAAATTCCAGCGGCGAGCCGCTGGAGACATATAAATACATGCATACATGCATACATCCATGCATGCATACATGCATACATACATGCATGTCATCACTACCACCACCACAACCACTACCATCACCACCACCACCACCACAATCACCACCACAATCACCACCATCACCACCACAACCACCACAGCCACCACAACACAAACACCACACCACCACCATCACCATCATCACCATCACCACCATCACCACAACCACCGGGGGCGGGGTGGGGCGGGGCGGGGTGGGGCGAGGCGGTGGCAGCCTGTCGGGGCGGGGTGGTGTTTGGGAGGCTGGACACGCCTGTTACAATATTCACTTTGGGATGGCGCTGACCCACCTCCGTAACTGGGGTAGTGGGGGTGGGGCGGTGGCAACCTGTCAGGGCGGGGCGGTTTTTGGGAGGCTGGACGCACCTGTTACAATATTCACTTTGGGATGGCACTGAACCACCTCCGTAACTGGGTTAGTGGGGGCAGGGCGGTGGCAGCCTGTCGGGGCGGGGCGGTGTTTGGGAGGCTCGACGCGCCTGTTACAATATTCACTTTGGGATGGCGCTGACCCACCTCCGTAACTGGGGTAGTGGCTGCTGGAGCGTCTTCTTTTTCTGAGGGTTTTGCGTTCTAAGTTCTAGCAACATCGAAGGTCATGTCCCAACTGGGGCTTACTTGCTGCAGTGTTCAATGATGGTGACTTGAGAGTACTGCCTCACTGGGACCATGGGGCGAACCCCTACTCAGTCACACTATCCTGGCACAGAGGCAGCAAGTCCTTTCCCCATCCTGGTACTGCTTAGTTCGGGTGTACTTTGGGTAACATACCCTCTAAGGGTTTGTGGTGTACCAGTCAGTGTCCTGGTACTATACATAATTAATTAATACAACAGTTGGCACGCCGAGCGCTTAATTGTTGTGTTGCAATGAATGTCCAATTAGAAAGATGCGATAACAGGTGCAGCTTGTGTAATGAGTGTGTATATGTCCGTATGTCTAATTTACGCTGTATAATGTGCACTGTGTCTATGTGCACTGTGTCTATGTGCCTATGTGTATATGTGCACTGTGTCTATGTGCCTATGCGCAGTGTGTCTGTGTCTATGTGCCTATGTGTTTATGTGTCTATGTGCCTATATGCCTACGTGTATCTGTACCTAGTTTGGCACTCTGCATTAATAGGATAGGGCGAGGACTTGTTAGCTCAGTATCAAGATAATGTGACTGAGTGGGATATCGGGTCATCGTGCCGGCGATCTGACCTCCCAGTTGGGCAGCACTAACAAGTCACCATGAGTGCATTGACACAAGTGGGTACTGGTCTGGATATTACCATAGATGTTGCTAGGATATAAAACCCCAATAATCAAACAAACCATGTATCTATCTCAGTGGAGTAAAGGGAGGCATGGTGGTTTTCACTGTGGGTGTTGGCGGCTCTACTCAGGCAGTAAACTGTCATAGTATCACCAATCAGTCACCCTCCACAGCACTAGTCACAATGTCTCCAGTCAATCATTCAAACAACTTAAAAACAAGATTTTAAACATTAATGACCACAACAAATGATCCCCCCGGCATCGCGATCAATCATATTTTGTGTATTATTAAAGAGAATAAAAAAAAGCTCATATTCAATACTAGAAACAGCTATAAAAACTGTATCAAGCGAGTCGCATTCTATTAGCCTCACTTTGAATGCGTTCTTTTATCATTTTTCTATGCGGCTCGTTTATAGTGAGCAAACCAGAAACCGGAAGTAGAATTAATGGGACAAGTGCACAATGGTGTGATAACCTTTGCAGGGGCTCCATGGTGATCGCAGCGCCAGTCTACGTAGTGTTAAACCCTGGTGGTGAAATTAGGCGACTTTTACCATTGAAGTGGGAGCGACTACAGCTTTAAGAATCACATGATTTAAAGTTGTGTAATGCGGTGGTTTTAAGTTTCTGCCATATTTTTTATATAAAAATATTTAGGATGATCGTTATAAACTATCTGCTACTGAAATGCAGACAATCAATTAACTTATCAGCAGCTACTGCTTGGTAAGACAACACCAAAATTACAGCTGGCCAGCATTGAAAACAAGCCTGGGTACCCGGACTTACATGCTATGGACAGTATAAATACAGCCTCAATAAAAAAAAACCACAAAAAAACAAACAAAAAACTACTATATTTTAGTTTTCAACTGTGGCGATATTTAGAGTGAAAACATGCCAAATTAATGTTGGTGTGCACATTCTGGACATCTTTGCTTTAAGGGACGACATGTTCTATTAAATTTTCCTTCTATGCAGCAATAAATATTTCATGACGTCACCAGTACCTAAATTGGATGTCTAGTTTAAATCTAGGTCAATGCTTTGGTTTAGAAATTTGGTGCTTTCATCTGACTATGCAGCTTTAACCATATCCGCTGATTAAAGTGGCGGCATATGGTTTTCTTATAATGTCATTGTAATGTAAGGAAATGATCAAAGGCTGCACAACCATTATTTTTAACCATGATGTTGGACAGAAGCCACTATGCTTCTGGCTTCACTTTGTCAATATGACTTCTAACGATGATGTTACACAGAAGCCACTATGCTTCTGGCTTCACTTTATCAATATGACTTTTAATCGTGATGTTGCACAGAAGCCACTATGCTTCTGGCTTCACTTTATCAATGACTTTTAACCGTGATGTTGCACAGAAGCCACTATGCTTCTGGCTTCACTTTGTCAATATGACTTCTAACCATGATGTTACACAGAAGCCACTATGCTTCTGGCTTCACTTTGTCAAAACGACTTCTAACCGTGATGTTACACAGAAGCCACTATGCTTCTGGCTTCACTTTGGCAATATGACTTCTAACCTTGATGTTACACAGAAGCCACTATGCTTCTGGCTTCACTTTATCAATATGACTTCTAACCGTTTTGTTACACAGAAGCCACTATGCCTCTCTCTTCATTTTTTCAATATGACTTCTAACCGTCATGTTACACAGAAGCCACTATGCTGTACCAATATGTTGGCTTTTTGTGGTGACAGTAGTTACGTCCCTTATTCCTGGTACCAGTTTCTAACACCACACCGAGCTGCCCCCACACAAGAACACCTCCATTGATTGGGTAATCGCTTCGAGTAATGGCCAACTCGACGACTGTGCCAAGCTGTTAACGATAAACGCAACAAAAACAAAATGGACGACGTGCCCAGATTTAAGTGCTGCACTGCATATTGACTGCACTCCGCCTGCCAGTTTACAGAGTCTCTCTTATCTGGGTCCTGCTGCTCTTGAAGCTGCACTGACAGTGTCGGTGTGCTCAGCACCAAAACCGCCTCCTCTACACTGCGGCTCGTTTAAAACAAGATTCACCCATCCACCCCACCCATCACCTCGCCCACCCGCGCATCCACCACCCTCCCACCACCCCGCAAACTCTGGCTGGTTTAAAACAAGATCGTCCCACTCTCACCCATCCATCCACCCCCACACCACACCACCCACCACGCCACAACCTCCCACTCTCACCCATCCATCCATCCACCCCGCCCCACACCACACCACACCACACCACACCACCCACCGCGTCACGACCTCTGGCTGGTTTAAAACTAGGCCCTCCTCCACCACCCCACAAACTCTGGCTGGTTTAATACAACACCGACGCAACCTCCCCCCTACAAACTCTGGCTGGTTTAATACAACACTGAGCTCCCCCCTCCCCTACAAACTCTGGCTGGTTTAATACAACACTGAGCTCCCCCCTCCCCTACAAACTCTGGCTGGTTTAATACAACACTGAGCTCCCCCCTCCCCTACAAACTCTGGCTGGTTTAATACAACACTGAGCTCCCCCCTCCCTACAAACTCTGGCTGGTTTAATACAACACTGAGCTCCCCCCTCCCCTACAAACTCTGGCTGGTTTAATACAACACTGAGCTCCCCCCTCCCCTACAAACTCTGGCTGGTTTAATACAACACTGAGCTCCCCCCTCCCTACAAACTCTGGCTGGTTTAATACAACACTGAGCTCCCCCCTCCCCTACAAACTCTGGCTGGTTTAATACAACACCCCCCCCCCCCCCCGTCCACCACACACTCTGGCTGGTCTAATACAACACCCCATGAAGTCCGACTGGTTCATTCTCCCGTTTCCTTCCTTCCCTGCCCTTACCCCACCCACACCTCCCCACAAACACCCCCACAAACACCCCCACCCCCGCTGCACCACCTCCGACCGCCTAATCCAGGCCATCCGTGCCGCTAAAACCCTGCACTTACGTATAACCGATTCGCTGAGACCGTCCTATCCCACTTCTCATCTCAACCACGAAGGTCGTTGGGGCACCAGGTGGCGTTGCAATCAGGAAACTGACAGTCCTGGGGTTCATGACCCTAGAGGGCTGTGGAGAACAGGAAAACTAGAGGTCGTGTCACATCAATGACTTAACAATGTCTACAGTAAAACCTCTCTAACTGACCACCTCCACAGATCGACCACTCCCCTATATCGATCGTTTTATTTGGGTCCCAAACGATCACATTAACCTGACACTGAGCTAACCAGTCCTTGTGCTATCCTCGTCATGCCTAGCACCAGGCTAGCTACCGACAAATGCCGATTTTGTGATGGCCTGCTTGGACGCTATACCCACTTAACCATCCAGTCCCGATGCCTTTGGTGACGATAGCCATACGGCAATCCTGGAGTATACCGCCACCCGGCCAGGCCTCAGGCACCCAGCACTGACCTTGGGTGACCTTGGGTGACCTTGGATGACCTTGAGATGCTACAACGCAGTAGAAGTTTGAGTGTCGGGTGGAGGGGTGGATTTACGGTGTAGAAGGGCGATCAATATTTATGTTTAGTTGGTTGGTTGTTGGAGTTTGACATCCTGGCAATATCTAAGGTCATATCAGCAGGGTTGAAAGATCTCCGCGATTTCGCGGATTTCCGGGATTTTTCAATCCCGCAGCACCATTAACATTTACTATAGGCCCTAATGTTCTACACTGCAGCACCATCAGCGTATACTAATATGTAGTGCAGATGCCTCAGCACTATCAGTGTATACTACTAATAACTGCTTCAAACGGCGCAGCACTATCAGCATATACCAATATATATGAAACCCAACTTCCGGGAATTTTCCGCGATTCCCTGACAATGCTAAACCTATGGGAGAAGATCATCATTTCCGCTTTTTTCCCCGGAGATCACTTTCATCCCTGTATCAGGATGGGTACTGACTTGTGACAGTGCGCGCTCATGGAAACTTTATAGTGCTGCCCCACTGGGAAATCAGGCCTCCAGTGTATGGAGAACGTCCTGGCCAGCGTTGAGTGGGAAATCAGGTTATGGCACTGTAGTCCAGGCTGGAGGCTCGGTGTGTAGAGGCGGGTTCATGTAGTCCAGGCTGGAGGCTCGGTGTGTAGAGGCAGGTTCGCTGTAGTCCAGAGTGAAGGCTTGGTGTGTATAGGTGGGTTCGCTGTAGTCCAGGCTGGAGGCTTGGTGTGTAGAGGCGTGTTCATGTAGTCCAGGCTGGAGGCTTGGTGTGTAGAGGCGTGTTCATGTAGTCCAGGCTGGAGGCTTGGTGTGAAGAGGCGGGTTTGCTGTAGTCCAGACTGGAGGCTCGGTGTGTAGAGGCGGGTTCATGTAGTCCAGGCTGGAGGCTTGGTGTGAAGAGGCGGGTTTGTTGTAGTCCAGACTGGAGGCTCGGTGTGTAGAGGCGGGTTCATGTAGTCCAGGCTGGAGGCTCGGTGTGTAGAGGCGGGTTCATGTAGTCCAGGCTGGAGGCTCAGTGTGTAGAGGCGGGTTCACTGTAGTCCAGGCTGGAGGCTCGGTCTGTAGATGCGGGTTCGCTATAGTCCAGGCTGGAGGCTCGCTGTGTAGAGATGGGTTCGCTGTAGTCCAAACTGAAGGCTTGGTGTGTAGAGGCAGGTTTGCTGTAGTCCAGGCTTGAGGCTCGCTGTGTAGAGGCGGGTTCGCTGTAGTCCAGACTGGAGGCTCGGTGTGTAGAGGCGGGTTTGTTGTAGTCGAGGCTGGAGGCTCGGTGTGTAGAGGCGGGTTCGCTGTAGTCCAGACTGGAGGCTCGGTGTGTAGAGGCGGGTTTGTTGTAGTCGAGGCTGGAGGCTCGGTGTGTAGAGGCGGGTTCATTGTAGTCCAGGCTGGAGGTTCGGTGTGTAGAGGCGATCGATGTAATCCAGGCTGGAGGCTCGGTCTGTAGAGGCGGGTTCGATGTAATCCAGACTGGAGGCTTAGTGTGTAGAGGCGGGTTCGCTGTAGTCCAGGCTGGAGGCTCAGTGTGTAGAGGCGGGTTTGTTGTAGTTCAGGCTGGAGGCTCGGTGTGTAGAGGCGGGTTTGTTGTAGTCCAGGCTGGAGGCTCGGTGTGTAGAGGTGGGTTTGTTGTAGTCGAGGCTGGAGGCTCGGTGTGTAGAGGCGGGTTTGCTGTAGTCCAGGCTGGAGGCTCGGTGTGTAGAGGCGGGTTTGTTGTAGTCCAGGCTGGAGGCTCGGTGTGTAGAGGGGGGTTTGTTGTAGTCCAGGCTGGAGGCTCGGTGTGTAGAGGCAGGTTTGCTGTAGTCCAGGCTAGTTCGGCTCCCAGTCGAGTCAAACCAATGACTTAAAAATGTATGCTTTTCACTTCCTAGCCAGGCGCTCGCCTTTATTAGGATACGGTAAAGGAAAGACAAATTCCTGACCTAAAAACATACAAAAAATATCTGTGCAAGGTAAAACCAGGAAACCACCCCTGAACTGTGACCAAAAGCGGGGCATGTGATATGTCACGGCCAGCCAACTGGACAGCTCTTGGGAGGTACCCAGGCAAAAAACTAAGCAGATACCAACAAAACCACACACCAAACACATACCAACCATCTATTGCGTCAAGCCTATAATATGTAAATAGAGTAGGCTAGTCTAGCGATAAGAGTAGAAGGAAAACAATTGCCAAGAAAAACAAAAAAAACTAACATAGATTTACTAACCGTAAACACCAACTATAAGAAAAAGAAAAAAGCCGAAAACTGCCCAGCATTGAAAACAAACCCGATCATCCGGGCTTACATGTTATGGACAGCATAAACACCCCATCAAAAAAAAAGGGGGAAAAAAAGGATAGGACAAGGACTGGTTGGCTCAGTGTCAGTTAATGTGACTGAGTGGGATAACAGGTCATGGTGCTGTCGGCCTGGTCTCTCAGTGTGGCAGCACTATTAAATCGCCATGACTCCGCACTGTCACAAGTCGGTACCCGTCCTGATATGACCTTAGATGTTTCCAGGACCTAAAACTCCAACATCCATCGATCCACCAGACCTGGACGCATTCCACCGGGGTCTGCATGGACTTCCTAGTGCCAAGCGTTCAGGATGCTCTCTTTGTTGTTTTAAGTCCCGGCAACATCTAAGGTCATATCAGGATGTGTATCGACTTGTGCTCTTACGCACTCATGGCCACTTTATAGTGCTGCACTACTGGTATACTGCTGCTGGTATCATGACTACACTATTTTACGCAGTTACATTATCCTGATACTAAACAAACCAATCCTTGTCTATTCCTATTAAAGTTGCGATGCTTTTGAGTTTCTGCCATTTTCTGAGATAAATACATTATGTTGATCGTTGTAATCTATGTTATTTCAGTTGGAAATAAATTTGATTTTAAATGGCTAACTTTGGAGATATTTCATGTCAAAACATGCCAAATTAATTTAGGCAAGCACGCTAAAACTCTGACACCGTAGACTTCAGTAGTAACAGGCTCTATCAAATTGACTTATTTCGACCTTCTATGCAGTAACAAATGCTTACTCAGTGCACCAGTATCTAAGTTGAATATGTAGCATCAAATCTTGATAAGTGTTTTGGTTTTGAAAATTTGATGTTTTCATCGGACTAGGCAACTTTAATGCTGAACGCCAGGCTACATCACAAGTATGACCTTTGTAAGTGATTGGTTACATTTGGTCGGGGCTCCAGCTCACGACCTCCCACTGAGACGCCGGTCAGCGATTTTACCAATCCCTGCATCCCACTGGGTATCCAGGATGCTGAAAGGTGGTGTACAAACATTGGGAAGTTAAAGGCACCAGATATGGACTACAGTGGACAGTTCTGTACTCCAACAATTGCAGAACTAATATAATCTCATAGAGGGTTGGGAGATCTAAGGAAATACCAACAAACAGAGTTAAAGAATGCATGAGAGTAGATAGATATGCAATAACTGAATGTAACAAAACAAGGGGAACCGCGAGACTATTACTGTTTAGCGGTGAAAACAAGTCGTTTGACTTAGCCATTACAGGCAGCGTAAATATGCTGTCACACAACCCCAAGGTCGATGCTGCAAGAAACGGGAAAAGCCACAACGAGCAGATCAGAAACTGTGCAGTGATACCTTTGTACTTCCTATCACTCTCCCAGCACATGTTGGATCATATGAATATGGAAGCTATGCCAAGATTTGCTGGAGCGCATAGTCCACCCCAGTCCATATGCGGTGCCTTTATTTCATGTATCTAGGTTGGTGCCATCTGGTGGGTAGGAGGCAGAAAGATATTCATGGAATGTATTGCTCATAAAATATTGGCGCTTACACTCAGACTAGACAAGATGGCCGATTGAGTTGAGTCCCTGCTCCAGTTTTGGACCCCGGTCGAGTCAAACCAATGACTTAAAAATGTATACTCGTCACTACCTAGCGTGGTGCTTAGCATTATTAGGACAGGGCATGGAGCGGTAGAATGAGGAAGACGGGAAATTTCCGCCATTGAAATTTCCCATGTTTAATCAACGCATGTAACAACACAGAATAAATAAAGATTTTTTTCACTTTGAAAAACAACGACAAATATACATTTGGTGTGTGCTGGTTGGGGGTTGGTTATGAAACATGGCGGACGGACAGGGATGAGTGACTCACGCCTCGCGGGCAGTGCATTAGCATTGAGTGCAGTGAGCAGCTCAGAGTGAGGCCTGTGGGGCTCTAACACGACCCAACCAGCTCTGTGGGACTCTAACTCGACCCAACTGGCTCTCAGCTCATGCAATGTAGGTGAATCATTCTCTGAAACTGGGCACTAAGGTGTAACATGGAAACCAAAAGTGAAAACCTTCCAAATAATAGCAGGAAACGTTCTAAATAATAGCAGAAATGTTCGTCGGAATGTGCTGTGCATATGTCAGAATCGAATTTAGAAAGGAATAAAAAGGGGGGGAACACTATTTCACTTTTGATTTTGAGCTTATACAAATTGAGCAATACATTAATATCACTTGTGTAACATAAATCGGAGAAGCAACCTATCTTTGGAAATAATTATCCATTTCTGGCATCTAAGGTGTATATTCCTATGTTTTGTGGATCAGAGAGTTCGATTGTGCCATTGTTTACTTGATCAGACAAGATGCAGCATGGGAAATATGCAAATTAGGTGCCACGCCCATAGTGACATAGACATTTAGAGCAATAATATATCCCTTCAAAATCACCTGACTTGGCAACTGATATGTTTCTTCCCACGCTCTGGGAGTCAAGGAACTGAAGTATGGGGTGTCTAAATCTGTACCACATTATTTATCCATCATTGCTCAGTTTGCTCAAACCGATGATTGATTATGAAGATGCAACCGATTCCCATTACTAGTTACTAGTATGTCAAACCCCAATAGACAAAACGGTGTGGTGCGGTGAGGTGAGGGTGTGCTCTACATAAATGATTGGTCTAAACTAGTTACATCAATGATTGATCTAAAGTAGTTACATCAATGATTGGTGTAAACTAGTTACATCAATGATTGGTTCAATCTAGTTACATCAATGATTGGTTTAAGGTAGCTACATGAATAATTTGTTTAAACTAGTTACATTCTCACTTTGCTCATGAATCATTGCGTTGTATGTGGCGTGTGTTGCAGAGAAGACTCGCTCATCTTGGTGTCTTGTCTGTGTGAAAGTGTATATAAAAGACCCCTTACTGCTTATTGGAAAGAGTAGCCTATGTGGCAGCAGCGGGTATCCTCAAAAGAAATATGTGAGAATGACCATATGTTTGACGTCCAATAGCCGATGATAGAAATCAATGTGCTCTGGAGGCGTCATTAAATAAAACAAGCTTAACTCTCGCTCATCTTGCGTGTTTACTGCCATTCCGTGACCGGTTCACAACAGTCCACGCCCCCTTGGTTTCATTGTTTTACTAGGTTTTACTGTTTTACTAGGTTTTACTAGGTTTTACTGTGACGGAGCTCCTAACTCCAATGTGAAAAAACCCTAGTTAAAAGCCACTCACCACCGGAAGTCTGGGTGATTAACAGCGGTGTCTGTCGTCGCCATGTCAACGCGCATTGCTTCACTCCCAGCCCCTGCATGCTGGTTGTAGTTGGTTCCCACACACACTCATATTGCTGGTACCCATACAGACTGCAGTAGCTGGTTCCCATACACACTCATGCTGCTGGTACCCATACAGACTGCAGTCGCTGGTTCCCACACACACTCATATTGCTGGTACCCATACACACCCCAGTAGCTGGTTCCCATACACACTCATGTTGCTGGTATCGATACACCCTGCAGTAGCTGGTTCCTTCACACACTCATGTTGTTGGTACCCATACACACATGTTGCTGGTACCTATACAGACTGCAGTAGCTGGTTCCCATACACACTCATGTTGCTGGTACCTATACACACCACAGTAGCTGGTTCCCATACACACTCATGTTGCTGGTACCTATACAGACTGCAGTAGCTGGTTCCCATAACACTCATGTTGCTGGTACACATACACTACAGTAGTTGGTTCCCATACACACTCATGTTGCTGGTACCCATACACACTGCAGTAGCTGGTTCTCACACACTCATGTTGTTGGTACACATACACTACAGTAGCTGGTTCCCATACACACTCATGTTGCTGGTACCTATACAGACTGCAGTAGCTGGTTCCCATACACACTCATGTTGCTGGTACCCATACACACCACAGTAGCTGGTTCCCATACACACTCATGTTGCTGGTACCTATACAGACTGCAGTAGCTGGTTCTCACACACACTCATGTTGCTGGTTCCCATACACATTGCAGTAGCTGGTTCCCACACACACTCATGTAGCTGGTTCCCATACACAGTCATGTTGCTGGTACCCATACACACTGCAGTAGCTGGTTCCCATACACAGTCATGTTGCTGGTACCCATACACACTGCAGTAGCTGGTTCCCATACACACTCATGTTGCTGGTACCCATACACACTGCAGTAGCTGTTTCCCATACACACTCATGTTGCTGGTTGTCATACACACTGCAGTAGCTGGTTCCCATTCACTCACGTTGGTGGTACATTTTTGTACTGATGAATGTGTGTGTGTGCGTGTGTGTGTGCACCCACCACCTACAGGCCCGCCCCCACCCTGCCCGACAGTATATACTTATGATGTCTGTCCCCTACATAAACAATGCCGGGTCATGGCGGCGGCACCACCTTTATACAAATAAGCCCTCGGCTGTGTGTTTTAACACTCCCTCCCACTCCCCCCACCCCCCACACACACACGTTCACTGTCGACTGTGTGTTTTAACACCCCCCCCCACCGCACACTCACACCCCCTCCCCGGCCATCCCCATACCCACACAGCCTCCAGCCCTCCGTTCTCACGGTGGGGGGGGGGGGGGGGGGCGAAGGGGGGAGGAACCGCAGAAACACATGGCGAGCAGACGGCCATATTAGTTTTATTACAAAAAAACTTCCGAGCGAGTGGAGTGTCAAGCCCCGCGCACGGGGTGGAGCGGTGCATGCTGGACCCCCCCCCCCCGATCCAGGGGGGGGGGTAGCACTCCAGAGCTTATTACAGGCGATAAAGGGCTTATCAATATCACTATCCATATATGGGTATAGCGGCTGTGGAGGGGGGGGGGGAGGGCCCCAGGCTCAGCCGATGGGCATGGCGACGGCCAATGCGCCGGTGGCGCGCCGGATGCCGGTGGTATCTGATAATATGTACGCTGTATAGGCGTTAGAGGCTATCCGCGGCCAGTTTGCGGATGTTGGCTCTCGGTACGCCCGCGTTAAACAGCGCGCAGCTGCCTCCCCGCCCGCAACTGTGGGTGCCGTAGTCCACTGGGCGTACCCGGCGCGTTGGAGGGCCTCCCTGCACGGACCCCCCGGCGATGAGGAGGGGGCTCTGCGGGTCGGCCTCCGAGGAGAGGCGCCAGGAGTATATATGTTTATGTAGTGTAGATGGCTTGCGTCGGGCAGAGGGGGTGCGCGGTCATTCACGTTAATGGGATGACGCGCGCTGGCCGATGGTATTGATTGGTCTTCGACCAACGGATGGTGAGGCTGGCGCCTGATGGGCGAAGCTGGCGTCCATCCGGTGCAAGTGCCGGGTGGGGTCGAACACCCCGGCGGAATTGGGCATCAGGTTGGAACGGTGGAGGCGGCCGTAGAACATGGCCAACGCAGCCTCCCACGCCCTGACTGCGGCATGGGCAGGGTTGCCATTATGGGGGCCTTCCGGTGGGTGAGATCACCACGCTCGTAGCAAATGCCGCGGAGGGTGATCGCAAGGCGGTAATTGTCTGCCATGGGGTTAGGCAAACCCCACTCCAGGTGCAAGATGCGCACTATGTTCATGTACTGGCGCACCAAGGCGTAGCACATACGGCGCATCAGGTGCGCGGCGTATCGACAGAGGAGTGTGGTAGAGGTGGACACGGGTGGGCCGTTGTGGTAGCCCTGGAGGCAGGCGGCGGTGGAGATGGGGGTGGCGGGGGCGGCGTTGAGTATGGGCGTGCCAATGCAGGTCGTCGCGGATGGCGGCGTTGACGCGGGCGCGGTGGGTGGCGCCCATTACATTTAGGAGGCGGCGGAGGTGGGTTCGCCCGCCGTATATGAATTGGGTCGCCCAGTTGAGTTTCCCGCATATATAGACTGGAGCTCGCGCTTGGTGAGGCTGTGGTGCGCGGCGCTGCGTCGCGATGCTTGAAGAAGTGAAGATATATGTGATTAGAAGGAAAACCAACTCTCACAAAGTCACACACATTTACACTTATTTGCACACATTTATGACCGGACGCGGTAGTCCAATTGGTAGAGTGCATGTTTCCCGTGCGGCACGTCAGAAGTTTTAATTCTGACCGAGTCAAACTAATGACATATAAAATGTATACTTGTCGCTTCCTAGCCTGGTGCTTGGCATTCCCAGGATAGGGCAAGGATTGGTTAGCTATAAAGTAGCCACGAGTGTGCACTGTCACAAGTCGGTACCCATACTGATATGACCGTAGTTGTTGCTAAGACGTAAAACCCCAACAAACAATGCTCTCTACCAGGGCTCCGCACATCTCCACCCCCACTCCACAACCCCCACAACCCCGACAACCTCCACAGCCCACACAGCCCCCACAGCCCCCACAGCCTCAACACGCTGCGCCGACAAAAAACAGTAATGAAATCGAGCCATAACAACCCCCCGGGTTTCTTTTCTTTCAATGTTAGTTTTTGTTTAAAAAGTGGCTCGCCGTTATATTTGTTTTAAGACAAACAGAAATCATCCAACGTCACGACCAGGGCGCGTCTAAGAACTTTAATCAATCTCAGGGTCCGGACGGGGCCGGGAAAGTCTTGACAAGTCTTGAACTTCATTTGCCCCATTTCAATGCCTTAAAACGCGCGCGCGCGCGTGTGCGTGTGTGTGTGTGTGTGTGTGCGTGTGTGCGTGCGTGCGCGAGTGCGTGTGCGTGTGTGTGTGTGTTGGGAGAGGGTCCGTACAGTGCCTTATCGGGCTATGTTTGTGTATGTTTATGTTTACATTAGTTGTTGGTGTGTGTGTGTGTGTGTGTGTGTGTTGGGAGAGGGTCCGTACAGTGCCTTATTGGGATATGTTTGCATATGTTTATGTTTACATCAGTTGTCGGTGTGTGTGTGTGTGTGTTGGGAGAGGGTCCGTACAGTGCCTTATTGGGCTATGTTTGCGTATGTTTATGTTTACATCAGTTGTCGGTCTGTGTGTGTGTGTGTTGGGAGAGGGTCCGTACAGTGCCTTATTGGGCTATGTTTGTGTATGTTTATGTTTACATTAGTTGTCGGTGTGTGTGTGTGTGTTGGGAGAGGGGCCGTACAGTGCCTTATCGGGCTATGTTTGTGTATGTTTATGTATACATTGGTTGTCGGTGTGTGTGTGTCTGTGTGCGCGTGTGTGTGCGCGTGTTGAGTGGGGGGTCAGGGCGCGCCTTGAGTGTCCCGCCTTGTTCTGGCCTCACTGAACTACTCACCCAGCACACCAGTACCGAGTCTCTCACTCTCCAAGCACCGTCAGGCCGCCAGTGCACAACGTGCGTGACGTGTGGCGGTCATTTGGGCCGTCAGTCACTGGGACTAACTGTCGTAGCCGAATAATGCTCGCCTAGACAGGCCACCACAGGCCACCGGCCACCACAGGCCACCAGACCACCACAGGACGGGGACAACTCGAGAACAACTCCAGAACGAGGCCCGGTCAGCGTCACGTGACCCGGCCTGGCTAGACAGGAAGTGGTTGAAATTGAAATGTATTGTAGCGCCTTAGAAGTGTTGTTCAGACTCTGTATCGGCGTCTGTCTGTCCTTCAGTGTCAGAGCTTTATTTACTGATGCGTGACGCAGACTGGGCCGACTCGGGCCGACTGCAGCCGACTTGCTGCCGCTGTCGGACGTTCAAAACACTACTGTTAAGTTCAAAACACTACCACTACATACATTCAAAACACTACTCAAGTTCAAAACACTATCATGACACGGCAGTGCGGGGCTATAGTTCCGCAAAATGTAACCTACTGCATAGGCCCTATATATATTGCCCCACTTTACTGCATTGTGCCCCACCTTACAACATACTGCCCCACCCTACTACATCTGCCCCACCCTCCACCATACAGCCCTGATAGTGCTGCAGCTTTTAACAACATATTAGTAGTCAACGCTGACAGCACTGTGGGGTCTGCACCACGTATCAGTAAATGCTGGTAGTGCTGCAGCATTTAACAATGTGTTAGTAGTAGTATGTGTTGGTATGCAGGTATTGCAGGTATAGCAATACCTCAGGCAGTTTAACGCCCCTGCCCTGCAGAGTTGTAAACCACTGCCTTGTGGTGCAGGTTCTTGACAGAACCAAAGGCTAAGGGAGCAAACCCTAAACAGAAAACCATGTCACTGTGGCAGCATTAAGGGTGGTTGATGTATGGAACTCCCAACATCTCCCGACCAGCCACTGCAGGGACAAATAGTTTTGCGCCTGTCTTGACATTTTCTTGCTGGTGTGAAACCTCTATTTGCTCCCCGAGAGAGTGCCGCTGGTAACTTGCAAAAGCCAGCAGTACTTCAACACTTTTGCAAGCAGCTTTCATGAAATGTGCTAAATGGAGAGCGGCTGTCAAGTAATGAAAGCAGTCTTTGTCGCATCGCGACCGACAGCATGATGATGATGATGATGAGTAGTACACACTGATAGTACTGTGGCGTCTGCACCACGTATCAATATACACTGTGAGTGCTGCGGCGTTTAACAACGTATTAGTATACGCTGATAATGCTGCGGCGTTTAACAACATGTTAGTAGTATACGTTGATAGCACTGCGGCTTCTGCACCACATATTAGTATATGCTGATAGTGCTGCAGCGTTTAGCAATGTATTAGTATACGCTGATAGTGCTGCAGCGTTTAAACAATGTGTTAGTCATATATGCTTATAGTGATGTGGTGTTTAACAACATGTTAGTAGTATATACTAATAGTGCTGCAGCGTTTACCAATGTATTTGTAGTATACACTAATAGTGCTGCGGCATTTAACAACATATTAGTATGTACTGATAGTGCTGCAGCATTTAACAATTTAACGTATTAGTATAAGTTGATAGTGCTGCAGCATTTGAACAACGTATTAGTATAGGGCCAATACGCTGATCGTGTTGCGGAATTGCAGAGCGTGGGCCTCGCCTGCAGAATGTTGGAAGTTTGGTTCCCAGTCGAATCAAACCAATGACTTTAAGATTGATACTTGTCACTTCCTAGCTTGGCACTCGGCATTAATAGGATATAGGGCAAGGACTGGTTAGCTCAGTGTCAGGATATTGTGACTGAGTGCAATATATCGGATCATGATGCTGGCGGCCTGATTTCCCAGTGGGGCAGCATTATAAAGATGCCATGAGTGTGCACTGTCACAATTAAGTCGGTACCCATCCTGATATGATTGTATATGTTGCTATGACGCAAAACAACAACCAACAACAATCCGTACTGCCCCATCTTACTAGGCTACATAGGCCTACTACTCACCGCTACTGCATACTGCCTCACCCTACTACAAATAAAAATTAATATGCATTTTTTTTAGAGTAGTGTTTTGAACTTATAGCTAGTGTTTTGAACTTAAGGATAGTCTTTTGTGCGTGGCCACAGTACTCAGTAGTGTTTTGAACCTACCTTCAACTAAGTTGAAAACACTACCGCAGTGTTTTGAACCTAGGTTGAAAACACTACCGTAGTTTCTTTGTGGGGTAGTGTTTTGAACTTACTACACCGGAAACCAGCCCGAGGTGTTCACACTGCGCCGACTTGTCACTCACACCCGCCACCCTCACTCACACCCCCCACTCACACCCCCCACTCACACTCACACCCCCACTCACACTCACACCCCCCACTCACACCCCACACCCACACCCACACTCACAAAGACGCACAAACGTCACACCGACATCACATCAACATCACACCCACATCAGACACAGAAACACCCACATCGCACCCACATCACACCCACATCACATCCATATCATATCACACCCACATCACTTCGCACCCACATCACACCCACGTCACACCCACATCACACCCACATCACACCCACATTGCACCCACATCACATCCACATCACACACACAAACACCCAGATCAAACCCAACTCACCCCCACATCACACCCATATCACACAAACACCCACATCACACCCACATCACACACAAAAACACCCACATCACACCCACATCACACAACCAACACCCACATCACACCCACATCATACACACAAACACCCACATCACACCCACATCACACAACCAACACCCACATCACACCCACATCACACACACAAACACCCACATCAAACTCAACTCACCCCCACATCACACCCACATCACACCCACATCATATCGCACCCACATCACATCGCACCCACATCAAATCACACCCACATCAACTCACATCACACCCACATCACATCGCACCCACATCACACCCACATCACACCCACATCACACCCACATCACACCGCACCCACATCACACCACCCACACCACACCCACACCCACATCACACCCACATCACACCCACATCACATCCATATCACACCCACATCACATCGCACCCACATCACACCCACATCACATCGCACCCACATCGCACCCACATCACACCCACATCACATCACACCCACATCACACCCACATCACATCGCACCCACATCACACCCACATCACATCACACCCACATCGAACCCAACTCACCCCCACATCACACCCACATCACACACAAACACCCACATCGTACCCACATCACACACATCACACACACACAAACACGCACATCGCACCCACATCGCACCCACATTACACACACAAACACCCACATCACACCCACATCATGCCCACATCACACCCACATCACACACACATCACACACAAACACCCACATCGCACCCACATCGCACCCACATCACACACACAAACACCCACATCACACCCACATCACGCCCACATCACACCCACATCACACACAAACACCCACATCACACATAAACACCCACATCAAACCCAACTCACACCCACATCACACAAACACCCACATCACACCCACATCACACCCACATCAAACCCAACTCACACCCACATCACACACAAACACCCACATCACACCCACATCACACCCACATCACACCCAAATCACACCCACATCACACCCACATCATGCCCACATCACACCCACATCACACCCACATCACACACAAACACCCACATCGCACCCACATCGCACCCACATCACACACACAAACACCCACATCACACCCACATCACGCCCACATCACACCCACATCACACACAAACACCCTCATCACACATAAACACCCACATCAAACCCAACTCACCCCCACATCACACCCACATCACACAAACACCCACATCACACACACAAACACCCACATCGCACCCACATCACACACACAAACACACACATCACACCCACATCACACACACAAACACCCAGATCAAACCCAAGTCACCATCACCTCATACCCACATCACACAAACACCCACATTACACCCACATAACACCCACATCACACCCACGTCACACCCACATCGCACCCACATCACACACACAAACACCCACATCGCACCCACATCACACACACAAACACCCACATCGCACCCACATCACATCACACCCACACCAAAGCCAACTCACCCCCTCATCGCAACCACATCACACCTACACCACACCCACATCACACCCACGGCTCAGTAGGGATGTGTGTGGTTTTAGTTTGCCTTGATGGCGTCTCGTTAGTTTAGACATGTGGAGGTCTGACTGTTGCACCCACATGTTGAACTTAGTATAGGAAATAACATGACAAGCTGGCACAACTTCCAATGTGGTTGACTTATTTCTGACCCGCTTTATCTGATGTCCTACTGACCCACTTTTTCTGACTCTTGTTGGCGACTCTTATTGATTATCTTCTGTCCAGATTTGCCTGACCTATTTCTGAACCACTTTTCTTGACTACCTTCTGCCCAACTTTTCCTGACCTATTTCTGACTCACTTTGCCTGACCTATTTCTGAACACTTTGCCTGACCTATTTCTAACCCATGTTGTCTGACCTTTCTAACCCACTTTGACCTCGTTCTGACCCACTTTGTATGACCTATTTCTGACCCACTTTGACATATTTCTTAGCCACTTTGCCTGACCTCTTTCTGACCCACTTTGACCCTTTTGACCTCTTTCCGACCCACTTTACATCACCTATTCTGACTCACTATACATGGCCTATTTCTGACCCACTTTTTTAGACCTATTTCTAACCAACTTTACACGACCTATTTCTGACCCATTTTGTCCGACCTATTTATGACAAACTTGTCTGACCTATTTGTGACCCACTTTACCTGACCTATTTTTGACTGGACCTATTTGTTTATCCAATTTGTCTCACCTATTTGTGACCCACTTTACCTGACTTGGTTGTGACCTGGTTTGCCCGACTTGCCCTCGGCCTGGTTTGTGACGCGTGGCGCCCCCTGTGGACGCCCCCTGTGGACGCTGACATAAAGCTTTCCGTGACAGACACACACAGACACACACAGACACACACAGACACACACCCAAACACGCACACACACACCCATGGGGTGACAGTCTCGACTTGACAGCGTTCCCTGATCCCATCAGTGACATGAAACCGTGCCCCGGTACCACAGCTTTCCCAATATTGTGACGCCAACATCTACTTACAACCAAACTGATCTCTAATATATATAGCACAAGAAGGCATTATTTTATATCACCTTTTTTTTTCAAAATTGTCCAGGGGAGTGTTGCTGTTCATTTAGTATCAGTGAGGTGTGTTCGATCATGCCTCTTACTGCCGGGGGTGTTCATTTAGTATCGGTGGGGTGTTTGATCATTCCTTTTACTGCCACGGGTGTTTATTTAGTATCAGTGAGGTGTGTTCGATCATGTATGTTATTGGCGGGGGTGTTCATTTAGTATCGGTGAGGTGTTTGATCATGGACCAGACGGGATGGCCAAATGAATGAGTTAGAGCGTCCATCTCCCGTGTTGGTAGATTGTGGGGTCGTGGGTTCGAACCCTGGTCAAGTCAATCCAATGACTTAAAAATTGATACTTGTCACTTCCTCGCCTGGCGCTCGACATTATTAGGATAGGGCAAGAACTGGTTGGCTCAGTGTCCGGATAATGTGACTGAGTGGGAAATCAGGTAATGGTGCTGGCGGCCTGGTCTTCCGGTGGGGCAGCACTATAAAGTCGCCATGAGTGCACACTGTCACAAATCAGTACCCATCCTGATTTGACCTTAGATGTTGCTAGGACGTAAAACAACAACAAACACCAAACACTGTTTGATCATGTCTTTTATTGCCGGGGGCTGTTCATTTAGTATCAGTGAGGTGTGTTCGATCGTGTATGTTACTCCCGACGGTGTTCATTTAGTATCAGTGAGGTGTGTTCAATCGTGCCTCATACTGCTGCGGGTGTTCATTTAGTATTGGTGAGGTGTGTTCGATCATGTCTGTTATTACTGCGGGTGTTTATTTAGTATCTGTAAGCAGTGTTCGATCATGTATGTTACTACTGCGGGTGTTCATTTAGTATCGGTGAGGTGTGTTCGATCATGTATGTTACTCCCGAGGGTGTTCATTTAGTGTCAGTGAGGTGTGTTTGATCATGTATGTTACTACTGCGGGTGTTTATTTAGTATTGGTGAGGTGTGTTCGATCATGTATGTTACTACTGCGGGTGTTTATTTAGTATCGGTGAGGTGTGTTCGATCATGTATGTTACTACTGCGGGTGTTTGACCCTGTGTGTGATCGAGGCTAGTCTGGCTGACCTCCTCTGGGTGCTGCTGACTGTCCTGTATATATATATGTACCCAGCCATGGTGCCTGCTTGTATACCAGCAGTCGATATATCCTATCGACCTTACTGTGTAGAAAAACAAACAAGAAACACATTTAAACAAACTGCCGGGCACTGGAACCAGCACATAGACCAGACATTCCTTCCGCCATCTTAAATATCACGGCACACGTGCCGCTTTAAAGGTACATAGTCCCATAAAACACAACATTTTGGAAAGGAAAATACTTATCTAGATTTGAACCAACATATCCAACTTAGATACTGGGGCACTTATTAAGTAGTTGTTGCACACTGAGTAAATGTAACTGAACCTGTTAGTGTTACTGTTGAAGCCATTTACTCGTTCTTGAACTGAGCGAGATGGCTGAGTGGGTAAAGCGCCCGTGTGTACTGCCGGGGGTGGGGGGGGGGGTAGTGCGATTGATTTTTTAATTTAAATGTGTTGGGTTTATTTTTCTTTAAAAAAGGCTGCCTTTTTGTAACCCCCTGCCGCCCATCTGGCTACTCAGGTAGTCTGTTTGAAGAATGCTACTTAGACTTAGACCAAGTCTCATCACGGCGAGACGCTCCAGGGGGTGTGCTACCAACACCTCCACGAGCCATTCCCTGCTGGTTACCTAAGTAGTTAGTGTTAATGTAGTTGGCTGCATTGTTATTTTGTAATATTTGTATATACACAGACCAATTTGGTATTTGTGTGTATGTTGTTCAGTGTGGTAAAAGGGCCTTTTGTGTGGCGTTGCTTCCTTTACTGGGTGTCCTTGTGAACCTTTTTTTGTTTTTGTTTTTGTGATTGTTTATTCTGCTCATAATGGTTAAGGGCATGCACTTGTTTTCGCCGCTGTGCAGTAGTGGTCATAATCCATATGGATTAAGTTCCTTTATCAATAATTTCTGTAAACTTGTTTATGGTGTAAAATCGGGAAATTTCCAATTTGTTTTGTTTTTTTATTATATTTTGTGTGCATAGTTTGTTTAGTATGGTGTCTCCCTTTCGTTGTTTATGTTTATGGCGTACTTACTGTTTATCCCTGATTACTTATTACATATTTCTTTATCTGTATCTCACGTCCAACCTTTCTTAATTTTCTTTTTGTATTTTAGTCTTTTGGTATTTCTTAGATCACTGCTTTTTACTCCTGTATTTGTGTTTATGTCAGTGTGGTAGAAGGGCCTTTTTGTCGTGTTGCTTCCGACTACTGGGTGTTTCTCGTGAAACACGCCCTGTTCTTGTGAATCTTTTTACTCCTGTATTTGTGTTTATGTCAGTGTGGTAGAAGGGCCTTTTTGTCATGTTGCTTCCGACTACTGTGTGTTTCTGGTGAAACACGCCGTGTTCTTGTGAATCTTTCTACTCCCGTATTTGTGTTTATGTCAGTGTGGTAGAAGGGCCTTTTTGTCGTGTTGCTTCCGACTACTGGGTGTTTCTGGTGAAACACGCCCTGTTCTTTGTCCTGCTGCCGGGAAGGCAGGCTGGTTGGTTGGTAGGCAGGTTGGCTGGCTGGTTAGCTAGGAGGCTGAATGGTTGGTAGGCAGGTTGGTAGGCAGGTATTGCAGGTATAGTAATACCTCAAGGAGTTTAACGCCCCTGCCCTGCAGAGTTGTAAACCACTGACAGAACCGAAGGCTAAGGGAGCAAACCCTAAACAGAAAACCATGTCACTGTGGCAGCATTAAGGGTGGTTGATGTATGGAACTCCCAACATCTCCCGACCAGCCACTGCAGGGACAAATAGTTTTGCGCCTGTCTTGACATGTTCTTGCTGGTGTGAAACCTCTATTTGCTCCCCGAGATACTGCCACTGGTAACTTGCAAAAGCCAGCAGCACTTCAACACTTTTGCAGGCAGCTTTCACGAAATGTAAAATAAGGAAATACTCGAATGGACGGGGCTGCCCTCTATAGAAGATCTTCTGATCAAAAAGAATCTCCGGTGGACTGGACACCTCATGAGGATGTCATCAGACAGGATACCAAAGTAGATCCTCTATTCTCAACTGTCTTCTGGTTACAGAAAGAGAGAGCACCCTCGTCTCCGGTTCAAGGATACCATCAAGAGAAACCTGAAGCTGAGAGACATTAAGACCGATTCATGGACGCAACTCTCACAGCAGAGAGCTAAATGGAGAGCGGCAGTCAAGTAATGAAAGCAGTCTTTGTCGCATCGCGACCGACAGCATGATGATGATGGTAGGCAGGTTGGTTCGCTGATTAGTTGGTAAGCAGGTTAGCTGGTTGGTTAGCTAGGAGGCTGGTTGGTTGGTAGGCAGGTTGGTTAGCTGCTTAGTTGGTAGGTTGGTAGGCAGGTTGGTTCGCTGGTTAGTTGGTAAGCAGGTTGGCTGGTTGGTTAGCTAGGAGGCTGGTTGGTTGGTGGGCAGGTTCGTTAGCTGGTTAGTTGGAAGGTTGGTAGGCAGGTTGGCTTGTTGGTCAACTAGAAGGCTGGTTGGCAGGCTAGTAGGCAGGCTGGTTGGCAGACTAGTAGGCAGGCTGTTTGGCAGACTAGCAGGCAGGCTGGTTGGCAGACTAGTAGGCAGGCTGGTTGGCAGACTAGCAGGCAGGCTGGTTGGCAGACTAGCAGGCAGGCTGGTTGGCAGACTAGTAGGCAGGCTGGTTGGCAGACTAGTAGGCAGGATGGTTGGCAGACTAGTAGGCAGGCTGTTTGGCAGACTAACAGGCAGGCTGGTTGGCAGATTAGTAGGCAGGCTGGTTGGCAGACTAGTAGGCAGGCTGGTTGCCAGACTAGTAGGCAGGCTGTTTGGCAGACTAGCAGGCAGGCTGTTTGGCAGACTAGTAGGCAGGCTGGTTGGCAGACTAGTAGGCAGGCTGGTTGGCAGACTAGTAGGCAGGCTGGTTGGCTTGTTGGCAGGTTGATACACACACTCAAACACCCACACACACTCACACTCATACACACCCACTCACACACCCACTCAACCCACACCCATACTCACCCACACACTCCACCCCACCCCCCCCCCCCCCCCCCCCCCAACATACCCTTCCTCCAGGATCCAGTTCCCATTCTTCTGCCAGACGGGGATTAAGCCAATTAAACAGCGCCGAGAGGCCCGAAGCCGGAGGCAGAGGGCATCCCCTGTATGTGTGTGATAAGATACGCGCTGAGTCAGCTGACTCACAGGCACACCTGCCTCACTTCATAGGCGTTCCTCTGAGTCAGGTGACTCACATTCACACCTGCCCAGCTTTGTGCCTGGGTAGCTATGACTCTGAGTCAGCTGACTGGCTTTATGGCTGGGTAGATATGTCAGAGTCATATCTGCCACCCCAGAGTCATATCTGCCTTGCCTCATGGCTGGAAAGGTGTGCCTCTGAGTCAGCTAACTCAGGCACCTGCCTGGCTTCATGGCTGGGTAAGCATGACTGTGAGTCAGCTGACTCATGCACTCCTGCCGGCTTCGTGGCTGGGTCAGTATGACTCAGAGCCATTTGTGCCCGGCTTCATGACTTGGTACCTTGGTGGTTTTCTTCTAAATCATGATGAACTTTGGAGTCAGGATTTTAGTCACGTGAACAGTTTATTGTCCCTCAGCATCCGGTTGTAGGGGTTTCAATCGTGCAATAATATATATATCTTGAGTATCAATTTAACCCAGCTGATATATGTTGACCTCAATATGGTCCGACAATTGGAGTGGATCGATTCACTTGTCTATATCTGAGAATGAGGCTGTGTGGGTGAGGGTGCAGATGCATGTGACATCCCCCCGAGCTGTTTGCTGTATTGGCAGCATATGAGACGGCAGCCAAGTCGCTCATGGCAAGTGTAGCGCCGATCAAGCAGTGAGAACAACCAAATTATTACATGATGTACAGCAGGGTAGACATGGTAGACAATAATTTACCTCAACATCTTACGATAATCCCAACTCGGTAGTAGTATAGAGAAGGTAGCGGCATCAGTATGTAGAGTCGGCTAATATATAATTGTCAGTAGTTCAGCCGCAGCAGGTTAGACGCAGTCATACTGGCATTAGCTAGTTCAGTACACAGCTAAATAAGGTGTTCAGTGGTTACAAGTAGTAGACCGGCGACATTAAGCTCCTTCCTGAATAATACTCGCATAATGAGTTACTCGTCACATAATCGCTGCACTTTGTAGGCACAAGTTTACCACTTCAGATTCTTTGCGTTGTTAATGGCTGACACATTGATTTTCCTTTAAGACTGTAGTAGAAGAGGACATAGACGATAGAGAGCATTACGATGAATTGATAGCTGATGGCACAGACACAATATATCACGGGTACTGGCGAGTATCCGTGGTTTAATTGAATACAGCGCCATTAATGGATTAAACCAGGCATGATACAAAGAGGCGGACCGGGCACGGTAGCCAAATGGGTAGAGCACGAGCCTCGCGTGCGGGAGATTGGGAGTTCGGTTCCAGGTCGAGTCAAACCAATGACTTTATGAAATTGATACTTATTGCTTCCTAGCATGGCGCTCGGCATTAACTGGTTAGCTCAGTGACAGGATAATGTGACTGAGTGGGATATCAGGTCATAGTGCTGGTGGCCTGATTTCCCAGTGGGGCAGCACTATAAAGTCACCATAAGTGCACACTGTCAGAAGTCGGTAGCCATCCTGATATGACCTCAGGACGTAAAACTCCAACAACTAACCAAACAAAGAGGCGGACTATGGGGAAATGAGACGAGTTGCTGACCTCATTTCGCGAAGTTGAGAACCTGTTCAGCCATGTTTTTATTTTGGGTGTTTTTTCCTCCAGATTTCCGCTTCTTCTGTTGCTGACATTCTGTTAGTGAAGTGTGTCAATCTGAGGAGTGAAGTCAGCACGAGGAGTTGGCTGGTTTAGAATCAGGTCAGCTTGGGGGTGGGGTGGGGGTGGGGGTGAGGGGGTACCATTCAGTGATGTTCATGAAGGATTGATTGATGAAACTGAATGAATAACAAACAAACAAAACAATGCTATTCTAGTTCTCACCCCTCCTTATTACAGAGACCCACTTGTGTGAACCGGTTATAGCTGTTTGTTTACATCAGCACAAACCTGCACTGCTAGTCTTGTAGCTTAATGTTCGGTACCGGGACACAAAGTTCACCTGGGCTATGGCCAGTTACCAGGTTACACACAAACTACTTCCGGTCTGTAATATGCACCAGCTGGGCCGGCTGGGGTAGGGAGGAGGGAGGGAGGAGGCGGGATGAGGGAGAGATGGAGGGAGGGAGGTAGTAAGAGAGGGATGGAGGGGAGAGACGGGTAAGGAGGGAGGGGGATAGGAAGCCACCAGGGAAGCCATGCGCTCTTTCACCCGAAGGCCACCAAGCCTTGTTATGCTGTGTTCCCAGTAGTGGACTTATTAATCATGTATACGTGTAGGAAACCCGGCTGCCACTGAGCAGTACAACACGGGTCTGTATTGTATTAAGATAGCCACGGTTTGACACACGAAGGAGAAGAAAAACACCGCAAGTTCGATTTCCGAGTCTGGGCGCTGAGCGCTTTGCAGGACACAGCAAGCCGTTTTCCGGTCTGGGGTGGCGGCGCATGCGCCCTGGCACACGGAGCTGGTGTGGGAGACAGCATTGGGCATGATTTGCTGTTTTTCACATTATCCAAGTGAATCTGGCCTGGCTGTGTGGTGGAGCCTCCCGCCCTCCCACCCCCCCGCACTGCCCCGCCCCATTGACCCTAATTCACATGGTTTATGAATGCTGCACACTGGAACAACCTCTGTGCGCTTTAACCCATCATGGCTTTTCCCCACCCTCCCACCCACCCTCCCACCTACCCTCCCACCCTGGAGGAGTGGGAGTGCACACGCTGCAGACAGTGCTGGTGGTGGTACTTTTTACGCGGGACATTGTTCAGCTGACTGCCACCAAGCATTGCATCACCGGCTAAGCACACCCTGGAGGCACAGTGCCCGAGGAGCCCCCTGGTGGACGAACAGTGCATACACGGGCAGTGTGCGTAGAGATGGGCAACCACGTTGAGAAAAGCTCCAGAAATATGTCTGTGTATATTCAGTTCTGTGCGATTGCTTTGTTATTGTGCCACAACAATGCGAAGCACATTAGTCAGTCCTTCCCATCTTCCTCGTCCTTCTTCTTCTTCTTCTTCTTCTTTTTCTCCTTCTTCTTCTTCTTCTTCTTCTTCTCCTCCTCCTTCTTCTCCTCCTCATTCTTCTTCTTCTTCTCCCCCTCCTGATATGACCTTAGATGTTTCCAGGACATAAAACACTCCAACAACCAACCAACCTTTTCCTCCTCTTCCTCTTCCTCCCTCCCCCCCCCCCCCGCCTCCTCTCCCCTCGCCCTCGCCCTCCCCCTCGCCCTTCCCCCCCCCCCATCTCTTCAACCACACCTCTCCCCCCATCCTTCCCCTCCCCCTCTCCCTCCCCCATCTCCCCAACCATACTGCTCTACGGATTCGACCACCGTCTCCTATTTTCAGATTTATCGCCTGACCTGCCACCTCCGCCTGTAACCGGTGCCCTTTGTTCTTTCAGGGTGTCTTCCCCACGTCCTACATCCACATAAAGCCCTGCAAGGTCGACGTAGAGGGGTAAGTCGCTTCAGTTTGCAATGTCGCCGCCAGGGGGCAATTCGAGGTGCGCAACGCCCCCTAGCACATGACGCTGATAACACAAAAGTCTCCGTTAAAGCGCCACTGTCTGGTCGCCTGTAGGACATCGTGTGGGTGACATGCAGGTGGTGTCAGTGTGAGTGACACGCAGGTGGTGTCAGTGTGGGTGACACCCAGTTGCTGTCAGTGTGAGTGACACACAGGTGTTGTCAGTGTGGGTGATGCCCTGGTGGTGTCAGTGTGGGTGACACACAGGTGGTGTCAGTGTGGGTGACACGCAGGTGGTGTCAGTGTGGGTGACACACAGGTGGTGTCAGTGTGGGTGACACACAGGTGGTGTCAGTGTGGGTGACACGCAGGTGGTGTCAGTGTAGGTGACACGCATGTGGTGTCAGTGTGGGTGACACACATGTGGTGTCAGTGTGAGTGACACGCAGGGGCTGGGTGTCACAGGTGCCAAGTCTCCTGATTCGGCGGGAGATCTCCCTAAGATGTAGTAAAATAACAGCAACCTCCCACTTTCCCACTTTTAATTTGTGATCTCTCACCAAATAATCATTTTACTTTTTAGCTTTTTTTTTTTTTTTAAATTTTAATGCAAATTTCTTATCAAAATGCACCAGGATGTCCCATTTTGGATTACATTTCCGTAATTTGTATAGGGAAGACCGCTCCACCCACCCCTCCCTGTTGGAGGGGGCCAATCCCCCCTTGCACACCCTCCCCCTTCAGTGACGCTATTTGTTGCTATTTACAATGTGTGTATTACTATTAGGGAGATCTTCCTACTCACACCTTTATATACTGGCCACCTCTGTATGCGTGTATATACATGGTCTATGTGTGTGGTGTAAAGCATTTATGCTAATATTATTAGGATGGAACCGTTTCTGTTTAATGCCTATCGGCTTAGCCTTAGAACCTGGAACCCCACAGCTTGCCTGCTGGATATTGGGAGCGGGCAGTTACAGCGGCCTGGGGGCCGGTTGGTCTACACTAAGGCAGGGGTGTGGCACACTTTCTCCAGCGTCCAACGGCATTCCCTGCCATTCGGTCCATTTGAATCAGATTTGTACATTCAGAGTATTTACTCAATCCAGCTACATATGTCTCCCATATCAATGACTAATAATGTATTGTTGTTGTTGTTGTGTTTGGTGATGGTGTATTTATGCTGCCCATAACAGTTAAGTCGACCAGGCCAGAAGTGGTGCACCTGTATATTGGTGCATTCCCGCCTTGTCGTTGTTATTGTTGTTGAAGTGTTGCCAGTTTGCTGGCTGAGTAGTTCTCAGGCAGTGCTTTCATGATGTTGCTAGTGGTGACCTTGGCTGACCTTGGCTGACCTTGTGTACGTGATTTGTACTCTGTAGCTACACCCTGAGGTGAGTAGTACGATACATGAACCCCTTTGCATCCATTCACCCAATGACTCATGATGTTGGATACAATCTATTCAAAATCTACTTTCCCTATCTTTCCCACAGGCACTACTGACCCCAACCTTGTTCCACCCCCATTCAACGACTTGGTTCAGACCTTGATCCTTGTCTGTTGGAGTGTGGAGTTGGTTTCTGTCCCCCCCCCCCCTCCCCCCTCTCCGTCTCTGGTCCACACACTGGTGGTCTTTGGCTGAGCCTGTCAAAGGAAGGACTGACCTGAGAGACTTCCTCATCTGACCCCTCTCCATGGTCAGGTGTTGCTGTCAGCTGTTGAGCTGTCAACTGCCAGCTGTCAACTGTCAGCAGTGCGGAATCTTGCTTGTCAGCTGTCAGATGTCAGCAGTGCAGTGTCTTACTTGTCAGCTGTCAGCAGTGCAGTGTCTTACTTGTCAGCTGTCAGCTGAATTGTGAGGAGAATGTGTGTTTAGTTCAGTGAGGCTCGCCCTGTGTGTGTCCAAGTTGGGTCGACACAGCTCACGTTGTGTCCCGAGACGCCATCTGGTTGTAAGACCTGATCGGGTCAGTGCAGCTTCATCGGGACCTACTGGGTCTCATCGAGGGTCACTGCTGGTCGAAGTAAAGCCGGCACCCGATGACCTGATCAGGCAGATGTGCGCATGCATGTGTGCATGACTGTCCGTATGCATGCTTATGTGTATGCGTATGTGTGCACGTGCGTGTGTGTAAGCATATGTGGGCATGTGTGTGGGCATGTGTGTAGCAGTGCATGCACATGTGTGTGGGCATGTGTGTGACAGTGTGCGCGCATGTGTGTGGCATGTGTATGACTGTGTGTGCATGTGTGTGGGCATGTGTGTAACAGTGCGTGCACATGTGTGTGGGCATGTGTGTAACAGTGTGCGCGCGTGTGTGGGCATGTGTGTAACTGTGTGTGCGTGTGTGTGGGCACGCTTATGACAGTGTGCGTGCATTTGTGTGGGCATGTGTATGACAGTGTGCGTGCATGTGTGTGGGCATGTGTGACTGCGTGCATGTGTGTGAGCATGTGTGTGACAGTGTGCGTGCATGTGTGTGGGCATGTGTGTGACAGTGTACACATGTTTACCTGAGTACATTTGTGGGTGTATAAATGTGTGCAGATGTGAACCACCACCAATCCACACTTTGCCTCACCATGACACAGATGTCACATTGGTACTTGTACCACCATCCATCCACACCGCACCTCACCATGACACAGATGTCACATTGGTACTTGTGCCACCATCCATACCTGACCTCACCATGACACAGATGTCACATTGGTACTTGTACCACCATCCATCTACACCTCACCATGACACAGATGTCACATTGGTACTTGTACCACCATCCACACCGCACCTCACCATGACACAGATGTCACATTGGTACTTGTGCCACCATCCATACCTCACCTCACCATGACACAGATGTCACATTGGTACTTGTACCACCATCCATCTACACCTCACCTCACCATGACACAGATGTCACATTGGTACTTGTACCACCATCCATACCTCACCTCACCATGACACAGATATCACATTGGTACCTGTACCACCATCCATCCATACCTCACCTCACCATGACACAGATGTCACATTGGTACTTGTACCACCATCCATCTACACCTCACCTCACCATGACACAGATGTCACATTGGTACTTGTGCCACCATCCATACCTCACCTCACCATGACACAGATGTCACATTGGTACCTGTACCACCATCCATCCATACCTCACCTCACCATGACACAGATGTCACATTGGTACTTGTGCCACCATCCATACCTGACCTCACCATGACACAGATGTCACATTGGTACTTGTGCCACCATCCATCCATACCTCACCTCACCATGACACATATGTCACATTGGTACTTGTACCACCATCCCCCTCTTTCCCCCCTCTCTCCTCTCCCCTCACCCCCCCCTCTCCCCTCCCCCTACCCTCTCCCCTCCCTTCCCATATCCCCTCCCCTATCCTCTCCCCTATCCCCTTCCCCTCCCCCTATTCCCTCCGCCTATACCCCCATATCCCCCCTCCCCTTCCCCTCCCCTATCCCCTCACACCCCCATACACAGACACATCCATACACACATACTCACACCTACACATACATATACATATACATACACACATACATATACATACACACACCTACACTCACATACACACCCACACACCTAGACATACACAGACATGTACATACACGCACCTACACTCACATACACATATATACACACATACACACACCTACACATACACACATATATACATTTACATACACACACCTACACTCACATACATGCCCACACACCTACACATACACAGACATGTACATACACACCTACACTCACATACACATACATACACACACCTACACACATATACATGCACACACCTACACTCACTTACACACACACACATACACAGACATGTACATACACACACCTACATACACATACACATACATACACCCATACATAAACATTCATACACACATACATACACACATACATATACTTACACATACCTACACTCACATACCCATACACACATACACATCCACACACCCCATGCACATACATACACACACCTACACATTCACACACATACATATAGATACACATGCATATACATACACACCTACACTCACATACACACCCATACACTCACATACACACCCACACACCTACACATACACAGACATGTACATACACACACCTACACTCACATACACATACATAGACATGTACATACACACACCTACACTCACATACACATACATACAAAACATACACATATACATACACACACCTACATATACACATATACATACACACACCTACACTCACATACACACACCCATGCGCACCCACACACCCCATGCACATACATACACACACCTACACATACACCCTCACACCCCCATACACATATACATCCATACACACATACACCCACTCACACACTCACACACATACAAATGCATACACACCCATACACATACATATACATACACACACCTACACCCTCACACCGCCATACACATCCATATCATCATCATCATCATCATCATCATCATCATCGTTGTGATGCGACAAAGACTGCTTTCATTACTTGACTGCTGCTCTCCATTTAGCTCTCTGCTGTGAGAGTGATGTCCATGAGTCAGTACGTGCGGTTGTGCATTTCATGAAAGCTGCCTGCAAAAGTGTTTAAGTGCTGCTGGCTTTTGCAAGTTACCAGTGGCACTCTCTCGGGGAGCAAATAGAGGTTTCACACCGGCAAGAACATGTCCAGACAGGCGCAAAACTATTTGTCCCTGCAGTGGCTGGTCGAGATGTTGGGAGTTCCATACATCAACCGCCCTTAATGCTGCCACAGTGACATGGTTTTCTGTTTAGGGTTTGCTCCCTTAGCCTTCGGTTCTGTCAAGAACCTGCACCACAAGGCAGTGGTTTACAACTCTGCAGGGCAGGGGCGTCAAACTCCCTGAGGTATTGCTATACCTGCAATACCTGCATACCCTGCACATCCATATACTTACATATATATACATACACACACCTACACCCTCATACCCCCAGACACATCCATAGACATAAACCCACCCACACAATCATACACATGCAAACACATACACCCATACACATACATACACACACCTCGCACCCACATACCCATACACATACATACATACATACATACATACATACATACATACATACATACATACATACATACACCCACATACACACATACAAACTCACACATCCATACACACACTTACACACCCACACACCGATACACATACATACATACACGCACACCCACCCACCCACAAACCAGTGGGTTATGTCCCCTGCACATGTCACTGATGATCGACTCGCAAACCCGCTCTCCCCTCCCCCTCCCCCTCCTCCCCTCCCCCTCCTCCCCACCCCCTCCCCCCACACCCGTCTGGTGGCCGTGATCGGTGTGCTCATCAAACAGGCCCGTCAACCTACAACTGGCTGAGTAGAGGCCGTCACCCCCATTCCCCACTCCTCCCTCCTCCCTCCTGCCTCCTCCCCCCCCCCCTTCCGTCAAGAGGCCTGGTTGTGTGTGTGTGTGTGTGTGTGTGTGTGTGTGTGTGTGTGTGTGTGTGTGTGTGTGTGTGTGTGTGTGTGTGAATCGAATTGAATGCCACTGTATTGTTTTGTGGTGGTATCAGAACCTGTAAAATAGTAATGCCTTCATTACGCCACCCATCACCTGAGTGTGTGTATGTGAGTGTGTGTGTGTGGCTGTGTGTGTGTGTGTGTGTGTGTGTGTGTGTGTGTGTGAATCGAATTGAATGCCACTGTATTGTTTTTGTGGTGGTATCAGAACCTGTAAAATAGTAATGCCTTCATTACGCCACCCATCACCTGAGTGTGTGTATGTGAGTGTGTGTGTGTGTGTGTGTGTGTGTGTGTGTGTGTGTGTGTGTGTGTGTGTGTCTGAATCGAATTGAATGCCACTGTATTGTTTTGTGGTGGTATCAGAACCTGTAAAATAGTAATGCCTTCATTACGCCACCCATCACCTGAGTGTGTGTATGTGAGTGTGTGTGTGTGTGTGTGTGTGTGTGTGTGTGTGTGTGTGTGTGAATCGAATTGAATGCCACTGTATTGTTTTGTGGTGGTATCAGAACCTGTAAAATAGTAATGCCTTCATTACGCCACCCATCACCTGAGTGTGTGTATGTGAGTGTGTGTGTGTGTGTGTGTGTGTGTTGAGTGTGTGTGTGTCTGAATCGAATTGAATGCCACTGTATTGTTTTGTGGTGGTATCAGAACCTGTAAAATAGTAATGCCTTCATTACGCCACCCATTACCTGAGTGTGTGTATGTGAGTGTGTGTGTGTGTGTGTGTGTGTGAGTGTGTGTGTGTGTGTGTGTGTATCTGAATCGAATTGAATGCCACTGTATTGTTTTGTGGTGGTATCAGAACCTGTAAAATAGGAATGCCTTCATTACGCCACCCATCACCTGAGTGTGTGTATGTGAGTGTGTGTGTGTGTGAGTGTGTGTGTGTGACTCTGAAGCGAAGTTAATGCCACTGTATTGTTTTGTGGTGGTATCAGAACCTGTAAGATAGGAGTGCCTCCATTACACTGCCCGTCACCTGAGTGTGTGTATGTGTGTGTGTGTGTGTGTCTGTGTGTGTCTGTGTGGTGTGTGACTGAAGCGAATTGAATGCCACTGTATTGTTTTGTGGTGGTATCAGAACCTGTAAAATAGTAATGACTCCATTAGGCCGCCCATCACCTGAGTGTGTGTTGGTAAATATTCATTGTTATCAATATCTTATCAACGGTGTTGCCTCAGTACCGAAGCCTGTTCTTGCAAGCTTTCACAATCCTAGTTGGGAGCGGGACGCAGCTCAGGCGGTAGAGTGTCCACCTATGAAGGTGTGGATCATCCGATCGATCCTGCTCAGTGGACACATTAGCAGTTTGGGTTATTTTCCATTCCAACCAATGGTCCACAACTGGTTCATCAAAGGATGTGGTATGTGCTGTCCTGTCTGTGGGAAAGTGCATATAAAAGACCCCTTGCTGCTTATCGGAAAGTGTAGCCTATTTAGCGACATCAGGTTTCCTCCAAAGAAATATGTCAGAACGACAATTTGTTTGACGTCCAATAGCCGATGATAAAAATCAATGCGCTCTAGAGGCCTCGTTAAATGAAACAAACTTTCCTTTCAGAATCCTAGTTGTGATTTCAGAGTCCTTTTTACCCATTTCCCACAGGCCCCTCGTTTTGTTTCATAATCCGAGGAAATTCTCGAAAACCAAACACTTTTAACTAGATTTTGATTTTACATAGATATCCTACTTGGATATTGGTGCACTGATTAAATATTGATCGCTGTATAGAAGGGGTGGTAACTCTCCTGGCCCAGTGGTAAGGTCTATATTACTTTATAGCATCTATACACCCCCCCCCCCCCCACACACACACCATGCTTCCTGCACACAGGCTCTCAGCTTATCCCCTGCCTGCAGACAAAGTTATCCACATTTCAAATTATCTCTTCACCAACATCAGGAAATGCCTTTAATAGCCTGCATATCGGTCTAGAGGTGCTATTTACATAGACACCGATCGCTGTGCACACTACTCACCCATGCGACCCGAGGGGATGGCCAAATGAGTTGAGCGTCCGCCTCCCGTTTCGGTAGATCATGGTATTCGAACGCATGGGTTCGAACCCTGGTCGAGTCAAACAAATGACATAAAAATTGATCCTTGTTGTTTGTTACCTAGCCTGGCGCTCTGCATTATTAGGATAGCACAAGGACTGGTTGGCTCAGTGTCAGGATAATGTGACTGAGTGGGATATCATATCATGGTGCTGGTGGGCTGGTCTCCCAGTGGGACAGCGCTATAAAGTCACAATGAGTGCACACTGCTACAAGTCAGTACCGGTCCTGATATTACCTTAGATGTTGCCAGGACGTGAAACTCCGACAACCTACCAGCTTACCGAAGCACAACCCCACTGTGATTAGAGTTGGTTTAACCCTCTCTGTTCAGCTGCTGTTTCATGCTCTCAGAGCCCGACCCTCCCCCCGTGCCCCCTGCAGACCACCCCCTCCGTCAGACTGACGCGCTGCTGTCTGGCGTCTCCGTGGTTGGTGTCGCTCCGCCAGGTGGCAGTGTGATGCTCGGGGCGGGCAGACGAGGCGCCGACATGACAGGTCAGCATTCAGGGTGTGTCTGTGTGTTTGTTTTTGTGTGAGGAGTGGCTGCAGGAGGCTGGTCAGGGTTGGGGGACCTCCCCCATCCCCCCCCCCCCCTATTTACGTGATCTGTGCATCTACCCTGTCAGGTTGTCAGGCCCTGCCCGGCGTGAATACACGTGAATACACGTGTATGCACGTGAATACACCAGGCCAGTGACCAGGGTGGACCGGCAGCTCCGTCCGTGGCGCCCCCTGGTGATACGGCTAAAGTTACATAGTCCAATAAAATCATCAAATTATCCAAAACTAAACACTGATGTAGATTTGAACCTATATATCCAACTTCGATATTGGTGAACTGAGGTCAAACTAGAAGTGACCTGTCAACGCCCAGCTGCACGTAACCTCACGTGGGGGTGGCCGCTAGTCATGGGTGGAACAGTCCACTATTGGGACTGTTACTGCTCGCGTGCTGCCACCTGTTGATACTTCTTATCGACAGCGCTCAGTGTTGTCGAGACCACCACTCTGTGGTAGTGGACTCAAGATGAACTGCTATATATAGTGGCCGTGCTATTTAGTGTGCTAGCTATATATAAATAAGCACATGTATACAGTTGGTATTCTGTCATATCGACACTATACTAGTACTCACTGTGGTATCACGGTGTACTCGTTTCTATTAAACATCTCAGCCTCCTCACCCCCTTCCCCCCTTCCCACCGCCCTGCTTCCCCCTCCCCGCCTCCCCGCCTCCCCACCTTCCCGGCTCCTCGCCTCCTCGCCTCCTCGCATCTCCGCCTCTCCGCCTCCTCGCCTCCCCGCCTCCTTGCCTACCCGCCTCCCCGCCTCCTTGCCTACCCACCTCCTCGCATCCCTGCCTCCTCGCCTCCCTGTCACCCGCCTCTCCGCCTCTCCCTCCCTTGCCTCCCCTCCTTGCCTCCCTGCCTCCTCGCCTCCCTCCGCCCGCCTCCCGCCTCCCCGCCTCCCCTCCCTTGCCTACCCCCCTCGCCTCCCCGCCTCCCCCTCCCTTGCCTCCCCCTGCTCGCCTCCCCGCCTCCCGCCTCCTGCCTCCCGCCTCCCCGCCTCCCCGCCTCCCCCTCCCTTGCCTCCCCTCCTCGCCTCCCTCGACTACCCGCCTCCCTCCTCCGTATCTCTCCCCCGCCAGAACCGGCCCCGCCCCCCGCCTCCCCAGCAGGTCCTGCCGCCGCTAGATGGTGCCAGGTCGCACCAAAAAGCCGGCGAGTACGAACACATTAACCCTGGTTCCATTAGCAGGCCGTTCCGGGCCCGCTGCACTAAGGCGCCGCCACTACTTGGGGCCCGTTGCACCAACACATCCCGACGACCAGACGGAATGGCCGAATGAGTTGAGCTTCCGTCTCCCGTTTTGGTAGATCGTGGGATTCGAACCCACTGGTTCGAACCTTGGTCGAGTCAAAGTAAAAGTAAACCTTGTTTTATTTAAAGACACCTCTAGAGCACATTGATTTTGATATTATCGGCTATTGGACGTCACGCATATGACCATTCTGACATATTTCTTTGGAGGAAGCCCACTGCCGCCACATAGGCTACTCTTTCCGATAAGCAGCAAGGGGTCTTTTATATGCACTTTCCCACAGACAGGACGGCACATACCACATCCTTTGATGAACCAGTTGTGGACCACAGGTTGGGGGGAATGTGAAATGGGCGGTGATGACACGTGGGACATGCCACAGTCTAATTTCACACTTAACACGAAACAGGAAAAAATCCAGTTAATCAGTTGCCCAGTGCCAGATAATAACTATTTGTTAATACGGACTAATTACACATGCATATTCATGACGGCCCAGGTCAACTGTCAATCATTGCCACTCACCTTCCTAGGCCACGCCCCCCCCCCCCCCCTCCATCCAGGCATGCGCATCGGCCAGACTGCCAAATCCGCGCGCGACCTTTCTGGGACCGGAGTGTCAACAAATCACCGTATTCTCACAGGGGTAGACGCACTAACGCGCCACCCAGCGTCCAAATCGGGAACCAGGTTCTTTCACAAAAGTGAACGCACTAACGCGCCAGCTAGCGTCCAAGTTGAGGCGGGTGTTTGCAACGCCTGGAAACGAGCTCACCACACACTGACCGGGTGCAGGTCTCTCAGGCTGCATGTGAACCCACACACTGACCGGGTGCAGGTCTCTCAGGCTGCATGTGAACCCACACACTGACTGGGTGCAGGCCTCTCAGGCCGCATGTGAACCCACACACTGACCGGGTGCAGGCCTCTCAGGCTGCATGTGAACCCACACACTGACTGGGTGCAGGCCTCTCAGGCCGCATGTGAACCCACACACTGACCGGGTGCAGGCCTCTCAGGCTGCATGTGAACCCACACACTGACTGGGTGCAGGTCTCTCAGGCTGCATGTGAACCCACACACTGACTGGGTGCAGGCCTCTCAGGCCGCATGTGAACCCACACACTGACCGGGTGCAGGCCTCTCAGGCTGCAGGTGAATCCACACACTGACCGGGTCCAGGTCTCAGGCTGCATGTGAACCCACACACTGACCGGGTGTGGGCCTCTCAGGCTGCATGTGAACCCACACACTGACCAGGTGCAGGCCTCTCAGGCTGCATGTGAACCAACACACTCACTGGGTGCAGGCCTCTCAGGCCGCACGTGAACCCACACACTGACCGGGTGCATGCCTCTCAGGCCACATGTGAACCCACACACTGACCGGGTGCAGGCCTCTCAGGCCGCATGTGAACCCACACACTGACCGGGTGCAGGCCTCTCAGGCCGCACATGAACCCACACACTCACCGGGTGCAGGCCTCTCAGGCCGCATGTGAACCCACACACTCACCGGGTTCAGGCCTCTCAGGCCACATGTGAACCCACACACTGACTGGGTGCAGGCCTCTCAGGCCGCATGTGAACCCACACACTCACCGGGTGCAGGCCTCTCAGGCCGCATGTGAACCCACACACTCACCGGGTTCAGGCCTCTCAGGCCGCATGTGAACCCACACACTGACCGGGTTCAGGCCTCTCAGGCCGCAGGTGAACCCACCCACTGACCGGGTGCAGGCCTCTCAGGCCGCATGTGAACCCACACACTGACCGGGTGCAGGCCTGTCAGGTGAACCCCAGGCGCAAACCGACCTCTCCTTATACTACACTCGGGTTTGACTGAGGCAGTGGCAAGTCAGCCGACACGTGTAGTACACATGTAGGTAAGGGCCTGTCACACTCCGACGTACGGCGTTAGCGTGTGCTCAACGTTCGAAAATTTGCCAGTACGTCGGCATTCGTCCAACTTTTCAGTGGCGGGGTATAAAAATGGGCGTACACACAACATACACATGACGTACACACAGAGAGCGTTCATGTGACTCGCAAAATGCTTGCATACACTCGCTCACTGTACGCTGACCAATGTTATGTACGTTACTTCATTGCTAGAAGATACGGAAGGCATATGTTTGAAGTACGTTAGGTATACGTTATGCATCTGTTGGCAGTACGCGGACTGCACATTCCCACCGGCGGATCATACGGCTAACGTGTCCCAACGTATCCCGACCTACCCCATACGTGCTCCTAACGTACGCCAGTGTAACCTAGCGTATGAGGAGCGTATGCGCCATACGTCGACATACGTTGACAATTTTGAACATGCACAACAAATTTTGAGCGCCTCGACGCACGCCAACGTAAGACGACCTATAACGCCGTATCCCGAGTGTACCCAACATATGCCCAATGTACACGTAACGTATGACCCTGTACGCCAATGTGTTGGTCAAAAATCACATATGTCGGCACACACTAAGCCCATACGTCAGAGTGTGACAGCCCCTTTAGTTTCGTAATAACCCCGGCAGCAGTGCACTGTACGTTGTTAACTGAAAACAGAATTTTTATTTTCAAGGCCATTTAAAGGTAAATATCTAAAGAAAAAGACTTAGAAGGAAAACCCCCGGATTTATTATCACATTCATTGATTAAGTAGTGCACATCTCAAATATGAATAATTGTCCTCCCTCATTCCCATGCCTTCCCCGGCCCTAGTGATGTGGCTTTAAAGTGATTCAGTGTGCGGGGTGTCTGTGTAGTGTGTGGGTGGGTGTGGGTGTGGTGTAGGTGGGTGTAGTTGGGGGTGAGGGGCTGGGATGTCGAGGTGCGGCGTCTAATTGAAGCAAGATCAAAGCGAGTCTGGTCGTGTGGGGGCGCCACCTCCCTCCCGCACCAGGGGCGCCACCCCCCGCTCCCACCAGGGGGCATCATGGTGGCAGAGGCAAACCAGAGACTGCAGTCATTGGCACTTGTCGCCACCCAACCACCACTCGGCCCCGCTAATGTACAGCAAACACGGGCTGGACTAGTGTCAGCATCATGTCGTCGATGTCGCATCATGGTACCGGAAGTATGGTACCTGAGCAGTGCAGCACTATATATCCACCAGGTGTGTGCAGTGTCACAAGTTGCTGTATGTTCCAATATGATCTTAGATGTTGCTAGGGTGTGAAGCCCAATCAGCTACCCTTTGCTACCCGCTGGCTGCTTCATGCAGTACGGTGGTTGGGTCACGTGGTACAGCCGCTGGCTGGGTCATGTGGTGCAGCCCCTATCTGGGTCATGTGGTGCTGCCTCTAACTGGGTCACGTGGTGTGGCCCCCTAGCGGGTCGCGTGGTGCAGCCCCTAGCCGGCGTTCCCTACGCGCCACTCTCCCCGCTCGTCACGCAGGCTCGTTCTGATGCTGGCCATATGGCAGTACCAGGGAGCGCTGCAGTAGGCGGCGATAATGGAGCATGCTGCCACCAGAGGGCGCCTTGACATGCGCACTGCACCGGAAACCACGGCAATGCCGCTGCAGCGCCACCTCGGGACAGCTTTGGGCGCGCGCAGGGTCACGTGCAATCACGTGACTTGGAGGGGGCTGTAAAACACAAAGCATATATCTTAAAGAAGGTCACCGTGTAAAATTATGCTGATTTTAGGCTTAGAGTCGACAGTTATCAAATATGGATGTTATATTAAAAGTTATGGAGCAGGAGGGATAATTCTAGTATATTGGAAAGGAAAATAAAAGGTAGATTAAGCTGGGTAAATATTAAGGTATCAAGAACCAGTAAAGGCATGTGTGTAGCAATGAGAAATAATGTAGAAATAATGTAGACCCTACTGTAAAACGGATGTACGAGGGACTGCATCGGTAGGTGAATTGTGTGTAAGAGGGGCTGTCAGGCAGTAGAGCATGGAGACAGGCCAAGGAGAGGCTGATCTGCAGCTGGACAGTGGTCAAGGTAGGCTGGTGCTTGGAGAGTGGTCAAGCTAGAAATAAGGCTGGAATGGGGAGGGGGGGAGTACAGTTGGAGCCTGAGACCAGAGCAGTGAAGAAGGAGCAGGACCACACCGGTGAGATAGAGTACTGCTTGAAGAGAGGGGAAGTGAGTTGTCTGTATCGTATTGTATTGTATTGTATGGCATTGAACATGTGAAGTAGTGCTCAGTTCTTGGAAACAAAATAAAACAAAATATCAATGAGAGTCATAAGCTTTGTTGGTATTTCAACCGGGTTTTCAGACCAGCAGCAGGTCATGGTCATGCCCGAGCACCAGTTGAAGCCAAGTGCACGGCACCATCGCTTTTTAACTAGGTCACCTTGAAACCGGCTAGTTATGCTGTTCTTACGGTAAAAAGTCAAGCTTGTTTTATTTAACGACACTCCTAGAAACATCTAACATTTCTTTTGGAGGAAACCCGCTGCCGCCACATATGCTACTCTTTCTGATAAGCAGCAAGGGGTCTTTTATATGCACTTTCCCACAGACAGGACATCACATAATACAGCCTTCGATGAACCAGTTGTGGACCACTGGTTGGAACGGAAAATAGCCCAAACTGCAAATGGGTCCACTGAGAAGGATCGATCCAATGAGTGGCACCTTCACCAGTTGAAGCCAAGCGCGCGATGCCATTGCTATATAACTAGGTCAGCTGAAGCCAGGCAGTTATCATGTGCTTAGGGGAGTAAGCGCCAATATAATGATGAATGAGTGTACCAATATCTGAGATAGGTGAGTGAGTGTCCCCAGCTATTCATGACAAGATTGAGTTAGCTAGAATCAAATCTAGGTAGATGCTCTGGTTTGAAAATGTTATGATTTCATCAAATTATGCCATTTTAATGTAAATCAGCACTGGTTGGCTCAGTGTTAGGATAATGTATCTGAGTGTGACATTGTTATATATTACTGCTAACAGGGTTGAGTGTGGCCTGTTGGTATCAGTGTGTCCTTTACCTGTTTGAGTGTGGCCTTTTTGTATCAGTGTGTGCCCATTACCTGTTTGAGTGTGACCTGTTTGATATCAGTGTGTCCATTACCTGTTTGAGTGTGACCTGTGATTACCTGTTTGAGTGTGACCTGCTGCATGTTGTGTGTGTATCTTCTTGCACTATATGAATTATGTTTTACACTTTCACCAATCATTAATGACCTACTATAACCTGTTTTCTGCCAACCCACGCTTATAATTCACATCAATATTTCATTTACAATACTCCCAAACACGCATGAAATAACCCGTTTACTGAGCACTATAATCGTTCATCCCAGTCTATGAAATAATGTCGATATTGATGCTTGTGAATTTTGTGAACATTTGATTGCTTAATTAATAATGTACTGCATTGTCAAATCACAAATTGTTGTTTCCTTACTAATGCTTGCTGTGTGCAAATTGATCACAACTGTCGAATTACAGTTCCACCATTTTTCTAAAACTGAATAATATTTATCATTTTGCTAAGCATGTGATTGTGCCAACACGCCGCTATCCCAGTGCACTATCCCCGAATGTCCCGCTTTTAACCACTTAATTGTGCACAAACTGGTGGCGGTAAACACCAATTGAACAAGTCACTGTTTGCTGTCCGTCTGTACTTAACGCTGAAAAAATCTAATGAAAGCATAACATTTAAAAAATCAAAACATTTACCTAGATTTCATCGTGCATTATTAAATTAGATAATGGTGCACTCATTGACCATTTGTCACTGCTTGGTGTTCTTATGCGACTGTGTCCGAAGGACACTAAACAAGGCCCATGTCCAGCATTTTGTGGTTTTCACACCAAAATTAATTTGGCATTTTTTCATTTGAACTATATCTATTTATATAGAAATCCTCTGGTGCGACTGACCATGTGATGCGTCCGTTAGGGACGAGGAAGGCTAGCACCACCGGTCACATGCATAAGATTGAGGAGGCATAATATAGAATAACAAGTAATTCCCTTCCACGCCTTTATATACTCGTATAATGCGTTATATGTCACATATATATTACAGGCTGCATAGTCCGTTGAAACATTAAACTTTCCAAACCAAAGCAATTATCGAGATTAGATTGTACACATCTAACTTCAATACTGATGCACTTATTAAGCATTTGTTGCCAGATATGAGTGAATACAGAGTCATTATCGTGCCAGAGTATGGCATCTTTGCTAAAAGTAATTTTACATGTTCACACTTCTAATCTCTTAAAACTTAGCCATTTAAAATAAAGGTTACTTCAAACTAGAGCAAGGTAAATTATTACAATCAGTTCAATATATTTATCTCATAAAAATTACAGAAACTCAAAACATCGGGCTGTGCAACTTTAAAGATGGCAGAAGCTCAACTCTATCAGATTGTGCACCTTTAAGTGGGTACGTGGTGCACTAGCTTGGTACCCCGCCAAGCAGTCCGTAGGCCTGGCGTAAAGGCTTACATCATCGGGACCAGTGTATGTGTTCCTCCGCAAGTGTGCTACTCTGCAATGGAGCAATCAAGGCGTTAATCCCATAGGCCTGATTTACGGTTATATTGTGCAATAACTATATACCGGCATCTCACTTTGAAAGTTTTATTTGAGTTATATATATTTAGGGAATGTAAATATCAATAACAAAATAGATGCCGGTATTGGTATATGTTATAGGCTTAATAAATTTATGGCCTATGGGCTTAGTACCTTGAGGACGACCTGTCGCAGAGTAGCGCATGCCACATAGAAGAACAACTACACTGGTTCCTCCCTACATAACTTCCATATAGGGCCCGATGCGGTAATGGTTTATGCCAAGCCTAAGGACTGCTTGTTCGTGGCTGGGGACCAAGCTAGGTGGTGCACATGCGCACTCCACGACTGTGGTAAGGCCACCTTGAGCCTGCAGTGGTCCATCCCCCCCTCCCCGCGCACACATGCTGACAGACTCTGTGCCTTTGTTGTTGTTGCTGCTGCTGCTGCTTGTGTCACTGCTGGTTCCTGTGTGCAGCAATGGAGATGACGCTTCTTACAGGTATGTGTAGATGACGCTTCTTTACAGGTAATTGTGTTTCACTGCACCCTGTACACCTCGCGCTTCCTGCACGCCTCCCCGCATCCTGCATGACTCCCTGCACCTCCGCATACCAGTCTCCCCGCCTCACCGCCTCCCTCTGTAAACCAGCGCATGCAACAAATATGCTTTTTTAAAGTAAAAGTTCCGGTGACTTCATGTAGCACTATTGTCATTATTCGATGAAGCAGAAAGCGCCCCGCTATCGAAGTAGCGTGTGTGAAATCAAATGAGTGTCCCTTTGAATGTCACCTGGTCACGGTCATCGGTGACTTCCGGTGAGCAGGACGGCCACCACCAAAGGGGGTGGCGTGGTGGTGGCAGCGCTAATTGGTGGTTCTGAACTGCATTGTGAGGGGAGCTTTGTGACCTGGGCTTTGCCAGCCGAGGTCAGCTCGGAGAAGCTCGGGCTGGCTCGGATCTCACCGGAGCTAGTCGGATTGGCTCTGAGCTGCTCGGATTGGCTCTGAGCTGCTTGGATTGACTCTGAGCTGCTCGGTGTGGCTCTGAGCTGCTCGGTGTGGCTCTGAGCTGCTCGGATTGGCTCTGAGCTGCTCGGATTGGCTCTGAGCTGCTCGGATTGGCTCTGAGCTGCTCGGGGTGGCTCTGAGCTGCTCGGGGTGGTTCTGAGCTGCTCGATGTGGATGGGAGGACCTCACTGGGCTGATGTTGGCGTTCTCAGGTGGGGTGGGGGACGCTGGCAGTGCACGGAGTAGTGTGAGTAAAGTCAACTCAGGTGCACTTGGCTACCAGAGCAACAGAACGAGCTCATTTAAGCAGTCTAAAATAGGGTGCTATTTCTGAGAGGTGCAAAGATTATACTGCTATATTTTGTTCATGTGAATTCGACCTGTGTTAATTATTTGGCTGGAAAACTAATGAAAAACAAATGGATTCGGATGAATATTTACCTACTCTTTAAAAAAAGGCAATCGGGCAATCTTATCGAAATGGAGTTGGTGGCAGGCGATGACTTGAAACCTTCAGTCTGAGCACTCTCCCAAATGGAGGCGGGAAAACAACAGGCAGCAAAAATCCTCCCACTGATGACTCGCTCTCACAGCCTCTGTGTCCTCCCTCCCCTCTCCTCTCCTCTCCTCTCCTCTCCCGCCCTCCTCCTTCCTCCCTCCTCCCCCCCCCCCCTCCTCTCCTCTTCTCTTCTCTCCTCCCCTCCTCTCTCCTCCCTCCCCCTCCTACCTCCCTCCCTTCCCTCCTCCCCCTTCTTCCCCCTCCTCCCCCCTCCTCCCCCTCCCCCTCCCTCTCTCACCCTCTACCCCTCTCTCTCCTCTCTCCTCCCTCCTCCCACCTCCCTCCTCCCCTCCCCCTCCTTCCTCCTCCCTCCTCCACCCTCCTCCCCCTCCTCCCTCCTCCATCCGCACTCCTCCATCCCCCTCTTCCCTCCTTTCTCCCCCTCTAACCCCTCTCTCTCCTCCCCCTCCCCGTCCTCCCTCCTTCATCCTCCCCCTTCCCCCTCCTGCGCCCTCTCCCTCCCTCCTCCCTCTTCCCTCCTCCCTCCCTCCTCTTCCCCATCCTCCCTCCTTCCTCCTTTCTCCTCCCTTCTCCCTCCTCCTCCTCTCTCCTCCCTCCTCCCTCCCCTACCGGCTCCCTCCCCCTCGTCCCTCCTCGTCCCTCCCTTCCCTTCCTCTCCCTCCCCGTCTTCCCCTATTGAAGTCAACCAAGCTGTGCTTGGCTCCCATCTCAGGATGTCGAGTTGAGTCCTTTCAATTCGCCAGTTCTCCTTTGACTACTCCCGACAAACAACGGCGTATGACCCGCGTAGTCGCGCTCGTCTAGTTCCGGTCCCTGGCCCCGCGTGACGTCGCGTCGCGTGGCGCGGCGTCGCCATGGTTACAGCGCGCTAATGACACTTGACGCGTTCTGTCGGCTGCCTCAGTTGCCATGGTTGCAATATGCCGTCTGCAGGAAGCGCGCCATTTTGATTTAATCACATTGTGCAACGTGGCTCGCGGCCGGGACCCAGATCTCCGTAATTAAAACCACCGGGCGGGAAAACACCTCCAGGGGCTGCCTCCAGGGTGGGAGCTGGGTCTTCTAACAGGCCTCTGTGGACACTGGTTACATTCACGTTAATGGATAGTGTATCAGGTTTAATTCACTAGTACTAAGTACCGAAAGCGAAATTACAAAATATGCACAGTTGCTCCTTCTTGTAGACATTATAATTACAAGCCCAAATCCAAAAACAGAAAGGCTATATCTATTATTGTTTTTGAAATAATCAAGTTTTAAAATTTAATATTAAAATTTTTATTCATTTTGAATTAAAAGTGGAACTTTGACCAAATATCATAAAGAGTGGAACCATGTGAGGGAAGTTCTGCTAACCAAATTCCATTGTACACATATCAGGGAATTTTAAATGTCAATGGTTAAATCAATTAGTCAAACAGATTTTTAATAAGACAATATCAAAAATAACAAAATATTCATTCTGATTTGGCCAAAGAGCCATTTTCAAAGCCTGGTATTTTCTTGAAAACCTGCAACAAGACTGAATACTTCACATACTCATAACAGTGTAATACCTTATTTAATTTCATATCTCTATCTGTAGAAAATCAAAAGATATTTGCATCCTAAAATGTGAAAAAGTGTAATTCTTTGCATGTAAACAGTATCTGTAAATGAAATATTTCAATTTGTCAATCTTTGAATTCTCATTGCAGCTAAAGAAACTATTGAATCTGACTCAAATTTGGCAGAGTAATAGGATACCCATTCTCTGACACTAATATCGAAAAGTTCGCATTTTGATTGAACATATAAAGAAAAACTGTCAGAAAACCCAAAATATCAATTTGATCAATCTTTAAATGTTCACTGTAGCTCAAGTAATGGTTGCATCTTCCTATGAAATGACACTGCACATCACCCGGAAGTAATACACATAACCATCATAATATTATATCTAAAAATGTTAGAAAGTGCATTTTGATTGCACATACGAAGGAAAATTGTCCAAAACCAAAAGAATAACTTTCTTCAGAAATCTTTGAACACTTACTGCAGCTCTCCCAATAGATGGATCTTCTTCAAATTGTGCACAAACCTCATATAGAACAACTGCATATTGGCTATTGCAATACTTTTTGTAAAATTATCAAAATTTGCATTTTGATTGCAAATACAAATTAAAAATATTTGAAACAAAAGATATTGATTTAAAAAATATCTTCGAATCTTCACTATACCTAAGCCAATGGTTGAATCTTCCCCAAATTTGACACTATTATATTATATTATATTATATATCATGTGATGCATCCTAATAAAATACATTAATGTCAGATACATGTTTCTATCATGTGTGTCACCATTGTGAAACTGCTATGGACAGCAAAGGCCCAAGGATGCTGGTGCCAATATCCTGTCTGCGACTCCTCGCACTCACTGTCTCAATAGAATGATTGGTACTATTGGAAATGTAATCAAATTGTCTCTCTATCCATAACAAATCTTTTTAGGTTTTAAATATTTTAAAATTCAACCTGTTTTCAGAGTTATTTTTATTTACACCAATGATGAAGGAATATTCACTAAATATACCCATCATAAAAATTGGATTTTACTTATATAGAAACTTATTATATATTTAATCCAACATCATAATCAGATAGAACAAATGTTCATCTTTTAACTGATGTAATTTCATCAAAATCAACTACATACAGAACTAGTTATGACCCTGTGAATATTGATTAAAAAAGCATGATTCCACAAGTTGTTCATGGTGCTGCCGGTACCTACTAGTATGAATAGTGTATCAGGTTTAATTCACTAGTACGAATAGTGTATAAGGTTTAATTCACTAGTACAAATAGTGTATAAGGTTTAACTCACTAGTATGAATAGTGTATCAGGTTTAATTCACTAGTATGAATAGTATATCATGTTTAATTCACTAGTACAAATAGTGTATCAGGTTTAATGCACTAGTGCCAATAGTGTATCAGGTTTAATGCACTAGTACCAATAGTGTATCAGGTTTAATGCACTAGTATGAATAATGTATCAGGTTTAATTCACTAGTACCAATAGTGTATCAGGTTTAATTCACTAGTACCAATAGTGTATCAGGTTTAATGCACTAGTACCAATAGTGTATCAGGTTTAACTCACTAGTACCAATAGTGTATCAGGTTTAATTCACTAGTTCCAATATGCAATAGTGTATCAGGTTTAATTCACTAGTACCAATAGTGTATCAGGTTTAATTCACTAGTACGAATAGTGCATCAGGTTTACTTCACTAGTATGAATAATGTATCAGGTTTAATTCACTAGTACGAATAATGTATCAGGTTTGATTCACTAGTACCAATAGTGTATCAGGTTTAATTCACTAGTATGAATAGTGTATCAGGTTTGATTCACTAGTAGTAGTACCAATAGTGTATCAGGTTTAATTCACTAGTACCAATAGTGTATCAGGTTTAATTCACTAGGACCGATAGTCGCCATGAGTGCACTGTCACAAGTCGGTACCCGTCTTGATATGACCTCAGATGTTGCCAGGATGTAAAACTCCAACAACCAACCCACCAACTTCACCTCTGCTGATTAATTGATAGGGCACCTCTTATATCAGGACAACATTGGTCTGAATGCGGAGTTGTCCGTTGAAGGCGATGCACCAGGCTCCCAGTGTGAGACCTGTCATGGCTGCCTGGCCGGTTACTGCGCGGTGCCCGGACTGGTTAATGGGGGTTAATTAGGGTTCTTACTGCAGGCTGTGTGTGTGTGGGGGGGGGGGGGCGTGAGTGACGTCACAGTCACGCGCACCAGATAGGGACACGTGACATTCTGTCAGCTCGTTTATCGGAAGCCACTCTTTTGGATGCATTGGTACGGTGTCACTGTGTCTGTGTGTGTGTGGGGGTGTGTGTTTATCATCTCCTGCCTGAGTCGGGTATTACCGTCTATTTTTGCCACACAATGGCCTCTACATACATACCCACACACACTCACATCCGTACACATCACCATCACCACCCACCACAACCACCACCGCCACACACCACAACCACCACCACACTACTACCAACACACCACCACCACCGCCACCACCACCACACACCACCATCACCATCCACCACAACCACCACCACCACACACCACACCACTACCAACACACCACCACCACTGCCACCATCACACACCACCATCACCATCCACCACAACCACCACCACCACACACCACACACCACCACCACCACCCCCACACCACTACCAACACACCGCCACACCAACACCACCACACACCACAACCACCACCCCCCCACACCACCACCGCCAACACCGCCACAACCTCACACCACAACCACCACCACACACCACAACCACGACCACACCACCACACACCACAACCACGACCACACCACGACCACCACCAACACCACCAGCACCACCACCACACCACCACCCCCACACCACCACCACCCCCACACCACCACACACCACACACCACCACCACTGCCACACCAACACCAACACCACCACACACCACACACCAACACCACCACCACACACCAACACCACCACCACCACCAACTCCACCACCACCACTCCTGTCACACTGACAATGGCAATCCCTAACACAATAACAGACTTGGTTTAGAGCCCATTACTAGTATTAGCCAACATTATGCGTCATGGAGAGGGGAAGGACTCCCTCCTCCCATAAACTTACACACACACACGCACACACACACACACTCATTTCCTGTTTAGATGTGCTCTTCATGTAAAGCCACCGTTGCAGTGACAGGTGCTGTGTAGAACACACCTGTTTGGTTGTCCTCAACTCACCCTCAGTCTGCTTAATTCATTCAGCCACAGCAGCAGTCACAGGCACCGGACGTGATGGCCGAGTCGGTAGGAGTTTTTGAAAACCGGCCAAATATAACCAACAACTTCCAAAGTTGATACTCGTTGCTACCAAGCCTGGTTACGAGGGGAGGGCAATGACTGGTTACCTCAATATCATACAATTGTGGCTGAGTGGGAAATTGGGTCTGGCTACTGGCAGCCTGGTCTCCTTGTGGAGCAGCACTAAAAAGTCACCATCATTGTGCACTGCCACAAGTCAGTACCCATCTGGATATGACCATTGACGTTGCCAGGATGTAAAGCCTCAACAAATAAGAGCAGCTCCACCCATCCCACCGCTGTACTCCTCTGTCGATAGCATCACTCAACCGGACACGATGGCCTAGTGTGTAGCTTGTGGGTTCGATCCCCAGCCGAGTAAAATAACATTCTTTCAAAATTGATACTTGTCAGTTTTTTGCCTATTGTTTGGATTCACTAGGATATGGCAAGGATGGTGTGACAGAATGGGATCTAGGGTCATGGTGCTGGAAACAAGGTATCCCAGTGGGGCATTACTATAAAGACACCATGCGTGTCTGTACCCCTCCTGATAGCTGTGTAAACGTCACTTCACTGCGGGTTGGACGGTCAGTGCGTGTGTGGGGTATGGGTGCGTGTGTGGGAGGGGGGGGGGTGTATGTGTGTGGTGTGGGGGGATGTCATCAGGGACTCAGGTTGTTTGCTAATGGGATGCTCAGGTGAAGCACTTAGCAGGAGGTGCTCTGTGATTGGTTGACAGGCACAGCACTTAGCAGGAGCTGCTCTGTGATTGGTTGATAGGTGGACCACTTAGCAGGAGCTACTCTGTGATTGGTTGACAGGCACATCACTTAGCAGGAGCTGCTCTGTGATTGGTTGACAGGCACAGCACTTAGTAGCAGCTGCTCTGTGATTGGTTGACAGGCACATCACTTAGCAGAAGCTGCTCTGTGATTGGTTGACAGGTGGACCACTTAGCAGGAGCTGCTCTGTGATTGGTTGACTGGCACACCACTTAGCAGGAGCTGCTCTGTGATTGGTTGACAGGTGGACCACTTAGCAGGAGCTGCTCTGTGATTGGTTGACAGGCACATCACTTAGCAGGAGCTGCTCTGTGATTGGCTGACAGGCACAGCACTTAGCAGGAGCTGCCCTGTGATTGGTTGACAGGCACAGCATGTAGCAGGAGATACTCTGTGATTGGTTGACAGGCACAGCCCTTAGCAGGAGCTGCTCTGTGATTGGTTGATAGGTGGACCACTTAGCAGGAGCTGCTCTGTGATTGGTTGACAGGCACATCACTTAGCAGGAGCTGCTCTGTGATTGGTTGACAGGCACAGCACTTAGTAGCAGCTGCTCTGTGATTGGTTGACAGGCACATCACTTAGCAGAAGCTGCTCTGTGATTGGTTGACCGGTGGACCACTTAGCAGGAGCTGCTCTGTGATTGGTTGACTGTCACACCACTTAGCAGGAGCTGCTCTGTGATTGGTTGACAGGTGGACCACTTAGCAGGAGCTGCTCTGTGATTGGTTGACAGGCACATCACTTAGCAGGAGCTGCTCTGTGATTGGCTGACAGGCACAGCACTTAGCAGGAGCTGCCCTGTGATTGGTTGACAGGCACAGCATGTAGCAGGAGATACTCTGTGATTGGTTGACAGGCACAGCCCTTAGCAGGAGCTGCTCTGTGATTGGTTGACAGGCACAGCACGTAGCAGGAGCTGCTCTGTGATTGGTTGACAGGTGGACCACTTAGCAGGAGCTGCTCTATGATTGGTTCACTTGATTGATTTATTGATTGGTGGTTGCTTTACACCGTGTCGGCAGCATAGGCCATATTCACGGCGAGAAATGTTTGGTTTTGGTTCAAACCATCGCTTTTACATGTAAAAGCAGACAATCAATTATGTGCCAATAGACACTAATTAAATTAGAAAGCTCACAATCATATATTTGTGGTCAAGGGAAACAAATTCCCATAGAAAAAGAAAAGTTTTATTAATAATTGATAGAATCCATTTAGTAAACTATATAAGGTGGTACAGTCCAGCTGCCCTCAAAAAGGCTAAAATGTTTTCCTGTTTTACCTTAGTAAAAAGGTCATGCATACTGTCTGCAGTGTAGAACCGTTGGCGCAGGGCCAAAAAAATCAACGCAACTTAGTAAAATGTGTTTGAGTGTCAGTGGGGACTGACACCCAATACATTCAGGGGGAGGTTCCCCCTTGAGCAGAAAAGCATGTGTAAGCTACGAGTGGCCAATACGGCAGCGGCTAAGGACCACTTGGTCCCGCCGACCTCCCACATGAGTCTGGTGGCTTTCCCACAGATGGTTCAATTTCTTTAAGTTTATTAATGTTTTCATCCCACTCATGTTGCCATTTGGATTTTATGTGGGTGGCTATTAGTGGTTTCAGATCAGAGTGAGGGATCAGACACGGTTCAAGATCACAGTTCAGGGCCTTCTTCGCAGCCCGATCAGCTCGTTCGTTTCCTTGTATGCCGGCATGGCCAGGCACCCAGCACAGGTGGATATCATACCCATTCGTTGTCAGTTGGTTCATTTTATATATGACCGTTGCTAGAATAGGGTGATTCGTTTTCAGTCCAGCAACAGCCAGGAGGCAAGAGAACGAATCACTGTATATAACATAGTTAGTGTGGTTGGATACCTCGATACACTCCAAAGCGAGAAGGAGTGCTCGGGCTTCTGCAGTGAAAATCGAACTCTGATCGGGCAAACGTACACCAAATTTGTCCCGTCGGCAGACTGCTGCAGCAGCTACCCGGCTTTGGTCTTTCGAACCATCAGTGTATATGGAGAGGTGGTCTGCAAACTGGCCTTGAATCTCTGCATGCAGTCCTTGGTACTCGAGTGGATGTGTCCCAGACTTCCTCAGTTCCGTGAGTCGGAGGATAACCGATGGCTTTCTCAACGACCACGGGGGATGTTCTGGGACTTTGGCATCCTCCAACACGTCCAAATCCACGCCCAAGGCCTCCAAATGAGGTTTCATTCGGAGCCTCAGTGGCCAGATGTAATTTGGCCTGGCTTCATACCTGGATTCGTCATGTTGCTTGAATAGACAATGGTGTGCAGGATTCAATGCATTAGTTTTTATCTTGACTACATATTGCATGGCCAGTTTGATTCTCCTGTTGTGAAGTGATGGTTCATTGGCTTCGACATAAAGGCTCTGAACTGGTGAGGTGCGGAAGGCCCCAAGGGCCAGGCGCAGTCCCTGGTGGTGGATCGTGTCTAGCAGCCCAATATATGATTTCCTTGCGGAACCGTATACTATGCTGGTTGACAAGCACATCACGTAGCAGGAGCTGGTCTGTGATTGGTTGACAGGTGGACCACTTAGCAGGAGCTGCTCTGTGATTGGTTGACAGGCACATCACTTAGCAGGAGCTGCTCTGTGATTGGTTGACAGGCACATCACTTAGCAGGAGCTGCTCTGTGATTGGTTGACATGCACAGCACTTAGCAGGAGCTGCTATGTGATTGGTTGACAGGCACAGCACTTAGCAGAAGCTGCTCTGTGATTGGTTCACAGGTGCAGCACGTAGCAGGAGCTGCTCTGTGATTGGTTCACAGGTGCAGCACGTAGCAGGAGCTACTCTGTGATTGGTTGACAGGCACAGCACTTAGCAGGAGCTGCTCTGTGATTGGTTGGCAGGTGCGGCACTTGGCAGGAGCTGTTCTGTGATTGGTTGACAGGTGCAGCACTTAGCACGAGCTGCTCTGTGATTGGTTGACAGGTGCACAGGGCACAAATTCAACAGCCAAGCACTCAAATATTACCAAGTCAACCTCCTTATGTATAGCTCACGTGCGGAAGGTCGAGAGTTCGATTCCCAGTCAAGTCAAACCAATGACTTTAAAAATGTATACTTGTCGCTTGCTAGCTTGGCGCCTGGTATTAATAGGATAGCACAAGGACTGGTTATCTCAGTGTCAGGATAATGTGACTGAGTGGGATATCGGTTCATGGTGCTGGCAGCCTCATTTCCCAGTGTGGCAGCACTATAAAGTTATCATGAATGCAGGCTGTCACAAGTCGGTACCCATCCTGATATGACCTTAGATGTTGCCAGGATATAAAGCTCCAATAACCAACCAACTTGATGGATTCTGTTGGAGGAATTAGGTAACATTCACGGGCATGTACTCAATTATCGGTGACGGTATATCAAAGATTTGTGAAATAGGAGTTGGAATTGTAAAAGTAGAAGTTGCAGATGCACACTAAGCACACTGGAGTATCAACTAAGTTGTGGGAAAAAGTACCGGTCGCAGGTGAGCATGTAGACGGTTCTGGCGACGTGCGGCGGCTCATTTTGAAAACAGTGATTAGGGCAGCATCATCATGAGTGTGCATTGTCACAAAGTAGTAGCCATATTAATATGACCTTAGATGTTGGTAGGCTCTCAGCCCCAATCCGGCAGTACCCATGTGTTAAGGTTGCAATTTTGCTTACGGAGTGTATTCACAGCGTCTCTGTGCTCCACATGCCCCTAGCGGCCGGTGGCTGCACTGTAAGTCACCAGCGAATTGACCTAGATCTCGGAGATTGACAGACGCCGAACGCAGTGCCCCGAATGCGCGCGCATAATTGCACACATGTGTACCAACATTGTTTTGATGCCAGCTGCGTGTCATCAATAAACCACCGACTGTCACAGTGAAACGCAGCTTAATCACATGACCAACGGTCACGTGGTCATGGCTGGGCTGGTGAACTCGTTACTGAAGGAAACCCGAAATGTCGTCTGCCGTCTCTGATTGTCGTCTGCTGTCTGAAATGTCTGCTGTACCTGATTGTTGTCTGCTGTCATGTAGTTCTCATACAAATCCGACATGTTGCCTGCTGTACATGATTGTTGTCTGCTGTCATGTCATTCTCATACAAATCTGACATGTCGTCTACTGTACATGATTGTCGTCTGCTTTCATGTAGTTCTCATACAAATCCCACATATCGTCTGCTGTACCTGATTGTCCTCTGCTGTCATGTAGTTTTCATACAAATCCGACATGTCGTCTGCTGTTATGTAATTCTCATACAAATCCGACATGTCATCTGCTGTACATGATTGTTGTCTGCTGTCATGTAGTTCTCATACAAATCCGACATGTCATCTGCTGTACATGATTGTCGTCTGCTGTCATGTAGTTCTCATACAAATCCGACATGTCGTCTGCTTTACATGATTGTCGTCTGCTGTCATGTAGTTCTCATACAAATCCGTCATGTCGTCTGCTGTACATGATTGTCGTCTGCTGTCATGTAGTTCTCATACAAATCCGACATGTCGTCTGCTGTACATGATTGTCGTCTGCTGTCATGTAGTTCTCATACAAATCCGACATGTCGTCTGCTGTACATGATTGTCGTCTGCTGTCATGTAGTTCTCATACAAATCCGACATGTCTGCTGTACATGATTGTCGTCTGCTGTCATGTAGTTCTCATACAAATCCGACATGTCTGCTGTACATGATTGTCGTCTGCTGTCATGTAGTTCTCATACAAATCCGACATGTTGTCTGCTGTACATGATTGTTGTCTGCTGTCATGTAGTTCTCATACAAATCTGACATGTCGTCTGCTGTACATGATTGTCGTCTGCTGTCATGTAGTTCTCATACAAATCGGACATGTTGTCTGCTGTACATGATTATCGTCTGCTGTCATGTAGTTCTCATACAAATCGGACATGTCGTCTGCTGTACATGATTGTCATCTGCTGTCGTGTAGTTCTCATACTCTACGTCATTTGTGACATGGACGGTATTCACTGATGGAGGAATGTGGCTATTCTGAGTTCCACTGGTCCCTTAGACTGAAGCAGGACCCAGCACACCGGAAGTTGTGGTTGGTGCCACTCCCCAGCTCTATCCTTTATGGTAGAACACTAGCAAATACTTTGCATGTGATAAATACCACTTCCTGTATCATGACGTATGTGTTTTCAGCCCCTGGAATTTGATGTCAAAATGGGTATGAACCCTTACAAACAAACAACATGGGGTCACTAGGCGCCCATGCAAGCCCACTTTTAATTCATCAGGTGGGCAGTGGGCCCACCTTCCAGGTTCCCCGCAGTCCCTGTGTTGTGTACAGTAAAAACTCTCTAACCGACCACCTCCACAAATGGACCACTCCCCTCTATCGATCACTTTATTTATCGCCCATGCAATTCCTTTGTAGCGATAACAAAAACTCCTTAGATTGACCACCTCCCTAAATGGACCATTAAAAGTCGGTCCCATGGGCGGTCGATTTAGAGAGGTTTTACTGTCGATCGGTGCTCAACTTCCTTGTGTCAGTTCCTTAAGTTTCGATCCGTGTGCTGGCAGTCCTGGGGCGTGTGACCTTTGTGCACCAGTGATGAAGACACCGTGACCTCTGACCTCCATGCGCAGAACAGGCTGAGGAAGTAGCCTCCAGTTGTGCGCATGCGTGCAAATTTAATGTGCGTTATGTGTGTGTCATTCGTAACCAGAAAGAAGGGAGGCTAAGGAGCGGCTTAGCACTAACAGCAGTTTGCGATGGAGGTGCCGGTGGTGGCTTGGTGTAGCAATCTTGTAATATTTACATTCCGTCTAGTTGAGCCATAAATAACACTGTCTCTGCATCTCGCCATTCAGCATTCACATATGTTGACGCCGCAGTTTTCACCATCTCTGGTTACACAAAGGCTGAACATGCATGCTAAAAAGCACAACAAAATATCACTGCCTGGTGGAAAGTGAGAGCATGGTGCAGTAGCAATGTTTTGTTGTTTGTTTTGTTTGTTGTTTATGTCCTGGCAACATTAAAGGTCATATCAGGTCGGGTACTGACTTATGACAGTGAACACTTATGGCGACTTCATAGCGCTATCCTATTGGAAGACCAGGTGACTGGCATCATGACCCAAAATCCCACACAGTCAGATTATCCTGATACTGTGCTGATCAGTCCTTGTCCTATCTTATTAAAGCCTAGCGTCAGGCTAGGTAGTGACAAGTATCAATGTTATAAGTCATTGGTTTGACTCAGCTGGGAAGCCAGTGCTCTACTGATTCGGCCACCGCGGGGAGTCATTCATAATTATATAGGTTGTATTGTTTCATCACAAATTACTCAAATAAATGGAAGTATGGCTTCTTTAAAGGTGTTTATGCAAGTGAGAAGAATCATGAACACTCATGTGGCAACACCTTTGAAGCCAGTCCCCGTGTGTGGGTACTAAACGGTGAAATGCAGAAGCAGTGTAATTAATGGCTCCACGTCATGTAAATATTACAAAATTACTATATATTTACAGTCACCGCACGACCCTCCATGTGTATACCACAAAATGGACTGTTTTGTGTTGTTAGTTTTCATATTATTTGTCTTGAAAGAGAAGAAGCCCATATAAATAATTGAAGCCTAAATAATGATGATAAAACTGGGATAGAATTTCGCAACACACGACGTCCTACAAGTGTGAATGTATGCAGAACTAATGGTGGCCACAAAGTGGGTTAGACAGAAGCACAGCTATCTGGGCAATCTGATGGGTTTTATGTGGGTGACAGGTAATCTGGTGGGGTTGTGTGTGTGAGGGGTGATCTGGCTGGTTTGTGTGGGTGACAGATAACATGGTGGGTTTGTGTGGGTGATGAGGCAACCTGACTGGTTTGTGTGGATGACAAAGCACTTGGCGGGTTGGTGGGGGTGACAGACAACCTGGCCGGTTTGTGTGTGTTATGCAGCAATCCGGTGGGTTTGTGTGGGTGACAAAGCACTTGGCAGGTTTGTGTGGGTGAAGGTAATATTACCGTTTTGTGTGGGTGACGAGGCAACCTGACGGGTTTGTGTGGGTGACGAGGCAACCTGGCCAGTTTGTGTGAGTGGCAGGTAATCTCGTGGGTTTATGTGGGTGACAGGCAACCTGGCAGGTTTGTGTGGGTGACAGGCAACCTGGCAGGTTTGTGTGGGTGACAGGCAACCTGGCAGGTTTGTGTGTGTGACAGGTAATCTGGTGGGTTTGTGCGGGTGACACGGAAACCTGGTGGTTTTGTTTGGGTGACGTGGCAATCTGGTGGGTTTGTGTGAGTGATTGGTAACCTGGTGGATCTGTGTGGGTGACAGGCAACCTGGTGGGTGTGTGTGGGTGACAGGCAACTTGGCAGGTTTGTGTGTGTGACATGTAATCTGGTGGATTTGTGTGGATGAGGGGTAATCTGATGGGTTTGTGTGGGTGACAGGCAACCTGGAAGGTTTGTGTGTGTGGCACGGAAACCTGGTGGGTTTGTGTGGGTGACGTGGCAGGTTTGTGTGGGTGACACGGCAATCCGCTGGTATCGGCGTGGCTGAGTAGAAGGCAGGGACTGAGGGAGGTGGGAGGTGATGGGGCAGTGATAGAGATGGTGACAGCTGGAAGTGGGCGACAGTTGGAAATGGTGACAGTTTGAGGTTGGTGACAGTTGGAGGTTGGTGACAGTTGGAGGTTGGTGACAGTTGGATGTTAGTGACAGTTGGAAGGAAGACGATGACAGTTGGAAGTTGGCGATAGTTGGACAGTTCGGTAGTGGTGAGGTGGGTGGTGGGCGGTATATGGGGGTGGTTGAGTCTGGGGTAGGCAACTGTTAGTTGAGCTGTTATTTGTAGGCTGGGATCCAACAGTGTTCCTGCACCTGATTAATATCATTACTAAAAGTGATCTTTGTGATTTGTATTCTTTGCACGAGGGGTGGGGGAGTGTTCTTTGTACAGAACATTTCACAATATAAAGGTGTAATCTACTTTTACTGACAACTGCGCGCTTTGTGAGTTCCACCCTGATTTAGACGAATGACAGCTGGTTGAGGTCTGTAGTTGGTAGCCTAGGTCACGGACACTGGTATCTCTTTGGTCTGCTTGTGGCTCTCCAGGAGGATTCCTTCTGCTGCTATTGGTCCGATTTGGCCCTCTTTGTGCATTTGTCCATGTAGTCATGATGCTAGTGAACTTTACATGTATCTTGTTCATGTTTGTGCACCTTCACCTTTTGACCTGCATTACATGATCCCATGAGAACGATGCTTGTATTTACGCAGACGATCACCATTTCACAACAATAATGTTATCATTGGAAGAACCAACACGGTTCATCTTTAGAAATATCTCCATATCACCCACCCCGTCTTTGACCTAAAGGTGTTGAATTATATAACTTATACCCCAGTCACACGAGGCCTGCATTTGCTAACGATCGATTCGCGACGTCAAAATCTCCTCCTTGCCCCCTCCTTACGCCCTGATTGAGTGCTGTCGCCACGAGGACGCCACCCCCTCCGCGTTCATTTCGGGAATTTTGGACACAAGGAGGTTGCTGCTGCTGCATGTGCAACCTCCTTACGCCCTGTTCTGGCGGCGCCATTCAAAATGGTTGGCGCCCTGGCGCCGCCCTGGCGCCGCCCTGGCGCCGCCCTGGGTTGGTGCTAACACATGCGATGCTGCAGTCACCATGTGGTCGGCGCCGACATGGCGCCGACATGGTGCCGACATGGTGCCGACATGGCGCCTACAACGTATTTGAATCAGTGTATCGAATGGAACGCTGGGTGGTTGGGGTCCTTTTGGGCGTAGGGAGGTTGGCGGCGAATGCTGGCTCTCGTGTGACTGGGGTAATAATCAATTTTCTTTTTAAATGGCCAGCATAAATCGGCGCGTCGTCCGCTAGGCGGCGCCCTGAGTGCGTTGAGCCGTGTCTAGGTGGCAATGCGCATGTGCTGATGGAAATTGGTGTTGTTACAGGCTCTATCGGACGCGGTGGCCCAATCGGTAGAGCGCATGCTTCCCATGCAGAAGGTCGGGAGTAAGAATCCCAGCCGAGTCAAATCAGTGACTATAAGATTGATACTTTTCGCTACCTAGCCTAGCGTTCAGCATTAATAGGATAGGACAAGGACTGGTTGCCAAAGTATCCCGATAATGTGACTGTGTGGGATATCTGGTCATGATGTGTGGGATATCGGTTCTCTCCCAGTGGGGCAGCATTATAAAGTCGCCATGAGTGTGCACTGTTACAAGTCGGTACCCGTGCTGATATGACCTTACATGTTGCTAGGATGTAAAACGCCGACACCCTTCCTGTTGCAGGCCCCACGAGACGGTGACGCCGGTGGAGGACCCTGTGGTGCGGGAGGTGAACTACGTGCTGCGGGAATGGAGCATCATCTGGAAGCGGCTCTACACGGTACGCCCCATGGCCCGTGGCCGGTCTGCTAAAGCTCACATTGCACTGGACACTACTCTACATTTTAAATTTTTTTTAATTAAATTAATTTGTTGGTGTTAAATATGTTCATATCGGGCAATACTTGGTTAATATATCAAAACTCGATGTAATTAAATCCGTTGAATAGACCGCCATTTTACCTTGTTGATGAGGTGACCTTGACCTTGCAGACGCGGGAGGCGGACAAAGTGCTACGCGTGCGCACTGTGATGCTCGACCTGATCGACTGTCGGCGGCAGCTGATTGCAGGAACGCTGACCCTGGACCAGAGCAAGGACCTCAAGACACGCATCACCGCCAAGATAGACTGGGGCAACAGGTGAGTGCCCCCTAGTGGGCAGTTAGTGAGTTAGACTGGGGCAACAGGTGAGTGCCCCCTGGTGGGCAGTTAGGAGACTGGAGCAACAGGTGAGTGCCCCCTAGTGGGCAGTTAGTGAGTTAGAATGGGGCAACTGGTGAGTGCCCCCTAGTGGGCAGTTAGTGAGTTAGACTGGGGCAACAGGTGAGTGCCCAATGGTGGTAGACTGGGGAAACAGGTGAGTGCCCCCTGGTGGGCAGTTAGTGAAGTAGACTGGGGCAACCGGTGAGTTCTCCCTGGTGGGCAGTTAGGAGACTGGGGCAACAGGTGAGTGCCCCCTGGTGGGCAGTTAATGAGGTAGACTGGGGCAACAGGTGAGTGCCCCTGCTGGGCAGTTAGGAGACTGGGGCAACATGTGAGTGCCCCCTGGTGGGCAGTTAGTGAGGTAGACTGGGGCAACAGGTGAGTGCCCCCTGGTGGGCAGTTAGTGAGGTAGACTGGGGCAACAGGTGAGTGCCCCCTGCTGGGCAGTTAGGAGACTGGGGCAACAGGTGAGTGCCCCCTGGTGGGCATTTAGTAGACTTGGGTAACAGGTGAGTGCCCCCCTGGTGGGCAGTTAGTAGACGGAGGCAACAAGTGAGTGCCCCCTGGTGGGCAGTTAGTAGACTGGGGCAACAGGTGAGTGCCCCCATGTGGGCAGTTAGTAGACTGAGGCAACAAGTGAGTGCCCCCTGGTGGGTAGTTTGTAGACTGGGGCAACAGGTGAGTGCCCCCTGGTGGGGAGTTAGGAGACTGGGGCAACACGTGGTTGTTTGCGGCAACCATTCAGTGTAAGGCTGTCCTGGACTGGGTGGCTGTTTGTGGTAACCAGTAAGCAATCAGTGTTAAGCTCTCCTGGACTGGGTGTTTTCAGTAACCAGTCAGCGTATGGCTCTCCTGGACTGGGTGGCTCTTTACAGTAACCAGTAAAGCTGTCCTGGACTGGGTGGCTGTTTGCAGTAACCAGTAACCAGTCAAGTGGAAGTTCACATTGACTGGACCCCCCGAATCCCCACCAGACCTCACGGTGAGCCAAGCCTCCAGTTCTACTCATGCCACTTGTTCCCCCGGTAGAGATTCAAAGATAAGTTGATGTACCCTAGACGCAGCTATCAGATTGGATATCGATCTGTAGGCGGGGCGTCCCGGGAGCAACTTCCGGTCAGAGACGACGTCAACGATCGCAGCCCCACAAGGCGGCTCTTCTACCCCTCACTCACTCACTCACTCACTCACTCACTCACTCACTCACTCACTCACTCCTCCCGCCCTCCCTCCCCCCGTTCGTCCCTCCCACCCCGTCCCCCCTCCCTACCTCACTCACACCCGTCCTCCCTCAAACCCTCCCTTCCCCATGTCCCTCGACCCCCCCCCCCCCCTTCCTCTTTCCCTGCCTTCCTCCCTCCCTCCTTCCCTCCCTACCTCCCTCCCCTCTCCCTCCATTCCTCCCTCTCTGCCCCCTCCTCCCCATCTCTCTCACCGCCTCCCGCCCCTTCCTCCCCCTTTCCTCCCGCCCCCTCCCTCCCTACCTTCCTCCCTCCCTGCCTCCCACCCTCCATACCGCTCCCTACCTTCCTCCCTCTCTTCCTCCCTTCATTTCTCCCATCTCCTTCCCCCCTTTCTGTCCCTCCCTCCTTCCGTCCTTCCCATCCTCCACCTCCTTCTCCACCCTCCCACCCTCTTCCCTCCCTGGCTCCCGCCCCTCTCCCCCTCTCTTTCCCTCTCCCTCCTTCCCTCACTCCCTCCAACCATCCTTCATTCCTCTTCTCTCCCCTCCCTCCCTCACTTCTCATCAAAGTCACAGTCTGTCACCTACCCGGTCAAAGTGACAGTCTGTCACCTACCCGGTCAAAGTGACAGTATGTCACCTACCAGTTCAAAGTGACAGTCTGTCACCTACCCGGTCAAAGTGACAGTCTGTCACCTACCCGGTCAAAGTGACAGTATGTCACCTACCAGTTCAAAGTGACAGTCTGTCACCTACCCGGTCAAAGTGACAGTCTGTCACCTACCAGGTCAAAGTGACAGTCTGTCACCTACCAGTTCAAAGTGACAGTCTGTCACCTACCCGGTCAAAGTGACAGTCTGTAACCTACCCGGTCAAAGTGACAGTCTGTACTACTACTAGAAGGTGGCGCTGTGTCTGTACGGCTCTTGAGTGTACACGTGTGTACCGCAAACGCGCATGCGCACTGGGCGAATTAACCGCCGCGCAGACCAGCGTCCTCCCAGTGGGGTGAGAAACAAACCACGTGACAACCCAAGCGTTGGGGCTCTGGGGCCTGGTCTCACGCACGTCTCAACCACCTGGCTGAACCGGAAATTAGACCTGTTCCACGAAGCATGCGCAGTGAACCGCTACCCACAGCCATGAGGTCATGAAACACTCATCTTTCTTTGGAGTGACAGATCCATGGAGCAGTGTTCCAGACCAAGTGGTTGAAGCACCAACGGTAGAAGCATTTGAGAGAAGGCTGGATAGACATTGGAGAGGACACCCACAATTATATGATTTCAGGGCGTCGATCTCCATGTGTGTGCACAAAAAATAGTTTTACCAAAATGAGCTGGCATTAGAGGCTAAATAGGGCGTAGATCAGCCAGAAGACGATCTGTAAGTTAATATGTAAGTTGATCAGAGGGCAGTTACTTGAAATCCCATGATGAAGACCTTTTCCTCAGACCATGCAGTCTACCGGCCTCGGGCGGTAAAGACCTTCCACAAAAAACCTAGTTTCGGAATATATAAATGACAGTCATATTCAACGGATAGGCCTTTGAATACGGTTTGTTTTGTTTGTTTGTTGTTTTACGTCCTAGCAACATCTAAGGTTGTATCATGACGGGTACCGACTTGTGACTGCATTCATGGCAACTTTATAGTGCTGCTCCACTGGGAGACCAGGCCACCAGCACCATGACCTAATATCCCACTCAGTCACATTATCCTGACACTGAGTCCACCAGTCCTTGCCCTATCCTAATAATGCCGAGCACCTGGCTAGGAAGCGACAAGTAACATTTTTTACGTCATTGGTTTGACTCGACCAGGGTTCGAACCGTACAAACCCATGGGTTCGGATCTCCCGATCCGGCAAAACAGGAGACGGATGCTCAACTCATTCGACCATCCCGTCTGGTCTTGAGCGCGGAGAGTTGTCCCAGTCGTGTAAAGGGGCGACATGTCCAGCAGGAAACAGTAGATGGGGTATGCAGGTTAACCAAGCCTCCCGCCACCCGGCGTTGGCAGTAAGGGGGGGGGGGGGGGGCGGAGGGTCGGGGGTAGGCCGTGGGGACCACTAACCACCTAATCTACCAGCCCCGCTCTGCCACGCCACACCACGCCCTGCCACGCCACACCACGCCCTGCCACGCCCTGCCCCGCCCCGCCCCGCCCCGCCGTGCCACGACCAACCATGCCATAACATTTTTAAAGCTGCATATTGCAATGAAGCCATCATAATGTCTAACCCAAACACTACCTAAATTTGATTCTACACATCTACATACTAATGCATGGCAGCATAGCACAGGGCTCGCCATGAATATGGCCTATGCTGCCGACACGGCGTAAAGAAACCACCAATCAATCAATCAATCAATAGCACAGGGCTCGCCATGCATATGGCCTATGCTGCTGACATGGCGTAAAGAAACCACCAATCAATCAATCAATGGCACAGGGCTTGCCATGAATATGGCCTATGCTGCTGACACGGAGTAAAGAAACCAACAATCAATCAATCAGTAGCACCGGGCTCGCCATGAATATGGCCTATGCTGCCGACACGGCGTAAAGAAACCACCAATCAATCAATCAATAGCACAGGGCTCGCCATGAATATGGCCTATGCTGCTGACACGGCGTAAAGAAACCACCAGTCAATCAATCAATAGCACAGGGCTCCCCATGAATATGGCCTATGCTGCTGACATGGCGTAAAGAAACCACCAATCAATCAATCAATAGCACAGGGTTTCCCATGAATATGGCCTATGCTGCCGACACGGTGTAAAGAAACCACCAATCAATCAATCAATAGCACAGGGCTTGCCATGAATATGGCCTATGCTGCCGACGCGGCGTAAAGAAACCACCAATCAATCAATCAATAGCACAGGGCTCACCATAAATATGGCCTATGCTGCCGACACGGCGTAAAGCAACCACCAATCAATCAATAACACAGGGCTTGCCATGAATATGGCCTATGCTGCCGACACGGCGTAAATAAACCACCAATCAATCGATCAATAGCACAGGGCTTGCCATGAATATGACCTATGCTGCCGACACAGCGTAAAGAAACCACCAATCAATCAATCAATAGCACAGGGCTCGCAATGAATATGGCCTATGCTGCCGACACGACATAAAGAAACCACCAATCAATCAATCAATAGCACAGGGCTCGCAATGAATATGGCCTATGCTGCCGACACGACGTAAAGAAACCAATCAATCAATCAATAGCACAGGGCTCGCCATGAATATGGCCTATGCTTCCGACACGGCGTAAAGCAACCACCAATCAATCAATCAATAGCACAGGGCTTGCCATGAATATGGCCTATGCTGCCGATACAGCGTAATGCAACCACCAATCAATCAATCAATAGCACAGGGCTTGCCATGAATATGGCCTATGCTGCCGACATGGCGTAAAGCAACCACCAATCAATCAATCAATAGCACAGGGGGCACTAAACTGCTATGCGTGAACAGAAGTAAAATGTTAAAAAACCATCCTGATATGACCTTAGATGTTGCTAGGACGTAAAACAACTGACAACCAAACAAAAGGTAAATAAAATCTATGTCCAGCATTTCGATGTGCACACCCAAATGAATTGAGCATATTTTCACTTCATAGATGCAAAGTTAACGCTTTAAAACAAAAGTTACTTCAAACCAATGACTTACACTTAAGTCACAGAATTGATACTTGTTGCTTTCTAGCCTGGCACTCAGCATTACTAGGATAGGGCAAGAACTGCTTAGCTCAGTGCCAGGATAATGGTACTGAGTGGGAAATCGGATCATGGCGCTGGCTGCCTGATCTCCCAGTATGGCAGCACTATTAAGTCACCATGAGTGTTCACTGTCCCAAGCCAGTACCCATCCTGATATGACCTTCGATGTTGGCCGTATATAAAACCCCAACAAACAAACTGCACACTCAGCGTCATTTACACATGTACAACAGTCTGGCACTGTGCCAAGTGTGCCTACTTAGGATGTTTAGGGTAGCTAGGGAAGTATAGACCTTTTCCCACAGAACATGCATTGAGCTCTTATCAACATTAGTTCTTACCACTGCCACCAGAGGGCGGGTTGGTGATTACAATAATCTATACGATCTTTCCCACAGAGCATGCTGTACATTGAGCTGCTGCACACAACATTAGTTCTTACCACTGCCACCAGAGGGCTGGTTGGTGATTACAATTATCTATAAGATCTTTCCCACAGAGCATGTTGTACATTGAGCTGCAACCCACAACATTAGTTCTTGCTACTGTCGTTAGAGGGCGGGTTGGTGGTGGAAAGCGTCTATTCTATTTCTGTGCACTGTGCTATATATCAATAATCACCGAATGACGCGTCAGTGTGGAGGTGGGGGTGCGGGTGGAGTGGGGGTGGGGGTGGCTGTGGTGGTTGAGTGGTGGCGCCCCCTGGGGTTCCCCTTCGAACTACCACTCCCTGTAATGTGATTCGTTACAGCGTGTCCGGGCTCTGTAATGTCCACTGTAACATCAGTCCGCGTCTGTCCGGCCTGGAGAGAGCTCCTCCAGGGTATGGGCTGGCCCACCGAGCGGGGTGGTCGAGCTGGCACAGCGTGTGCTATCAACATGTCTGGTGGTCATGACAATGGTCGCTGTCTAGATGAACGAATACCACACGCTACGAGTGAGCTATGATGCCGTTAAAAAAATACACACGTTTGAAGAGAATTCCATAACAAACTGAACATGGTGTATATTTGGTGTTTGTGTTGTGCCACCTAAATGGGCCGGGCTATACACACGATGCTGGAGTGCATTTGCTGGCATGCAGACCTGACCATCCCAGTCCACTTGCAGTGACGTTTTATTAACCGCGGCTTTACTAAATCACCATGACAACACAGAGTAGTCTGGTAGAATCTGTAAGACACCCATGTGTAAGGATGAACCTTCTAAAATGTGAGAATTATCCCTTACATGTTAGCAGAAGTGTTTTTGAGATGTGAGCAGTGTGTATTCCCAGTCTGAGTGCATGAGGAGGGTTTTCCATTGAATATTGCCATGCATAAAGTTTCTCGTTGAACATTGCCATATATGGAGAGAGTTTCTCATTGAACATTTTCATATATGTGGCAATGTGCTTCACCCCCACCCTCGCATGGAGGCCTGACTAGGGTCCGGTCGACACCAACTTTGGCATCTCAGAAATGACGGTTTATGAAGTGTATTTCACTGTGTTTTCCACATGTTGAAGTCCTGCATCCACAAGTTGCAAAGTCACCTCCAGTGTGGTGGGTGGCTGTGTGTGGTGGGTGGCTGTGTGATGGGTGGCTGTGTGGTGGCTGGTTGTGTGGCTGTCTGACTACGTGGTGGGTGGCTGTGTGGCTGTGTCCTGTAAACCCTCACTCTCTTCCTTTCGCAGGCTGCTGGGGCTGGACTTGGTGCGGTGTACTCAGGGTCCAGTGGCTGTGTGGTTGTGTGACTGTCTGCCTGCGTGGTGGGTGGCTCCGAGTCCTTGTGGTTGTGTGGCCGTGTGGCTGTATTGCCGTGTTTCTGTGTGTCTCTGTAGCTGTGTGGCTGTCTGACTGTGTGGTGGGTGGCTGTGTGGCTGTCTGACTGTGGTGGGTGGCTGTGTGGCCGTGTGGTTGTCTGCCTGTGTGGTGGGTGGCTGTGTCCTGTAAACCCTCACTCTCTTCCTTTCGCAGACTGCTGGGGCTGGACTTGGTGCCGTGTGCCCAGTGGCCGTGTGGCTATGTGGCTGTCTGACTGCGTGGTGGCTGGTTGTGTGGCTGTGTGGCTGTCTGACTGCATGGTTGGTGGCTGTGTGGCTGTGTCCTGTAAACCCTCACTCTCTCCCTTTCGCAGACTGCTGGGGCTGGACTTGGTGCTGGGTGGTGGGTGGCTGTGTGTATGTCTGACTGCGTGGTGGGTGGCTGTGTGGCTGTGTCCTGTAAACCCTCACTCTCTCCCTTTCGCAGACTGCTGGGGCTGGACTTGGTGCCGTGTGACTGGGTGGTGGGTGGCTGTGTGTATGTCTGACTGCGTGGTGGGTGGCTGTGTGGCTGTGTCCTGTAAACCCTCACTCTCTTCCTTTCGCAGACTGCTGGGGCTGGACTTGGTGCCATGTGACTGGCTGGTGGGTGGCTGTGTGGCTGTGTGTCTGTCTGACTGTGTGGTGGGTGGCTGTGTCCTGTAAACCCTCACTCTCTTCCTTTCGCAGACTGCTGGGGCTGGACTTGGTGCCGTGTGACTGGCTGGTGGGTGGCTGTGTGTCTGTCTAACTGTGTGGTGGGTGGCTGTGTGGCTGTGTCCTGTAAACCCTCACTCTCTTCCTTTCGCAGACTGCTGGGGCTGGACTTGGTGCCGCGTGTCGAGGGGGAGATGGCGGACGTGGAACACATCAGTCCGGTGGAACTCTTCAACATCCACGAGCAGAGTACCGTCAATTCACAGGAGGCCAGTGTAAGTACCCAACCAGCGTGTCTGCAACACACCACTGTTCGCCTCCCAGCCCACTGTGTGCTCCTCTCCCCTTTTATATGTGTCCTGTTCCCTCTATTATCTCGCTTAAACAGCCAATTGCTCAGCATCAAGTAATGCCTTTTCTAAGGGCGGAGGGGTATTCTTTTTAATTGTTTAAGCAAATTCAATGAAGGTAGCATCCAGAGGAGAGTCTTGTAAATGTGGAAATAAATGTTGGCATCAATTTGCAGTTTGCATAATGTATTTGGAATGTGGTAAATTACCGCGTTATTTCACTTATAGGGATCATTCGCGCTTAATTAGTTTCATAAAGCAGCTCTCATCGGAAACACCAGTCCTCATCTGATCACTGAAGTGTAGCCGTTTTGCGCCTTGTCTGTACCTGGACGCGTGACCACCTGGGAATACAAGGTGCTGGAGACAGTTTGTCATAAATAGCGCACCATAAACTATGACCTTTGTTAACGCCATGGTGCTAAGTGGGTCATTTAACTAGCAGGTAGTTTACCACGAAGGCAGCAAGCTTATTTTAACTGTCGCATATTGACGCTGTCAGCCAGGCGGGATGGTTCAGTCACATCAGTGTTCGCTTTCTGCGAACGAAGGCTTGCATACAAGTCTGCAACCAGTCAAATCAACGTGTGAACAAAGAAATTGATACTTGTCGCTTCCTTGTCTGGCATTGAGCTTTACTAGGAAAGGTCAAGGACTGGTTGGCTCAGTATCAGGATAATGTGACTCAGTCATGGTGCTGGTGGTGCCACGAGGCAACACTATAAAGTCACCATGATCGCGCAATGTCACCTGTCACCTGATTTGACCTTAGATGTTGTGAGGAGACAAAACCCCCAGTTCATTCATCCCTGAGGGTTCTCAATTCAACACATCATGACCAACATGTAGACAAGTACCAGAAGTTAGTATTTTTTTAAATATTTTTTTTAAAAACTAAAATGTATTTTATTCAGTGAATAATGCCTTTTGTCAGCGGCAGAGCACTGGTCTTCTGGCCGTTCACTGCAATTTGTTGTTACATAAATGAAACTATCAGTTGCAATAATAACCACATGCAATAATAACCACATGCAGTAATAAGCACACACAATAATAACCACACGCAATAATAACCACATGCAATAATAACCACATGCAATAATAACCAAATGCAATAATAACCACATGCAATAATAACCACATGCAATAATAACCACATGCAATAATAACCAAATGCAATAATAACCACATGCAATAATAACCACATTCAATAATAACCACATGCAGTAATAACCACACAATAATAACCACATGCAATAATAACCACATGCAATAATAACCACATGCAATAATAACCACATGCAGTAATGACCACATGCAATAATAACCACATGCAATAATAACCACATGCAGTAATAACCACACACAATAATAACCACATGCAATAATAACCACATGCAATAATAACCACATGCAATAATAACCACATGCAATAATAACCACATGCAATAATAACCACATGCAATAATGACCACATGCAATAATAACCACATGCAATAATAACCACATTCAATAATAACCACATGCAGTAATAACCACACACAATAATAACCACATGCAATAATAACCACATGCAATAATAACCACATGCAATAATGACGACATGGAAAAATAACCACATGCAATAATAACCACATGCAATAATAACCACATGCAGTAATAACCACACACAATAATAACCAAATGCAATAATAACCACTTGCAATAATAACCACATGCAATAATAACCACATGCAATAATAACCACACACAATAATAACCAAATGCAATAATAACCACATGCAATAATAACCACATGCAATAATAACCACATGCAATAATAACCACATGCAATAATAACCACATGCAGTAATAAGCACACACAATAATAACCACACGCAATAATAACCACATGCAATAATAACCACATGCAATAATAACCAAATGCAATAATAACCACATGCAATAATAACCACATGCAATAATAACCACATGCAATAATAACCAAATGCAATAATAACCACATGCAATAATAACCACATTCAATAATAACCACATGCAGTAATAACCACACAATAATAACCACATGCAATAATAACCACATGCAATAATAACCACATGCAATAATAACCACATGCAGTAATGACCACATGCAATAATAACCACATGCAATAATAACCACATGCAGTAATAACCACACACAATAATAACCACATGCAATAATAACCACATGCAATAATAACCACATGCAATAATAACCAAATGCAATAATAACCACATGCAATAATAACCACATGCAATAATGACCACATGCAATAATAACCACATGCAATAATAACCACATTCAATAATAACCACATGCAGTAATAACCACATGCAATAATAACCACATGCAATAATAACCACATGCAATAATAACCACATGCAATAATGACGACATGGAAAAATAACCACATGCAATAATAACCACATGCAATAATAACCACATGCAGTAATAACCACACACAATAATAACCAAATGCAATAATAACCACTTGCAATAATAACCACATGCAATAATAACCACATGCAATAATAACCACACACAATAATAACCAAATGCAATAATAACCACATGCAATAATAACCACATGCAATAATAACCACACGCAATAATAACCACATGCAATAATAATCACATGCAATAATAACCACATGCAATAATAACCACATGCAATAATAACCACATGCAGTAATATCCACACACAATAATAACCAAATGCAATAATAACCACATGCAATAATGACCACATGCAATAATAACCACATGCAATAATAACCACATTCAATAATAACCACATGCAGTAATAACCACACACAATAATAACCACACGCAATAATAACCACATGCAATAATAACCACATGAAATAATGACCACATGCAATAATAATCACATGCAATGATGACTACATGCAATAATAACCACATGCAATAATAACCACATGCAGTAATAACCACACACAATAATAACCACATGCAATAATAACCACATGCAATAATTACCACATGCAATAATAACCACATGCAATGATAACCACATGCAATAATGACCATATGCAATAATAATCACATGCAATAATGACCACATGCAATAATAACCACATGCAATAATAACCACGTGCAGTAATAACCACACACAATAATAACCACATGCAATAATAACCACATGCAATAATAAACACATGCAATAATAACCACATGCAATAATAACCACACACAATAATAACCACATGCAATAATAATCACATGCAATAATAATCACATGCAATAACAACCACATGCAATAATAACCACATGCAATAATCACATGCAATAATGACCACATGCAATAATAACCACATGCAATAATAACCAAATGCAATAATAACCACATGCAATAATAACCACATGCAATAATAACCACATGCAATAATAATCACATGCAATAATAACCACATGCAATAATAACCACATGCAATAATAACCACATGCAGTAATATCCACACACAATAATAACCAAATGCAATAATAACCACATGCAATAATGACCACATGCAATAATAACCACATGCAATAATAACCACATTCAATAATAACCACATGCAGTAATAACCACACACAATAATAACCACACGCAATAATAACCACATGCAATAATAACCACATGCAATAATAACCACATGAAATAATGACCACATGCAATAATAATCACATGCAATGATGACTACATGCAATAATAACCACATGCAATAATAACCACATGCAGTAATAACCACACACAATAATAACCACATGCAATAATAACCACATGCAATAATTACCACATGCAATAATAACCACATGCAATGATAACCACATGCAATAATGACCATATGCAATAATAATCACATGCAATAATGACCACATGCAATAATAACCACATGCAATAATAACCACGTGCAGTAATAACCACACACAATAATAACCACATGCAATAATAACCACATGCAATAATAAACACATGCAATAATAACCACATGCAATAATAACCACACACAATAATAACCACATGCAATAATAATCACATGCAATAATAATCACATGCAATAATAACCACATGCAATAACAACCACATGCAATAATAACCACATGCAATAATCACATGCAATAATGACCACATGCAATAATAACCACATGCAATAATAACCACATGCAATAATAACCACATGCAATAATAACCACATGTAATAATAACCACATGCAATAATAACTACATGCAATAATAACCACATGTAATAATAACCACATGCAATAATAACCACATGCAATAATAACCACATGTAATAATAACCACATGCAATAATAACCACATGTAATAATAACCACATGCAATAATAACTACATGCAATAATAACCACATGCAATAATAACCACATGCAATAATAACCACATGCAATAATAACCACATGTAATAATAACCACATGCAATAATAACTACATGCAATAATAACCACATGCAATAATAACCACATTCAATAATAACCACATGCAATAATAACCACATGCAATAATAACCACATGCGATAATAACCACATGCAAAGCTGGGTGTTAATTCTGCTGTAGACAAAGCAAACCAACTATAAAGTATAAGAAGCAATACTCCCTGAACTGGACCAAATGATAGCTCAATCGGTGGATGCTACTTTTATTTCTTTCTTTTAGAAACCCTATTAATTTGTGTTACTTGGCATTTGATTTGATGTTGTGGTGTGTGTGGGTGGGACATTTCTGGGACTGTTTATCAGCCTGCAGTCGAGGAATGCGGCGGTGCATGTAGGCGTGGCATCAGCTCTAGTTGTTTAGTGGAGTTTTGCGGCTTCTCGTGTCAGCGTCTCACACCGTGCTTCGTGTCCATTCTGCACACGGCGTCCTACTCGCGCCGTCTTACAGATGTGTCTGAAACTAACACCTCTTTTTGTTGTTTGTGTTTCATTCTGATGCTAAAAACTGCTCGCTATACATTTACATTACAGGTCCACGAAGTAGGTCTTGCACGGAAGGTTATGTGCGATTTCTTTGTCATTTTATTTTAATATTTGCGCAAGTGTGATTTTAATTTAATTAAGTGACAAATCAGATTGAAGGCTCTTAGAGAGTGTAACTTTAGAGAGTGTAACTTTAGAGAGTGTAATTGACATTGCTTCTTGGTAAACTAGGAATGTCAAGAACAATTAATACTCAGGTTAAGGACATTGAATACTCAGGTTAAGGACATTGAATACGGACTAGGATGGTCAGGTCTGTACACGGACAAATGCTCTCCAGTATTGCATGTCTAACTACGCCCCTTTCAGTGGCACAAAGCAAACACCAAATATACACCGTACTCGGTTCTGTACTGAATTCAATTTGGACAGCGATATTTCTTACATGTATCATAGTTTATTTGTGTTTAGTGATGGGAGTCGGTTGCATTTTCATAATCAATCATTGGTTTGAGCAAATCAATCGATGATTGATTAATAATCGGTTTGGAAAAATACACGCTTTTGAATATATCTGTAGACAATGTGCACACGAACTGTGGCAAACGTTGACTGATAATTAATCCAACACACATTTAAGTTCTATTAACTTTATATATATATATTTATTAAAACATACATTTCAAATTTATTAACTTTATATATATATATTTATTAAAACATACATTTCAAATTTATTTGCCTCAAATGTACACATCAAACATATACAAAGCTGAACATTTTATTTGATGTATCAACTACAATCGATAGTTGCTTTTTGTTAACAATCGCTTGAATTGACTGGTAAAATAACTGACTTTCGAATTTAGTCGATGATCGTCCCACCACTAGTTTAAATAAGAGATAACAGTGATATTAATCCATTCATGAATAAATTGAAAAGAAGAAATCACTATTAATGACAAAGCCTGAAGTAACTGAAATGAATATTGCATGGTGATACCTTTGTATGCTCTCCGAGCACATGTTTGGGCATATAAACAGAGAACTCATGCAAGATCTGCTGGAGAGCATTTAGTACAAACCTGGCCCTTCGTGTCCACGTCCAGCTCCTTTATTTAATTAAGTTAGCAGTTCTTGAAATTGGAACCATTAAATACCGATATTTGAATCATCAAATACAGATATTTGAACCATTAAATACAAATATTTGAACTATTAAATACAGATATTTTAACCATTAAATACTGATATTTGAACCAGTAAATACAGATATTTGAGCCATTAAATACAGGTATTTGAACTATTAAATACAGATATTGGGCCTATTAAATAAGATATTTGAACCATGAAATACAGACATTTGAACCATTAAATACAGACATTTGAACCATTAAATACAGATATTTGAACTATTAAATGCATACATTTGAACCATTAAATACAGACATTTGAATCATTAAATACAGACGGTTGAATCATTAAATACAGAAATGTGAACATTAAATAAAGATATTTGAATAAGTAAATACAGATATTTGAACCATTAAATACAGAAATGAATAATTAAAAACAGAAATGAACCATTAAATACACATTTGAACCATTGAATACTGATTAAACACACATTTTTGAATCATTAAATACACATATTTCTTACCATTAAATGAGTTTCCCTTTCCGGCCATTTCATATATTACAAGTTGTAGTGCCATAGAATATAGAAGGGAACTATGTTAGGTCTTTTCACCTCCTATATGTGTTTGGCGCCAAAATTGTGTAGAACTACACGATTTGGGAGTTGGTGCCTTTAATGTAAGCTGGCCAATCACGTGTGTTGTCCACGTGACTGGTGCATACCAGCTTGGTACGTGGGTGGGGGAGGGCATCCCCCCTCCCCCCCCCCCCCCCCCCCCCCCCCAAGTGACACACAATCCGAATCAGGTTTAGTTCATCAGGGTGCCATCACCATTGTGCTTTAGCAGCTCATAGTTAAGCGAAACCCATTTGAAGACGCACCCTGCGTTAAAGCTGCATAGTCCGATGAAACCGCAATTTAAACGGGGAAAAAAAGCGCCTACCTAGGTTTTATCCTATGTATCCAGCTAGATACTGCTGCACTTATTAAACATTTATTGCCGCATAGAAGGAATATTAAGTCGGTTTAATAGAACTGTCACTCCCACGAGTCGTACAAGCCGATGGTGTTCGGCATTTCATTGTGCACACAAATAGATTTAGCATGTCTACACTTTAAATATCCCAGAGGTTAGCCATTTTGAATCAAAATTGCGCTAAATGAAAGTAAGATAGATTGTAATGATTAACCTAATATATATCTTTTGAATAAGGCAAAATCTCAACACCATCAGATTATGCAACTTGCCAAACTCTCCGCAGTGGAGTTGCGAATGGGTTAGCTGCTTCAAAGTTTGCTGCCATTTAAGCGTTGATGTATTTCTTTTACACATTTTGTCGTCTGCTTATCATGCTAATGCTTGATGGGAGATCATTTCCCGCGCACAGACGCATCACCAAACATGCACTGCACTCACTCATTACTGTCACCCCTTATGGGTGTTTGCAATTGACGTGTAACCTCGTCTGCAGTCATGAAATGTCGTCTGCGGTGAACTCAATTACCAATTTTAGTAAATATATCGAACATTTTGATTGAAAACAGTGTTAATTTGTCAAATAAGATTTCAATTGGGAAAAAAAAGAAAAAAGTGGCACCTTAAAAAGAGGTTATGTTCATTTCATTAATCAACTTCTCAGTGATTGACAAATCCTCAAAAGAAAAACAAATAACCATATAAAAGATTGATTTTGGTAAAGGATAATATTATGGGTTTTTTCCCTACGTAAAACCACGTTAACAAGTTTTGAAATGTTTCACCACTCGAACGCGTGTCTAAATACAGTGCACTGGGTGTGAGTGAGTCGGTGTCTCAGAAATGTTAGCCAGGTTGCCTTAGTAACGGAATGTTTGTCCAAACAGACGTTTGGCGGTAGCTCAGGCAGAACTTTGCACCCACTTGAGAGGAAAGTAAGTATACGGCTCTCCTGCTCCTGCTCGTCTAGTATCGCCTCCTAGACCCCGCCTCCTGCAACCCACCCCACCACCGCCCCCTACACCTTCACCTCCTAGATTCCGCCTCTTGTCACCGCCCCCTAGACCCCGCCTCCTGCACCCCACCTCCTGCCACCACTAATGCAGCTCTGGCTTCTCCCAACTGGCGACAACTGTAGGCCTTGTAGAGGAATGTTCCATGAGAAGAATGCCAAGTAGACTTGTATCTTGCATATTAGACATGTGTCTTAAGATATGCCTTGCCTATTAGGCACATCTCTTGTCCATTGGACAAGTGTCTTGTTCATTAGACATATGTATTGTCCATAAGACATGTCTTGTCCATTAGACATGTGTATTGTCCATTAGACATGTGTATTGTCCATTAGACATGTGTATTGCCCATTATATCAATGTCTTGTCCATTAAGCATGTCAATTAGACATGTGTATTGTCAATTTGGACATGTGTCTTGGCTATTGGACGTGTCTTGTTCATTAGACGTGTGGCTTGTCCATTGGACATGTGTATTCTATGTAGACATGTAATTATTGGACATATGTACATATAAGTTGCCTATTAGACATGTCTTTCTCAATTAGACATGTTCCATGTCTATTGGACATGTGACATGTCCATTAGACATGTCTTGTCCGTATGCTGGCTGTGCTAGTAGTAGTAGTCGTAGTACTAACCAACAACACTTTTTAAAATGTTACTAATGTCATTTGACATAACCTGTACCGTCTTTTGACACATGTTAGTGACGGTAAATTATACTCACTTTTCACCGTGAATATGGCCCTTGCTGCTGGCACAGCATAACATTATCGGCAGTAAGTGAAAGAGGTTAATGAGCAGATAGCGAGCGGTGGGAGGTGGCGCCACCGTCTTAGCTGAGGTTGAGTAGGTTGGAACAGTAGATGACTAGTCCCAGCCTCCATCACCTGATCAGTGGCGGGTGAAGCTGAGGAGCGAGTATAGAATTCCGGGTTAGTATACTCGTATAATTCTTATACAGCATATATGATATTATATGTATGTATATGGATGTATATACACACACAGCAGGGCCTCTGTCAAGGGTGCAACCAAAGCCACTTTCCTCCTCTTCTTGACACCCTAGTTTTCTATGATATTCCGAGCGAACAAGAAGCAGCAGAAAGAAGTTGGAGAATTTCCGAACTTACCCCCCCCCCACCCCCCCCTACTCCTGATTACCCAATTTTCGAAACATTCAACAGGGAAAATGGCGGGGGTGGGTGTCGAAATCCGACATCTATTTGTTAGTAAAAGATATATTTTTGTTTGAGGGGAGACAGAATGCATAGCAAGTGGCATGTCGTTCCTGTGTGCCAGAGTACACAGCAAGTGACATGTCATCCCTGTGTGCCAGAATATGAAGCAAGTGACATGTCATCCCTGTGTGTCAAAGTGTACAGCAAGTGACATGTCATCCCTGTGTGCCCGAGTGAACACCAAGTGGCATGTCGTTCCTGTGTGCCAAAGTGCACAGCAAGTGGCATGTCGTTCCTGTGTGCCAAAGTGCACAGCAAGTGGCATGTCATCCCTGTGTGCCAAAGTGCACAGCAAGTTACATGTCATCCCTGTGTGCCAGAATATGAAGCAAGTGACATGTCATCCCTGTGTGTCAAAGTGTACAGCAAGTGACATGTCATCCCTGTGTCTCAAAGTGTACAGCAAGTGGCATGTCATCCCTGTGTGCCAGAGTGCACAGCAAGTGGCATGTCATCCCTGTGTGCCAGAGTGCACAGCAAGTGGCATGTCATCCCTGTGTGCCAGAGTGCACAGCAAGTGAGATGTCATCCCTGTGTGCCAGAGTGCACAGCAAGTGACATGTCATCCCTCTGTGTCAAAGTGTACAGCAAGTGAGATGTCATCCCTGTGTGCCAGAGTGCACAGCAAGTGACATGTCATCCCTGTGTGTCAAAGTGTACTGCAAGTGAGATGTCATCCCTGTGTGCCAGAGTGTACTGCAAGTGAGATGTCATCTCTGTGTGCCAGAGTGTACAGCAAGTGAGATGTCATCCCTCTGTGTCAAAGTGTACAGCAAGTGGCATGTCATCCCTGTGTGCCAGAGTGCACAGCAAGTGAGATGTCATCCCTGTGTGCCAGAGTGCACAGCAAGTGGCATGTCATCCCTGTGTGCCAGAGTGTACAGCAAGTGAGATGTCATCCCTGTGTGCCAGAGTGCACAGCAAGTGAGATGTCGTCCCTGTGTGCCAGAGTGTACAGCAAGTGAGATGTCATCCCTATGTGTCAAAGTGTACAGCAAGTGGCATGTCATCCCTGTGTGCCAGAGTGCACAGCAAGTGAGATGTCATCCCTGTGTGCCAGAGTGCACAGCAAGTGGCATGTCATCCCTGTGTGCCAGAGTGCACAGCAAGTGAGATGTCATCCCTGTGTGCCAGAGTGCACAGCAAGTGAGATGTCATCCCTGTGTGCCAGAGTGTACTGCAAGTGAGATGTCATCCCTCTGTGTCATGTCAAAGTGTACAGCAAGTGGCATGTCATCTCTGTGTGCCAGAGTGTACTGCAAGTGACATGTCATCCCTGTGTGCAAGAACGCACAGCAAGTGAGATGTCATCCCTGTGTGCCAGAGTGCACAGCAAGTGGCATGTCATCCCTGTGTGCCAGAGTGCACAGCAAGTGAGATCTCATCCCTGTGTGCCAGAGTGTACTGCAAGTGACATGTCATCCCTGTGTGCCAGAGTGCACAGCAAGTGGCATGTCATCCCTGTGTGCCAGAGTGTACAGCAAGTGGCATGTCATCTCTGTGTGCCAGAGTGTACTGCAAGTGACATGTCATCCCTGTGTGTCAAAGTGTACAGCAAGTGAGATGTCATCCCTGTGTGCCAGAGTGTACAGCAAGTGACATGTCATCCCTGTGTGCCAGAGTGCACAGCAAGTGGCATGTCATCCCTGTGTGCCAGAGTGCACAGCAAGTGAGATGTCATCCCTGTGTGCCAGAGTGCACAGCAAGCGGCATGTCATCCCTGTGTGCCAGAGTGCACAGCAAGTGAGATGTCATCCCTGTGTGCCAGAGTGTACAGCAAATGAGATGTCATCCCTCTGTGTCAAACTGTACAGCAAGTGGCATGTCATCCCTGTGTGCCAGAGTGCACAGCATGTGAGATGTCATCCCTGTGTGCCAGAGTGCACAGCAAGTGGCATGTCATCCCTGTGTGCCAGAGTGCACAGCAAGTGAGATGTCATCCCTGTGTGCTAGAGTGCACAGCCAGTGGCATGTCATCTCTGTGTGCCAGAGTGTACTGCAAGTGACATGTCATCCCTGTGTGCAAGAATGCACAGCAAGTGAGATGTCATCCCTGTGTGCCAGAGTGCACAGCAAGTGGCATGTCATTCCTGTGTGCCAGAGTGCACAGCAAGTGAGATGTCATCCCTGTGTGCCAGAGTGCACAGCAAGTGAGATGTCATCCCTGTGTGCCAGAGTGCACAGCAAGTGGCATCTCATCCCTGTGTGCCAGAGTGCACAGCAAGTGAGATGTCATCCCTGTGTGCCAGAGTGCACAGCAAGTGGCATGTCATCCCTGTGTGCCAGAGTGTACTGCAAGTGAGATGTCATCCCTCTGTGTCAAAGTGTACAGCAAGTGGCATGTCATCCCTGTGTGTCAGAGTGCACAGCAAGTGAGATGTCATCCCTGTGTGCCAGAGTGCACAGCAAGTGGCATGTCATCTCTGTGTGTCAGAGTGTACTGCAAGTGACATGTCATCCCTGTGTGCAAGAATGCACAGCAAGTGACATGTCGCACCAGTGTTGTGCATGTATGGCTGCTACAAACCAGCGTCTACAAATACAATCCGCATATTCCGAGTTCCGCTGGTCCCTCAGGAAGGACTGAAGCTGGGACGCAGCACGCCGGGTCACAGCTACAGTTTACATGGCGGAAGGTGGGGAGGCGGTGAATGCATACATGTACACACATCTTGTGTAAAATAGTTGCTAGCCTAATTTCACTGCAATATTCTGGGTTTCAGCGGCAGTTCTTAGTGAGGGACCAGCGCAACTCGGAGCAGGATTTTTATGGGTCCTTGAAAACCTGGAAAGTCACAGCATTTGATAGTTAAGGATTCCAGGCCTCAAAGTCCTGGAATTCGTCTAAAGATCCTTGAAAATCCTTGAAAATGGAAAATCATGACTATTTTTTCTTAAAGGCTGCCAAAATGCCCAAATTTTAATCAGTGATGTTTTGTCTTTAAGGAGATTTTTGTGGGTTTTATGTTAAAACACTACATAAGTTCATAGTTATTTTTAATGTTTCTCTATACTTCACATCTTACACAGTGAATCAACTATGAATACAGCCATGTTTCAGGCTACCTTAATTTAATAAACGTCTTAAAAATGTCCTGGAATTTTGCGCTGCACATCCTGAAAAGTCCTGGAATTTGATGTGTCAAAATGAATATGAGATTGCTGCATCTTGTGTCATGTTAGTACAAAGTAGACTAACTTCTCATCAACGAATCTTGCCAGCATAATGTGTGCACAAGTCGTTGAGTGTTCACCTGGTGTGGTGTTGGTGGTTGCACTGTACGTTAAAAGCCACATGTCTACATTGGTGCCCATATTATTCACTTATTCACTTATTCAGTTGAGAGCGGTGAGCTTGGCGTGATGGTCGAGTTTCTCCGATAAACCAATGAGTTATAAATGTATACTTGTCACTACCGAGCATGGCATTACTAGGATAAGCAAGGACTGGTTAGCGCAATATTAGGATTATGTGACTGTGGGATTTTGGGTCATGGCGCCAGTGGCCTGGTCTCCCAGAATCGCCGAGTGTGCACTGTTGCAAGTCAGTACCCATCCTAATATGACCTTAGATGTTGCTAGGATGTAAAGCAACAACAAAACAAGCGAACTGAAGTCACTTTCTATACGATTTCTTGCCTTAGTTTGGAGACAAATTTGTCCCAAGTTAGTCATTTTAAATCAAAGTGCAAACTAAAGTAAGGTAGATTATAACAATTAACATGTCTGTTGTTATTGTTAACGCTCTTTTTATCTCAGAAAATAGAAACGCAAAACCATCAGACTGCAACTTGAGTGTCCATAAAGCTGAGCTACCATAAGATTGAGTAACCAGCTGGTTCTTGGGTAATGTTCCTTGTACATTGGGAGATGTGGCAGGCACCGGTTGGGTTTGAAGGTAGAGGGCGGATGTCAGGTTACTGCCTTGGGCTTTTACCTCAGTCTTGAGTCCAGCCTTTACAAAAGGCCACACTTGTACACACAATTTAACTTTGTTTAAACCCATGAAGACGGGCAGTAAGAACTACACTAAAACCTCTCTAAATCTATCGACCATGGCATCGACTTTAAATGGTCCATTTAGGGAGGTCGTCGGTTTAGGGAGTTTATTTTATCGTTACAATGATATTGTATGGACGATCGTTTGGGACCCAAATAAAGCGATCGATATAGGGGAGTGGTCGATCTGTGGAGGTGGTCGGTTAGAGAGGTTATAATTGTAGACAAGCACGTTAATCTGTGTGTGTGTATTTTGTAGATGCGGGGTTCATTGCGAAAGAAGAAAGTGACCCGGAAGCCGCTGACGCACCATCTCTACTGCCTGCTGCGTTCCTTCGGGTGTCATGTGGCTGAGGAGGCGGAGATTTATCTGGCCCTGTACGACGCAGGCACCCAGAAGTACTTCAGGTCAGTAGGTCAAGTCCTCATGTCAGCACCATGAATGTTACACCAATAACTTCAGGTCAGTAGGTCAAGTCCTCATGCAGGCACCACGAATGTTACGCATTAACACCAGACAGGATGGCCGAATGAGTTGAGTGTTCGTCTCTCGTATTGGTAGATTATGGGATTCGAGCCCATGGGTTCGAACCCTGGTCGAGTGAAACCAATGACTTAAAAAATGTATACTTGTCGCTTCCTAGCCAAGCGCTTGGCATTATTAGGATAAGGCAAGGATCGGTTGGATCAGTGTTGGGATAATGTGACTGAGTGGGATATCAGGTCAAGGTGCCGGTGATGTAATCTCCCAGTGCAGCAGCACTATGAAGTCACCATGAGTGCACACTGTCACAAGTTGGTACCGGTCCTGATATGACCTTATGTTGTCAGAACACAAAACTCCAACAAGGAAACAAATATAAAGGGAGCAGACGTAGCTCAGGTGGTAGAGTATCCAGCTGTGTAAGTGTCGGTCATCCTACCGATCCTGCTAAGTGGATCCATTTACAGTTTGGGTTATTTTCCGTTCCAACCAGTGGTCCACAACTGGTTCATCAAAGGCTGTGGTATATGCTGTCCTGTCTGTGGGAAAGTGAATATAAAAGATCCCTTGCTGCTTATCGGAAAGAGTAGCCTATGTGGCGGCAGCAGGTTTCCTCTAAAGAAATGTGTCAGAATGACCAAATGTTTGAAGTCCAATAGCCGATGATAAAAATCAATATACTTTAGAGGTGTTGTTAAATAAAACTAACTTTTTTTTTTACATATATAAAAAAACATTCTTCATCAGATATGTGGCTGCATCACATACACATAATGTTTATAGAAGTCGTGCATATGGACTGGGATAGTTCAATTCACTTTGCCACTTTTCGCCAAGTTTGTTCCATATTATTTAGACAATGAGATATTCTTCCATCTAATCACAGTTAAAAGAAAACACCATCGTATTCTCGCGGGTTAACGCCCTGCGCGTTTAACTTGGCAAATCACTGAAGTGGGGGTGGGCGTTTACCCACACATCGGCGTTTCAGGGGTGGGCATTTACAAAATATTAGCCAACTGGGGGCTGGGTGTTAACCAACACATGGGCGTTAACCTGTACCATCAACTATAAACCCCATCCTAAGCAAAAACAAACTGTGTTGATAGCCCTGTTATTCCTATCACTTCCCCAACACTTTGTAATGTACTGGATGCTCAGCCGTCTGAGCCCCAGTATACCACTAACTCTTCCCAGGTGCGTTCTGACGACTGTCTGTCAGTTCACACCTGATGCCCCTCTCCAACAACTCATAAGAAAGAAAGGGAAGACAAGTCGTGCAAGATTGGCAGTGAAGAAGTTGTGCTTTATTGGCATCAACTCCTGTTCACCTACTAGCGACCTATCACCCTCACTCCTTACCTACTCTCCACACAGATCCTCATTACTCTCTTTAGTATGTATAGGAATCAGTGCCTTCAGCCCATTGAAGCGGAGTACCATGATTGTTGCACACAGCTCAGTTTGTATATGGAAAGTGGAGTCTCAGACAGAGTGTCTGGGTTCCTGGCCAAGAGAAGAGTGTGTTCTCTTCAAGAGTCCATCAAGAAGTGTGTCTCCTACCAGAGTCCCTCCCAGAGAATCTGGAGAAGGGTCTAGAATAATCTATATCAGAATGAGGTCTGTGGTCAGGTGGTGCAAGGGGTGCAGGTGACTGGGCTTCCCACAGCCAGCCAATCAGACACCCTCTACAGCCTGGGGGGGGGGGGGGGGGGGGGGGGGGGGGGGGGACGACACCCTAATAGGGGCAGCTGTCACTCAACCCCAGCTGCAGGTGGTGTCCATAATGTATGCAGAGTGCTGGGTGTGTTTGCCCATCGGCCCTGTGGTAACAGGTAGTTGCAGACAGTTACAATAAATATATATATTAAAAATGTCCTTCTCCTCCACTTGCACCCTTACTGGGGCATAGAGGGAACATTTCACTAAACATTAACTGTCTCTTAAAAGGAACATCACATCATAATCTCGGGCACTATGTATTATCATATTTCCCACATAGTCTAATATGTCACACAGCGAGTGGGTCACCCATTGCTTCTCTGTTACATAACCTTGGTCCCCACCCCATCGGCCGAGAATATATAATTCCAAACCGAAAATCCGTATATTTTTACAACATGTTTGGTTATATCAACAAGGAAGTTATGCAAGAATCTACTGGAGAGCATTTGTAAAAAAGTGCACAACTGCCATTTAGTCCAATATCCAACTTGAATAGACTAATTTGAATCTTCAATTGAAATGCTTCATAGCTGGAGTTGAAGCAGGTGCCAGTGGCCCTTGTCTGTAAATGCTGGTAGTGACTCCGCGTTGTGTTTGATTCCGTCTTCTTTCAGTGAGCGCTTCTTAGCCAAGATGAAGAACGGCTTTCCCGTCAACTTAGACAAGCTCTACAACAACAGCGCCCTCTTCACGGTGAGCTCTCGAAACAGTGCACCAAGGCACAACACTTAACTCTTAACGTGTAGCAACAGTATGTTGTTAGGACGTAAAACCTCACTGAGCCAAGGCACAACCTCTAACTGACACCGAGCTTAACTACTGACATGTAGCAACATTATGTTGTTAGGACATAAAACCCCACTGAAGCAAGGCATAGTCCCTAACTGACACCTAGTCTAACTACTGATGTATCGCAACAGTATGTTGTTAGGACGTAAAACCCCACTGAGCCAAGGGACAGCCCCTATCTGACACTTGTCACTACCTAGCCTGGCGCTCGGCATTAATAGGATAGGACAAGGACTGGTTAGTTCAATACAGAATAACCCCATTAAACCAAACTTGAAGGGACCCTAGAAATTTGTTTGGATTAAGTGATCATTGGTTTAACCGAGCTTTGGCTTCGACTTTGACTTGGCTTTGGCAAAAACGTGGGTGCATTATGAGTAATATACAATGTATGTTGACACTTTGATTATTGTTTTTTATGTATATACAGTATAACCCCCGTTAAACCAAGCTTGGTTAAGCCAAATGATCGGTTAATCCAAACATTTTTCGGTGGCCCGGCAAAATACTACCATTTATCATATAAAAAAGTCTGTGGGATCTCAGAGATGACCCCATAACCAAATGAAAGTTTGGTTTAACCGTACTGTAAGTGGCCTGGGGTCTGAACATTTTGTTTGGATTAACCGATAGTTTGGATTAACCGACTTTGGTTTAACCAACTTTTTTATATGATAAATGGTAGTATTTTGCTGGGCCGCCGAAAAAAATTTGGATTAACCGATCGTTTGGTTTAACCGAGCTTGGTTTAACGGGGTTATACTGTATCATGATAATGTGACTGAGTGGGATGGGGGGGGGGGGGGGGGTCATGGTGCTGGGGGACTGATCTTCCAGTGCGGCACCACTATAAAGTTGCCATGAGTGTGTACTGTCACAAGTCGGTACCCGTCCTGATATGACCGTAGATGTTGCTAGAACGTAAAACCCAAACAAACAAACAGCCACTGACACGCGTCTGCCTTGTGTTGTGGGAGCGGGATGTAGCTTAGGCGGTAGAGTTTCCACCTGTGATGGTGTGGGTCATCCAATTGATGGGCACATTTGCAGTTTGGGCTATTTTCTGTTCCAACGAGCGATCCATAACTGGTTCATCAAAGGCTGTGGTATGTGCTCTCCTGTCTGTGGGAAAGTGCATATAAAAGACCCATTGCTGCTTATCGGAAAGAGTAGCCTATGTGGCGGCAGCGGGTTTCCCCTAAAGAAATATATCAGAATGACCATATGTTTAACCAACTGGACAGCCCAGGGCGGGACAACCAGAAATATAAAAGCCAGATAACATATCTAACAACAATATAAGTCAAATCAAATTCAAACAAACATAACTCAACCACCTATTAGTATTACGTACAGGCCTATGGACATGTAAATAAAATAGGCTAGTATAGAATTTAGTAGAAAAAAGCGGAAAACTCTTCCCAAAAAACCCACAAAACACTAACATAGAACCTTAAGAAAACAACTAACATAGTAATAAGAATAGAACAAAGATACAATGCCAAGAGGGCCCCAAAAAAACTAACATAGGCTACTAAACATACCAACAGACTATCTATCTGCTACTGAAATGCAGACAATCAAATAACTTATCAGCAGCTACTGCTTGGTAAGACAACACCAAAACTACAGCTGGCCAGCATTGAAAACAAGCCTGGGTACCCGGGCTTACATGCTATGGACAGTATAAATAGAGCCTCAATAAAAAAAACTTTTTAAAAAACGTCCAATAGCCAATGATAAAAATCAATGTGCTCAAGAGGCATCGTTAAATAAAACAAACAAACTTTTTTTGCGTTGTAGGACCTGGGCAGTGAGGACCTGTACCGGCCTGCCTACCTGGTGGCACATATATTTAGGATAGGTAAGTAGGACACAGTACTTACTGTGTGTGTGTGTGTGTGTACAGTGGCACTCAACATCCATACCGTGTTAACTTACTCAGAAGTAGGTATGGGAGTTATTTACATGATTTGTTTAAAACTGCTACCACCTAAGTGTAAGATAAGAATGGCTAATCTAGATACTACAATTAGAAATATCAAGTGAACATATATTTATCTAAAATAAGTAATGTAGAAATACTTACATGCATATTATTGTATATATGTAACATGAATGCAGTTGGAACAGCTCGAACAGATGCATCTGCACACACTTTTAGGGGTCAATATAACAAATGAAGGTTAATTACCAATAATTACCAACAACTAGCAGCCTAATTAGCTTTGAAAAACCTTGAATTCCATTAAACTGTCTGCACTGATCTAAATTAGCCCAAAATCACGATTCTTATTTTCTTCTGAAATCCAAATGAAAATAGTTTTGAATTCCTATCAAAAACAGCCTTGAAATCTTCACATGTGTACGAACCCTGTATATCTGTATATATAACGTCCACAGGCTCACTTAAAGAGACAGACTCCTCCAAGAAGAACCTTGGCTACCGGTACAAGCGGCCTTATGGCTGTGGAGGTGAGTGCATTATCGGATGGTGTTTTATATATATTTTCTTTATTGAAGATTTATACTGCCTATCATGGATAAGTCTGAATAGTTTTGTTTTCACCACTAGACGGTTGGTCAATAGAAAGCTTTTACCGACCCATGGGATTTTTATCCTCCCACAACACATAGACATGGTATGAGAGCAACTGGCCTTTGATATTGATGTAAGTTATACACAGTGGTGGAAATCCAAATTGGCAGAGGAGATGGCATGGGGAATCGAACCATCGATCTTCAGATTAGGAGTCTGGCATAGAAAAAAGTCAGATAGTCTAAACACTCCACCACAGAGAACACAGCACATGCCATTTCAATATCAAGTGATGAGCATCTGATTTCTCCGATTTCTGTGTGTGTATATATGCTGTATAAGAATTATACGAGTATGATAACACGGAATACTATACTATCCTAGTACCCACACACCAGTGATCAGGTGCTGGAACCTCACCTACCCATCTACTGCTCATGCCTCAGCTCCGACGGTGGTGCCACCGCTCGCCTGCTCACTGTCCTACTCACCTGCCGCTGAGAATTTTTAAATTACATTTTTAAACCGAAAACTAACTATGTTGTGTGTTCAGTTTTGGCAGTTCGCGATGTTCTCCTTTTGACGCACGAAGACGTGCAAGAAAAGGAGTTCCACATAAAGATATTCAGGTAAGTCATTAGGTCTGCCACACCGCTCCGCTCCGTATTCTCTGCTCACAGCGCAGTTAAACCAATGACTTTATAATTGATACTTTTTGCTACCTAGCCTGGTGCTCTGCATTAATAGGATAGGATAAGGACTGGTTTGCACAGTATCAGGATAATGTGACTGTGTGGGGTGTTGGGTCACGGTGCTGGCAGCCTGGTCTCCCTCCCAGTGGAGCAACACTATTAAGTTGCCATGAGTACACACTGTCCCAAGTCGGTACCCATATTGATATGACCTTATATGTTGCTAGAATGTAAAACAACAAACAAACAAACCACATAGCACATCTATATTTAACACAGCTATAATTGTAATAGTAGGTATCCCAAGTGATTTTCAAAAATAGTTTGGAGTTTGATTTAATGGATTTCACCTATTAGTATATTGAATTTGAAATAAAATGACATCTCATTTGTGAAAACATTATTTTTTTTAAACATTCACGTCTATCAAATTGTATTGTATATAATGTAAACAGAAAGAGCACATTGGAGATAGTAGAGTGTGAAAATTTAATGCAATTATCTTGTACGGGTGCTTTTCTGGTCTATTTTAAGCCTGCGCAAAGTTGGGCATTTCCTTTTACTGGATTTTATCACCTGTCAAATTGAGCTCTGGACCATTTTAAACCTATTTTTTAAAGCTTTTCCCAAGCATATGCAGTCCTGAAAAAAAATAGCAGTGACAAGACTCATCAGTAGGTTAGGGATAAATCAGAATAATTTAATATGGGTGCCAATTTTGTCCACAACCATGCCACCAAAAGTGGTCAAAGCGAAATTTGGAAATTGGTGAAATTAAGGAAATTGTGATTTCATGCATTTTTGAAGATGTATATCTTGAAATGTAACCACATCAGACCCCTGGATCTTTTTATTCTCATTGTATAGGCCATGGATTTGAAGGAAAAAACACAGGAAGTCTGATAGGGTGGTTACTTTTAATTTTTGGGGCCATCATAAATGCTATCTTTTTAGTTTTGGGTGGGACCAATGAAGTAACGACCTAAAAACTGCTATCATTGCGATAATTGTGACAATCTTGTCATAAATGGCATCATGTGCCATTTGAATACTCTAGCCGCAGTCAGTTGGGGTGTATTCAATTAACCAACTCGGGTCACCCGAGTCACTTTTTGGCGCATGTACACATCCTACAGACTCGGGTTGAATAAACGAACACGCTTCTCCACGCTCGGGGTGGAAAAAATGGTGGCTTAATCCAAAACTTTTTTTTTTTAAATAACCGATATAACTACAGCAAAATAGTATTTTATAATTGCATAGTTTAGTTATATTTCCATTTCATTAATCTGGGCTATTAAAAAAAACAAAAAAGCCATTAAATCAACACGTAGGACTTTTACGGGTAGCTATTATCCTACAGGTATCAGCACAAATGTTGACATGCCCTGTTGTCAGTGAGACGCTGCATGCACCATTTTGTGTCTATTTCTGTCCTGTAGTTGTGGAGAGAGCGATTTCCCTCAGCTTCACGACAACATCATTCGGCGACAGAGCAACAAGTACAGCGTCTCCTCTGCACAAGCAAACTGTGGTGAGTTCAGAGTTCAAAGGTCAAAGGTCAGCAGCCTCCTCCACCCTATGTCACCAGCGCCACCTACACCGGAAGTTGACCAGACGGGATGGCCGAATGAGTTGAGCGTCCGACCCCGATTTTGGTAGATTTGAAAACCGATGACTTAAAAATTGATACTTATTTCTTCGGTGCAAAAAGTTGTATTCATGCGAACAAGTTGGAAGCGAGACTCACGAGGCAACTGAATAATGGCGTAAACACATTGGGCAGGTAGCGATCGCAGCACTTTTAGATGACGTTAAAACCCCTGGTGTTGAAGCGTGGTATGTGGATAAAAGTAAAAGATTGCCATAGTTCTACGATTGGGTGCAGGTATTGCAGGTATAGCAATACCTCAGGGAATTTAACACCCCTGCCCTGCAGAGTTGTAAACCACTGCCTTGTGGTACAGATTCTTGACAGAACCGAAGGCTAAGGGAGCAAACCCTAACCAGAAAACCATGTCACTGTGGCAGGATTAAAGGCGGTTGATGTATGGAACTCCCAACATCTCCCAACCAGCCACTGCAGGGACAAATAGTTGTGCGCCTGTCTTGACATCTTCTTGCCGGTGTGAAACCTCTATTTGCTCGCCGAGATAGTGCCGCTGGTAACTTGCAAAAGCCAGCAGCACTTCAACACTTTTGCAGGCAGCTTTCATGAAATGTTAAATGGAGAGTGGCAGTCAAGTAATGAAAGCAGTCTTTGTCGCATCGCGACCGACAGCATGATGATGATGATGGGTGCAGCCAGCATAGCTCAATGAATCGCCGAATCAAGTTGACAAAACTCTACCGTATTTAATGCAATGAATTTAAATTAAATACTATTTCGCTGGTCAGTACTTATTGTCTTTCCCCCACCAACCCGCGTTATGTCGTAAAGAATGAGTGGTAGTTTTGTGGGAGCCTCGTTTTCGATCATGCATGAATAATGAATACGCATCTATTGTGAAACTGTTCCTGGGTCACTCACTGATTCACAGAATTGAGGTTATTTTAACTCATCTAGTCTTAATAAATCAGCTGAAGTATTACATAATTATTACCAATTCTAACAATACCTAAATACCCTGACAACATTCACCGTATATTATAGTAAACAAAATATGTTTAAGAACTTTCAGTGATACATTGATAGTGTTGGTTCAGTTGATATGTGGATGTTTTTTTTATTTAGAATCTTCCTCCAAGCTTTTACAAGAGGGTTTATTAATTAAATATCCATAATAATGATGGCTTTTTAGATGTGTTTATGTTTATTTATTGTGACTATAGGTAACATTTTTTTCACTCCTTTCAGGAGTAAATGGTAAGCCCTTTTCTATGGTCAGTATTGAACCAGTTGTCAATCAGCATTCATGGCTTTTTTAAATGGACATTTGCCACCATTTTGCCGTAAGTCTGATAAGTGTGGTTTTAGGTTGAATTACAGATACGCTTTGGTGTGAACATCGTGTGAAAACAATAACATGCTTGAGATAACAAAGATTACCAACTGCCCTACCAACTGTCCCTCGATTTCAAAGCAGTAGGCGCTTATTGCCTGATATGGGGTTTATAGCCTGAGTTCCTCGAGGGAGAGTATAGGCCGAGGCGAAACTGAGGTTGAGATGCATTTCAGATTTCCCGCTGTGACTAAAATCTCATTTTAAGAAATAAAGCAGGCATTAAGACTCTAGCTTTCAAACATTAGTAACCTCAAATAACCTGCAGAAAGTCGGCCATCTTTAAAAACAAATAGTTTGTTCCCGGGACGGAGTCGGTCACCAGGCCAGGCTGGGTATAGAGGTCTAAATACACAGCAAGTGTGAGAACTCTCTGAATAAAGAAAACCCGCCAAAAATACAACACATGGCTTTGCCTGCTTTAAATTTGATGAAGGGGACATGCGTAATCATTCACAGATGCTAAAAACAGACCTTTTCCACATGGAGTGTTCCACAGTAAGACAGTAGTTCTTGCTACTGCCATCAGAGGGCGGCTTGGTGGTGGAAATCCTTTATATAAGACCATTTCCACAGAACATTCTGCACAGTGAGCTGTAACCTACATTAGTTCATCTCATTGACGTCTGAGGATAAGTTGGTGGTGGAAATCGTCTATTATATCCGGATATAAGATACCAGATTTGAAGCCTTTGGTTGAGATGCACACGGACCACAGCCCCCTCCCCCCTCCCCCCTCCCCCGTCCCCCTATAGTATTAGGTAATCAATCATGTTTCCTGTAATCGAATTTGGAGCACTACTAACTTTTCCAAACAGGAGTTGCTCAAATAGTCAGCCCTGGTGGTCAACAAGCGAACTCAGACCCGCCCACTTGTGCTTTCCTACTGGTACCCGGTACAGCGGAGTGACTACCGGGTACCAGTAGGAAAGCGCCAGGTGGCGCCACTAATGCGTATCCAGTCTCGACGGCATGCCTTTGGGGGCTGCCGGTTCGTTCCGCATTGTGCTGTCAGGTCATTTTTAAACCGCTCCCCTCCCTTCCCCTCCCCTCCCCTCGCCACCACAACAGGAGCCTCTGAGGACCTGAGCTTTGAACTAATCACGGAATGACCACCGTCTTGACTAACCAAGTAACATGATCGTGCGGAGGATCGTGTGGCACACCGAGATACGTTAGACGCGCGTTGGAGGAACGTTGTTCTGGCGTTGTGTGACGTTGTCATAAGTTGACTTTTTTCCCTCTGACGGCGAGGTTTCCGTCAGCGCGTCGGTAATGTACCGCCGACGGATGCGTAACGTATGGCCGATGCGCTGTTGGGGTTTCTCCACCGTGTCTTGACGTTTTGGACGTGTTGGCCGCGCGTCTGCCGCTCGCTTACGGTGCTGTCACATTACGACGCTTCTCGCCAGCGCACCGCCAACGCACAAAATCACTTTTAATCGTCGAGAGACATCAAACTTTTCGGCGTCAGCACAACGTACTGGTAGCGTGCGGCTGACGTTGTGGTAAAAGTTTGGTGCGCCGTCCTGATATGACCTTAGATGTTGGTAGGACATAAAACAACAAAAAGCAACCGTTTGGCACAACGTGTGGGAACGACCCTCACACGTGCGCGGCGTGTGCCTAGCATTCGCAGAACGCGTCGATATATGTTACCACAACGTTGACCACACGCTACCACTACATTGCGCTGACATCAAACCTTTCCCACCGCACCGAAAAGTTTGACGTGTCTCGACATTAAAAAGTGATTTTGCGCATTGGCGGCGCGCCGGTGAGATACGTCGTAGTGTGACATCACCATAAGTGTTAGGGCGGTGGGCTGCATTTGGTGTGTGCATTTTTTAACATGTAGCAGCATTGCTCGTTGATCAAATACTAAAATATAGTAAAACATAGTAAAGCACAGTAAGGTACAGTAAAACATAGTAAAACGTAGTAAAAGACAGTAAAGTAAGACATAGTAAAACGTAGTAAGACATACTAATGGGGCTGTCACATTACGACGCATCGCACAAACTTACGGCAACGTATGCGATTTTTGCCGCTACGTCGGGATACGTCGTTACGCATGCGTTAGGCGTGCGTTGGTATACGTCAATTTACGTCGACGTTCGTCGACATACGGCTACACTGAAATGTTGGGCATAGGCTTTGTTTACCTGTTTTTGTAGTGTAGCAGCGTAACACAGGAGCACCAAACTACAATAAATGTTTAATAAGCACATCAGTATCTAAGGTGGATATGTAGGCTCAAGTCTAGGTTAGTGTTTTAGCTACGAAAATTGATATTTTCACCGGATTATGCAGTTTGAACTATCGGTATGTTATTATAATCAGAAGTGTTAAGCAACCCCAAATCACTGTAATAGTAATTAAACAATGGAAGCTGCACCAGCAACGTGTATTACCGTATTCTCACGGGTTAACGCCCATGTGTGGGTTAACACCCAACCTCCACTTAGCCAATATTCCGTAAATGCCCACCCCTTAAATGCCCATGTGTGGGTTAACGCCCGCCCTCCACTTAGCCAATATTCCGTAAACGCCCACTCCTTAAATGCCCATGTGTGGGTAAACGCCCACCCACCCCCGACTTAAGTAGTTTGTTAATTTAATCGCCCAGGGCGTTAACCTGCGAGAATACGGTAATACTAAAATAAGCAACTAGATGTTTACTGGGATTTCACTATTGCGTCTTGTGATTAAAGTTGCATAGTCCGATGGTTTTGAGTTGCTGTCATTTTCTGAGATAAATATATTAGGTTGATTGGTTATATCCTACCTTACGTTAGTTTGAAGCAACTTCTATTTTAAATGGTTAACTTTTGAAATATTTGAAGTGTAAACATGCCAAATAAATTTCGTCAAGCATGCCAAAACTCTGACACCATGGGCTTCAGTGGTGACATATTCTATTAAATTGATTCAAAATTCCCTTCTATATGGCAACAAATTCTTAAATAAATGCACCAGTATCTAAATTATTATTTTTTATGTCGGATCAAATCTAGATAAATGTTTTGGTTTTGAAAATTTGATGTTTTTATTGGACTCTGCAGCTTTAAAATGCAATCATTGCAGGCGTTGTACTCTGGTGGAAACAATACGAGATACCCGTTACAACGCGACCTAGCTGAACACTACACCACTCGGCTATGGCCTCATTCAGTAGTGCTGAGTTCCTAGCAGTGGTGTGCTCTTACTTGGCTAATTAATTCCATGCTGATGTGGAGGTAAATCATGAATACAAATTATGGTGATAATGATTTTGTTTCTTTATTTGAAAGAAGAAAGAAAGGACTAACTTGTGACGTTGTTGCTTGCCCCTGTGTGTGTGCACCCTGATTATCGCTCACTGTCAAGCTGCGGCCACTAATCGTCTGCTCGTGCGCAGGTATCGTCGTGGGTGTGCGCATGCTCCACGGTGACATTGAACAGGTGAAGAAGGAGGAGCCTGTGCTCATGCGCAACATCGCCATGACGCGCAAACTCGGCTTCTCTGACGTCATCATGCCAGGTAGGTGGGGTCGTGACCTCTAGTAGATAAAAGATTCACCCCATACTTGCAGTAGGGGTGAAAAACAACCCATTAGAAAAAGTGGCGAACGGCTGGGTAAATGAAACGAGCACCAAGGTTCTTAATTTAAGGAGCAAAATATACTCTTCATGTACATCTTTATATTTACCCGCTACTTTTGAGTTGACAAATATAATAAAACATGTATTTTAATGGACTTTAAAAGCGAATTCGACAGCATTCTATGGATGCCATCTTGTGCTTTTGCATTCTCTCCCAGTTCACCAACTCTGTGCCGATGTAAGTAGCCATTAGATACTGTTACCAGGAATTCCACTTCCTGTTCCGTACTAAAGCAATTTTTGCCCATATTTAGACTACATTTTCATTCACCCCTACTCTGCCTAGAGGTGAATATTTTATTTAGACCTCTATGTGCGCACGACGCTGTGGTAGTTTCGTATTTGCTATGACTATGAGTGCTTCTGCTGTTTTGAAATGAAACTGGCTTGTAAAGTCAGCCGTATAATCACTAAAAGGTTGCCTTCTGAGACGCAGTAGCGACAACCGTTCTTTCATTGTTATGGTGATGTGTCTACCATCTCCACAAAGGATGGCTGAATGAATTTTGCACTCACTTCCTGTTTGACAGGTTACGGGATTCAAATCCCGGGTTTGAACCCTGCCCAAATCAAACCGATGACTTAAAAAGTTATACTTGTCGCTACCTAGCCTGGCACTCGGCATCACTAGGATGGGACAAGGAGCAGTGGACTGAGGAAGACCAATTGTCTGTGATTGAAATTTCCCGTAATTAATCGATGAATGTTACCAAAAAAAAACATTAAACAAAAGATTGAACTTAAAGGTGAACAGTTTGCTGTTTTTATCGTCCCCCATCACTGTCTCAATTTTGATACAAGCCGCATCTGTTTTATTTACACATTTACACACCCTTTCACTACTTTTGCGAATTACTGAAAATATAGTATTGTAGCACCTCATGAATACAAAATTTCATCCAACTACTCCTCAAAACTCCCTAAGTGGTCAGAGCGTCTGGTTCTCAATCACCGCTTTAGGATTCTCACCGAGCATCTTGTGTGTCACCAGACGGGGTGGCCGAATGAGGTGAGCGTCCGTCTCCCGTTTTGGTAGATCGTCTGATTAGAACCCATGGGTTAGAACCCTGGTCGAGTCAAACCAATGACTTAAAAATGATACTTGTTGCTTCCTAGCCAGGTGCTCAGCATTATTAGGATAGGGCAAGGACTGGTTGGCTCAGTGTCAGGATAATGTGACTGAGTGGGATATCGGGTCATGGTGCTGCCGGCCTGGTCTCCCAGTGGGGCAGTACTGTAAAGTTGCCACGAGTGTGCACTGTCACAAGTCGGTACTCATCCTGACCTTAGATGTTGTCAGGACGTAACATTCCAACAACCAACCAACCGTGTGTCTCATGTGACAGGTGACGCGCGCAATGACCTCTATCTGACCTTGGCCAGAGGAGAGTTTGAGAAAGGAGCCAAAACGGCTCAGCGCAACGTGGAAATCCGCGTCGTGGTGCTGGACTCTGAGGGCAGCGTCATCCCAGTAAGTGACTGCCTCCACGCAGTCGGCATTTTGTTTCTGTATGAAGTTGCATAGTTCGATGGTTTTGCGTTTCTGTCATTTTTCTGGGATAAATATATTGAATCGATCGTTGCAATCTACCTTACTTTAATTTGAAGTAATTTATATTTTAAATGGCTAACTTTTGAGATATTTGAAGTGTAAATGTGTCAAATTAGTTTTGGCAAGCACGCCAAAATTCTTACACCAGAGGCTTCTGCAGTAACAGGCTCTATTAAATTGACTCAGTATTGCATTCCATCTGGCAACAAATGCTTAATATGTGTACCAGTATCTAAGTTAAATATGTTGAATCAAATCTAGATAATTATTTTGGTTTTGAAAATGTGATGCTTCATTGGACTGAGCAGCTTTAAAGAAAAATGTTTATTCAGCGCCGTGGCATTGGTCTTCTGGCAATAGATATATACACCAATATAGTTAGTTACACAGTGGTAGCATATTCTTATGTCTATATACAATATAACCCCGTTAAACCAAACTTGAAGGGCCCCTAGAAATTTGTTTGGATTAACCGATCAATGGTTTAACCGAGCTTTAGCTTTGACTTTGACTCCTCCTCCCCCCCCCCCCCCCCCCCCCCCCCCACCACACACACTACTGCCCACACACATTCACTTGCCCCGTTCAGCTCGCCACCCTGCTTCCCCTCCCTCCCCCTCCCCCCCCCCCCCCCCCCCCCCCCCCGACACACACATACTACTGCTAACACTTATCCAAACAAGCGTGGTGTAAGAGGCGGGGGGTTCTCAGATGACCTTATAACCACATGAAAGTTTGGTTTAACCGTACCGGAAGTGGCCTGGGTTCGACAATTTTGTTTGGATTAACCGATAATTTGGATTAACCGACTTTGGTTTGACCAACTTTTATATGATAAATTGTAGTATTTTGCTGGGCCGCCGAAAAAAGTTTGGATTAATCGATCGCTTGGTTTAACGGGGTTATACTGTATGCAGATTCTAATAATACATAGTAATTCAGCCCTGATTAATAAAAAAAATAATGGTTAAATATGACATAAATAGACGTGTACCATTTTAAAATATTTCGATGAATATAGGATAATAAGCCGTCATTTTCAGGATAACAGAACTAATGTAGTAACTTATATTGTAGTATTGTGAAGGAATTGTAAATAAACTGAATGAGCAAGTGAATAAAAGAGCGCTGTAGAGAATCAGCACTTAGCGAGGCAGCGCTAAGTGGGGAAGCACTAAGTGGGGCAGCGCTAAGCTGGGCAGCGCTAAACGGGTCAGCGCTAAGCGGGGTGTGCTAAGTGGGGCAGTGCTAAGCGGTGCAGGGCAGCGCTAAGTGGGGTGTGCTAAGCGGATAAGCGGGGCAGCGATAAGCGGGGTGCACTAAGCGGGGCAGCGCTAAGTGGGGCAGCGCTAAGTGGGGCAGCGCTAAGTGGGGCAGCGCTAAGTGGGGCAGCGCTAAGTGGGCAGCGCTAAGCGGGGCAGCGCTAAGCGGGGCAGCGCTAAGCGGGGCAGCGCTAAGCGGGGCAGCGCTAAGCGGGGCAGCGCTAAGCGGGGCAGCGCTAAGCGGGGCAGCGCTAAGCGGGGCAGCGCTAAGCGGGGCAGCGCTAAGCGGGGCAGCGCTAAGCGGGGCAGCGCTAAGCGGGGCAGCGCTAAGCGGGGCAGCGCTAAGCGGGGCAGCGCTAAGCGGGGCAGCGCTAAGCGGGGCAGCGCTAAGCGGGGCAGCGCTAAGCGTCGCAGCGCTAAGCGGGGCAGCGCTAAGCGGGGCAGCGCTAAGCGGGGCAGCGCTAAGCTGGGCAGCGCTAAGCGGGGCAGCGCTAAGCGGGGCAACGCTAAGCGGGGCAACGCTAACTGGGGCAGCGCTAAGCGGGGAAGCGCTAAGCGGGGCAGCGCTAAGCGGGGCAGCGCTAAGCGGGGCAGCGCTAAGCGGGGCAGCGCTAAGCGGGGCAGCGCTAAGCGGGGCAGCGCTAAGCGGGGCAGCGCTAAGTGGGGCAGCGCTAAGCGGGGCAGCGCTAAGCGGGGCAGCGCTAAGCGGGGCAACGCTAAGCGGGGCAGCGCTAAGCGGGGTGTGCTAAGCGAGGTAGTGCTTAGCGAGGTAGTGCTTAGCGAGGCAGCACTAAGTGGGGTAGTTAAGGGGGTAGCGCTAAGTGGGGTGTGCTAAGTGAGGTAGTGCTTAGCGAGGCAGCACTAAGTGGGGTAGTTAAGTGGGCTAGCGCTAAGTGGGGCAGTGCTAAGCTGGGTAGCACTAAGTGGGGTAGCGCTAAGTGGGGCAGTGCTAAGCTGGGTAGCACTAAGTGGGGTAGCGCTAAGTGGGGCAGCACTAAGTGGGGCAGCACTAAGTGGGGTAGCGCTTAGTGGGGCAGCGCTAAGTGGGGTAGCGCTAAGTGGGGTGTGCCTGTATATTGGTTTGTTTAGTAGTGCGGGGGCAGTGTGGATGTTGCGGGAGGGTGTCATGGTATTTGTAGTAGTCTGCACTGACCTCTCAGGCAAGTAGCCACATAGCCGGGTAGGTGTGGGTAGTATGGCGATATCAGGGAGCCTAGGTGGTGTAATGGTTAGCACAATAGCCCGCAATGCAAAGAGATGTGGGTTTGATTCCAGCTCTAGGCGCAATATTTCCTATTTTCATCATCCCCCATGACAGGTGGAGTTGGTGGTGAATTGGATGGTGGCGACGCTCGTGGTGTAAGCGGGCAGGAGGCGAATAGTTGACAAAACATTAAACCATTGGTTCTGGCTCAACGATATAAGCCCTTCATTTATTACAATATTATCAGACTCTCGGTAAGGCACAATGAAGCACGAATATTTGGTTGAGATCGGTACCTCTGGCCGACCTATAATTTAGCCTCATGTTTATTAGCTTGGTACAAATTTCCATTGGGAGTGAGGGTGATACTGGTGCTCATGCCAGTTTGGCACTGACTCACAGTAGGTTTCCCTGTCTGCACACAAACCCATGTTGCCCAGGCTGCTGTAGCTCCAGACTAGATGAAGGGTAGCGTTAGCGTAGCGACATGCTACAGCCACTCCATTAAATTATAATAATATTATGTATTTTATACAGCACATAACTAAACTAATACTGAAAGGAACATATAAAAAAGATAATGAATACCCACATGATGCTAGGATGTTAAACCCCACTCAACTACTGCCGTCTGATTTCCTGCGGTGTGACTTTCTCCAGGATTGTCTGAGCGCAGGGTCAGGGGAACCGGAAGTGACCGACTACACGGCCGTCATCTTCTACCACAACAACAACCCGAAATGGAACGAAACCATTAAGGTGAGTCCCTGAGGGAAAGCGCGGCAGGCACCCTCCGTCAAAATCATCTTGCTGGTTGGAAAACCCTTGAAAATGTAATGTCAAATAAAATATAAATGCGGTAAATGCTTAAACAAATTTGTTTATCTCGCAATGCAAGAATCACGCAGTCACGAGATCCAAGCGATAGTGTCGCCATATTTGAAGGTTTGTCACTTTCAGCTCGGTAAGGCACTGGAATTTTGGTATAGTTGACCTGGAAAGTGCTTGATATAGTGATTGGTAGACAGGAAGTGTGAACACTTATTTGTCCCCCTTAAATTTTGGCTTCCGTCAAGTGTATGAACCCTGAGTTAGTCTTTCTACTCAGGTCAGTTGACGAAGGTGCTGAGGTCATTCAGGTTGTGCAGTCCACTGGGTTTGAGTTTCTGCCATATATTTGAGATAAGTGCATTAGGGTCATCACAACAATCTATTTTAATTTAATGGGATGTGAATTTTATTTTAAGGGCTTAATTTTGGAGATATTTGAGGTGAACATATGTTAAATGAATTTTGGCGTGCACACCAAAATGCTGGACATGTGCTTTGTTTACCATTTTCGAGTGTAGTAGAATAACACGGAAACACAAAACGTGTTCAAGGAGAGGCTCAGACTTGAGGTCAGGAAACACTTATTTTTCATTCGAGTGACAGATCCATGGAACAGTCTCGCAGACCAAGTGGTTGAAGCGCCAACAGTAGAAGCATTTGCGAGAAGGCTGGGTAGACATTGGAGAGGACACCCACAATTATATGACTTCAGGGTTCCGTCGAACTTCATATGTGTGCAAAAAAAATTGTTCTTTTTTACCATAACGAGCTGGCATTAGAGGCCCAATTGGGCCTAGATCAGCCAGAAGAGGATCTGTAAGTTAATCTGTAAGTTATGGTTTAATAAGTGCACCTGTATCTAAGTTTGATATGTAGGATCAAATCTAGATAAATGATTTGAATTAATATTAGAATTAGTTTTAAATGGCTGAGGTCAATTAGATGTAGATACCATTGTAGCGAATTTTTATTTTTGGTCTCATATAAAATTGGTTAAAATCTGGATTTGCCACTCAGACTGAAGATCAATACCTCAGAACTGGTCACGTGTTATCCAGAAGCATAAAACACTTGAACAAAGAGAAGGAAGAGGACCATGATCTAATATGTCAAATATCAGCTTGGAATTCTAGAAATGTTAATGAATATGTGTCAGAAATCGTCCATACTTCACTATAACCAGGTTACCTGTGTGTGATGTTTTCTTGGGGATGTAATGATGTTTTGGGCTGATGGGTAACACTTTAATTGTCCTCTCTTTCCAGCTTGCGATACCCATAGAGAGATTCTATGGGTCACACATACGTTTGGAGTTCAGGCATTGCTCAAGTGAAGCAAGAAGTGAGTGTCTTATGAGTTTAACATTATTCACAAACATTATTCAATTAAACGTTATAGTATTTTTCTGACCCGAAGAACAATCTTAAATAAATGGCTGTTATTAACTATTTATCGTGAAGTGACATTCCGTTGTGAACGAAAGTGTGCATGTAATTCCCACACTAGGCGTTACACTAGGCGTTACTAGATTAGGGCAAGGACTGGTTGGTACTGTGGGATATTTCTTCTTTTTTTTAATTGCTGAATTTATTTACCCTGCTCATAACAGATAAGTGTGTTAACATTTGTTTTCCCCATTGGGCCCACTAGTCCAATTTGATTTAAATCTTTTCTATTTTGTTTTAGTAATAAATTAGGTTTTCTTGCTTCTTGTTTATGGCTTGTAACTGTTTGTAAATTGCAAACAGTCCAACATCCAGCTTTTACTATACTTTGTGGCGATGTAGCACTAAATAAACCACAAGCACTGGACACCATCACATAACTATTCGATAACATTTTGTTTGAATTTGTTCAGTACCTTAAAATGATGTGCTGGATGATTGTTTGATTTGCATGTTATATGAGTGATAGTAACATATTGCTCAATTTGTATAAGATCAAAATCAACACTGGGCGCGGTGGCTGAATCGGTAGAGCACAGGCCTCACATGCGGAAGATCGGGAGTTCGCGAGTTCGGTTCCCGGTCGAGTCAAACCAATGACTCAAAAATTGATACTTGTCGCTTCCTAGCCTGGTGCTCGGCATTATTAGGATATGGCAAGGACTGGTTAGCTCGGTGTCAGGATGATGTGACTGAGTGGGATATCAGGTCATGGTGCCAGTGGCCTGATTTCCCAGTGGGGCAGCACTATAAAATCGTCATGAGTGTGTACTGTCACAAGTCGGTACCCGTCCTGATATGACCTTAGATGTTGCTAGGACGTAAAACAACAACAAACAAACAAACAAACATGTAAACCTACATATGAACATGGATTCCGCTATTATTTGGAATGTTTTCTGCTATTATTTGGAAGGTTTTCACTGTTGGTCTCCGTGTCACACTTTAGTGCCCAGTTCCAGAGAATGACCCATGTACTAACGCCGTCTGTTTGGCTGCAGCTCGGGACAGGGCGGAGAAGAAGCTGTTTGGTTTCTCCTTCACGAAGTTGGTGGCGGACGACGGTACGACGCTGAGCGACGGGTCGCACGAACTCTACCTCTACAAGGTACACCGGGAAGGGGACAAGGGGGGGGGGGCGTCCCCCACACCGGGGGGAGGAGGGGGCGGGGGGGAGAAGGGGGCGGGATGACGCTGAGTGACGGGTCGCACAAACTCTACCTCTACAAGGTACTCGCCCCGGGTTGGGGGGACAAGGGCTGGGGGGTGGGGGGGGGCGGGACAAGGCCTGGGGAGGGACAAGGGCGGGGGGAGGGGACAAGGGCGGGGGGGAGGGGAGGGGCAGAGGGGGAACAGGTTTGTAGGAGAGGAGTGGGGAGGTGCTAGGGGTAGTAAAGCTATTGTCAGGGAGAGTAAAGCTATTATCAGGGGGAGTAAGGCTATTGTCAGGGAGAGGCATGCTATTGCCAGGAAGAGTAAAGCTATTGTCAGGGAGAGTAAGGCTATTGTCAGGGAGAGTAAAGCTATTGTCAGGGAGAGTAAGAGCTATTGTCAGGGAGAGCAGCAGCGAGAGTAAAGCTATTGTCAGGGGGTAGCTATTGTCAGGGGAAACTATTGTCAGGGAGAGTAAGCTATTGTCAGGGGGAGTAAAGCTATTGTCAGGGAGAGAATAGCTATTGTCAGGGAGAGTAAAGCTATTGTCAGGGGGAGTAAAGCTATTGTCAGGGGGAGTAAAGCTATTGTCAGGGAGAGGCATGCTATTGCCAGGGAGAGTAGTACTATTGTCAGGGAGAGTAAGGCTATTGTCAGGGAGAGTAAAGCTATTGTCAGGGAGAGTAAAGCTATTGTCAGGAAGAGTAGTGCTATTGTCAGGGGAGTAGTGATATTGTCAGGGAGAGTAAGGCTATTGTCAGGGAGAGTAAAGCTATTGTCAGGGGGAGTAAAGCTATTGTCAGGGTTATCTGTGGTAGAACTATTGTCAGCATTAATAGTACTATTGCTAGCATTAATATGGCTATTGTCAGCACCAATAGGGATATTGTCAGAATTAATAGGGCTGTTTTCAGTATTAATAGGGATATTGTCAGTACCAATAGGACTATTGTCAGATTTAATAGGGTTATTGTCATCACCAATAGGGCTATTGTCAGCATTAATAGGGCTATTGCCAGAATTAATATGGCTATTGTCAGAATTAGTATGGCTATTGTCAGCATTGATAAGGTCACTGTCTGCAGTGAGAGGGATATTGTCACCATTGATAGAGCTATTGTCAGCATTGATATGGTCACTGTTAACAGTGATAGGACTATTGTCGGGATTAACAGGGCTATTGTTGGGGTTAATGGGGTTATTGTCAGCATTAATAGGGATATTGTCAGCATTGATAGGGCTATTGTCAAGAAGCAGTCTTGGAGAACGTGTCGGTTTTATAGCAACATAATTTACAACCACAATAACCGTATTATGTCATTTCAACTACACTGAAGGTAGAACAGTTTTACTTCGTTGTTGATGTTTATTTGCTCAGGGAGTTGTTCTAGGTGAGGCGGGCGGTGTGTGAGGGGTGTGTGTATGAGTGGCAGCCTGTACATGAGATGCTACGCTGTACCAGATCTGCGCATGATACTCAATGTGTGCTTGTTTTTGTTCCTCCAAGTTTAACCCGCCGCCCCACAAAGGGGGCGCCACCGTGCAGCAGGTACCCCACGTTTCCTCCTCTGGCTTCGCTTCTCTTACGCTCCTTCAGCTTGTCCACCGCCCTGCTTTGCGAATGTCGTAAAGGCCCGCACACATGACCCTGCGCACAGTACGGCTTGCACTGCGCGGATTGTTTCCCACCATCTTTGATGGTGATTGCATGCAGTGCTAACCACAACCAGACCAGAATTGTCTGCTGTAAGAATTCTCGCCTTAAGATTTTGGACTGTTTGCAATCTTCAAACAGTTACAAGCCATAAACAAGAAGCAAGAAAACCTAAATTATTACTTTTTTTGTTGTTGTTGTTGAAGATTTATACTGCCTATCATGGATAAGCCTGAATAGGCTTGTTTTCACCATTAGACAGTTTGTCGATAGAAAGCCCGAGCCAACACTTTTACCGACCCAAGGGATTTTTTACCTCCCACACCACATAGACATGGTATGAGAGCAACTGGCCTTTAATGACGCTGTAAGTTATTCACAGCGGTGGAAATCCAAATTGGCAGAGCTGGGGGCACAGGGAATCGAACCACTGAGCTTCAGATTAGGAGTCCAACCTAGAAAAAAGTCAGACACTCTAACCACTCCGCCACAGAGAACACCACTAAAAACTAAATTCAATAGATTTGAATCAAATTGGACTAGTGCTGCCCAGCGGTCAAACCAAGTGTTAACACACTTATTCGTTATGAACGGTAAATAAATTCATCACAAAAAAATAAGAAAAACAGGTGAACAGCCGCACTAAGTGATGGTGTGTGGAATGCACTTTAATGCCGGCTGTGCAGCAGGTCATGTGGTACTCCATCTAGTCGCCACCGACTCTTCACACAGCAGTGCGGTAGCGCCTTGCAGCAATGCGCTAATTGCCTCATGCGACTGAGGCGGCTCTTCGCTACTCGTTGACGACCATTGCGTCTGCGAACTAAATCAACATCGCAAAACTTATACGGAATGTGGTCATGCTGCAAGAGCCGAAGGACGAGAGCGCAATGATTGGTCCTTTTTCCAATCCTTAATATGTAATAGGTGCACCATAGATGCTTTTCTTTAAATTAGAGAATGTTTATTGTTTTTGATATCGCGTGTGGGTTCTGCTGCTTAGTTGTGTTTGTAAGTGATGGTAGCCAGGGCTCAGTCTGACGGTGGTTTTTCTCCTGGGCCACGTTCAGGGTACGCCTCGGAGACATCTCGGAAATGCCTTTTGCCTTATTTGTGTTTAGGGTGCGTCTCGGAGATACCTCCCATTTCAGACAGGAGACAAAAAGCGCCTCAAAAATGGCTGCCATATTCAGTGGTTTCAGCAAATCAGAGCTCCTCTTTTCACTTGCCAATAGCTGCCTCGGATGGAGGCGGCCATTTTCGAGACAACAGACTGCTTTTGCCGTTCAGACTAGCGTGATGTCAGGAATTTCTCCGAGGGTCCTCGGAGGCGTACCTTGAAAGCGGCCCTGGTGTTGTACTCACTGTATACCAAGAACTTCCGCTAGGTGGCAGTACGTCGATATTGACACTCCCAAAGCTCATTCTGAACAAGTGAACACAGTCTTCCAACTGTGTTCACGGGCTGTGTCTGTGCCGATGGACAGGACCGGGTCGTCTAGTGGTTAGAATCTCCACTTCCTCTGAGGAGGTGTATCATGGGTACGACCCCCCGGCTGGCTCAAACAAAAGACTTACAAAAGTTTAGACTTGTCGCTACTTGGCCTGGATAGGGCAAGCGCTGGTTAGCTCAGTGTTAGGATAATATGATTGAGTGGGATATTGTGTCATCGTGTGGGCAGTGTGGTATCCCAATTGAGCATCACTATAAAGCCACCATGAGTCACAAGTCAATATGTGTCCCGATGCGACCTCAGAATTTGCCATGGTGCGTAGAACCCCAGTCGATCAATGGGTGTGAAAGAGTCTTTTTGTTGTAAAACAAAATTGATACTTATCGCTACCGAGCCTGAACCTTGGCATTACTAGGATAGGGCAAGGAATTGTTAGCGTAGTAGCAGGATAATGTGACTGAGTGGGAAATCGGGTCATGGTGCTGGTGGCTTGGTTTCCCAGTGGGGCAGCACTATTAAGTCATCATGAGAGTACCTTGTTCCAAGTCGATACCCATCCTGATATGACCTTTCCAACCCCTCCTCTTATAGGGTTCTTGATTGTTGGAGTTTTATGTCCTGGCAACATTTAAGGTCATATCAGGACGTCTAATAAGGTCCCCGCGGAATGGAAGGTGTGTGGGACAGGCAGATGCATACAGTGTGACGTCAGCACCATGTGACCCCTACAGTGCGATGTCAGCACCACGTGACCCCTACAGTGTGACATCACCACGTGACCCCTACAGTGTGACGTCACCACCATGTGACCCCTACAGTGTGACGTAACCACCACGTGACCCCTACAGTGTGACGTCACCACCACGTGACCCCTATAGTGTGACGTCACCACCACGTGACCTGTGTGGTGGTTACTGGACGCTGTATCCGTGTCACAACCTGGTCCGACTTTGTACCTGGCTCGCGGAGCCCCCCCCCCCCACCCCCCTTCACCACCCCCTGGTGGGACGCAGGGTCACTACACTTGTCTGCTCAGCGTTCTTCACCGCAAGTCATGGCTGCATTAAGCTAAGATTCCATATATGTGGCATGCTAATGCGGCATGGGGCATATATACCAATGTGATTTTCGGTCATTCTTTCTCCAAATTTGTGAAAGAAAGTCAAAGTTCCTGTTCTTTCCTCTGTCAAATGGGGCATTATTTGCATTTGCATTCGCTTTTGGACATATGGAAGACTACTGTGCGTTTATATGCGTTTTAATTTTTTGTTGCATTCGCATGCTGCATACCGCGCATATGGAATCTGCTCTGGTACCCACCGACGTTTTCTGTTTAAGTGTCTCAGGGAATAGTTTCCCCCTGATTCACGTGACTTGTCACGTGTTGACCCGGAAATGCATGGCGCACCGCCAGTGACATTCTACGCATTATAGCACACGTGACACTGGGCTGCCTTCTGTTATGTGGAATGGCACTAATGACATATGAAGTATACTTTTGTAGCAAGGAATGAAACAGCCTAACTCGCGCACAATACAAAACTGAAAGACACTGTTTTACATATGAGTAGTAGTTAGATTAGATATTTCAACGAGGTCGAAGCCGTTGGCCCATTTGAAATGCTGCCAACCGCCCATGCGGACTGCTTGACCCATTTGAAAAGTCACCACACCCCATCACTGACTTGGACAATTAAATACGGCGTCAGTCCATTTTGAAATCTCCCCACGCTCCAATTTGGACTGCCATATATTCTTACACATATGCAAAATCATGCCTTTCGCTAATAATACACAATTTGACACCTGACAAGATTGGCACTAAAAGTTAGTCTTAAATATGTTGTGTGGTGTTTCTATACGTTTGTAGACTACAAGCCTTGAGACTTTAATTGGTCGTGTTACTAACTCCACTATAATTCACTTTTTACATTTGACAGATGCAAGTAGTAACTAGTATTCACAAAACTCTACAAGGTTTGTGACCTGAGTTTGTGTCCACTGTTCATCTCCCTTTAATTGAAACAGCGTATAATGGCGGCATTTACTTGGACTTTTTTTTTAGAAGTTTGCACATTATATGGAAGCATGTTTCACTCATAAAGTTGTGCCCTGAGCACTGCAAGAAGCCATAAGCAATTGACACACTGATATATGCTTCTGCTAACTAAAACAACAACAATAACCAGCATTATATTGAATCCCACACTGGTAATGTATGCTACATACATGTATATCACATGTGTATAATGTTTAATAATATATACAACTTATATTATAGTTTATACATGTAAGATAAGGTGAATAATTTGTTGCTGTCTTTTTAAAAAGGTATTATTGCTTACCTTTGTAATTTGACCTACAAGTGTCTTTATCCACACACACCCCGTCCTGATATGACCTTAGATGTTGCCAGGACGTAAAACTCCAACTACCAACCAATTATCCACACCCATACATGTGCCACTTCCTGTTGGTGACCCCCCCACCCCTCCATGAGGGGTTGCCGTCACACAGCCCCGCGCTCACTACCGGAAGTGCCCTCTTGCAGTGTGAGGACGCGCACGCGCTGCGGTCCCCGGCTTCCTACATCTCACTTCCGTCGTCTCCGGCTGACGTGAACCACGCTCACGGCACGACGCAGGGCAACGTCTTCTTCCGCAGGTCGGAGCGCGAGTCCATCTTCGTCAACACCCTGCTGTGTTCCACCAAGCTGACGCAAAACTGTAAGCACTCATTCGTTATTTGGTTTGCGGGGTTCTTTTGAGGATCGGACGCGGTGGTCGAATCGGTAGAACGCACGTTTCCCGTGCGGAAAGTCGGCATTCAATTCCCGGTCGAGTCAAGGCAATGACTTGATACTTATCGCTACGTAGCCTGGCGCTCGGCATTAATAGGATAAGGCAAGGACTGGTTGGCTCAGTGTCAGGATAATGTGACTGAGTGGGATATTTGGGACATGGTGCTGATAGCCTGGTCTCCCACTGGGGCAGCACTATAAAATCATTATGAGTGTGCACTGTCACAAGTCAGTACCCGTCCTGATATGACCTTAAATGTTGCCAGGATGTAAAACTCCGACAACAAACCAATTGAATAGGGATTAGAACAAGTGAATTAATCCTTGGTAGCAAGGAGTAATCATAAGATGATCCCTACTAATTGCAAAACACAATCTGATTGGTTGTGATCATTCGTTAGGGAAATAATGCTTTCAGAACAGATCCGACGTTTCGATTAATGCAGGGTCCGTACGGGGCCTGAAAGTCATAAAAAGTCTTGAACTTCATTTGCCCCATTTCAAGGGCTTGAAAAGCCTTGAATTTAACTTATTTTGGGTAATTAGTCTTGAAAAGCCTTGAATTCAATTAAACTGTCCCCACTGATCTTATTTAGTCTGAAATCGCCATTCGCCATTGTTGTTTATTTCCTGAAATCCAAATGAAAATAGTCTTGAATTCCTAGTAAAAACAGCCTTGAAAAGCCTTGAAATAGCCTTGAATTCCATATCTTCACACGTGTACGGACACTGATAATGTTAATTTTCGGAGAATGGTCAAAAGGAGAATTGAACCACTCTGCCTGTGACAGTCGCCAGACCATGTCACGTGCTAGGCCGGTGGTCTGGAAGCTTTGTTCTGGTGAGGGGGGGGGGGGGGGGGGGAGTGATTAAACAGCTCATCAACTTAATGCGGGTCTTGTTCCGTCTTCTAGCCGACCTCCTGGGACTCCTAAAATGGAAGGCTCAGCCCGAAAAGATCGACAAGCACTTGCAGCATCTCATAAGGCTGGACGGCCAAGAGGTTGTGAAGGTAGGTCAAGTCAAGGTCAAACACAGCAAGGTCAAATAGGCACAGCTTCAGTAGGCCAAGCTTAAAGGTGATGAGAAGTTAGGGATGAGTTAATGTTGTATGTGCCACATTTCAAGGTCACCTGACAATGTTTTATACTGTGTGTCAAGGTCATATGTCAAGGTCATGTCAAGGTCAGGTAAATCAATGTTAACATGTACATTGCAGCACCAGACGAATGGCTCAGTGGATTTCAAATGATGTGAATAAGTGTAGCTCATTCTGAATTTGCCAGGTCTTAATGGTTAATGCTTTCTTACATTGTAATGTTTTACAGACCTGTTACTGCACAGTTAACATGATGTTAGTGCACTGTTAACATGATGTTAGTGCACTGTTAACATGATGTTAGTGCATAGTTAACATGATGTTAGTGCACAGTTAACATGATGTTAGTGCACAGTTAACATATTAGTGCACAGTTAACATGATGTTACTGCACAGTTAACATGATGTTACGGCACAGTTAACATGATGTTAGTGCACTGTTAACATGATGTTAGTGCACTGTTAACATGATGTTACTGCACAGTTAACATGATGTTAGTGCACTGTTAACATGATGTTAGTGCACTGTTAACATGATGTTAGTGCATAGTTAACATGATGTTACTGCACTGTTAACATGATGTTACTGCACAGTTAACATGATGTTAGTGCATAGTTAACATGATGTCACTGCACAGTTAACATGATGTTAGTGCACTGTTAACATGATGTTACTGCACAGTTAACATGATGTTAGTGCACTGTTAACATGATGTTAGTGCACTGTTAACATGATGTTACTGCACTGTTAACATGATGTTAGTGCACTGTTAACATGATGTTAGTGCATAGTTAACATGATGTTACTGCACTGTTAACATGTTACTGCACAGTTAACATGATGTTAGTGCATAGTTAACATGATGTTACTGCACAGTTAACATGATGTTAGTGCACTGTTAACATGATGTTAGTGCATAGTTAACATGATGTTAGTGCATAGTTAACATGATGTTACCGCACTGTTAAATGATGTTACTGCACTGTTAACATGATGTTAGTGCATAGTTAACGTGATGTTACTGCACTGTTAACATGTTACTGCACAGTTAACATGATGTTAGTGCATAGTTAACATGATGTTACTGCACTGTTAACATGATGTTACTGCACTGTTAACATGATGTTACTGCACAGTTAACATGATGTTACTGCACTGTTAACATGATGTTACTGCACAGTTAACATGATGTTACTGCACAGTTAACATGATGTTACTGCACAGTTAACATGATGTTACTGCACTGTTAACATGTTAGTGCACAGTTAACATGATGTTGCTGCACTGTTAACATGTTAGTGCACAGTTAACGTGATGTCAGTGCACAGTTAATATGTTACTGCACTGTTAACATGTTAGTGCACATTTACCATGATGTTAGTGCACAGTTAACATGATGTTACTGCACAGTTAACATGATGTTACTGCACAGTTAACATGATGTCAGTGCACAGTTAACATGATGTTACTGCACAGTTAACATGTTACTGCACAGTTAACATGATGTTACTGCACAGTTAACATGATGTTAGTGCAATGTCAATTGCTGTTACTGTATTACTACATTGTTAAATTTAGTGCATTGTCAATAAGAGTTATTAACAGATACGTGCATTTATGACTGGTCAGCCCATTTTAAGATTCATTTAATTTATTAACTTTACCTCTTTTATGTCTAAAGACTGTTGAGGAAACACTCAATTGAACGGTAACATTTTTGGTGTGTAATATGCTGAGTGGTCTCAATAAATGCATGCATCGACCTCTTCATGGGAATCATTAATGCAGGCGGTGTTCTCATGAGATGTATTAACGCAAGTGTCATTAAACGCAGCCACTTCTAATGCACCATGTTTAATCCTACCCCAGTATGCGATGTTTGTAGCCACTTCTAACGTGCCATGTATAATCCTTCCCCAGTATGCGATGTTTGTAGCCACTTCTAATGCGCCATGTTTAATCCTACCCTAGTATGCGATGTTTGTAGCCACTTCTAATGCACCATGTTTAATCCTACCCCAGTATGCGATGTTTGTAGCCACTTCTAATGTACCATGTATAATCCTTCCCCAGTATGCGATATTTGTAGCCACTTCTAACATGCCATGTAGCCACTTCTAACGTGCCATGTATAATCCTACCCCAGTATGTGATGTTTGTGGTAGCCCCTTGTAATGCGCCATGTTTAATCCTACCCCAGTATGCGATATTTGTAGCTGCTTGTAACGCCGCGTATAATCCTTCTCCAGTATACAATGTTTGTGGTAGCCATTTCTAACGCGGCCTGTTTAATCCTTCCCCAGTATCTACGCGACATTCTGGACGCTCTCTTCACCATGTTCACAATGGAGAACGGCAACCGCCTGCCACAGGCCGACCTCGTCTTCAAGGCACTGGTGAGCCTCATAGCCTCATTTCTGTACGGCTTATTTAAAGTTGCATAGTCCGATGGTTTTGAGCTTCTGTCATTTTTTCTGAGATAGATTAAATTGATTACTACAATCTACCTTTCTTTAGTCCGTCTCCCGTTTTGGTAGATCGTGGGATTCGAACCCATGGTTTCGAACCTGGGTCGAGTCAAACAAATGACTTAATAATTGATACTTGTCGCTTCCTAGCCAGGCGCTCGGCATTAATAGGATAGGGCAAGAACTGGTTGGCTTCGTGTCAGAATAATGTGACTCAGTGGGATATCAGGTCATGGTGCTGGTGGCCTGGTGTCCCAGTGGAGCCTCACTATGAAGTCACCATGAGTGTGCACTGTCACAAGTCGGTACCCGTCCTGATATGACCTTAGATGTTGCAAAGAAATAAAACTCCAACAACCAACCTCCCTCTGCTGTGTGACAGGTTTACATCTTCGAGCTGCTGGAGGATAGCAAGTTTGAGCACTTCAAGCCGGTCATGGACACTTACATCGCCAACCACTTCTCAGCACCGCTTGTCTACCGGTAAGCCACCTTCACCACCTTCACCGCCTTTACGACAACTCGCTGTCACCTGACAGCACTGCGCAGTCTGATGCAAGCGCAGCATTTTCAAAACCAAAGCACTCGTTTAGATTCGATCTGATATATCCAACGTAGATGGATCATTCTCTGGAACTGGGCACTAAAGTGTGACGTGAAGACCAGACGTGAAAACCTTTTAAATCATAGCTGAAAACATTCCAAATAATAGCGGAATCCATGATCATATGAAGGCTTACATGTACATATGTCAGAGTTGAAGAAAAAAAGCTAATTCACTTTTTGATTTTGATCTTGTATAAATTGAACAATACGTTAATATCACTTGTGTAACATGGAAATCAAGCACATCCAGAACATCGTTTAACATAGAGAACAAATTCATACAAGGTTTTAATGTTTACAGTTAAGCAAACAAGATTGTCTTACAAGAAAAAAGTTGAAAAAATGGTTGGGTAAATATCATGGTGTCAATCTGTAAATTTTCACAGTAGCACAAAATCATACAAGCATAATTTTGATATATTTCGCAGGGATAGATTAAATACATGTGGTATTGCTAATTAAAATAATTAAATATATATTGCTTCATAGGAGGAACATTAAATCAATTTAATAAAATGTGCTATTCATGAAGCCCGGTAAACTGAGACGAATAAGATAGTATTAATAGCGGGTAGTGACCTAATTAACTACCAAGTACTATCCATAAACACGGGTAGACTAAGACAAATAAAACAGTGTTAATAGCGGATAGCCGTAGTGACCTAATTTACTTCATGAAGCGTGGTAGACTAGGACGTATAAGGCAGTATTAATAGCAGATAGCGGTAGTGACCTAATTTACTTCATGAAGTGTGGTAGACTAAGATGTATAAGGCAGTATTAATAGCAGATAGCGGTAGTGACCTAATTTACTTCATGAAGTGTGGTAGACTAAGATGTATAAGGCAGTATTAATAGCAGATAGCGGTAGTGGCCTAATATACTTCATAAAGCCTGGTAGACTGAGACGAATAAGGCAGTATTAAGGCAGATAGCGGTCGTGACCTAATATACTTCATAAAGTCCGGTAGACTGAGCCGAATACGGCAGTATTAATGGCAGATAGCGGTGGTGACCTAATATACTTCATAAAGCCTGGTAGACTGAGACGAATAAGGCAGTATTAAGGCAGATAGCGGTCGTGACCTAATATACTTCATAAAGCCCAGTAGACTGAGACGAATAAGGCAGTATTAAGGCAGATAACGGTAGTGACCTAATATACTTCATAAAGCCTGGTAGACTGAGATGAATAAGGCAGTATTAAGGTAGATAGCGGTGGTGACCTAATTTACTTCATAAAGCCCGGTAGACTGAGACGAATAAGGCAGTATTAAGGCAGATAGCGGTCGTGACCTAATATACTTCATAAAGCCTGGTCGACTGAGACGAATAAGGCAGTATTATGACAGATAGCGGTAGTGACCTAATTTACTTCATAAAGCCTGGTAGACTGAGATGAATAAGGCAGTATTAAGGTAGATAGCGGTGGTGACCTAATTTACTTCATGAAGCCCGGTAGACTGAGACGAATAAGGCAGTATTAATGGCAGATAGCGGTGGTGACCTAATTTACTTCATAAAGCCCGGTAGACTGAGCTGAATAAGGGAGTATTAATGGCATGTAGCGGTAGTGACCTAATTTACTTCATGAAGCCCGGTAGACTGAGACGAATAAGGCAGTATTAAGGCAGATAACGGTAGTGACCTAATATACTTCATAAAGCCTGGTAGACTGAGACGAATAAGGCAGTATTAAGGCAGATAGCGGTGGTGACCTAATTTACTTCATAAAGCCCGGTAGACTGAGACGAATAAGGCAGTATTAAGGCAGATAGCGGTGGTGACCTAATTTACTTCATAAAGCCCGGTAGACTGAGACGAATAAGGCAGTATTAAGGCAGATAGCGGTGGTGACCTAATTTACTTCATAAAGCCCGGTAGACTGAGACGAATAAGGCAGTATTAAGGCAGATAGCGGTGGTGACCTAATTTACTTCATAAAGCCCGGTAGACTGAGACGAATAAGGCAGTATTAATGGCAGATAGCGGTGGTGACCTAATTTACTTCATAAAGCCCGGTAGACTGAGCTGAATAAGGGAGTATTAATGACATATAGCGGTAGTGACCTAATTTACTTCATAAAGCCCGGTAGACTGAGCTGAATAAGGCAGTATTAATAGCGGATAGCGGGTAATGACCTAATTAACTACTAAGTACCATTCATAAAGCCGGTAATGACTGATGCGGCTTGCTGCAGGGACCTGCTGCAGTGTCTGCGTGAAAACCACCTGGATGCGGTGATGCTGGCTGATGACCACAAGCCGTTCCAGGGCTGCTTCAAGGTGCTCGAGTACATCATCAAGTACGTCGTACAGTCCAGGCTGCTGTTCGCCAGGTACGTCAGAGACGGCTCATACAGCCATGACGTACAGCATGTACACAGGGAGCGGCACGTAGCTCAGGTGGTACAGTGTCCTCCTGTGAAGGTGTCGGTCATCCTATCGATCCTGCTCAGTGGACACATTTGCAATATGGGCTATTTTCCATTCCAACCAATGGTCCACAACTGGTTCATCAAAGGCTATGGTATGTGCTGTCCTGTCTGTGGGAAAGTGCATATAAAAGACTCCTTACTGCTTATCAGAAATAGTAGCCTATGTGGCGGCAACGGGTTTCCTCCAAAGAAATATGTCAGACTGACCATATGTTTGACGTCCAATAGCCGATGATAAAAACCAATGTTCTCTAGAGGCGTCGTTAAATAAAACAACTTTCTATTTTGTTATGTCATGTACAGTATATGAAGTACATGACACCAGGAACTGTATGCCATGTGTCATATACAACCATGCCGTATGTCATGATGCCAGCTACAATGTCATGTCATAATGTGTAGCATACCATGTGTAACATACACTGTGTAACATACAATGTGTCGTATACAATATAGCATATGCATCTATCATATATAATATAACATCTGTCATATAAATATTCCATATAGAATGTCATTAATATATATATATATACAATATATCATATGCAGTATGCCTTATATAATATATCATGTACCATATATCGTGCACAACATATTATATGCTATAGGTTTTTTGCAATTATCATATACATCTATCATATACAATGAACCATGTTATATACAATATATCATATACAATATATCATATACAATATATCATATGCTTCTATTATAATCGAATTGCCATATATCATACAATATACCATGTAGAATGTCATTACAATATATCATAAACCAAAATATGCCATACCTCACACACCTCATACCTCACACCTCACACACACATCTTATACACTCACACCCCACATACACCCACCAAACCACACACACCACACACCTCACACACACCTCACACTCTCCACACACCACACACCACAGACCCCCTTCCCACCCCTCACACAGCGCCTTACAAACAGCCCCCTGAGTGCATTCTGCTCCTTCTGGTTACCAGGGCGACGGGCGGCCAGGACATGGAGGAGTTCCAGAATGGTCTGCACGAGATGTTTGAGTCCATGTGCCACGTTTTGTCCAAGTCGAACGAACGCTTCATCAATAGCCAGGTAGGCCAGTCACATGACGTGCCCCCAGGTAGGCCAGTCACATGACGTGCCCCCCCAGGTAGGCCAGTCACATGACGCACCCCCCAGCAGCCCACTCCGACAACACGCGGAAGGTCGGGAGTTCGGTTCCCAGTTGAGTCAAACCAATGACTTATAAAAGTGATACTTGTCGCTACCTAGCCTGGTGCTCGGCATGAATATGATAGGACAAGGACTGGTTATCTCAGTGCCAGGATAATGTGACTGTGTTGTAAGGATGTGATCAGTACCGACAGTGACCAGTAACCACAGTGACCATTAATCACAGTGACCAGTAACCACAGTGACCAGTAACCACAGTGGCCAGTCACCACAGTGAACAGTAACCACAGTGACCAGTAACCACAGTGACCAGTAATCACAGTGACCAGTAACCACAGTGTCTAGTAACCACAGTGACCAGTAACCACAGTGACCAGTAATCACAGTGACCAGTAACCACAGTGTCTAGTAACCACAGTGACCAGTAATCACAGTAACCACAGTGACCAGTAACCACAGTGTCCAGTAACCACAGTGACCAGTAACCACAGTGACCAGTAACCACAGTGACCAGTAATCACAGTGACCAGTAACCACAGTGTCTAGTAACCACAGTGACCAGTAACCACAGTGACCAGTAATCACAGTAACCACAGTGACCAGTAACCACAGTGTCCAGTAACCACAGTGACCAGTAACCACAGTGACCAGTAATCACAGTGACCAGTAACTACAGTGACCAGTAACCACAGTGACCAGTAACCACAGTGACCAGTAATCACAGTGACCAGTAACCACAGTGACCAGTAACCACAGTGACCAGTAACCACAGTGTCCAGTAACCACAGTGACCAGTAACCACAGTGACCAGTAACCACTGTGACCAGTAACCATTGTGACCAGTAACCAGAGTAACCAGTGACCAGTAACCACATTGACCAGTAACCAGAGTGACCAGTAATGTGTGACGAGTATCGCTAGTGACTAGCCTGTTCCATGTTGCAGTGCCTGTTGCTGATCAGCATCCCCAAGATCTGTGACCACCTGCTGAAGGTGGTGCCCGCCTTCTCCCTGGGCACCCTCATCTGTCAGCTCTACAACATCGTCGCTGCAGAGAATGCCATTCGCGTTCACCAACACAAGCTCAACAGTCTGCGCGACCTTGTCGCTTCGCAACTGTTTGCGTGCCCAGGTGAGTGCGACAGGTTTCAGTCCTTCGTATATTACCCCGCTTCGTATATTACCCCGCTATAGTTACCCTGCTATTGTTCTATTGATTGAATAAAACGACAAGTACCGTATATAGTTGTCTATTTTGATTTGTTGGACCCACAGCCACACGCCAGACAAGATGGGCAATTAGGTAGGACGCCCGCTTCAGATGTGAGAGGCCATATGTTCAATCCCTGCGTTGTTGCCACCTTATCTGGTTCTCAGCATTATAAGGATAATGTAAGAACTGGTTTGTTCTGCGGCAGGATAATGTGATTGAGGGGATATCTGATTATGGTTCCATCAGCATGGTATCTCAATGGGACAGCACTAAAAAATGGGCATGAGTGTACCAGTACTGCTGGGACCTTAACTGCTGCTGGGATGTAAAATCCCAATAAACAAAGCACCAAGCAGCCTGTGGTACAGGTTCATCTCCATGTGCTACTCACAGTCCACAGGCCTCTTGTACTCACACTGGACAGCTTACATAAAGTAGGTCAAATTGCCTGCCCTAGTCGCACCTGTCACCAACCTGTCTAGTTGTTAGAGCGTCCGCTCCCCACCCAGCAGGTCGTCGAAGTAATCTCAGGATTAGGGGTTGATCCCCGTCTGAGTTAAAACAAAGACTTGCAAAATATGCACATGTTGCTTGGTGTTTGGCACCACTAGGATAGGACAAGGGCTGGTTGTCTCAGTGCCAGGATAATGTGACAGTGGAATATCACGTTGGGTGGCACAATAAGCCACCATGAGTGCGCACTGCCACAAGTTGGTAACTACGGTTGCTGCCATGACCTCAGATGTTTGATTGGTTGGTTGTTGGAGTTTTCCGTCCTGGCAACATCTAAGGTAATATCAGAATGGGTACTGTCTCTTGACAGTGTGCACTCCTGTCAACTTTATAGTGCTGCCCCACTGGGAAATCAGGCCACTAGCACCCTGACCCGATATCCCACTCAGTCACATTATCCTGACACTGAGCTAACCCGTCCTTGCCCTATCCTATTAATGCGCCAAACTAAGAAGCGACAAGTATCAATTTGGTAACTGTTTGGTTTGACTTGACCGGGAATTCAATTCCCCATCTCCCACACGGGATTCATGTGCTCTACCGATTCGACCACACCACATCCAGTGAGACCTCAATTGTTACTGAGGTGTAAACTCCATCACCGCCTGCTTGCTTGTGTCTGTGCAGAGTCGCGGGCGTGTCTGCTGCCGATGGCGATGAACCAGCTCAAGTCGTACTTCAGTGCGTCGCAGGAGTTGAAGGCCTCCACAGGCATCTTGGGAGACGTGCTCAACGTGCTGCACCGCGAGCATGCGCAGGGCGTGCCCATCACCAGTGACGTCACCACGCTCGTCACGTCAATGCTCGACGTCACTCTGCAGACGCTGCTCGAACTCGACAGGAGCAGCGAAATCATTGTAAGCATACACGTCTTGTATGTGGGAAAGTGCATAGAAAAGACCCCTTGCTGCTTATCGGAAAGAGTAGCCTATGTGGCTGCAGGTGGTTTCATCCAAAGAAATATGTCAGAATGACCATATGTTTGACATCCAATAGCCGATGATAAAAATCAATGTGCTCTAGAGGCGTCGTTAAATAAAACAAGCTTTTGTAAGCATACGCAACGCTCACACTGCACCTGCTTTATGTTAAAGCTGCATAGCCGGATGAAGGCATGCACATTTTCAAAACCAAAACACTGACCTAGATTTGATCCCACGTATCGTCCTGGTCACCCATGAAACATTTATTTTTGCATAAAAGGCCTACAAAGTCAATCTGATAGAACCTGTTATTTCTGAAGCCTATTTATTACTGTCCAACTTTTCAGGCTGCACACCAACATTATTTTGTTGGTTTTTACTTCCAATATCTTCAATAAGAGTTACTTCAGACTAAAGTAATGGAGCCAGTATATTATGTGACAGAAACTCAAAGCCATCGGATTAATTATGCAAGTTTGCGATCAATTGTAGTTCAAATTTTAGAGCCTCGTTTTGAAATTCATGAAGCAGACAGTGTTTGAAGCAAATGTCTATGGTATTTGGGATGGTCTAGTGGTTAGCGTGTCCGCCTCAGTGCGGGAGGTCATGGCTTTGAACCCTGGCCGAGTAAAACCAAAAAACTTAGTGAAATAGACCTTTTCCATGGAGCATGAGCAGGAAGCTGCTACTCACACCATAGTTCTCTTCACTGACATAAGAATGGTTGGTGGTGGAAATCATCTATTGACACTTCTCGCTACCTCGCCTGGAACTTGCATTACTAGGATAGGGCAAGGACTGGTTAGCTCAGTGTCAGGATAATGCGACTGAGTGAGATATCATGTATGTTATCTCAGGAAGGCAGCACTGCGCGCTGTCACACATCGGTAGGTACCCGTCTTGGTTTGACCCCAGATGTTGCCAGGATGTAAAGCCCCAATGACTCCCCTTCTTGCCAGTTTCAGGGACAACTGGTGGCGTGCCTGATCAGCATGTTGCGTCTGATGGAGGAGAAGCATTACCGCCAAGTCCTGGACCAGTGCCCCGACCGCAAATCACTGAAGGTACCCTCACTCAGCAACTCTATAAAACCCACACATGGCCCACAGCGGCATTATGGTTAGGGCAGTTTATGAACACTAAATCCGGCATATAGCTTGTAGCGACATTACGGTTAGGGCAGTTTGAACAGTAAAACCCACACATGGCTTGTAGCGACATTATGGTTAGGGCAGTTTGAACAGTAAAACCCACACATGGCTTGTAGCGACATTACGGTTAAGGCAGTTTGAACAGTAAAACCCACATATGGCTTGTAGCGACATTACGGTTAGGGCAGTTTGAACAGTAAAACCCACACATGGCTTGTAGCGACATTACGGTTAGGGCAGTTTGAACAGTAAAACCCACACATGGCTTGTAGCGACATTATGGTTAGGGCAGTTTGTGAACAGTAAAACCCACACATGGCCTAACCATAATGCCGTTTTCTGTTCACAATTTCACTGAGTCAGATTACCGGGTAATTCTTTTTGTATTTTTTTTTTTATCTGATTCTACATCAAGGTCCATCAGCTACTTGCGGGTGCTGTTTGAAGCGAGCCTTGTGTCTGATTCTATATCAAGGTCCATCAGCTACTTGCGGGTGCTGTTTGCAGTGAGCCTTGTATCTGATTCTATATCAAGGTCCATCAGCTACTTGCGGGTGCTGTTTGAAGCGAGCCTTGTATCTGATTCTATATCAAGGTCCATCAGCTACTTGCGGGTGCTGTTTGAAGCGAGCCTTGTATCTGATTCTATATCAAGGTCCATCAGCTACTTGCAGGTGCTGTTTGAAGTGAGCCTTGTATCTGATTCTATATCAAGGTCCATCAGCTACTTGCAGGTGCTGTTTGAAGCGAGCCTTGTATCTGATTCTATATCAAGGTCCATCAGCTACTTGCAGGTGCTGTTTGAAGCGAGCCTTGTATCTGATTCTATATCAAGGTCCATCAGCTATTTGCAGGTGCTGTTTGAAGCAAGCCTTGTATCTGATTCTATATCAAGGTCCATCAGCTACTCTCAGGTGCTGTTTGCAGTGAGCCTTGTATCTGATTCTATATCAAGGTCCATCAGCTACTTGCGGGTGCTGTTTGAAGTGAGCCTTGTATCTGATTCTATATCAAGGTCCATCAGCTACTTGCGGGTGCTGTTTGAAGTGAGCCTTGTATCTGATTCTATATCAAGGTCCATCAGCTACTTGCAGGTGCTGTTTGAAGTGAGCCTTGTATCTGATTCTATATCAAGGTCCATCAGCTACTTGCGGGTGCTGTTTGCAGCGAGCCTTGGCTGGGTTTGCTTGTGATGCTCTGTTCAAACAACTCACCCAATTCTGTCAGTCTTTAATCATGATGCCAAACACAAAGAAGAAAATGCACTGTCCCTTGTCCAACTTCATTTCATGATTCCTTAATTAGTTTATCAGAGATTATTATTGATAAATGAGAGAAGGAACAGAATTGAAAAAGGCAACAAAGTACAAAGGAAAAGCTTGTGAATATAAAACTAAGAAGCGATAGTGTGTAAGATGCTACATAATGTTGACATCTAGCTTCTACTGGGTAGGTACTAAGAAGCGATAGTGTGTAAGATGCTACATAATGTTGACATCTAGCATCTACTGGGTAGGTACTAAGAAGAGATAGTGTGTAAGATGCTACATAATGTTGACATCTAGCATCTACTGGGTAGGTACTAAGAAGAGATAGTGTGTAAGATGCTACATAATGTTGACATCTAGCTTCTACTGGGTAGGTACTAAGAAGAGATAGTGTGTAAGATGCTACATAATGTTGACATCTAGCTTCTACTGGGTAGGTACTAAGAAGAGATAGTGTGTAAGATGCTACATAATGTTGACATCTAGCGGCTACTGGGTAGGTGATTAACCCATTTTATCCGGAAGTTCTTGCAAACCAACTGCAGCTAGTTCCCGGAGAAATTTAATGCATTTCTCTTTTGACCTGAGAAAAATGATGGGGCGTCAGTTAAAATTGCTATAACTTCATTGTTTCCCAACTGAGTTTTGAACGCGATACATCATTGTAAAGAAGAAAGCTTCCAACAGTGATATGCTAATAGCAGCAGGTATCCTTACATTGATAAGAATCATATCCCGGATATAGACGTTATGTATGACTACAATCGTGTCCCGCATACAAAGGGTAACTATGATAATAATATCTCAGATGAAATGGGTTAATACGTATAGACCTAAGGACAGATAAAAAAAAAAACTTGTTTAGCGTCCCCGCCTGACCGTACAAATGCCCATGACCTCCAAATTTAAAAAAAATTATTTGTTAAAACCCCTCAAATTAAATATTAAATCTCAACCAACGCTTTCCCGCCTATTATATTATAATAATTGCGCAACAAACTTCTTCCTGGCGATTTTATAGTAATTTTAATGTTTTCTTGTTCAATTTCTAGCTAGAAAGTGTCTATGGTCTTCTCTACCTTCCTATCATGCCTTCTGACCATGAATATGTCATGGGGGTGATGAAAATGGGAAATATTGTGCCTAGAGGGGGACTCGAACCCACATCTTTTTGCATTCCGGGCCAGTGTGCTAACCATTACACCACCTAGGCTCCCTGATATCACCACACTAACCACACCTACCTGTCTATGTGGTTACTTGCCTAAAAGGTCAGTGCAGACTACTACAATTCCATGGCTAGTTTTCTTCTTCCTGTACACCGACCGCCCTTCTACATACAAATAAAAAATATAAATAAAACCCTCCCGCCCGACCTGGAAAACTTTTAATGAGTGGATGCTAAACAGGTTTTTTTTATATGTGGCCTAATGGCGCTGGACATTGATGGCGCTGTGTTGAAATGTGAAATGTGAAATGGACGCTTGCCTTCTCACCTACAGGCTCGACACTCCCGAGCTACCAAGGAGGTTGGTATCTCTCCTCCACCCGCCATGTTGCATCTAATTACCCGTGACCTACTTACATATAATTAGCCCGTCTAGGCGCTGTGCTGACTGAGCATTAGCCGCTTGAATCTACACCACTAAGCAGTATTTCCCAGCGCTTCACCTCACACCGGCACTCGCAGCTACCCCAGCTGATCAGGCTGCGAAGAAGGCCCTGAACTGTGATCTTGAACCGTGTCTGATCCCTCACTCTGATCTGAAACCACTAATAGCCACCCACATAAAATCCAAATGGCAACATGAGTGGGATGAAAACATTAAGAAACTTTAAGAAATTGAACCATCTGGGGGAAAACAACCAGAGACTCATGCGGGAGGTCGGCGGGACCAAGTGGTCCTTAGCCACTGCCGTATTGGCCACTCATGGCTTACACATGCTTTTCTGCTCATGGGGGAACCTCCCCCTGAATGTATTGGGTGTCAGTCCCCGCTGACACTCAAACACATTTGACTAAGTTGCGTTGATTTTTTGGCCCTGCGCCAACAATTCTACACTGCAGACAGTATGCATGACCTTTTTACTAAAGTAAAACAAGAAAACATTTTAGCCTTTTTGAGGGCAGCTGGACTGTACCACCTCATATAGTTGACTAAATAAATTCTATCAATTATTAATAAAACTTTTCCTTTTCTATGGGAATCTGTTTCCCTTGACCACAAATATTTGATTGTGAGCTTTCTAATTTAATGAGTGTCTATTGGCACATACACATATATATATATGCTTTTATATAAATTATATAATGAATTACATATATAAGTAGTGGAAAAATCATTTCAAGTGTATATGGGCTGGATGATAGTTATGTTACACGTAGCCTGCATAGATACAGGCAGCCTGCATAGATACAGAGAGCCTGACCAGATACAGGCAGCCTGCATAGATACAGGCATCCTCCATAGATACAAACATCCTGCATAGATACAGACAGCCTGCCCAGATACAGGCAGCCTGATTATATACAAGTAACCTGCATAGATACAGACAGCTGCATAGATACAGACAACCTGACCAGATACAGACAGCCTGCATATATACAGACAGCCTGCATAGATACAGGCAGCCTGCCCAGATACAGGCATCCTGATTAGATACAAGTAACCTGCATAGATACAGAGAGCCTGCATAGATACAGACAACCTGACCAGATACAGGCAGCCTGCATAGATACAGACAGCCTGACCAGATACAGGCAGCCTGCATATATACAGGCAGCCTGCATAGATACAGGCAGTCTGCATAGATACAGACAACCTGACCAGATACAGGCAGCCTGCATAGATACAGACAGCCTGACCAGATACAGGCAGCCTGCATAGATACAGGCAGCCTGCATAGATACAGACAGCCTGCCCAGATACAGGCATCCTGATTATATACAAGTAACCTGCATAGATACAGACAGCCTGCATAGATACAGACAACCTGACCAGATACAGGCAGCCTGCATAGATACAGGCAGTCTGCATGGATACAGACAGCTTGCATAGATACAGACAGACTGCATATATATAGATACAGCCTGCCCAGATACGGACAACCTGCCCAGATACAGACAGCCTACATAGATACAGGCAACCTGCCCACTCCACGCGATAGTGTCATTATTATGGAACATTTGGAATTACCCACAGCTCAAAAATAGCTGAAGATATCACGGAAACGAGATGCGACATTAATTGTATGCAGTAGTCTGCAAGTATGGGAACTTAGATGCACTATATAGCGCCACTGTCGAGGTGCGACTTCAGAAATGAGTGATGCAATAATGTAGTGGTGAACTGATAGGTGGCGCTGTGAATGGGTTAACACAGTGGTGAACTGATAGGTGGTGCTGTGAATGGATTAACACAGTGGTGAACTGATAGGTGGCGCTGTGAATGGGTTAACACAGTGATGAACTGATAGGTGGCGCTGTGAATGGGTTAACACAGTGGTGAACTGATAGGTGGCGCTGTGAATGGGTTAACACAGTGATGAACTGATAGGTGGTGCTGTGAATGGGTTAACACAGTGATGAACTGATAGGTGGCTCTGTGAATGGGTTAACACAGTGATGAACTGATAGGAGATGCTGTGAATGGGTTAACACAGTGGTGAACTGATAGGTGGCTCTGTGAATGGGTTAACACAGTGGTGAACTGATAGGAGATGCTGTGAATGGGTTAACACAGTGGTGAACTGATAGGTGGTGCTGTGAATGGGTTAATGCAGTGGTGAACTGATAGGTGGCTCTGTGAGTGGGTTAACACAGTGGTGAACTGGTAGGAGATGCTGTGAATGGGTTAACACAGTGGTGAACTGATAGGAGATGCTGTGAATGGGTTAACACAGTGGTGAATTGATAGGTGGCTCTGTGAATGGGTTAATGCAGTGGTGAACTGATAGGTGGCGCTGTGAATGGGTTAACACAGTGGTGAACTGATAGGTGGCTCTGTGAGTGGGTTAACACAGTGGTGAACTGATAGGTGGTGCTGTGAATGGGTTAACACAGTGATGAACTGATAGGAGATGCTGTGAATGGGTTAACACAGTGGTAAACTGATAGGTGGCGCTGTGAATGGGTTAACACAGTGATGAACTGATACGAGATGCTGTGAATGGGTTAACACAGTGGTGAACTGATAGGTGGTGCTGTGAGTGGGTTAACACAGTGGTAAACTGATAGGTGGCGCTGTGAATGGGTTAACACAGTCGTGAACTGATAGGTGGTGCTGTGAATGGATTAACATAGTGGTGAACTGATAGGTGGTGCTGTGAATGGATTAACACAGTGGTGACCTGATAGGTGGCGCTGTGAATGGGTTAACACAGTGGTGAACTGATAGGTGGTGCTGTGAATGGGTTAACACAGTGATGAACTGATAGGTGGCGCTGTGAATGGGTTAACACAGTTGTAAACTGATAGGTGGCGCTGTGAATGGGTTAACACAGTGGTAAACTGATAGGTGGCTCTGTGAATGGGTTAACACAGTGATGAACTGATAGGTGGCTCTGTGAATGGGTTAACACAGTGGTAAACTGATAGGTGGTGCTGTGAATGGGTTAACACAGTGGTAAACTGATATGTGGCTCTGTGAATGGGTTAACACAGTGATGAACTGATAGGTGGCGCTGTGAGTGGGTTAACACAGTGGTAAACTGATAGGTGGCTCTGGGAATGGGTTAACACAGTGATGAACTGATAGGTGGTGCTGTGAATGGGTTAACACAGTGGTAAACTGATATGTGGCTGTGTGAATGGGTTAACACAGTGGTGAATTGATAGGTGGCTCTGTGAGTGGGTTAACACAGTGGTGAATTGATAGGTGGCTCTGTGAATGGGTTAACACAGTGGTGAACTGATAGGTGGCTCTGTGAATGGGTTAACACAGTGATGAACTGATAGGAGATGCTGTGAATGGGTTAACACAGTGGTAAACTGATATGTGGCTCTGTGAATGGGTTAACACAGTGGTGAATTGATAGGTGGCGCTGTGAGTGGGTTAACACAGTGGTGAATTGACAGGTGGCTCTGTGAATGGGTTAACACAGTGGTGAACTGATAGGTGGCTCTGTGAATGGGTTAACACAGTGGTGAACTGATAGGTGGCGCTGTGAATGGGTTAACACAGTGGTGACCTGATAGGTGGCGCTGTGAATAGGTTCTGTATTTGAATCGAATAACGATATGTAAGTAAACCCATAGTAGGGGGTGAACCAGTCCATCAGACTTTACCAAGAAACCCGCCCCCTCCACACACACCTCCACACACTCTCCATACACACCTCCACACACTCTCCATACACTCTCCATACACCCCATCCCTTCTCCTATGTTGGCCTCCCCTGGTGCTGGTTTTAGTCGGGTCAGGACAAGGAGTGGATGGTGGAGTGTCAGGATAATGTGTCATGATGCTGGCAGCAGCATGGTATTCCAGTGGGGCAGTACTAATAGTAATAAGGCCGCTGTCACAAGTCGGTAGCTGTCTTCATGTGACCTCATGTGTAGGTAGAACGTTAAATCCCAGTCACTCATTGTGAGGTGTGATGACCCAGTAGACCAGGTAGGGGGCACACTCTGTGCAAGTCAGTCGGGCGGCATTGCCACCAGGGGGAGCCGCGTTGTATGTCCTGTAATTAAAGCTGCATAGTCCGATGAAAACATCAAACTTTCAAAACCAAAACAATTATCTAGAATTGATTCTACATATCTAACTTAGATACTCGTACACTTATTAAACATTTGTCGTCACATAGAAGGGAATACTGAGGCAATTTAATACACCCTATTACTGCAGAAGTAAGTCTATGGTGTCAGACTTTCAGCATGCTTGCCTAAATTAATTTAGCCTATTTGCACTTCAAATATCTCAAAAGTTAGGCATTTTAAATCAAAGTTACTTCCAGCTAAAGTAAGGTAGGTTATAACGATCAACCTAATATGTTTATCTCAGAAAAGGATAGAAACTCAAAACCTTTGGACTATGCAACTTTAATATAGCGGCTTACCCATGCACAGAACCTTAATGCCCCCTGGTGTACTCATACCAAACTAACAGGGACGCTGTGACATAGATATCTCATTGGAAACACTGGCTCTCATCTGATCACCGAAGTTAAGTAACGTTGAGCCTCGTTAATGCTTGAATGCGTGACCACCTGGAAATACAAGGTGCCATAGACATCCTGATACAGGCTTATATCTGACCAAATCAGTAGCGGATAAGTAAAAAGATTAAACTTCAAAATCAGGTCAGGGACACTGATCACAGACCATGCATGACATCCTGGTATCGACACCGGTCACCTGCATTTTCACTTCACCATGACAACCGTTAACAAACAATACAACTCATAATTAAATATAAACCCACTTTTGAAAGTATATATTGTTTACATCGATATTTAACCAAACTGATCCAAATGATGAGAATGTGCGCCGCCCTACTTAAGAAGATGCTTATTTGAAACTAGAATGTTAGAGGGCTGGTGCATGGACCTTGGCAAAGCTGTGATTCGCTTTGAAAAATTTGAATTATTTTAAGCGAAGAAAAATCCCAATGGAAATGAAATTGTGCATTGTTTTCAGTTTTTGTTCATTTCATTCTTTGATTGTTTGCTTGTTAATTTCTTTGTTTCTGGCTTAGTTCTTGGTTTTTTTCCCGGCGCCTTTCTTTGCGGCTTCCTGTTGCCTCCTGCTGAGTGCATTTTGTCCGAAGCCGCTAACCTGACTGTATTACAACAGGACATGTTGATGAGGATGCTGAATGTCTTCCGAGAGCTGGTAAAGCAGGACGTCTACCCACGTGACTGGATGGTGATGCGCATGATCACAAACAAGTAGGTCACCACTTCCGTTCAACCCATAATTGGGACATTTCGGTACCCGAGCAATGGTACTTTCAAAAGTATATAGATTTAGGTTAACATTATTTTGCTGTTACAAAAGGGTTTGCTTTGCTCATTTTCTTGGTGTAGGACGCGATGAGCGAATCGATAGAGCGCAGGCCTCCTGTGTGGAAATTCGGGAGTTTATTTCCCAGCCGAGTAAAACAAATAACTTGCAAAATTGGTACTTGTCGCTTCCTAGCCAAGGCGCTCAGCATTATTAGGAGCGGGCAAGGACTGGTTGGGTTGGGATATCAGGTCATGGTGCTGGCGGCCTTGTCTCCCACTCCCAGTGGGGCAGCACTATAAAGTCGCCATGAGTGTGCACTGTCACAAGTCAGTACCCTTCCTGATATGACCGTAGATGTTGCCAGGATGTAAAACTCCAACAACCAACCATTATGTTGGTGGGAAGCTGTGGTGCCACCTAGCGGATATATCGTCTATGCCATATCACAACTCTAGGGTGATTTACTATTCTTAATATTTCTTGTGTAACAGTTTTGCAAACATGTGCTTGTTGGCGCCATTATTGTTGTTAGGACACATCACTCATTTTGAACATAGTTCCGAATCACACATCCACAGTTTGTGATATACCAAAGTATTGTGATATATCACAAACTGTTCTACATCCACAGTTTGTGATATATCACAGTATTGTGATATATCACAAACTGTTCTACATCCACAGTTTGTGATATACCACAGTATTGTGATATATCACAAACTGTTCCACATCCACAGTTTGTCATATATCACAGTATTGTGATATATCACAAACTGTTCTACATCCACAGTTTGTGATATACCACAGTATTGTGATATATCACAAACTGTTCCACATCCACAGTTTGTCATATATCACAGTATTGTGATATATCACAAACTGTTCCACATCCACAGTTTGTCATATATCACAATATTGATTTGATTTATTCTGCCCGTAATGGATAAGTGTGTTAACACTCGTTTTCACTGCTGGGCAGCACTAGTCCAATTTGATTCAAATCTTTTGAATTTTGTTTTCGTAATAATTTAGGTTTTCTTGTTTCTTGTTTATGGGTGGTAACTGTTTGTAGATTGCGAACAGTCCAAAGTCGGGCATTTGCCAAACTTGGTGTTAGTCCATTTACCTATAATTTTGTTGTTGTTGATTCCTATATCACAAAACGTTGCAATATAACTTGCCTGTAAGTCACTCCTTGCTAATGCTAATCTACATATGTTACATTACCCTGCAGCGTCATTTTGGGAGCAATGCAATTCTTCGCACAGTCGCTAATCGACAAGTTCCTGATGAGGCTGGAGTTTGACCCGCAAGTAAGCAGCTTCGTATATGTAACCTGTGACACTTAGATGGTGAAAAGGCGTCTGTTGTGCATTAATCAAATTCTAAATTTCCTCTTAATTAATTAGCTGTGCCTACTTTCCACTGGCCAATCTTTTTAATAATATATCAGTGCACTGCCCACTTTACACTGACCTGTGTGTTAAATCTTGTAGCCGTTCACTGCCCACTTTACAGTGACCGATGTATTGAATACTGTAGCAGTGTGCTTCCACTTTACAGTGACCCATCTGTTGAATACGGTAGCAGTGCGCTACCCACTTTACAGTGACCCATCTGTTGAATACTGTAGCAGTGCACTTCCCACTTTACAGTGACCCATCTGTTGAATACTGTAGCAGTGCACTTCTCACTTTACAGTGACCCATCTGTTGCATACTGTAGCAGTGCGCTTCCCACTTTACAGTGACCCATATGTTGAATATTGTAGCAGTGTGCTCCCCACTTTACAGTGACCTGTCTGTTGAATACTGTAGCAGTACACTGCCCACTTTACAGTGAAGACCCGTCTGTTGGATACTGTAGCAGTGCGCTTCCCACTTGACAGTGACCCATCTGTTGAACACTGTAGCAGTGCGCTTCCCACTTTACAGTGACCCATCTGTTGAACACTGTAGCAGTACGCTTCCCACTTTACAGTGACCCATCTGTTGAACACTAGCAGTGAGCTTCCCACTTTAAAGTGACCTGTGTGTTGAATACTGTAGCAGTACGCTTCCCACTTTACAGTGAAGTGACCCCGGGGTCTGTTGAATACTGTAGCAGTATACTGCCCACTTTACAGTGACCCGCCTGCTGAATACTGTAGCAGTGCACTTCCCACTTTACAGTTACCTGTGTGTTGGATACCGTAGCAGTACACTGCCCACTTTACAGTGAACTGACCCATCTGTTGAATACTGTAGCAGTATACTGCCCACTTTACAGTGACCCATATGTTGAATACTGTAGCAGTGCGCTTCCCACTTTACAGTGACCCATCTGTTGAATACTGTAGCAGTGCGCTTCCCACTTTACAGTGACCCATCTGTTGAATACTGTAGCAGGGCGCTTCCCACTTTACAGTAACCCATGTGTTGAATACTGTAGCAGTGCGCTTCCCACTTCACAGTGATCCGTCTGTTGAATAGTATAGCAGTGCACTTCCCACTTTACAGTGACCCATCTGTTGAATACTGTAGCAGTGCGCTTCCCACTTTACAGTGACCCATCTGTTGAATACTGTAGCAGGGCGCTTCCCACTTTACAGTAACCCATGTGTTGAATACTGTAGCAGTGCGCTTCGCACTTCACAGTGATCCGTCTGTTGAATAGTATAGCATTGCGCTTCCCACTTTACAGTGACCTGTGTGTTGAATACTATAGCAGTGCACTTCCCACTTTACAGTGACACGTCTGTTGAATACTGTAGCGGGGCGCTTCCCACTTTACAGTGACCCGTGTGTTGAATACTGTAGCAGGGCGCTTCCCACTTTACAGTGACCTGTGTGGTGAATACTGTAGCAGTGCACTTCTCACTTTACAGTGACCCATATGTTGAATACTGTAGCAGTGCACTTCCCACTTTACAGTGACCCATCTGTTGAATACTGTAGCAGTGCGCTTCCCACTTTACAGTGACCTGTGTGGTGAATACTGTAGCAGTGCGCTTCCCACTTTACAGTGACCCGTGTGTTGAATACTGTAGCAGTGCACTTCCCACGTTACAGTGACCCGTGTGTTGAATACTGTAGCAGTGCACTTCCCACTTTACAGTGACCCATCTGTTGAATACTGTAGCAGTGCACTTCCCACTTTACAGTGACCCATCTGTTGAATACTGTAGCAGGGCGCTTCCCACTTTACCGTAACCCATGTGTTGAATACTGTAGCAGTGCGCTTCTCACTTCACAGTGATCCGTCTGTTGAATAGTATAGCATTGCGCTTCCCACTTTACAGTGACCTGTGTGTTGAATACTATAGCAGTGCACTTCCCACTTTACAGTGACCCATCTGTTGAATACTGTAGCGGGGCGCTTCCCACTTTACAGTGACCCGTGTGTTGATTACTGTATCAGGGCGCTTCCCACTTTACAGTGACCTGTGTGGTGAATACTGTAGCAGTGCGCTTCCCACTTTACAGTGACCCGTGTGTTGAATACTGTAGCAGTGCACTTCCCACGTTACAGTGACCCGTGTGTTGAATACTGTAGCAGTGCACTTCCCACTTTACAGTGACCCATCTGTTGAATACTATAGCAGTGCACTTCCCACTTTACAGTGACCTGTGTGGTGAATACTGTAGCAGTGCACTGGCCACTTTACCACTGTGTGTTGAATAGTGTAGCCGTTCACTGCCTACTTCACATGGACCATGTCCTCTGTTTTGTAGTTGTGGGCTTCCTACTTTAAACTGGCCGTCAGCTTCCTCACTCAACCCTGCCTTCAACTGGAGCTATGCTCAGAGGCCAAGCGTGAGAACATCGTTGAAAGGTAGGTACCGCTTTATTTACGGCTTCGTCTTTCATATCGCGTGTGTTGCTGCTGCTCAGTTTTGTGGGTCCATCTACGATATAACGCCATTTACTCTGGGCTACCGCTTGTCAGTTTAATCACAGTACGGTGTATTAGTGAGGCTTCCCACCTACAGTCGTTACTTCAGTGAACGGATGCGACATATAAAGAGCAGGTGCAAATGTGACCAGGCCACGTTGTGAGTCATTAATCTAGTCAACAGTGCCTGTAGTAATCCCGCATCACGTGAAACAACTGTGTTCAAAGTGGATACTTGAACAATACCACACTCATGGTGTAAATGAATGTTCGCTGAATGTGACGAATGACATTTTATAACTTGATTTACATTAGAATTATAGCCCATCCCACTCCCTGCGTTCACCTAACTGTCCGGCTATTGAATTAGCCCCCCTCTGCACCTGCCATTCAGTCACTGACCAGCTCCCATTGGCTGTTGAATTTCCCCCCTCTGTACCAGCCGTCCAATCACAGTCCACGTGCCTCCCCCCGCCTCCCCCCCCCCCCCCCCCCCACTAGGTGATGCCAGCCGGACACCTTGCCCCCCACCCATGTTCTCATTGCTAACGCGTTGACCTGAGGGTGTGCTTTGCTGGTGTGGCTGCTATCGGTGTCTGACTAATGCGGTGTTCCCTCCTTCAGGTATGGAGACATGCGCGTTCAGATGGGTTACGAAATACTCGCCATGTGGCAGAATCTCGGTAAGTAAAAAAGCATGAGTTGTCAACCGCCTTAATTAGCACTGCTTTCAGCCAAGGTGAGCATTTGATGTTTTCAGTCAAGTTCAGCTTTTTATGTTTTTAGCTATGGTCAGTATTTTATGTTTTCAAGCAAGTTTAGCCTTTTGCTATGATTAGTAGTGTCGTGGGGGTGATGAAAATGGGACATATTGCGCCTAGAGCGGGACTCAAACCCTCAGCTCTTTGCATTCCGGGCCAGTGTGCTAACCATTACACCACCTAGGCTCCCTGATATCAACATACTACCCACGCCTACCTGTCTATGCGGCTCCTTGCCTGAGAGGTCAGTGCAGACTACTACACTAACCATTACACCACCTAGGCTCCTTGATATCAACATACTACCCACGCCTACCTGTCTATGTGGCTCCTTGCCTGAGAGGTCAGTGCAGACTACTACAGTACGAACCAAGTTGTAGTCTTTTGTTGTTTTACAAATCATGTTATTTATGAGGAAATACACAAAAGAACAAGGACGGAGAACCATGAAGTTTATTTGAGGAGAATTAAGTGATTCAGTTGTGTACATAAAGCTTTCAGAACGTGACCAGAGTGTAGTAGGTTTAGACAAAACCACGGAAACACTGGTGAGAATTACATAGCAACGATTTTATCTCATTTCAATGATTTTGAAATATAGGTATGGGAGCAAATTGGGGACTGGGAGATAAACATTTGATGTGATAATTATGTTTTGCCATATAATATGCCTGTAACATCAATATGTAATTGCACAATATGTACATATAACAATTGCGGGGAGAAATATATTAGCCGTGTATATATATATAGCAGAGTGTAGGTGTCCATGTTGCATCTCACAACATAAGTCTGTACTCGTCCTGATATGACCTTAGATGTTGCTTGGACAAAAAATTCCAACAAACAAACTAAGTCTGAACCAGGTCTTTCACCTGAATATGTGTGGATGCTGTCTTTCGCTACTTTTTGTGTCTTTACCAGGTCCATTCACCCGTGTGGTGTCTTACTCTAATTGTTGTGTCTTTGCCAGCTCATTTCACCTGTGTGATGTCTTACTCTACTTGTTGCGTCTTTACCAGTTCCTTTCACCTGTGTCGTGTCTTACTCTAATTGTTGTGTCTTTGCCAGCTCCTTTCACCTGTGTGATGTCTTACTCTAATTGTTGCATCTTTACCAGGTCCTTTCACCTGTGTGGTGTCTTACTCTACTTGTTGCGTCTTTACCAGGTCCTTTCACCTGTGTGGTGTCTTACTCTACTTGTTGCGTCTTTACCAGGTCCTTTCACCTGTGTGTTGTCTTACTCTACTTGCTGTGCCCTTTAACCTGTGTGGTGTCTTACTCTACTTGCTTGTGTTTACCAGGTCCTTTCAGCTGTGTGGTATCTTACTTTACTTGTTGCATCTTTACCAGGCCCTTTCACCTGTGTGGTGTCTTACTCTACTCGTTGTGTCCTTTCACCTGTGTGGTGTCTTACTCTACTTGTTGTGTCCTTTCACCTGTGTGGTGTCTTACTCTACTTGTTGTGTCTTTACCAGGTCCTTTCACCTGTGTGGTGTCTTACTCTACTTGTTACGTCTTTACCAGGTCCTTTCACCTGTGTGGTGTCTTACTCTACTTGTTGTGCCCTTTCACCTGTGTGGTGTCTTACTCTACTCGTTGCGTCTTTACCAGGTCCTTTCACCTGTGTGGTGTCTTACTCTACTTGTTGTGCCCTTTAACCTGTGTGGTGTCTTACTCTACTCGTTGCGTCTTTACCAGGCCCTTTCACGTGTGTGGTGTCTTACTCTACTCGTTGCGTCTTTACCAGGCCCCCACAAGCTGTACTTCGTGCCGAGCATGGTGGGTCCCTTCCTGGAGGTGACGCTGGTGCCCGAGACCGAACTGCGGAAAGCCACGCTGCCGATCTTCTTCGACATGATGGAGTGTGAGCAGCATGCGCGCGGTAACTTCAAACAGGTAACCACCCCACCCGAACCGCTGGCCGAATCGCTAGAGCGCAGGCTTCCCATTCGGAAGGTCGGGAGTTCGAATCCTGATCGAGTCAAACCGATGACTTACTAAATTGATACTTGTCGCTACCTAGCCTGGCGCTCGGCATTAATAGGATAGGGCAAGGACTGGTTAGCTCAGTGTCTGGGACTGAGTGGGATATCAGGTCATCGTGCTCGTGGCCTGGTCTCCCAGTGGGGCAGCACTATAAAGTTGGCATGAGTGCGTACTGTTACAAGTCGGTACCCATCCTGATATGACCTTAGATGTTGCTAGGATATAAAACACAAACCAACAAACAAAGCAAAGTTAACCACCCAGGCGCACCTTGCGTAATTACATTTATCTTGGTGATTATTTATTCACCCGCAGTCACCATTTGCAGGACTGTGGTCACCCGGTCCCTGAGTGTTTCACCCATCTCCCCTGGTGGTTCCCCACAACACTACTCTGCCGGTGATACCACACCCCGCCTGCTCTGGAGTCAGTCGGCTGCTGTCCTCCAGCGAGGCAACGCCACACCAGACTTGACCACTCCTGCCACCTGCTCTTTGACTTTGGCAGCGTTCCCTCGAAAGACTGAACGATACCTACAAATATAAACCCCTCGTTAAATGAGGCATTAGCCTCGAGACGTCGATGTCTGTCTGGCTGCCCTTTATTCAAATTGCAAACTCTCTGAGCAGTGTGACTTACATCCGGGTATATTCACACCACCTGATAAGAAACGTAGTTGGATATAGTGCCACCACCTGACAGAAAACGTAATCAGATATAGTGGGGCCACCTGATAGGAAACGTAGTCGGGCATAGTGGTGCCACCAGTCCTGATAAGAAACGTAGTCGGTATAGTGGTGCCACCTGATAAGAAACATAGTTGGGTAACATGGCGCCACCTGATAAGAAACATAGTTGAGTATAGTGCTGCTCCTTGATAGGAAACGTAGTTGGATATAATGGTGCCACCTGATAGGAAATGTAGTCGGGGATAGTGGCACCACCAGATAAGAAATGTAATTGGGTATAGTGCTGTCACCTGATAAGAAATGTAATTGGTTATAGTGGCGTCACCTGATGAGAAATGTAATTGGGTATAGTGGTGCCACCTGATAAGAAATGTAATTGGGTATAGTGCTGTCACCTGATAAGAAATGTAATTGGGTATAGTGGTGTCACCTGATAAATGTAATTGGTTATAGTGGCGTCGCCTGATGGGAAATGCAATTGGGTATAGTGGTGTCACCTGATCAATGTAATTGGGTATAGTGGAGTCACCTGATAAGAAATGTAATTGGGTATAGTGGTGCCACCTGATAAGAAATGTAATCGGGTATAGTGGTGGCACCTGATAAGAAACAATGTTCGGTAGAGTGGCGCCACTTGATAGGAAACGTCGTCGGGCATACTGGTGCCACCTAGTGGGAAAGCTGTAGACGTACACTAGTGAGTCCTAACCGTCTGGATGTGCCCTGAGGTGTTGCTAGGATGTAAGTGGCCATTATGTACAAGCCTGTCTGACCTCTGTGCCCTGGCCTTCTTTCCCTCAGGTCGAGTCTGAGCTCATCAACAAGTTGGACATCCTGGTAGGAGAGAACAAGGGCGACGATGAGTACAAGCAGCTCTTCAACACCATGTGAGCATACACGGCCTCACCGCCAACCCGATACCACGCGCCCCTGTCACGTGACGTGACGCCGCTCACGTGACGTGACGCCGCTCACGTGACGCCGCTTGTTACAGACGCTGTAGTGCTCAAAATAGACTTGTCTGTCTGTTTGTCCGACCGACTTAACGTTTGAATATTTGTGCAAGTTTGTGACGTCATTTGCGACAAGCCCTGTCAGCTGGGTGGTGTGTGTGTGTGTGTGTGTGTGTATATGTGTGTGTGTGTGTGTGAGTGAGTGAGTGTGAGTGCACGGGAGTGCGGCTACATCAACCCGATACACTGGGTGGGGCCCACACCTGCCCTCCCTTCCCCCCCTCCCTTTCCCTTCCCTCCTGCCCTCCTAGCTCTATTTCACCTCTCCTCTCTCCCCGTCCCTTCCCCTCTCCCCCTTCCCTTCCTGTCCCTCCTTCTTCCTCTCCCTCTCCCCCTTCCCCTCCCTCTTCCCCATCTCTCCGCTCTCTTCCCCTGCCCTCCCTCCTCCCTCCTCCCCTCCTCTCCTCCTCCCCTCCTCACCCTCTACCCTCCTTCCATCCTCCCCTCCTCTCCTTGATAAATGTACCCAGACAAAAAAATATAACCTTTTACGCCAAGTCAAATAAGGGATAGAATTGTGAGATCAATCCGAAGTGAACTATTTCAAACTTTATTTTGCAAATATAAATGTGTTGATGTAAATCGATTACTATGTTCCATACGAGACTAACATATCGCGGATTGCAAAATCTATTTTCTGAGAAACTAGCCAGGACATCTGTGTGTAGGAACAAAATAGATCTGTCAGACTAATTGAGCCAAGAACATATCTCTGAATGGCACATGTACCATTCAGTAGTATACACACGCACTAAAAAGATTGCTCCTCGCTGTGATTCTGTGGTGCTTCCTGCTGTGTAGAATGACGCGAGCACCATCTGAAGTTTCATTTGAACTAACTCGGCACATGTGCAATTAATAACAAATTTACGATTTAATACGTGTGCGGGTGCATGATGGTCCTTGTGGGTGGGGCGGCCACGGAGTGTAGTTTGCGGCCCATGTGAAATCACTCCACCCGTCCGCAAAGACCGTTCATTCCACATGCTTATACACGTGTAAAATCATGGCTTTCGTTTCCCCCATGCCATCACTCTGCCTATTTGGTTTTCCACCGCTGTGTATAACTTACGGCATCATCAAAGGCCAGTTGCTCTCATACCATGTCTATGTGGTGTGAGAGGTTAAAAGTCTCTTGGGTCGGTAAAAGTTTAGGCTTGGGCTTTCTATTGACCAACCGTTTAATGGTGAAAACAAAACTATGCAGACTTATCCATGATAGGCAGTATAATCTTCAAACTAAATAACAAAAGGCGTGAATGCTTGGGTTCGGGGTTGCATCTGCTCACTTCACCGCTGCACTACCGCGTCTCCCTGAGGTCAGGGCATCTGTTGATGGTTTGTTTCTCATTGAAGCAGTTTCGGGAGTTTTCACACACTTGAGTGGTGGGTAACCTTTGTGACGTCACTACGCTTCACTCTGTAAGAACGGCTAAAGGCGCCAGTGTGCCTTCATGTACAGCACCTAGCGTTAATTCCGCAAGTGGCACTTTGATTTCGCTGCAGTCCACATTTGCTGACAATGCAATTTGGTATAAATATTTAAACCTATTCACCAGGGGCCTAGCTTCAATATATACACAGGTACGCAGCTGCGTACCACCTGAGATTACATTTAAACAAAACATTTTAATACGCCATGTTTTATGGCATTTTATTGCATCGTGTTTTATTTCAATATCGTCTCATTCCATCACTGAAAAAGTCTGCGTACACCTGAAAATGGCAAGCTCGGCCCCTGCTGCTACTTCCCAGTTAGTTCTCTCATGTTGACTCCGTCCTGATATGACCTTAGATGTTGCTAGGACGTAAAACAACAACAAACAAACAAACAAACAAACCACCCATGTTGACTTCCTTTTCCACCCGCCATCATACTCATAGACTGGCGCGCGTTCGTGCGTTTGTCACCAGGTGGCGCCACTTGTGTGGCGAGCAGCGCCGCGGAGCCCTCTGCCGGCGTGTGGCCGTACTAACCTTGCTAACCATTTGCCTTTGCCTGCACCTGTGGACAGGGAGTACCTGAATACTGTGTAAGTCGCTGACTGCATGTTGTTCTAGCTGTCCTAAGCAAACAGAGCAAGCAGCCTCCCCCCTCCCCCGTCACCGGTCAGTAGTTCGCAGCGCCACCGCTGCACAGGAAATGACGTCATAGTTATAAAGATGTCTAAAAGGATAGAAGGACTGGTGACTTGGGAAGAGGGGCGGTGTTGGCTTGAATTGATTTGTCGCTTTTTTTTGTTTTGTTTCTGTTTATTTATATCTATTTCCGCACTAGTTTATGTAATTGATTAACTTTATATAGCGTAGATTTTGTTTCTTTCTCAATTTGTTTTTGCCTGATAAACGGTACTTCTTTTCAACATACATATATACGTGTGACGGACATAGCTTCTATATAGGCATGTACGCAGCTACGTACCACCTGAGATTACAGATATTTCTTTTTATTCAAATATATGATGTTTTAGTGTTTTATTCCATCGCACTTTATTGCAATAGCATTTTATTCCATCTGCGTACGACCTGAAACAAATCCCAAGCTAGGGCCATGCACGTGTGTAGTCACGATTACACAAAGGGAGATTTATTTAACAAATACATAATTAAATTAGCGTTATCTAAGCGAATCCATGCATGGTTGTTGATATTCGTAATTACTATTTCACATTTAGTGCATGTTTTCAATTTTGTCATGTTAGTTATTTCTTAACTTGCCTTTTACTTTCATTATTGAACATGGTTTTGCTGGCTGTGAACTTTGCTGGACCAGTTTCATGTCTTATTCTTGTCTGCTGAGTTTGCAGTCTCTTTTCTTGGTTTGACGAGCTGTTAGACGTAGAGTGAGTTTGCTGTCACTTTGTCTGGTGATTGTGGCAGCAAAAGGCTTACATGGCAAAACGCAGAACTGAACCCACTCACTGATCATGCTGAGAGCGCTTTGTATCCTGTATCCTGTGTCCTGTGTTAGTGTAGGGTGCACACAGCACACAGACGAACCCGCTAATGTAGTACTTGTCTAACTATAATACACACATAGTGTAGTATCACTCTCTATATATATTTATCTGTCCTGATATGACCGTAAAACTCCTACAAACTAACAATATATTTATATATATTTATATATATTTATATTTTTACATATCAATATATATGTATCTATTATATATATATATTTATGTATATTTATATACACACATTCTCTTATTATTCTACCGTTATGATTTATTTTATTTAACATTGTATGACTTGACTTATGCCTGCTGTACATGGCACGACTATTTTATCGTTCAACTGAACCACGTGTGCACATATTATAAGTTTGTTATTTGTGTTACCCCTACAATGGCATTTTAAACCCTAAGCTGCATGCGTGCTGCTATACAGCCATGTCACTGTGCTGCCATGCCACTGTGCTGCCATGCCACTGTGCTGCCATGCCACTGTGATGTCATGCCATTGTGCTGCCATGCCACTGTGCTGTCGTGCCACTGCTGTCATGCCATTGTGCTGCCGTGCCACTGTGCTGTCATGCCACTGTGATGCTGTGCCACTGTGCTGCCATGCCACTGTGCTGCCATGCCACTGTGCTGTAATGCCACTGTGATGCTGTGCCACTGTGCTGCCATGCCACTGTGCTGTAATGCCACTGTGCTGTCATGCCACTGTGCTGTCATGCCACTGTGCTGCCATGCCACTGTGCTGTCATGCCACTGTGATGCCGTGCCACTGTGCTGCCGTGTCAATGTGCTGCCATACCACTGTGCTGCTGTGCCACTGTGCTGTCATGCCACTGTGCTGTCATGCCACTGTGATGCCATGCCACTGTGGTGCTGTGCCACTGTGCTGTCGTGCCACTGTGATGCCATGCCACTGTGCTGCCATGTCACTGCTGCTGTGCCACTGTGCTGCCATGCCGCTGTCCTGCCATGCCACTGTGCTGCCATGCCACTGTGCTGCCATTCCACTGTGCTGTCGTGTCACTGTGCTGTCGTGCCACTGTGCTGTCATGCCACTGTGCTGTAATGCCACTGCTGCCGTACCACTGTGCTGCTTTGCTACTGTGCATGGCGACCTCAGCTATTATATGTGTAAGGGCCGCGGTCTTGGTGGGCTGACCAGACGGGATGGCCGAATGAGTTGCGCGTCCCTCTCCCCCATTGGTGGATCATGGGATTCAAACGGTTCGAACCCTGGTTGAATCAAACCAATGACGTAAAAATTTATACTTCCTGACCAGGCAGTCAGCATTATTAGGATAGGGCAAGGACTGGTTGCCTCAGTGTCAGGATAATGTGACTGAGTGGGATATCAGGTAATGGTGCTGGTGGCCTGGTCCCCCAGTGGGGCAGCACTGTAAAGTCATCATGAGTGCAGACCGTCACAAGTTGGTACCCGTCCTGATATGACCTTAGATGTTGCCACATAGATGTTGGCAGGACGTAAAACAACCAACCACCCTGCTCGACTGACCCACTCTCGGCGCTCTTTAGTTTAGTTTCTGCGGACAGCCACTCGTAGCGCCCCCTGTGAGCAGCGCCAGTACTAGTTTGCGGAATGTGACCAGACGCCCCCCCCCCCCCCCCTGGCGGCCGCCACGACAACTAACCTCAATACCCGCAATCAGGCTCCATTACGGGAACATTACCCCCTCCTCCCTCTCTCCTCCTACCCCTCCCCCTCCTCCCCCTCCTACCCTTCCCCCCTCCTCCCTCTCCCCCTCCTCCCCTTCCCCCTCCTCCCTCTCCCCCTGCTCCCTCTCCCCCTCCTACCCTTCCCCTTCCCCCCTCCTCCCTCTCCCCCAACTCCCTCTCCCCTCCCCCCCCCCCTCCCTCCCCCCTCCTCCCTCTCCCCCTCCTCCCGCTCCCCCCCTCCTCTCTCTCCCCCTCCTCCCTCTCCCCCTCCTTCTCATACCCCTCCCCCTCCTCCCCCTCCCCCTCTCCCCTCCCCCTCCTCCTCCACCACATTGCTCCCCTCTTCTTCTCCTACCCCTCTCCTCCTCCCCATCCTCCCCTTCACCCATCTCCCCTGTTCCCCCCCTCCTTCTCTACCTCTCCCACTCCTCCATGCCCCTCCCCTCCTCTCCCCTCCTCCCCTCATCCCCTCCCCTCACCCCCTTCCCCTTCCCTCCTCCTCATCTCCCCTCCTCCCCTATTAAAGCTGCATAGTCGGATGAAAATATCAAATTTTCAAAACCAAAACATTTATCTAGATTTGATTTTACATATTTAACTTAGATACTGGTGCACTTGTTAAGCATTTGTCAGTACATAGAATGGAATATGGCACCAATTTAATCAAAGGTTTTACTGCAGAAGCCCATACAGTTTTTGGCATGCTTGCCAAAATGAATTTTACATCATTGCACTTGAAAAATCTCAAAAGTTAGCCATTTAAAACACAAGTTACTTCAAATGAAAATGAGGTAGATTATAAGGATCAAACTAATATATCTATCTCAGAAAATAACAAATAATCTAAGTCTAAACCATCGGACTATGCAACTTTATTTAATTGTTTCTCACCTGGAACAAATTTCTCATCTTTTATATTTTCATCTTTTTTTCTAAGGCCCTAAAACTAAACCCTCCTGCACCCCCCCCCCCCCCACACACACACGTGTCTATCACCCAGCTCCACACAATGCAACATGCGACTAGGTGGTCTAATATATACATACACACATATAGTTATACACACGGACATGTATATACACATATATACACATACACACATCACTACACTTCCATGCACACACACACACACACACACACACCAGTGAGACGCTGTGATTGCGGTTTGTAGCAGACGACAGTCTGTGGCGTCACTGGGCGGGAGGCGGGTGGCGCCGCCTGCTGGTGGCCGCGGCCAACTCCACCCGCCCTTATAGGCCCGGTGTGGCGGTTTCAGCTCGTTCCCGTGCTCAGCCGTGTCCCTCGCTTCTGCGCATGCGTCAGAATCTAATAAACATGGCCGTAATCGATTAACATGACCCGGGCGACTCGGGTCATCCGAATTTCAAATAGAACACGGCGAGTGGAGTCGAAAATACATGTGCAGTGTGCAAAAAAAGAATAACTTAGATTAATGAAATGGAAATATAGGTAAACTAGGCCATCATAAAATACTTTAAATCCTATTTTGCTGTACTTTTATCGGTTATTAAAAAAAAAAGAACAAACTAATAGCGTATTCGATTATTCGACCCGAGTTTGTAGGATGTGCGCATGCGCCAATAAGTGGCTCGGGTGACCCGAGTTGATGCGAAATCCGCGCATGCGCAGAAGCAACGGGACACGGCTGAGCACGGCAACAAGCTGAAACCGCCACACCGGGTTGGTACTGGGGGTCAGCGGTAACCAGCGGTAACCAGTGGTAACCAGCTAAACGCGCGAGTAGAGCGCCCAGATTGACGACCCAGATTGACGCCCATCCCGTGAATATACCACCCAGATTGACGGCCATCCCGTGAATATACCACCCAGATTGATGGTGCTCCAGCACACTGACGGGCCCAGATTAATATAGTTCCTAGATTGACGCTGCTCCAGTATATTAACAGGCCTAGATTGACTGCATTGTGATAAGTTAACAAGGTCAGATTGATGGTGCTCTAGTAAATTAATGAGTACCAGTTGACATCGTCTGATAAACTGGTAAATTAATGTGGCCCCAGATTGACAGCATCCAGTAAATCCAGATTGACTTTGAACTTACAAATTAATGTGGTCCCAGATTGACAGTGTCCACTAAACTGTTGGACCCAGATTGACAGTGCATTGGTAAATTAATGTGAACCCAGATTGACAGCATCCAATAATCTGGTGAGCCCAGATTGACAGTGCACTGGTAAATTAATGGACCCCAGATTGTCAGTGTCCAGTAATCTGGTTAGCCCAGATTGATGGTGCACTGGTAAATTAATGGACCCCAGATTCACAGCATCCAGTAAACTGTTGAACCCAGATTGACAGTGCGCTGGTAAATTAATGGGCCAGATTGACAGTGCCCACTAATCTGGTGAGCCCAGATTGATGGTGCACTAGTAAATTAATGGGCCCAGATCGACCACGTCCAGTAATCTGATGCGCCCAGATTGACTGTGCTTCAGTAAATTGGGCCCTGGTTAACGGACAATAAAGCTCTGACGAACGCTGAACCCGGTCCGTTTGATTTATTCTCTTTGGTTCGGCGTCCTACTGGGTTCTGTCAATGCGCAGTCACTCTGACAACTGGGAACATTAACGCAGACCAGAGCTGCGTCCCGTCATCAGCGTGTGTGTGAGGGACGAGTGTGGGCGGTGGGGGTGAGGAAAACGTGTAACATGCGAAAATACCACGCGAAAAAACACTAGGAACAAAGTGTATCCTTGTTGCTGCCCGGTGCGGCGCTATTTTGTGTGACAGACCGGCCTGGAGGCAGGATGGCAGGGGTGGAGCACGTCCGGGGCCGCTTACAGTAAGTATGTGTGCGGCTACTACCCGATACCACGGCCAGGACCCGATATCACTGCCACTACCCGATACCACGGCCACTACCCGATACCACGGCCAGGACCCGATATCACTGCCACTACCCAGTACCATGGCCACTGCCACGACTGTAACCCGTTACCACTCCACCACCCGGTACCACGGCCACCACCCGGTACCACGGCCACCACCCGGTACCACGGCCACCACCCAGTACCACGGGCACTACCCGATACCATGGCCACTACCCGATACCATGGCCACTACCCGATACCACTGGCACTACCCGATACCACGGGCACTACCCGATACCATGGCCACTAACCGATACCATGGGCACTACCCGATATCACTGCCACTACCCGATACTATGGGGCACTACCCGATATCACTGCCACTACCCGATACCACGGGCACTACCCGATACCACTGGCACTACCTGATACCACGATCACTACCCGATACCACTGGCACTACCCGATACCACGGGCACTACCCGATACCACGGGCACTACCCGATACCACGGGCACTACCCGATATCACTGCCACTACCCGGTGTGGCGGTTTCAGCTCACTGTCAGTTTCAGCCGTGCGTATAGACTCAAACTCAAGGCCTTGTCAATGGTCATGCCTTGAGTTTGAGTGTATGCGCACGGCTGAAACTGGCGCACGGCTGAAACCGCCACACCGGTACCACGGCCACTTCACGATACCACGGGAACTAGCCAATACCACGGTCACTACCCGATTCCATGGCCAGGACCCGATATCACTGCCACTACCCAATACCACGGCCACTACCCGATACCATGGCCACTACCCGATACCACGGCCACTACCCGATACCACGGCCACTACCCGATACCACGCCACACCTCGATACCACACCACTACCCGATACCACGCCACTACCCGATACCACACCACTACCCAGTACCATGGCCACTGCCATGACTGTAACCCGTTACCACGCCACCACCCGGTACCACGGCCACCACCCGATACCAGGTCCTGGTGTTGGGGTGTGTGGGTGGTGTGTGTTGGTGGGTTTGGGCAGGTCCTGGTGTGGGTGGTGTGTGTGTGTGGTGTGTGTGGGTGGGTGGGGGCAGGTCCCAGTGTGGGTGTGGGTGTGGTGGGTGGGTGGGTGGGGGCAGGTCCTAGTATGGGTGTGGTGGTTGTGTGTGGTGGGTGGGTGGGTGGGGGCAGGTCCTAGTGTGGGTGGGTGTGGGTGGGTGGGGGCAGGTCCCAGTGGGTGTGGTGGGTGGGTGGGGGCAGGTCCTAGTGTGGGTGTGGTGGGTGTGTGTGGGTGGGGGCAGGTCCTGGTGTGGGTGGTGTGTGTGGGTGGGGGCAGGTCCTGGTGTGGGTGTGGTGGGTGGGGGCAGGTGCTGGTGTGGGTGTGTTTGTGTGGGTGGGGGCAGGTCCTGGTGTGTGTGGTGTGGGTGTGGTGTGTGTGTGTAGGTGGGGGGCAGGTCCTGCTGTGGGTGGTGTGGGTGGGTGGGGGGCAGGTGTGGGTGTGTGTGTGTGGGGGGGCAGGTCCTGGTGTGGGTGGTGTGTAGGTGGTGTGTGGGTGGGGGCAGGTCCTGCTGTGGGTGGTGTGTGTGGGGGGGGGCAGGTGTTGGTGTGTGTGGTGGGGGGGGGCAGGTCCTGGTGTGGGTGGTGTGTGGGGGGGTGGGGGCAGGTGCTTCTGTGGGTGGTGTGTGTGGGTGGGGGCAGGTGCTGCTGTGGGTGGTGTGTGTGGGTGGGGGCAGGTCCTGGTGTGGGTGTATGTGGGTGGGGGAAGGTGTGGGTGTTGTGTGGGTGGGGGCAGGTCCTGGTGTGGGTGTGGTGTGTGTGGTTGGGGGCAGGTCCTGGTGTGGGTGGTGTGGGTGTTTGTGGTGTGTGTATGATGGGTGGGGGCAGGTCATGGTGTGGGTGTGGTGGGTGTGTTGGGGGGGGGGGGGCAGGTCCCTGTGTGCGAGTTTACATGAAGGTGTTGTTGTTGTTGTTGTAGGTTGTTCACCAAGGTGCAGTCAGAACCGGCCTGGCAGGAGAGCGGCATGGCCTTCATCCAGTCGGTGACCAGGCTGCTCGAGCGGCTGCTCGATTACAGGTGGGGCTCCTTTCTTTGTTTATTACGTTCTTTAAAGCTGCATAGTCCGATAAAACATAACATTTTCAAAACCAAAACAATTGTTTTGAATTGATTCTACATAACTAACTTGGATACTGATGCACTTACTTATTAAACATTTGTTGCCACATATACGGGAATAGTGAGGCAATTTAATAGAACATGTTACTGCAGAAGGCTATGGTGTCAGAGATTTGACGTACTTGCCAAAACTAATTTGACATGTTTGCACTTCAAATATCTCAAAACTTAGCCGTTTAAAATAAACAGTCATTGAAGCTAAAGTAAGGTAGATTATAACGATCAGTTTAATATATTTATCTCAGAAAAAATGACAAAAACTCAAAACCATCGGACTGTGCAACTTTAACTCAAGTGCTTTTATTCGTCTGATTAAATGTCAGCTCTAAAGCAAGTGTTTCAGCCTTAGTGGCACATAGCAAGGAGAGGGAGGAGGGGGGCGGGAGTGGGGGGGGGGGGCAGACGCAGTGGGGGACCTCGGCTGATGAAAATTTACCTGACCTGTCCGGTGTCATGGTATACAACCCCTGCCTGATCGCAGCCCCTGTCGTGGCTTCTGCGCATGCGCAGAGGTTGTAAACAAGCTCAGCTCGGCTGCAGAACGACTACACACTGCCAGTGTCTATTAAAGATTAATAGAAATGCACAACCCTAACCATATAAATTTAATATAATCTGTTCGTTGGATATGTTTTCTATATATGTTCCAGGGGGTTTGTTTCTAGGTGGTGTATAGTTTCATAGATATTTCACTTTTTCTGTATGAAGATTGCACTGACACTCAGAATATCCCAACTTTCACTATTTAGTCTATTATCTCTGTTTTTAATACTTTCAGCATAAATTGCTCTTAGGTTACATTAAATACTTCAGATCTTCCTCTTCAATCGCGCATTAAGATATTTTTAATCGATCCACTGAAAGTTTTTTAATTTATTTTACAAAAATAAATGCTTAGTCAACTGTCTTCACGACAGGGGCTGCGATCAGGCAGGGGTTGTATACCATGACACCGGGCTGGGTTGAGTGAAGTTGCCGACAGACTTTGAATCATGTAGGTGGTCACGTGGGTGGGCACGTGGTTTCACATTGGCAGCTTGCCTGTAGTTTGTTCCTGACTACTTTCTAGAAAGGCGGCCGCTTGAATTTTTATTGATTCTCATTCTAGGGATTTGGAGCAGCAAACGGTAGATGGCAGCAGATATTTTTAGGAAATAAAAGAAATGCATTGCATTTAATGTCCATATTTTATATAGATTTTGTTAAAAGGAAAATAATTTTCAATTTGAAGTTAGTGAGATGAGTACAAAGGCGGCAGTGCACCGTGGTTGCTGCAGCCAGGTCTAGGTGGTGGCAAATGATTCCTGCTGGGGTTCTATTCAGTGTTACCCAATGTAGGTATTCCGAGTTCCGCTGGTCCCTCAGGAAGGACTGAAGCTGGGACGCAGCACGCCGGGTCACAGCGACAGCTTACATGGCGGAAGGTGGGGGAGGCGGTGAATACACATACGCAATGATACACAAAGTGACGCGTTATTTAATGTAAAATATTACATTGTGTAATATTTTATACATTGTATTATGATGTGGTTATCGGTGCGGAGTGAGTTTAACGTGTTGGGCCTATTGCGAAGGATAGGGCTAGGAGCGGCACAAACCCCAACTTTTGACCGTAAGCTGAAGCTGTGACCCGGCGTGCTGGGTTTGAACTTCATTCTTTCCTGAGAGACCAGCGAAACTGCGAATGCCATATGTATGCTTGAGTCGAGAGCAGCTTTCACTTTGCGGTAATGTAGGTAATTTTCCTGATGAGATCGTCACAAATAGATCCTCTTCTCAAGTAAATTTAATCAGTCCTCTATTTAGCTGTGTGTTCGACTAGATGGTCAGGGTTCTGCTTTAGGACTGGTAGATCCTGGGATCGTTCTCCGCAGAGTCGTATCGTCCGTACGGGGCCTGGAAAGTCGTGAAAGGGCTTGCATTTCATTTGCCTTTCAAGGCCTTGAATTTAACCTATTTTGGGTAATTAATATTGAAAAGCCTTGAATTCCATTAAACTGTACCCACTGATCTAAATTAGTCCCAAATCGCCATTTGCCATCCTTGTTTATTCCTGAAATCCAAATGAAAATAGTCTTGAATTGCTATCAAAAACAGCCTTGAAAAGCCTTGAAATAGCCTTGGATTCCATGTCTTCACACGTGTACGGACCCTGGAGTCGAACACCTATAAAGATACTGGTATTTATTTGCCTGGACTGCTACTCGACATTACTAGGATAAAGAATGGACTGGTTCACTCAGGGTCGGGATAACATGACTGAGTGGGATATCGGGTCGTGGTGGTCTCAGTGGAGCAGTGTTGAAAGCTGTGCTGAGTGTGTCCTGCAACCACTGGTTATCTGTCCTGGTATCTCAGAGTTACTAGGATAGCAAATCAAAATCAATCAATTCCGTTGTTCTTTCCAACTTAATTCTGTAATCAGTTTGTTGTACAATATCAAATTAAACTGAAACTTTTACAAACACCTTCAAGCTTGGTTTTACATTTACATTTAATGTATCACAGTAAATTGTGTAAATGTAACTTATAACCCATAGTGTCGTAAACATTTGTACCAAATTAATTTAAGAAAATGTAGCGATTGTTTGTTTATTCTGCTCATAACGGTTAAGTGCATGCACTTGGTTTCGCCGCTGCTCAGTAGTGGTCATAATCCATATGGATTGATTTCACTTGATCAATTATTTCTATAAACTTATATATGGTTTGGTGGTGGTGAGTTTTGTGTGTGTGTGTTTTTTGTGGGTGTGTGTGGGGGGGGGGGGGATGGGGGGGGGGGATGGTGAGGAGGGGTTGAAAGGAGAAGGACTATTTGGTGAGAGCGCCACTCTGTGCGTTGATGTTACAATTACACGCGACCATTCCGAGGCCGGTCCCAATTCGCACCGACCCCACTTCCGGCCCCGGCCGCGTCCCTCCGCGTGTCCGGAGTCGGGATTCAGCGCGCTGACCGTCGTGACCTTGAGGTCACGGGGTCGCTGCCGTAACCCCGGCGCGTGGCAATGACGTACATTATCGCCCACTGTAGAGTGTTAGCCCATCCACACATCGCAGACTGAGGTTAGTGCTGGCCGGCCGAGGCCGGGTCTCCTGCCGTAGTTAGGTGTCCACTCTGCGCCGAGTCTGTACCCGCTCTGCCCCCATTCTGTACCCACTCTGCACACATTCTGTACCCACTCTGCACACATTCTGTACCCACTCTGCCCCCATTCTGTACCCACTCTGCCCCCATTCTGTACCCACTCTGCACACATTCTGTACCCACTCTGCACACATTCTGTACCCACTCTGCGCTCACTCTGTGCGCACTCTTTGCCCACTCTGCGCCCACTCTGCACCCACTCTGCACTCACTCTGCGGCCACTCTGCGCCCACCCTGCACTCACTCTGCGCCCACTCTGCACCCACTCTGTACCCACTCGCACACTCTGTACCCACTTTGGACTCACTCTGTACCCGCTTTGCCCCCATTCTGCCCCCATTCTCCCCCACTCTGCATCTACTCTGCACCCACTCTGCGCCCACTCTGACCCCCTCTGCGCTCACACTGCACCCCCTCTGCACCAACGCTGCCCCCACTCTCCCCCCCCCCCCCACCCAATCTGCACCCCCTCTGTGTCCACTCGGCGCCCACTCTGCACACACTCTGCACACACTCTGCGCCCTGGTGCATTCTGGGTGACCCTGGGTGACCTCGCTGACTGCGCCTGCGCGCCGCTGGTTTGCTGCGTTAACTCGCCTGGTTTTGTCTGCAGAAATGTGATGGAGGGAGACGACAACAGGGACAAGAGGATGACGTGCACCGTGAACCTGCTGGTAGGTGGGTCTGAGACCTCCAGACTGTACCATGTGTAGTCTTACTGTACCATTTGTAGTGCTACTGTGCCATGTGTAGTGGTAGTGTACCATTTATAGTGGTACTGTACCATGTGTAGTCATAGTGTACCATTTGTAGTGGTACTGTGCAATGTGTAGTCGTAGTGTACCATTTGTAGTGGTACTGTACCATGTGTAGTGGTACTGTACCATGTGTAGTGGTAGTGCACCATTTGTAGTGGTACTGTACCAAGTGTAGTCATAGTGTACCATTTGTAGTGGTACTGTACAATGTGTAGTCGTAGTGTACCATTTGTAGTGGTATTGTACCATTTGTAGTGGTTATGTACAATGTGTAGTGGTACTGTACCATGTGTAGTGGTACTATGCCATTTATAATGATACTGTGCAATGTGTAGTGGTACTGTACCATGTGTAGTGGTACTGTACCATTTATAATGATACTGTACCATGTGTAGTGGCAGTGTACCATTTATAGTGGGATTGTACCATTTGTATAGTGATACTGTCCCATTTGTAGTGAGACTGTATCCTATGTAGTGACACTGTATCATATGTAGTGATACTGTACCTTTTATAGTGATACTGTACCACGTATAGTGAAACTTTACCATTGATAGTGATACTGTGCCATTTGTAGTGATAATGTACTGTATGTAGTGGTACAGTACCGTTTATTATATGTACCATTTGTAGTGACACTGTACCGTTTATGGTGGTGGTAGGCTGATGGGCATTGAACAGCGGTTAGAGGTCATGCTGGTTTACGTCATTTTATAAGCCTCCTATGTTGTGCTTAGTCCTGGTTCACCATACACCGACATTCAGAATTCGTTCTACCAGACACCCACTCGCCCCATCAGCACCACATACTCCATGCATGACCCTGTGCACCCATCAGTGCCACATACTCCATGCATGACCCTGTACATCCGTCAGTGCCACATACTCCATTCATGACCTCCATACACCCACCAGAACCACATACCCTGTACAACCAGCAGCACCACATACTCTATGAATGACCCCATACACCCATCAGCACCACATACTCCATGCATGACTCTGTACACGCATCAGCATCGCATACTCCATGCATTACTCTGTACACTCATCAGCATCGCATACTTCATGCATGACTCTGTACACCCATCAGCACCACATACTCCATGCATGACTCTGTACACCCATCAGCACCACATACTCTGTACACCCATCAGCACCACATACTCCATGCATGACTCTGTACACCCATCAGCACCACATACTTCATGCATGACTCTGTACACCCATCAGCACCACATACTCCATGCATGACTCTGTACACGCATCAGCACCACATACTTCATGCATGACTCTGTACACCCATCAGCACCACATACTTCATGCATGACTCTGTACACCCATCAGCACCACATACTCCATGCATGACCCCATACACCCATTATCACCACATGTACATTGTAAATCTTATTTCAAATAACTTTTACACAAACCAATCAAACCCGCAAGAAATGTACATTTTTAACATTGAATATTTCAGAACTTTTACAAGAATGAGATCGACCGGCAGGAGATGTATGTGCGCTACATTTACAAGTTGCGCGACCTGCATCTGGCCAGTAATAACTTCACAGAGGCAGGCTTCACGCTCCTGCTGCACGCCAACCTGCTCGAGTGGCGCAACGCGCACCTGCCCGCCCACCTGTGCTACCCGGCGCAGCTCGAGTGGCAGCGCAAGGAGCGCCTCCTCACCGACATCATCTCCTACTTCGACAAGGGCAAGGCGCGTGTGGCTTACATCACTCGTGTGTTTTGAGAGGGAAAAATAATTTACCCCCAAAAAAAAATTAAAATTTCTTTTTCTGGATAAGATTCCTATTTATTGTCTGTCAGTAGGATGTAATATCTTTGGGTTTTTTTCCTTCAAAAAGGAATCTGGGAATGTTAACCACAGCTAGGATATAAAAGCCTCTTTTAGTAGAGCAGCACTATAAAGTCGCCATGAGTGAGCACTGTCATAAGTTGGTACTCGTCCCGATATGACCTTTAGATGTTGCCAGGACGTAAAACTCCAACAAACAAACAATCCATGCCTCTGTATTTGTTTTTGAATCAAGTCAATCTTTGTAAATGTGCAGATTTGGCTAGTCTTTCTAATTGATTGATGTTGTTGTAACATCAGGGTAATGGTGAACAGGTGAGGCAGCCATTAAGGATGTATCTGCATTACTAGTAGCCTATTACTAGATGTGAACACTCGCCTACCTGGGTGTCTGCACACTTCAGTCAGTGTTAACTACTTTGTGACTGTCGTCTTGGTAGTTTGTGACTGTCATGTTGATAGTTTAGGACTGTCATGTTGACAGTTTGTGACTGTCATGTTGATAGTCTGTGACTGTCATGTTGACAGTTTGTGACTGTCATGTTGATAGTCTGTGACTGTCATGTTGACAGTTTGTAGCTGTCATGTTGACAGTTTGTGACTGTCATGTTGATAGCCTGTGACTGTCATGTTGATAGTCTGTGACTGTCATGTTGACAGTTTGTGGATGTCATGTTGATAGTCTGTGACTGTCATGTTGACAGTTTGTGGATGTCATGTTGATAGTCTGTGACTGTCATGTTGACAGTTTGTGGCTGTCATGTTGATAGTTTGTGACTGTCATGTTGATAGTCTGCTGTGACTATTCCAGTGCTGGGAAGATGGTGTTCCACTCATCAAGGAGTTGGCGACCGTCTATGAGCGGAAGTTCGACTACAGGAAGCTGAGCACCATGTTGGTAGGTTGTTCAACCCGCATGTAGAGGGCCCGAGTGGGGGGTGGGGGATGAGAGGGGGGAAGGGGGTGTGGGGAGGAGGGGGGGAGAGGGGCAAGGGGGAGAGAGGGAGGGGTGTGGGGATGGGGCGAGAGAGGGGAGGGGGCCAGGGGTGTGGGAGAGGGGTGGAGGGTTGCGGTAGGGCAGGGGAGGGGGGTGGGAGAGGGGGGGGGGGGGTTGTGGTGGGAGAGGGAGGTGAGGGAGGGCGCTGCCCATACTCTGCTTAACCTGGTTAGTAACGACCACTGTGAATACCGCTATATATGCTTCTCTAGATAGAATGTCACAGAACAGAGCTACTGTTTAACAAGTACAGCTAAGTCTAGTCAAATATCCAGGCCTATGTAAGCTGGTGGCTTTTTTTTGTGGTTTTGTTTTTGTGGTAAATATTTTGCACATTGAATAAAGTCTTTTGTCAACGCCGTGGTACTGGTCTTCCGGCCATATGACAATAGTTAGTCAAGAATATATGATGTCGCCATCAGGTTTGGCTCTTGTTTGATTCGTTGTATTTTATTCCATGTGATTCTTAATTTTTCGTTGCAGAAAACACAAGCAAAGTTTTATGAAAATATTCTCAACGAGCATCGGAACGAACCTGAGTACTTCCGGGTCGGATTCTACGGCCAGAGCTTCCCACTATTCCTTCGGAACAAGGTGGGTTGTATGACCAGAGCTTCCTGCTATTCCTTCGGAACAAGGTGGGTTGTATGACCAGAGCTTCCTGCTATTCCTTCGGAACAAGGTGGGTTGTATGACCAGAGCTTCCTGCTATTCCTCCGTAACAAGGTGGGTTGTATGACCAGAGCTTCCTGCTATTCCTCCGGAACAAGGTGGGTTGTATGACCAGAGCTTCCTGCTATTCCTCCGGAACAAGGTGGGTTGTATGACCAGAGCTTCCTGCTATTCCTTCGGAACAAGGTGGGTTGTATGACCAGAGCTTCCCACTATTCCTTCGGAACAAGGTGGGTTGTATGACCAGAGCTTGCTGCTATTCCTCCGTAACAAGGTGGGTTGTATGACCAGAGCTTGCTGCTATTCCTCCGGAACAAGGTGGGTTGTATGACCAGAGCTTCCTGCTATTCCTTCGGAACAAGGTGGGTTGTATGACCAGAGCTTCCCACTATTCCTTCGGAACAAGGTGGGTTGTTATGACCAGAGCTTCGCTGCTATTCCTTCCGGAACAAGGTGGGTTGTATGACCAGAGCTTGCCTGCTATTTCCTCCGTAACAAGGTGGGTTGTATGACCAGAGCTTCCTGCTATTCCTCCGGAACAAGGTGGGTTGTATGACCAGAGCTTCCCACTATTCCTTCGGAACAAGGTGGGTTGTATGACCAGAGCTTCCCACTATTCCTTCGGAACAAGGTGGGTTGTATGACCAGAGCTTCCTGCTATTCCTCCGGAACAAGGTGGGTTGTATGACCAGAGCTTCCCACTATTCCTTCGGAACAAGGTGGGTTGTATGACCAGAGCTTCCCACTATTCCTTCGGAACAAGGTGGGTTGTATGACCAGAGCTTCCTGCTATTCCTCCGGAACAAGGTGGGTTGTATGACCAGAGCTTCCTGCTATTCCTTCGGAACAAGGTGGGTTGTAGAACCAGAGCTTCCCACTATTCCTCCGTAACAAGGTGGGTTGTATGACCAGAGCTTCCCACTATTCCTTTGGAACAAGGTGGGTTGTAGAACCAGAGCTTCCCACTATTCCTCCGTAACAAGGTGGGTTGTATGACCAGAGCTTCCTGCTATTCCTCCGGAACAAGGTGGGTTGTATGACCAGAGCTTCCTGCTATTCCTTCGGAACAAGGTGGGTTGTATGACCAGAGCTTCCTGCTATTCCTTCGGAACAAGGTGGGTTGTATGACCAGAGCTTCCCACTATTCCTTCGGAACAAGGTGGGTTGTATGACCAGAGCTTCCCACTATTCCTTTGGAACAAGGTGGGTTGTATGACCAGAGCTTCCCACTATTCCTTCGGAACAAGGTGGGTTGTAGAACCAGAGCTTGCTGCTATTCCTTCGGAACAAGGTGGGTTGTAGAACCAGAGCTTCCCACTATTCCTTCGGAACAAGGTGGGTTGTATGACCAGAGCTTCCCACTATTCCTTCGGAACAAGGTGGGTTGTATGACCAGAGCTTCCTGCTATTCCTTCGGAACAAGGTGGGTTGTAGAACCAGAGCTTCCCACTATTCCTTCGGAACAAGGTGGGTTGTATGACCAGAGCTTCCTGCTATTCCTTTGGAACAAGGTGGGTTGTATGACCAGAGCTTCCTGCTATTCCTTCGGAACAAGGTGGGTTCTATGGCCAGAGCTTCCCGCTATTCCTTCAGAACAAGGTACCTCCTGCCTGCTTCACCAGCAGTGCTGTTTGAACTTCCGCTTTCATCTTCTGCATCCATTTTTCTACCAAAAGCAAGACGCATCTTAAAATAACAATGCTCATGATTATGGGATTATTATTTATATTATTACGAAATTGAGAAGACAATGCAATTAGTTGGTTGAGCGAACTGTGGCTGGACTCCGAAAGTTGCCTCCATTTATTAAAGTCAGCAATCTGTGAGTGAGGCTGTGCCCCCTGGTGTGTAGTGCGGTTTCTTGCCGCCAAGTGTTCGTATACCACAGACCCTGATTTCCCCTGGTGTCTAGTGCTGTTTCTTGCCGCCAACTTTTCGTGTACCACGGACCCTCTATTCGTGTGGGGTGTGGGGGTGAGTGAGTGTGTAGTACCGTTTCTTTCCGCCAAGTGTTTGTGTACCATGGACCCTCTATTCCCCCTGGTGTGTAGTGCTGTTTCTTGCCGCCAGGTGTTTGTGTACCACATACCCTCTATTCCCCCTGGTCTGTAGTGCCGTTTCTTTCCGCCAGGTGTTTGTGTACCATGGACTGTATATTCCCCCTGGTGTGTAGTGCTGTTTCTTGCCGCCAGGTGTTTGTGTACCACATACCCTCTATTCCCCCTGGTGTGGTGCTGTTTCTTGCTGCCAGGTGTTTGTGTACCGTAAACCTTCTATTCCCCCTGGTGTGTAGTGCCGTTTCTTGCCGCCAGGTGTTTGTTTACCGTAAACCCTCTATTCCCCCTGATGTGTAGTGCCGTTTCTTGCCACCAGGTGTTTGTATACCACAAACGCTCTATTCCCCCTGATGTGTAGATCCGTTTCTTGCCGCCAGGTGTTTGTGTACCGCGGGGACGACTACGAGAAGCTCGGCTCGTTCCAGCAGCGTCTGCAGTCAGAGTTCCCTGGCGCCACGATGCACAACAACAACCCGGTGAGCGCCAACATCCAGCAGGGCGACACGCAGTGCATCCAGATCTGCTCCGTGAAGCCGATGCCGAAGCAGCGCGACGACTTCCACGGACAGTCCGTGCCCGAACCCGTGCTCAGCTTCTACAAGGTGAACGACGTCAGCCACTTCCAGTTCGACAGGCCCTTCCACCGCGGGCAGAAGGACGAGCACAACGAGTTCAAGGTGCGCCGCCAGGGGGCGGGTCTGGGTGTGTGTGTGTGTGGGGCGGGGGGGGGGGGGGGTGAGTGAGTGAGTGTGTGTGTGGGGTGGGGGTGAGTGAGTGACCATGTGTGTGGGGTGTGGGGGTGAGTGAGTGAGTGACCGTGTGTGGGGTGTGGGGGTGAGTGAGTGAGTGACCGTGTGTGTGGGGTGAGGGGGGTGAGTGAGTGAGTGAGTGAGTGACCGTGTGTGTGGGGTGGGGGGTGAGTGAGTGAGTGACCGTGTGTGTGGGGTGAGGGGGGTGAGTGAGTGAGTGAGTGAGTGACCGTGTGTGGGGTGTGAGTGGGGTGTTGGGGGTGAGGGGTGAGTGAGTGAGTGACCTTGTGTGTGGGGTGGTGAGGGGTGACGGTGTGAGTGAGTGAGTGAGTGAGTGACCGTGGTGTGGTGGGGGTGAGTGAGTGATGTGTGTGGGGGTGGGGTGAGTGAGTGAGTGACCGTGGGGTGTGTGGGGGTGTGAGTGGGGGTGGAGTGGTGTGAAGGTGTGAGTGGGGTGAGTGAGTGGTGACCTTGTGTGTGGGGTGTGGGGTGAGTGAGTGAGTGAGTGACCGTGTGTGTGGGGTGTGGGGGTGAGTGAGTGTGGGGGTGGTGTGGGGGGTGAGAGTGTAAGTGTGTATTACTGTATAGGTGTGTTTGTGTGTGTATGAGTGTATATGAGTGTACGTGTGTGAGTGTATGTAAGTGTTATTGCATGAGTGAGTAAGTGTGCGTGAGTGTGTGTGGCTGTGTGTGGCTGTGTATGAGTGTGTGGCTGAGGAGTGAGTGCAGGTGGGTGTGCCTGAGTGTTTGTGTGCGTGAGTGTATGTGTGTGAATGTGTGTGTGTATGTGTGAGTGTGTGGTTGTGTGTGTGAGTGGCTGTGTGTGAGTGTGGCTGAGGAGTGAGTGCAGGTGGGTGTGTGTGCGTGAGTGTGTGTGAGTGTTTGTGTGTGTATGTGTGTGAATGAGTGAATGTGTGTGAGCATGCGTGTATGTGTGTGAGTGTGTGTGGCTGTGTGTAGTGTAGGTGGGTGGATGTGCATTAGTATTTGTGAGCGTGTGCGGGGGGGGGGGGGGGGGGGGGGCGGGGGGGGGGGGCGGGGGGAGAGTGAAACTGTTGAAAATCAGGTTTGATTGATTGCGTTAACATTTTGTTCTAAGTAGTGTATTGTCTGTGGTGCTTCTACTGAACATGTGAAACTTTATACTGGCCCCTTTATCTAAAACAGAAGTACGACAGTTGTTCGGACCGCACTAACACTGACACTACCTTTACAAACCTCTCCGCTGTAGACCCTGCACCTAGAGCGCACTAACACTGACACTACCTTTACTAACCTCTCTCCGCTGTAGACCCTGCACATAGAGCGCACTAACACTGACACTACCTTTACAAACCTCTCTCCGCTGTAGACCCTGCACATAGAGCGCACTAACACTGACACTACCTTTACAAACCTCTCTCCGCTGTAGACCCTGCACATAGAGCGCACTAACACTGACACTACTTTTACAAACCTCTCTCCGCTGTAGACCCTGCACATAGAGCGCACTAACACTGACACTACCTTTACAAACCTCTCTCCGCTGTAGACCCTGCACATAGAGCGCACTAACACTGACACTACCTTTACAAACCTCTCTCCGCTGTAGACCCTGCACATAGAGCGCACTAACACTGACACTACCTTTACAAACCTCTCTCTGCTGTAGAACCCTGCACATAGAGCGCACTAACACTGACACTACCTTTACAAACTCTCTCTCCGCTGTAGAACCCTGCACATAGAGCGCACTAACACTGACACTACCTTTACAAACCTCTCTCCGCTGTAGACCCTGGCACATAGAGCGCACTAACACTGACACTACTAACTAATCCTTACAAACCCTCTCTCCGCTGTAGACCCTGCACATAGAGCCGCACTAACAACTGACACTACCTTTACAAACCTCTCTCCGTCTGTAGACCCTGCACATAGAGCGCACTAACACTGACACTACCTTTACAAATCTCTCTCCGCTGTAGACCCTGCACATAGAGCGCACTAACACTGACACTACCTTTACAAACCTCTCTCCGCTGTAGACCCTGCACATAGAGCGCACTAACACTGACACTACCTTTACAAACCTCTCTCCGCTGTAGACCCTGCACATAGAGCGCACTAACACTAACACTACCTTTACAAACCTCTCCGCTGTAGACCCTGCACATAGAGCGCACTAACACTAACACTACCTTTACAAACCTCTCTCCGCTGTAGACCCTGCACCTAGAGCGCACTAACACTGACACTACCTTTACAATCCTCTCTCCGCTGTAGACCCCGCACATAGAGCGCACTAACACTGACACTACCTTTACAAACCTCTCTCCGCTGTAGACCCTGCACCTAGAGCGCACTAACACTAACACTACCTTTACAAACCTCTCTCCGCTGTAGACCCTGCACATAGAGCGCACTAACACTGACACTACTTTTACAAACCTCTCTCCACTGTAGACCCTGCACATAGAGCGCACCATCCTGCGGACGGCGTCCGAGCTGCCCGGCATCCTGCGCTGGTTCGAGGTGGTGGAGAGCGACCTGCTGCAGCTCAGTCCGATAGAGGTCGCCATCGACCAGATCGAGGGGATGAACAAGCAGCTGCGCACCCTGGTGGCGACGTACAGCACTCCGGCGACGACGACCATCAGCCCCCTCACGATGCGGCTGAACGGTGTCATTGACGCGGCTGTCAACGGCGGGCTGACCAAGTACCAGGACGTAAGGCAGCGTCTTGTACGGGGTCCTGCGCGCCTCGCGTATTGACTTACAGATTAACTTACAGATCCTCTTCGGGCTGATCTGAGGATCTATTGGGCCTCTAATGCCAGCTCGGTGTGGTCTAAGTCTGTAGTAAAATGTTGATGTGTACTATTTTGGGGAGATGGGGGGGGGGGGGGATTGGAAAAGTAGTACTCTTCAAAATGCTGACATCTTTGAACGGCCCCCCCCGGTTAGTCGGTTTGACCAGTAGAAGCTGACATTTTTTAATATTTGAACAAGTAACCAGCGATACTAAGTACTAAGAAGTGCAACCAGACTGACCAGTCTCATGTCAACAAACCGACCAGACGAGATGGCCGAATGAGTTAGAGCGTCCGTCTCCAGTGTTGGTAGATTGTGGGGACGTGGGTTCGAACCCTCGTCGAGTCAAACCAATGACTTTAAAATTGATACTTGTTGCTTCCTAGCCTGGCGCTCGGCATTAGTAGGATAGGACAAGGACTGGTTGGCTCAGTGTCAGGATACTGTGAATGAGTGGGATATCAGGTCAGGTGCTGGCGGCCTGGAATTCTAGTGGGGCAGCACTATAAAGTTGCCATGAGTGTGCACTGTCCTAAGTCGGTACCCATCCTGATATGACCTTAGATGTTGCTAGGACGTAAAACAACAAACAAACAAACTGTCAACAAACCTCATGACCTTATAACCTGTAGCCATGGTAACGGTCAACAACCTGTTCTTTCCACTGTCAGGCATTCTTCAGCAATGAGTATGCAACCAAGTTCCCAGAGAACATGCACGCTGTTAACAGACTTCGGGCGCTGTTCCTTGAAGAGGTAAGTGAACTTCAGAACACTCCACGGAACTAAAGCTTTGACCTAGCTTTACAGTGCATGTTGTCTATTACAATAAGAACAGGTGCATAAAAGTAACTAAAGGTTTGACCAGCGCTACAGTGCGCTTTGACCAGCGCTAAGATGTGCTTTGAACATTACAATAAGAACAGGTGCATAAAAGTAACTAAAGGTTTGACCAGCGCTACGGTGCACTTTGACCAGTGCTAAGATGTGCTTTGAACATTACAATAAGAACAGGTGCATAAAAGTAACTAAAGGTTTGACCAGCACTACGGTGCGCTTTGACCATTACACTAAGAACAGGTCCATAAAAGTAACTAAAGGTTTGACCAGCGCTACGGTGCACTTTGACCAGTGCTAAGATGTGCTTTGAACATTACAATAAGAACAGGTGCATAAAAGTAACTAAAGGTTTGACCAGCACTACGGTGCACTTTGACCATTACACTAAGAACAGGTCCATAAAAGTAACTAAAGGTTTGACCAGCGCTACGGTGCACTTTGACCATTACACTAAGAACAGGCCCATATAAGTAACTACAGGTTTGACCAGCACTACGGTGCGCTTTGACCATTACATTAACAACAGGTCCATATAAGTAACTAAAGGTTTGACCAGCGCTATGGTGCGCTTTGACCATTACAATAAGAACAGGTGCATAAAAGTAACTAAAGGTTTGACCAGCACTACGGTGCACTTTGACCATTACACTAAGAACAGGCCCATATAAGTAACTACAGGTTTGACCAGCACTACGGTGCGCTTTGACCATTACACTAAGAACAGGCCCATATAAGTAACTAAAGGTTTGACCAGCACTATGGTGCGCTTTGACCATTCCAATAAGAACAGGTGCATAAAAGTAACTAAAGGTTTGACCAGCGCTACAGTGCACTTTGACCATTACAATAAGAACAGGCGCATATAAGTAACTAAAGGTTTGACCAGCGTTATGGTGCGCTTTGACCATTACATTAACAACAGGTCCATATAAGTAACTAAAGGTTTGACCAGCGCTACGGTGCGCTTTGACCATTACATTAACAACAGGTCCATATAAGTAACTAAAGGTTTGACCAGCGCTATGGTGCGCTTTGACCATTCCAATAAGAACAGGTGCATAAAAGTAACTAAAGGTTTGACCAGCGCTACGGTGCACTTTGACCATTACACTAAGAACAGGCGCATATAAGTAACTAAAGGTTTGACCAGCGTTATGGTGCGCTTTGACCATTACATTAACAACAGGTCCATATAAGTAACTAAAGGTTTGACCAGCGCTACGGTGCGCTTTGACCATTACATTAACAACAGGTCCATATAAGTAACTAAAGGTTTGACCAGCGCTACGGTGCGCTTTGACCATTACATTAACAACAGGTCCATATAAGTAACTAAAGGTTTGACCAGCGCTACAGTGCGCTTTGACCATTACAATAAGAACAGGTCCATATAAGTAACTAAAGGTTGGACCAGCGCTACGGTGCGCTTTGACCATTACATTAACAACAGGTCCATAGAAGTAACTAAAGGTTTGACCAGCGCTACGGTGCGCTTTGACCATTACACTAAGAACAGGTCCATATAAGTAACTAAAGGTTTGACCAGCGCTACGGTGCACTTTGACCATTACAATAAGAACAGGTCCATATAAGTAACTACAGGTTGGACCAGCGCTATGGTGCGCTTTGACCATTACAATAACAACAGGTCCATATAACTAACTAAAGGTTTGACCAGACAGTACATAAATGGGACGGCATCACAAACTCACTGACTATTCTTTCTATACTACCCGCTACATTTGTTACAGGATCAAATGTAGGTCAGTGTCTTGATTTTGATAAAAATGATGTTTCATCGGACCTTGCAACTTTACGAACACCAAGCGCAGCCTTAGTGTACTCCAGGTTGAAGCCTCCCTAGCACTGCGTGTGAGGTATGCATGCACATTGTACAGGCAACACGCGGGTCACGTGTGAGACAGGTCAAAGGTCACGCCAGGTGACGACTGATGCCTGCTGGGTAACGGGGGTTTCTAAATAAACAGTTACAGCGCACAGCTCACAGTGTGCACACGTTCTGTACACCGTGTGGCTGCCTTTGTCCATAGTGGCCGTGTTCTATTATGACTGTCCGGACCATTCGGATCATCCGAGTCGTCAGAATCTCAAATAGAACACCCCGAGGTGAACCTAAAATACAAGGGCCGTGTGCAAAATTATCCGACTCCAACGCCCTATGTCTTGGCTGGGAGTATCGGGAGCTTTTGTGCGGGTTCCTGTAGTGAGAGCCTGTACTTTTTAATGTAAGAGACCATCCACACTAAAATGGACATATTATTTATATCTTCCGAATAGACAAGTAAACAGATATGTAATTGGACGAGATCAACTCTGGCTGGTACCTCTAAAGGGCCCCTCCGTTTAATCAACCACAAGTCAAGTACAGGAATCAAAAGTCAATTAATCACAAAATCAAAATAGCAATCGAAAATCAATCCAATCAATCAATTAAATTCAAATTTCCGACCGACTGGACGCGGGTCAAAGGCGGTAGCGCCGGAGGTCGACACCTCCCAAGTCGCCTCTCGCCCTGATTGGCTGTTGCAGGCTCGAGGCTGCATCGGTCGGGATAGCATAGGCGACACAGCGTCCACCCCCAGCCGGTCGCTGCACGGATAGGCCCCCTACAGCCTAAATAATATTAGCATAACTAGTTATACCATACATAACTATGCAACCATGCAATTATGCAACCATAAAATGCTTTAAATCTGATCTTGCTGTAGTTATATTGGATTTTTTAGTTTTTTAGTTTTGGATTAAGCCATCATTTTTTCCACCCCGAGCGCATTCGTTTATTCAACCCGAGTTTTTAGGATCTGCGCATGAGCAAGAAAATGGTTGGGATGATCCTAGGTGATTAATCGATTACGGCCAGAGTGTCTATATTTAGGTTTTCTACTTCCGGTGCGTGTGTAGGTGCAGATCCTGGAGGGGGCGCTGTCGCTGCACGGACGCCTGGCGCCACCTGACGTGCAGCCGCTGCACAAGCGTCTGGTCGAGCTGTTCGCCACCATGAAGCAGGGCATCAAGGAATCGGTAAGTAGGTCATCTGGCGTACTGTAAGTAGGTCATCTGGCGTGCTGTAAGTAGGTCAGTCAGCGTGCTGTAAGGAGGCCATCCAGCGTGCTGTAATTAGGTCAGTCGACGTGCTGTAAGTGGGTCAGTTGACGTGCTGTAAGTAGGTCAGTCGGCGTCCTGTAAGTATGTCAGCCCGCGTGCTGACCCAGCGTGTCGCTTCTTAACGTCGGAAATAGACGCGATGGTCTTTGTGACCACAGAGTGGGACCTGGGCCACGTTCATGCTATGCCTCAGAGAAATTTGAGACTTTGCGCTAGTCTGAACAACTTTAGCTGTCGGGTGCCTAAAAAATGGAGGCCTCCATAGTGTGCAGCCATTTGCAATTGAAAGAACAGCTCTGATTGGCTGAAACCACTGAAACCCATGGCCATTTTGGAGGCGTTTTTGCCTCCTACCTGAAAAGTATGACGTCTTGGGGTCGAATCAGAGGCGCACCCTGAACACTAATAGGCCAAAAAGACGTCTCAGTCAGCTCAGAGTCGGCTCTGAGGCTTACCCTGAACGCGGCCCTGGTGTGGATGAAGTCTGCGTTTTGTTAGCTCGCTGTTGATTGTATCTGCTGGCACCAGACGACATAATAGCATCCTCTGCTGGCCACAGACGACATTCTGGCGTTTTCTGGTGGAGGATGTGAACCCAGTCCCTGTCGGTGTTTCAGGGCTCCCCCAACATGGCGCGGTTGCTGCGCGCGCTTCGTGCAGACGAGGCGGCTGCATCGCACGATCCACTTGGAGGGTCTCGCCGCTCCAGCAAGTCGTCGCTGTGAGTTTAACCAGTGTGCAACTTGCAGTCACTGCTCTTCACTCTTCACGCTCTGAATATGATCTAAGTACTAATGGTCCCTCCTCCATGTGCAGCTACTAATTGTAACTAGTTAGAGTCGTAATTGGTTTAATTTGGTTGTAATGAGGCGTGGTTGTAATTACTTGCACTTGGTTGTAATTTACTGGGTTGTAATGAGGTGTGGTTGTAAATACATGTTTCTTGGTTGTAATTTACTGGGTTGTAATGAGGTGCGTTTTTCATTATGTGTACTTGGTTGTAATGAGGTGTGGTTGTAATTATCTGTACTTGGTTGTAATTTACTGGGTTGTAATGAGGTGTGGTTGTAATTTACTGGGTTGTAATGAGGTGTGGTTATCATTATATGTGCTTGCTTGTAATTTACTGGGTTGTAATGAGGCTTTGTAATTTACTGGGGTGTGTGGCTGTAATTATGTGTATTCGGTTGTAATTTACAGGGTTGTAATGAGATGTGGTTGTAATTTACTGGGAGTGTAATGAGTGTGTGGTTGTAATTCTGTGTATTCGGTTGTAATTTACAGGGTTGTAATAAGGTATGGTTGGCATTACGTCTACTTGGTTGTAATGAGGCATGGTTGTAAGTATGTGTACTTGCTTGTAACGACGCGTTGTCGTGGTTACAGGTCGACGCCGACCCCGACTCCTCCAGGCAGTAACCGTTCCTCCGGCATCTTCATGGAGACACACTCCGAAATGATCCCAGAGATGGAGGACGGCCACCACCCAGCCGGGGAGGTAGGTTCACGCACCCACCGCTAGGGGGCCTGCAGGACACCACGTGACCAGAGCCTCAAGGTCACCTTGACCACAGATTAACAGCTACCACAGCCTCCCCGTAGATACGCCTCTGAGTGGATATGTAATTAGTATTAATATTTTAATAACGATATCAATATATGTATATTGATATCTGTTATTTTAATACATTACTGCCATAGATTAACATCTAATATATATGCAACATATATATTGATATATATATGTAATATATCCCAATATATCTTAATATATATGCAATATATATATTAATATATATTATTATATATTATTATATTTGCAATAGGTTAATATCTAATATATATGCAACATATATATTGATATATATATATATAATATATCCTAGTATATCTTAATATATATGCAATACATATTAATATATATTAATTTAAATGCAATATATATTAATATATCTTACATATAAGATACATATAACCTAGTACATACATGTGCAATGCAGTCCTGCTTTTGAATTGCTTTTACTATAGTTTTGATGAATCACAATTGTCACCATGTGTTCTAATTTGATTGGCCGGTTTATGTTTTGCCGACTCGTGTCCATTTTGCCGACTTTGTGTATATTTTGCCGACTTTGTGTACGTTTTGCCGACTTTGTGTACATTTTGCCGACTTTGTGTACATTTTGCCGACTTTGTGTACATTTTGCCGACTTTGTGTACATTTTGCTGACTTTGTGTACATTTTGCCGACTTTGTGTATATTTTGCTGACTTTGCGTATATTTTGCCGACTTTGTGTACATTTTGCCGACTTTGTCCATCGCTGTAACTGCCAGCCTTGTAAAGCCTGGTGCCATGTCCTTGGTTCACCTGCCACCATTTTGCGCCTTTTTGTATTTCCGACCCAGTCACCAGTTTCACACACAGTTCTCACGAGTGATTTGATTGGCTGTCACACAATGACGCCATTCTCTGTTCGCGTTGACCAGGTAGTGACCAGGTGGGAGGTGTGTGTCTTCTCCAGGTGAAACTTACTTAGTGGGAATCTAAGCCGCTGTCCTGCATTGAGGTCAGACGCATCCAAAATGGCTGCCCAAAGGCCCATGATTCTGTTTAAGGCCCCAGTCACACTAGGCGACCGACCTCTTGCGACCTAAAAAGAAACCAGTCATCGGCGACCTCCTTGCGACGAAAGCAAAAAGACGCAAGGGGGAAAAGGGTTGATGATTATAGGGAAGCCAGGTTGGCGATCGGTCAGTGAGTGGTCGGGGACTGGTTTGCGACCAATTGGGATTTGACTGCAGATTAATTGTAAATCAGTCCCAGCTGACCGATTGCCAATCAATCGCTAACCAATCACCAACCGATCATTGGCCAAGTGGTCACAGATGGTTGCAGCAGTGCCGCGGTCATCAGACAGTTGGCGATCAGTCGCCGATTGATCACCGATTGATTGCCAAACTATGAAAATGATCGACGACCTTCGAGCAACCATTTTGGTCACAAGGCGGTTTTCGGTACAACACAGGAACCTCCTGACCAAAATGGTCGCCAGGACGTCAGCGACCATTGAGGACCAAATAGATGTAGAGACCTTTTTGCGACCACTTCCAACCACCCACTTTTGTTTGGTCGCAAAGTGGTCGCAAGCCTAGTGTGACTGGTGTGTAAGTGGATTCGCCCGCACCCGGTGTGTGACCTGATTACTTGGACACTGCCACCCGCTGGTGCAACTGGTCGCGGGAAGCAATTAGCTGCAGTAAGTTAACCCTAGTTAGTGTTCCAAGTCGCCACTAACACTACTCACCTGAGCACTACCACTCAAACACTACCAAGATGCTTCCTAACCAAACCACTGGCGCCCCCTGTCCATCAACAGACACACTACCAATATGGTAACGGTTCGCCCATCAACAACAACAACATCAACAACAACAACATCAACACCACCACACTCACTTGCCTGATGACCTCAGGCCTCACAAGGCGGCGCTTTAGCTCGCCTTTAAGTGTGCCCCGTCAGTTTGCCTCCGTCAGCCCGCGCCCCCTGTCGGCCGTGTATGTAAACAAGGCGCCGGAAGAGGGCGCCCCGCCCCCACAGGTTAGTACAGCATGGCTCCCTCTGGCGGCGCCCCCACCCCCAACTCAGTCACCCTCCCAACTCACCCCCACTCAGTCACCCCCCCCCCCCAACTCACCCCAACTCAGTCACCCCCCAACTCACCCCCACTCAGTCACTCCGCAACTCACCCCCACTCAGTCACCT